>CM076584.1:187576291-188176291 GCA_034641835.2 Pinus albicaulis
GTTTTACAAGAGATAGCAGGAGAGCCTTTTGGATTGACACCCAAGTTATATTATGTGCTCCTTGCTATGATAAGATGTCCTAGGCACTGGTCTATGGCAACTCTAGGCTGTCTCTAGGAGTGACAATACCTGTCGACAACAGGTTACAAGAGGATACTTGAGGGTTAGTGTCTCAAGCTTCCAAAAATGATTTTTTACCCTAAAAAAATATAAGTGTTTTTACAACTAAGATAGGGAATTATAAACTCATAATTTATGGTGTCATTCTCATGTCTAATAATATAAAATATAGTTGTGTTGATTATTTGTTAACATATAGTGGATATACATTAGTTTGTGGGTAGTTTGGTACAATTTGAAAAGGCTTGAGCATATATATATTTAAAAGTTGTTACCCAATAATAAATACATACACAATGTGGGAAATATAATGACATACATGGATGCCACTAATAGATTAAAAATGATTGGGAAGATTGATCCATTTAGCTTTGAAATTAATAAATTTCATCCTAATACTATCAAAATCTTGGAGGAAAGAAATTGTATTGATTTTCTTCTCAAATTCAAGGGTTATAATAAGAATGTTTTCAGGGAATTTGCATTATCTTTGGATGGAAATTATGCCCAAGTGTACCACCTTACCATCCATTTGTCAGAATATATATTAAATCATATTATAGGGTTGCCACAAGAAGGATATAAATGGTTTAAAACATGACATCTACAAGTGAATCCATGGACCTACTTCATTAAGAGGTCAAGAACACATTCAAACTGAAAGAGAGGCATGCCCAATACTTGGTTGAGGCAACCATGGGATGAGATCATCTTAATAATCCATGTGTGTGTGTGTGTGTGTGTGTGTGTGTGTGTGTGTGTGTGTGTGTGTGTGTGTGTGTGTGTGTGTGTGTGTGTGTGTGTGTGAAGGTAGATTTAGTCTTATCTACCTCTATTGCATCAGAATATTGCAACATCTTAGGGGAGAGAACACCTTAAATTTTCCATACTGCTTTCTTAAAAGCCTCACCAAAATGGAAAATATGGCACAAAGATCTTTAGGTAGTGATAAAAATTTATTTCACCATGGTTTAATCAAGATGATAATAGAATGGGAACTCTCCAAGACTCAAGAGACTTGGGAGGCATTTCTTAAAAGGAATCAATTTGTCACATTGTATAAAATGAAGCCTATAGAAGAAGAGGGTGCACAAAAAGATGAAGGGCAAGAACAAACACATAAGCAAGGACAACAATCAAAAGAACCAACAACTAGAATAATGACACCATCCATGACTAAGCAAGTTGATAAATAGGAAAATAGGCCTACATTTGTTCATAGGGCCAAAAAGAAAAGGACCAAAAATCATTCCTTCTTTGAAATAGATGATAATGAAAGTGTTTATAAGGATTAAAAAGTTCTCTATGATTACATAAAGTCTTTAACTATTGAAGAGAAAGAAGAACAAATATCTATGGGGAAAGTAAAGCTTCCTAAAGGGTACACTGGATTTTTGTTTAGGTTGCTGATCAGAATCTGCATGAAGGTATCTATTTGTGTGTCTTTTCTTTCTGTAGACTTGTGTTGTAGCCTCTACAACACCCTCCAAAAATTCACCATCTAAATTTTTTTGAGCCCCTGAGCATCGAAAATCTATGTCAAAGATTCAAAGTTCAAGTCTTTTTCCGGAAAAGCCTCAAGTCGCTGAGTTGCAGAATAGGTATTTTTTCCAAATTTTTGACCTAGCGACCCTGCGACCTATCAGGTCGCCAAGTTGCAAATCTCATTCAAACTTAAAAATCGTGACCTAGCGACCCCGCGAACCTCCAGGTCACAAGGTCGAAAGGTCGCCAGGTGGCGCTTCTCTTAAGCACGGGACATTTGCAACCCAACAACCTCATTAATTGCTCGCACGCGCGACCCTTTTATAAATAGGAAGGTTGCTAGGTCGCATTTCACTCGCGCGAAGAAGAAGGAAAACGTCTCTGACAGTCCGATTGGAATGCGTTTTCCTATTTTTTTTTTATTATGACTGCCTTTTTCTCCCCCTTCACCTCACCAATACTCTTTAAAGCTTCATGCTTACCATAGGATTGCTTCCCGTGAGCCCTGGAATGCTTATCATCCATATCTATTCTTTCTGCTCTCAGCCCATCCATGTTCCCCGTCCGAGGCCCAGTGCGACTTTGCGACCTTGTAACCATGCGAACCAATCGCAAGTCGCTAAGTCACTAAGTCGCGTCTCTTTTCAAGTTAAGCGACCAAGCGACCCAGTGACCTGGTCGCCAGGTCACCAAGTCGCATTTCCTATTGAGGTCACTAAGTCGCATTTCCTATTGAACGCACCCTTGCGTGACCCAATGACCCATCGACCTAGTCACAAGGTCGCTAGGTCGCATGTTTTCCCATTCTTTTGGTCATACTTTTTCAGAGATAACCCTGTTAATTATTAATATGAAGTCTTTCTTATCGTGGGATGTTTTTCTGACAATACCAGGTAATATTGAAGCAGAGCTAAGTTGCATATCCATCTCGTCAGCCTCAAGCAACATGGGTCCCCCAGCAGTCCGAAAGAGGAACAGAAGTCCCGGGGTGGAAGTTGTGGAAGAAGAAGAGTTACAATTTTCCCTTGCCCCCATGTATGGAGACTTAGTATGTACCTTTGGCTGGGGAGACAGCATGACCTGGTACCAAATATACCAGGAATTCACCAAACCCGATTTCCTAGA
Source organism: Pinus albicaulis (assembly GCA_034641835.2). NCBI lineage: Eukaryota > Viridiplantae > Streptophyta > Pinopsida > Pinales > Pinaceae > Pinus > Pinus albicaulis. The sequence continues at coordinate 187,579,022 of CM076584.1, forward strand.
GGACCTTCCAGATAGGCAGGTATATATACAGGTAAAACGGTCCAATTTTCATTACGTAGGAGGCCACCTGCTAGTATTCCCTTGTGCAGAGATTGTAGACTGGATCTTGTAGAGAGTTGATCCCGAGAACTGGGTTATATGGGATCATGCCGAGGATGTCGTGGCTGCTCTGAGAGGACAAGACGCCGAGGTGGATTACAGATTTCCTGCTAGGGAGCATACACTCAACGAAGAATGGTGTACCACCCATGCCGTGCCCATACCTGAGATTTTGAAAGGATGGTGGGAAGAATCAGAGAATTTCTAGGTTAAAAGGGACCAATAATACCCGACGCAAGGCCTTAGAATGACATACAAACTTGTGGCTGTGATGCTGTACAGAATGTATGGCCGCCCGTATGCAACCTCTTTCAGTGGTACATGGGTCTGTCTCATGTACGCCATCACAGTACACGACACCCGCTTTAATTGGGTCAATGTAATTATGGCAGCCCTCAAATCTAACATCGATGCAACACTTTCCCTTGACGACAATTTTGCATCCAAGTTTTACATGGCTTCATACCTTTTAGATGTAGTTTGTGCAAGGTGCAACTTCGATGGATGGGCACACAACTGGGTAGCAGAGAAAATCATCCCGATTCATAAGCATCTCAGGGTGTTTGGGACTCTGGTACAAGAAAGATATGGGGTCAATATCATATATTTTTATCCCAGCCCTCTATCGCAGATTATTCGGGACGGAGGCTCCTTGCATGTCCTGGCGGCCAATGGAAACAATAACTCAGGTAGCCCATTGGTTCCTGGATACAAAATCTACTACTATCAAAGTGTTCGGGTCCCTCAAAGCCCCTCACACATTGCCCAAGTTTGAGACAGACAAACTCCTGCTCCAGGAAGTATGCTATCAGATGTCTAGAGGGTTCACCAAAGTACTGACCAAAGGCAAGAAAAAGCCATGGCCAACTCTACCACTCACCATCGGCGCCTATCTAGTCAAATATTTCAGAGAGGTGGAGGCAGAAACCGAGCAGATGAAAGGATTCCATTTTCCCACTTTGGTGCACCGGACGTATGACCCTAACAGGATCGTCCCCGCACATTGCAAATGGGCCAAATTCAGGTGGAGCTATCAACACACTGACCGCTCCACTAAAGGCAGAATCCAAAACTGGTACAATAAATATGGGGAGTATGCCCCAGATGAATCCGTCGATCAAGAAGGTCAAGAAGGCCAAGATGACCAGACCTTAAGAGAAAGAGCATAGATCACGGGGGAAGCTTCATCTTCCAAGGGAACAACTACAGAGACAGCACCCGATCTCGTGGCCCAGCAACGAGAAAGAGAGGCTAAAGCTCAGAAGGAGGCTAAAGAGAAGGCCAAAGAAGAATAGGAAAAGAAGGGGAAGCAAGTAAAAGATGACCCAAAAAAGATGAAGAAAGAAGAAACCTGCAAAAGGAAAGAGGAAGAGCAGAGGAAGAAACAAGAAGAGCGGAAAAGGAAAGAGGAGAAAGACAGAGCTGAAAGCAAATGCCGGTTAAAAGAAAGCCAAGATAAAGTGGAATTTGATCGACTATTAAAGGAAGAGCAGGAAATATTGGCGGCTGAACAAAGGAGGGAGGAAGAAGATAAGAGGGAAAAAGACAAGGCAGCTGAAGAGGCAGAGGGCAGCAAGACGCCTCCTCCTGATACTGATGTCGAGATGTTTCAAACAAGCCCTGTAAGTACAACTCGCATTGCCTTCTTAGAGTTTGGCGTTGCTATGGGACAAGATGAATAAGTATTTGACCTTACCAAGATCTCCTATGACCAATACTCACACAAGATTTGGCAAGAAAAGAGGAGATGCCTAGCACGAGACCGCATTACACCTCTCACAGCTACCATTAACAAGGATATCGTACTAGACACTCGGACGAATCCAGTAATGATCGCCTCAGCTGACACAACATTTGTAGCTTCCACAGAGGATAATGTTAGCAGGACGAGCAAAGAAATTTTGGCCTTACAGAACATGCTGCAAGCTTCAGAGAAGAAAACAGCCAAGGCAGAGCTGGAAAAGTAAGCATTGGAAGAAGAGGTACAACAGCTACAAGCTTGCAACACTTCCTCAAATGAAACAACACTGACCATCCAAGGAGAGGTGGTCACATTAGAAGTCACTATAAGGCAGGTGTACAGAGAGATGTTTTCTATAAAGCAAATTGTTGCACCACTACTGAAGGATCAGGCTGAAACAAAGAAAAAGAATGCCCAGCTTAAAGAGGCCTACACTGCTTTAGATCGTGTCTTGGAATGGTCCAATGGATTCCCACAAGCTCTAGCTACCTTTCCAAAGAGGTACTCGATCAGTACCCAGAATGATAAGGCTCAGATCCGAATCGGGGTACAATCTAAGGACAAGCTGGTCAAATATCTGGAGAAGGTGATGACCACATATGATCACTTGATCAGTGGCATAGAATCAATGGCCGAGTTACATCACATTCCTCCCCTCAGCCCTCTGAGTGAAGACAGGACTTGGCAGCAAATTGATCAAGATATCAAAGCCTTCATGCAACCCATCGAGCAAGCAACAACTTCCCAAGATCTACAGTCATCAAGGGAAAATCTAGTCCAGTTTATTGTGACACCAGTGCAAATCTACACTAAGTTTGCATCCTTGTCAAATCAGATTAATATCAAAAGAGATACCCTGATTCCTAACACACTCGAATGCATGCACAGATTAAAGGAAGACACACCTCTGGTCACCCCGATTGCTGTAGATTATCAAGCATGGCAGACCTACCTCTGAGACCAGCTATAAGTGATCGTTCCCGACCTAGAAATCACTCAGCTCATAAAATGATCAAGGCATTGCATAGGTTGTAGAACAAAGAAGGTCACAGGTTGCAGAATCCGTCAGGTCGCAGGTTGCAGGATCCACCAGGTCACAGGTCATAGAATCCGCTAGGTCGTAGGGTAGCCCAATGGTCCGGAAGGCAGAAAGTCGGAAGCCCAAAGGGCAAGTCTTGTGTTATAAATACCTCCTTCGGGAAATTGTAAAGGGCCTTTTTCTTTTGTTTGGGACTCAAAGAGATATAGAGCATTGTATAGAAGGACTACACATTTTTGAGTATGAATACAAGAATTTGTTAACTCCATTTTTGGATCTGATGTTGGTCAATGTGTGAAAACTATGAGTATTCTGTTTTTAGTTTCTAACATCTTTTGATTAATGAAACTGTGTCTCCAATTGCATCATTTATGCATTATAGTTTTCTAAACATGTGTTAATGGTGCTAAGTTTATTTCGATTTCTTAATGAATGTTAATAACTTTGTTTACTGACATTTATATTATCACCAAAACCATTTAAGGAAGTGAAGGGTATTCTACCATAAATAATTATTTCTTTTGTGGTTAGAAAAATGTACAAGCATGACCCTAATGATATGCTGTTGACAACATTTCCTTTGGCCCCATGCTTTATAATTCAACTTGCTACGCATAGTGTTATATGTTCATTTAATTCATCAATCATGTGTCTTGTATCATCCGAATAAGCGTGTGTCCGCAGTTTTATAGAGTCCTACTGAGACCCAAGGAAAGGAGAATCAAGCAGTAGCCGGATCCACACCCCAGACGGGATCCCTACTCCAAATGGTTTAGAGTCTAGTTGGGACATTTTATCGGGGAGATCCCCTACTGTTGGCTGGACAGATTTTCCCATCAACAAAATTGGTGCTAGAAGGAGGGCCTATGGCAGGCTCCCAGCACACGAGTAATATTCCGTTACAAACTCCCCAAGGGGAGGCCATACACGATGACATCGGTCCTCCCCCTTTAGAATATGCCGAAGGGGAGGAAGCACCTTATTATGAGGTTACCAGGGATCAGTTAAGAGTTCTGTGCCCGATTGCTTGTAGCCTCATCAGAGATTTGCAAATCACTCTAGTCATGAGTTTTCTAATCCATACCAGGACCCCTATAGCTAGTCTCACTCGCAACGGTGCCCTAGTAAATTCCCTTCCCCAGTTGATAAATCTAATGGTTGAAGACCTCACAACGACAGTTGAGAATAATGAACCTATTATTGGGCCCCAAGGAGCAGAAGAAGAAGGTCCCGACATTAATGGACCCCATGCTGGCCCTCAGCCTGACTGGACCCAAAATGACAACACCCAAGTCCACATTCCACCAGGGGGGGGAGAGGGAAATAGAGGCCAAGGGAATAGAGGTCAGGGAAACAGAGGCCATGGCCAAGGTCACAATATCTCCTGCTGCCATCAAAACCAAAATAGAGTCCCCATATACAATTGGAGAAACATTAGAAATATGACAAACTGTGGGGGACTTCAAGACGAGCACTCCCACCATGAAGGAGAAGCATCTGCGTCGAGTGCGGGAAGTGAATCTAAGTCATAAATAGGGCACATATACATACCTCACCACAAGCATGCTAGGCGGGTAAAACCGCTTGCTTGGATGGCCCAATCTCCATTAGATCTCCAGGGCCCCCTTCATGACATGCCTAGACACCTCGAAAAACACCTTCCCAAGTTTGACCTTGAGAAAGGCACGCTGGCCAAAGACCACATAAGCAACTTCTACCTTTCACTGCAAATGATGAGAGTCCAAGAAGATGATGTCGCCTGCCGTCTTTTTCCCCATACCCTTGAGAACAAAGTAGCCACCTGGTATCGATCTCTCCCAAGTGCTTCCATAACTTCATGGGATCAATTCTGTCGCAATTTCCTTCAAAATTTTTTGGAGGACAAGACCCCCTCCATGCTCCTCACGGAGCTGAGTACACTCAAATTCCAAAATAAAGAGAGGTTCAAATATTTTAATCAACGTTTTGTTACCATATTGAACAAATTCCCCCCCAACTTAGCATTGGATGACTCCATCACTATAGACTACTATACAAAGGCTCTTCCCAGAGACATCGACGTATTCGTAAAGCGCGAGGCTAGGGCTACCCTTGCAGAAAATTACGCCACTGCCCTTGCTGTAGAAAAGGACATGCTTTCCATAGGGGTCATCGAACATGAAGGTCGAGATGATCATAAACCTACCTTGAAAAGGAACCAGTATTCCACATTCAAAACCAGGGATAAGGACAGAGATACTTTTGACTTCGAAGGTATAGAAAAGTCCCTTAAGTTATTAACCAATGAAGTCTCTGATCTAAAGAGAAAAGGCATTGAACCCACTACTGGCACCAAGACACAAAAGGCTTTTTTCAGAAAGAATACCCCCACAATCAGCCAGCCCCCATCAAACACAAATGTTGTTCTTAACGTGGAAGAAATCAAAAAAGATAAATTTTGTTCTTTCCACCAGGCCGCCCCCTCTGAGAAGACATGCCCCCAATGGATTGGCAGCATGACTGCGGTAGTGAATCAGCTCTTAGACGATCAAACCCCAGGGGAAGCAAGCGAAGACGATGTCTCAGACAATGAAGAAAACCTTCCCTCAGATGAAGAACCAGGATCTACCGTCCTTGCGTTTGATGTGATCCGCGGGGAAAGCACCCATACCATCACCGACATTAACGTGGCCGATGATCCTAAAGCCAAAACTGTGTGAAACTATGGCCTAAGAAGCAAAGGACTGGTTCCTGAACAATCCTTTGAAGAGAAGAGGAGGGCCTTCTTAAGGAAAATATTACCCCCAGGGAATGAGCACCAAGCTGCTATTCTTGAGAAGTCTGCTCTTAGCAAAACCTAAACAAAACAAAAGAGAAAACTGCCCATAGGGTCACCCAAAACCCCCGCCGAGACTATTCCACACTCTGATTCTAGTTACAACATTGTTGAGTACATGAAGAAAACTAGAGCCAACATCTCTCTTTATAAGCTCGATTGCATCACCAACCAACAGGAGCTTATTCTCAAAGCCTTTGCCAACGCCTCGACAACCAAACCCATGAGCAACACATCTACCCAAGCTAGTGCAAGCCTCCAATCTATTGTGAACGCCGTAAATGCGAACTCTAGGGGATCTACTTCCCCCTTTCTCCTGTATTTTGAAATCTTTAACTTTAACATTCATAACTGCTTGGTCGACTCCGGCGCATCCACAAATGTCATGCCCCTATTTTTCTGCAAGAAGTTAAACATTCGCCCGAAGAAAACTGATGCTAGATTATTCAGCTCGATAGATCACAAGTGCCCACTGTAGGTGAACTAAATAATTTCATCATCCGCCTATCTTTCGACTCTAGATTCCACCAGTGTATAGACATAGTAGTCGTAGACATCCTGGATGCCTACAGTCTCTTGTTGAGTAGGGACTGGTCCAGTAAGCTACAAGGGTACTTCGCTACCGATTGGTCTCACCTATGGCTTCCCTACAAGGGTCGAAACAACCAAATCAGAGTTGAGAGTGAACCTTATATGAAACATACTGTGACTGACTTGGATGCTACCAATGAACCTATCAGCTTTTCCCAAGAAGAGCTTGGCATGTGTTTCTTAGATTCCATCTTCGGATGTTACCGTCCCCCTCAGTCCCTGGTAAACCCAAACGTCTAATCAGAGCTAATGCTCATCACTAAAGACCAAGATGTACCCATCATAAACCAAACTAAAATCTCTCCCCAGCCCATGGTTCCAGAGGAATTAGAAGACGATGTATGGACCTTGTATTATGACGGCTCCAAGATGCATGACAGAGCAGGTGTAGGCTGCATCCTGTTGGACCCCCAAAAGAACAAGTTTTTGATCTCATGCTGGCTAGAATTTCAATGCACCAACAATACTACCGAATATGAGGCCTTAGTCCTTGGACTCAAAAAAGAATTGGACCTAAAGGTGAAATGCTTAAAGGTTATCGGAGATTCCGAAATCATCACTCGCTAGGTACACAATACCATCCATTTCTTATCTCCGCACTTGAAAGCTTACCAACAAGAGGTATGGCGTTTAATTTCTGCTTTTGATGCGTTTGGTATTAAATCTGTGCCTAGGATACATAATGCGGCAGTTGATACTTTGGCTAACACTGCTACTAGGTTCACCCCTCTAAGGGATGGTTTTTCTATTGAAATAGTGTATAAACCATCTGTGCCAGATAACATCACTAATTTACGCGTCTTTGATGATGACCAATAGGTACTTGAATTCATGCTCAAAACCGAGGTGTTCAAAGACACAATGATAGAATAAGTGGACCATGATCAAGCCTTGCAGGAAGAATGAGTGAAATGCAAGGAAAATCCCATGCCAAAGGGAATAGTGTCGCTTGAAAAATTGTTTAATCTGCAGAACCGTTTCCGTAGACCCCCCAACACTAAAGTACAGATCTCCACTCTGGCACATCAACAGGTAAACTTAGGGACAGATAAGGACCCAAAGTTTTTCAGCCTCGGGAAGGATTGTTCCGATCAGGAGAGGCAAGCTTTCACCGAACTATTCCAGAAATACCGAGACGTGTTCACTTGGACGTATGATGAACTGCATACTTATGACACTCGAATTATTCAGCATGTGATCCCTATGAAGGAAGGAGTGAAGCCTTTCCAGCAAAAGCTAAGAAAAGTGCACCCTACACTGGAACCAATGATTCAGAAAGAACTTAAGAAGATTTTGGATGCGCGCATAATCTTCAAAGTCTGACACTCCACTTGGGTATTGAATCTGGTTCCGGTACGAAAAAAATATGGTGAGATCCGTTTGTGCGTGGATTTTTGAAATCTAAATAGAGCCTCAGAAAAAGATAACTACCCGGTTCCCCCTATGGAATAGATATTGCAAGCCGTATCCGGATCGGAGATGTTCTCATTGTTTGATGGTTTTTCCGGGTATAACCAAGTACTGGTAGCTGAACCCGACAGATTAAAAACTACGTTCCGGGCTAAATGGGGGACTTTCGCTTTTAGGCACATGCCCTTTAGATTGATAAACACTGGGGCGAAATTCCAACGGGATATGTACATAGCTTTTTGAGGTCTACTAGGACAAAGCATGGTAGTATACTTGGACGACGTCACCATGTTTTCAAAGCATAGAGGTGATCACTTACGTCACCTCAGGCAGATTTTCGAAAGATGTACAAAGTATGGATCTCACTCAACCCAAAGAAAAGTGTCTTCGCTGTGTCCGAGGGGAATTTTCTAGGTCATATCATAACCAGGAATGGTATAGTTGTAGATCCCAAGTGAGCGAAGGTCATCACCCAGATTCCACCTCCTAGTAGCAAAAAGGCCATGCAATCCTTCCTTGGGAAAATCAACTTTGTACAGAAATTCATATCAGATTTTGCCCAAATAGTCAGGCCTTTGCAAGGGATGATTAAAAAGAATGCAAGTTTCAAATGGAATCGACCCGAGAAGGAAGCATTCGATAAGATCAAGCAGGCCATTGTAGAAGCACCATCCCTCCAAAGCCCAGACTTTAGCAAAGGTTTCATCTTATATACATTTGCCTCGGATTCATCACTCGCAGCTGTCCTCACACAGAAATACGCTAACAACAATGAACGACCCATATCATTCATGAGTACTGGTTTGCAAGGTGCTAAACTGAATTACCCCGATATTGACAAGCAGGCTTACGCAGTATACAAAGCGGTCAAGAATTTCCGGCCATACATCTTGAAGAACCATGTCACAGTGTTCGTCCCCCACCCACCTGTTCGCTCACTTTTCGTGCAGCAAGAGCTGGGTGAAAGATGAGGAAACTGGATGACACGTCTCCAAGAGTATGACCTGGAGTTCAAACCGGCACATACTGTCAAAGGTCAAGGACTCTGCCAAATAGCCGCAGAGGCTGCAAATTCATGTGGGTGAGAAGAAGAATGTTGGGAGCAAGAAATTGACATGTATCAGATTGACAACATGCCTCAATAGGGAAACCTTTCTTGGTACTTCGACATTTTGAAATATTTTTCCCACGGTGTTATGGATCCTGTCTTAACTGCTTGGCATAAACGGGTAATAAGGCAAAAAGCTGCATCCTACCAGTTAGTACAAGGAAAAATTTTCAAGAAACATTACAATGGAGTCCTACTACGATGCCTGGAACACGATGAAGTACAAAGCGTCCTGACTGAACTACACGATGGACCAGCCGGAGGGCATTATGCAAGTGATACCACTGCCCACAAAATCATGCGTGCTAGCTACTATTGGCCAACCCTCTTCAAGGATGCTCACGCATATGTCCGGAAGTGTGTTCAATGTCAAAAATTCGCCAACCGAGAAACACGACCAGCCGCTCCATTACAGTCGGTGGAAGTAGAGGAACCTTTTCAACAATGGGGGTTGGACGTGATTAGAGAAATCTTATCGCACTCCTCCAAGCAACACTGGTATATCCTCACCGCTACCAACTATTTCACCAGGTGGGTTGAAGCGATACCACTACGCCAAATCAACGATCAAGAGGTAATAGAGTTTGTCACTCATTGTATCATGACCAGGTTTGGCGTTCCAACCTCCCTTGTTTTTAACAATGCAACTTTTTTTTTGTCTTTCAAGTTGTATGATTTTGCTTTGGAAAATTTTATTGTACTTAAACACTCTGAAAAATATTACCCCCAAGGGAATGGGTTAGCCGAGTCGACTAATAAGAACCTTATCTACATCATTAAAAATACCCTGTTTTCCCACCAATGAAACTGTCATAACACCCTCCATAATGCCCTTTGGGCTGATCGGGTCACACCTAAATCTTCGCTCAACACCTCCCCATTTTTTCTTATATATGGAAAAGAGGCCATCCTTCCTCCCCACTTATCTCTCCTAGCCCTCCAGTTGTCCCAAGAGACCCATGGCATCCCATGCCCCACCTTGCAAGCCTGAATCGACACATTATTGAAACTAGAGGAGGAAAGGCAAAAAGCCCGGGAAAAATTCGCCATCCACCAAAGTCGGATTAAGAGATGGTTTGATAAAAAGTCCGCCGAGAATAAAATTTTCGAAGTAGGAGACCTTGTTCTTAAATGGGATAAAGTTCACGAGGAGAAAGGGAAACATTCCAAATTCCAAGCCTTTAGACAGGTCCATTCCAGATTAAAGAGAAGCTAGGTTCCCACACTTTCAGATTGCAAACTCTAGAGGGAAGAATCGAGGTCCTCCCGGTAAATGGGCATGACCTCAAGCAATAATTCACTTAACGGACCTAGGAGGGATGTCACCACCCCTGTACCATATTTTGTTGTTTTCTTTTATTTTAGTTTTCAGTTTTTCATTTCCTGCAATAAAAGCGCTTATTCAATCAACACCTTAGTAAAAGTGTCCTTCTAAGAACTTCAAAGGGCGGAAGGCATTGTAGAAGTCACGCAATTGGCATGATACGCCAGGATCTGTGCTGATGAAAAGTCTTTCCTGAAAATCACAAAAGGTGACAAGAGCTTGTCTGTGATTGACACCCAAAGGTAAAACATGATCTAGTTTGGGCTACTAAGCGTAGATAGCTCACATAGCAAGCTTGAAGGGTGTCTGTGAAAAGAATGTTGGTTAAAGCGGAAACTAGACTGAAAGGGAACATGGCTAACTTCGGGTGACGCAAGGATATCTGAGAAAACCTAAAGTCCTCATACAGACTAGGAGCAACCTCTCTTGTAAGTAAAATAAGTCACGATCCCTCATCTGCCCAGGAAAAATTGCCTCTATCAAATAAGTGCCCTGAGCACATCTAAATAAGTGCCTTGAGAACATTTAAAATAAGTGTAGTAGCACACCAATAAAGGGTAAAGGATTGAGAAAGGCTTCCTACAAAGAGAGGCGATGCGACGACTCCACTGGGGTACTGACCAGGCGCGCTGACAGCGGAGCAACTTCCGTGACTCCTAGGAAGTGACTCCTCCGGGACCGTGAGGTTCATAGGTAGCGGAGCAACACAACGAGAATAGAATAAATATATTGGATCCTAGAAATCCCTGAAGTGCTCCAACCCTTTCGGTCCAGAATCTAGAAGTAAAAGGTCGGTCAACCAACACCTAAATAGGAAAGCAGGCGAAGAAACCTTGCAAGGTACAAAAGGAAAAAATCATGGAAACCTAAGGGTGAAAGGAACAGCCTACTAAGGCCCCCTCCCCCCCCCCCCCCCACACAAATATAAATCATCAGTAGATATTCTGGACTCTACCAGTGAATCGCCATTTGTTGTAGCTGATACAACACCCTCCAAATTTTGTCCCCCTTTCAAAATTTTGAGCCCCTAAGTCGGCAAGATGAGGTCAAGCCTAAATATTTTTTTTATAAGTCTATAAGTCACAAGATTCTTCATTTTTTGATTAAGCGACCTTGTGACCCAGCAACCCAGGTCACTGAGTCGCGGGATCACTGAGTCGCAAACCAAGAAAATTCTGCAGTTTGCGACTTTGCGACTTGGCGACCTCGTGACCCCCAGGTTGCAAGGTCGCGAGGTCGCACCACCCATAATTTATGAATTTTGTGACCTAGAGACCTGCATTTATGGCACACACGTGTGACCCATTTATACATAGAAAGGTCACTAGGTCGCATTTCACTCGCGCAAAGAAGAAGGAAAACGCCTCTGACAGTCTGATTGGAACACGTTTTTTTCGGGTAAGTTTCCATTTCCTCGTGCTTTTTCCTTATTATGACTGCCTGTTTCTCCCCCTTTACCTCACCGATACTCTTTAAAGCTTCATTCTTACCATAGGATTTCTTCCCGTGAGCCCTGACATGCTTATATTCTATATCTATTCTTTCTGCTCTCAGCCCATCCGAGACCCAGTGCGACTATGCGACCTTGCGACCATGCGACCCAGTTGTAGGTCGCTAAGTCACTAAGTCGCATCTCATTTCAAGTTGAATGAACAAGCGACCAAGCGACCCAGCGACCCGGTCGCTAGGTCGCCAGGTCGCTAAGTCGCATTTCCTAGCAAATTGATCAATCAGCGGCCCACCGTCCCGGTCGCCAAGTCGCTAAGTCACATTTCCTATTGAACGCACCCTTGAAAGACCCAGCGACCCAGTGACCTGGTGTTGGGTCGTAAAAAGGTATCTTTTGAACACCTAATTAGGCTACATTAATCATCAATCCGAGAGCGAATTTTTATTTCAAGAGTGTACTCTGTATGAGGCTGCAATTATCTAAGAGCAATGCTGTGAAGATGTAGTACAAAATGTTAAATGCAAAAGTAAAAAATGCTTGTAAAGAAATCTAATGAAAGGAAATGCTTTGAAAATTAAACTATATCAATCTTTTCAAAACATCGATCAGGGATACAGTAACAATAACTCCTTCCCTTAGAAATCGATGCAAGATAACCAATCTGGGGACTTGGAAGCGATAACCAGTGTCCTCTACAGTTGGCGATCTTTAAAGAAATCGAAATAAAAGAAAACTCAATCTGCGCTAATGAAAATAACTAAAAGGAACAAAATCTGGAAAGGAACAACAACATGTAACTATAACTCATATATTTGCTAATAGGAAGCTATGAATAAACAATGAACAGAAATGGAACAACAATATGCAATGAACATCAATTACAATTCTAAGATAATCAAGCAACTAGATTTCCACGCTTCAATCCTGTCGACAGCCACTTACCACGTAACAATCAATTATAACTAATCATAAATTAATGGAACAACAACTCGAATAAGATGCAGAACAACAAAGCTTTATAATGATAACACGATAACCGAACAACAAATGTGCTTCTTGTAAAGGATGAAATAACAATGACTTTGTATTTGATCTAACAATGATAAATCAATTCTATAATTGAAATAAACATTAAACACACTTCACACAACAGTAAGCAAGGATTAAAAATACAAACAGCGAAGTGATTCCACTAGAGTCAGGCCCTTAGCGCCAGTGAAACACTGCTGGGCTTAATTCAGAACTTTAGAAGATGAACGAAACGCGTGTCTTATATTAAACCAACATAAAGCATTACAGAGGAGGTTCTCTCAAAGCCGAGAGTCAATAAAATATTATATTACAGAAGAAATATTTAAATGTAAAGCCTTTCGACCAACTCACTGAATCTCCCTATCACCAAAGGACATTGAATTTTATATCAAGTCTCAACAGACAATTCAAGGAATAAGATGAGTTTGAACAACGATCCCTCAGGATCAAAGGATCATGAGGGATTCACTCCTCTTTGTTTAGTTATCATCCTGTTTACTCTGACCGAGGCCGAGTTGTCCCCTGCCTTTTCTTGGCAATTCGTTCAGATCTCCTTGCCTTTGGCTGGATATGGTTCAACGCTGATGGAGCAGCAGTTACATTGGTTTCAACCCCGCCTTTGTTATAGCTGTTCACCTCGTCGAATTCCTGTTTTTCAACAAAAAGTAACCTTTAGCCATATTTTTGTACTAAACATAAAACTTTCCAATTCTATTATAATTCTTACAATAAATTACCTTTCCAAGGCAAAAAGGAGTATGTCTATGGTAAAAGAATGAGAAAATACATAGTAATTTCATACCTTTTTCACTGCCCAACATACCCCCCTGCTTAATCTTTTTCATGTCCTCATGAAAACTATAGTTCACATGGAGAGCAGTCAAAGAATAAGCCGGATAAGGTTTGTCATCGACGGGCCTAAAACCACGTAGTGCAGCTAATTCCTCAAAAACATGTTTTGTCTGTCCTTCAGGAAGTTCATAAATAGCTTTGTATTCCGAAGCAGGGTACCATGCAATAGGGCTGCGGAACCTACATCCTAACCAGTATGGTCCTTCTTTTAAAACGAGATGGCTATAGGAAATCAAGCGGTCTGCAGCTAGCCCAAAGTTTCTATAATTAAATGGTTCCCTATTTTTCACATTCTGATTGGAGGTTCTCCATCAGTCCTTGGCTGCTATATAAGCTTGGTTTCTAATGGATAAGAAATAGTCTGTTCCATTCAAAATAATTGATTTGTGGACAAGCCTTAGGGCTTGGGTAACGCCTTCCTTAGTCATCAATATTTTCTGCCTAGCCCAAAATTGAAGTGGGTTCTGAGGTTCACTCCTGACCCATAGATCTAACTCATTTTCCTGCCTTTGAAAGGCATTATAGGCTTTAAGCCATTTTAATTGATTTATAGCAAAGGAAATGAATGCCTGAAATTGAACATCTCCAACAAAAGGGCTAGGGTTTGATTCACAGTCATTTTCATGTATTATATTATGTAAGTAAAATTCACACAAAAGGCACTGTACTTTGATCCCATAAAGTTTTCAGCATGATACAAAGTCGTCTATAGTTTTTAGCTCTATGGATTTCCCTGCCATAACTACCTTGATCTTTAGTTGTAAATATCTTTCTAGTAAAAACAAAGCATAGTTTTTGGCGGGGCATCTACAGGCTAAGACATCAGTATACAAGGAGCAGAGAGTGTCCATTTGATTGTAGGCTAGTTTTAGTTGGTTCATTACCTTATCAACATTTTTCTCTGCTTTATGACATTTTTCATAAGCTTCAGCTTCTGCTTCATGAATAATTCTCATTTGTTGCTGCAATTCTTGATATCTCTTTCTTGGGACAATGTCTTCCTCCAATTTCTGCCTTTCTATTCGGGCCTGTGCCAAATCTTCTTGGAGTCTGGCTAGTGTCGGATCACTAAAAGTGTGCTGACTGCTAGATTGCATATTTTCACTTGAAATAGGTTCCTATGGAACAAATTGCGTTGGAACAGCCGTTTGCTGCTTCGCATCCTCATAATTAGGCTCAGGTATGGTTTCTTCTGTAACTTGGGGGTTCCTATTAGCGGTCATCTTTCTCTTTTTCGAAATTCTCTTGATAGCAATGCTTCTTCTCTTAGGGGCTCGCTAGGTATCTCGTTTTTGCCCTTAACCTTATCGCCTTTGGTCGTAGTTGTTCTGAAAAGTTTTCCATGAAGCTTTATTTGCTCCTCTGCGAAGCTTCTCAATCTCGCTTGCTTTCTCCTTTTCACGAACAACTAATTCTTTGGTCGAACCCGCTTTTCCTCAACAGAGACTTTTGGTCTATATCACCGTTTGGCTATAAATTCTTTCTGATCTTCTTCTTGGAATTCTTCTTCCACATTCATATGCCCTGACAATTCTTCGGGATCATATTTCAATGGATCTTCAACTCTCAGGGGCTCATGGTTACAGTATTTCGGTGTTCTCTTTCTCCTGTTCACGCCTCTCAGGAGAAGAAACCCTAGCTTCGCTAGGGTTTGTTGTTTCATTCAGCATTTCTCCAACTGTTTCTTTATCATCGGCAGAGCACTCTGGTAGTTGATTAATATCAATATTAAGGTCCAAAGGGCTATGAGGCTGTGTATAATCGCTCATATTGGCCAAAATCTGGGCCAATTGGTCTTCCTGTAAAGGGCTTACGATAGCATTTTCGTGAGGCTCTGTTCCTTCCTTATCGTTGCTATGATTGTCTTCATCCTCCTCACAAGTATGATAACTTCCTTCCTCCTCATCCGAATACCAAATTTCTCCTTCAATTTCTTCTTCCTCATTATTTTCCTCTCATGACCGGGATTGTTTTTCACTACCTGTGATGGCGTACTTATTTCTTCATCCCGCATTAGAATTTGAGGCCTGTATGGCCCTCATATGAAATTATAAAATAATAGTGGAAAAAATCAAATAAGATTTGATGACATCATCAAATTTTAGAGGGAAAAATGAAAAAACTATTTTTCAACTCATATTTTCAACTTATCTCCCAAATTGTTTACTCAAATTTCAAGCGGGAGTACTCGTTGGATGCGAAATTTAATTCCCCATCCAAGGAGTACCCATGTTGCATACTTTCGATGGGTCCTACTACACGAAAAATGAGAAATACATAAAAAAACGTGATTACAATCACGTTTTTTTATGTATTTCTCATTTTTCGTGTAGTAGAGTTCATCGAAAGTATGCAACATGGGTACTCCTTGGATGAGGAATTAAATTTCGCATCCAACGAGTACTCCCGCTCGAAATTTGAGTAAAAATTTTGTGAGATAAGTTGAAAATACGAGTTGAAAAAGTAGTTTTATTATTTTATTATTTTTTAATATTTTTACCCTTTTATTTAAAAAATGGTGAATCATCCCCCATGGTTGACATCATCATCTTGAATCCTATTGGTTGTTATAAAGTTTATTTTTGTTGCACATTTTTCTTAGGAGGCCCATTTTAGACCTCAAAATTCCCCTAATGAGTATGTGCGAATTTTTCCTTCCACCGTTCTTCATCAATGCAAGCTTGCTCCCTCCAATTGTGAGGTTATCTATCCTATGAGCTGGCAGCTTCTCTAGGGCTTTGGGTCACTGGCCGGGCTAGAAATCCTTCCACCATCCTCCTACTTCGTTTTTGACCTGGAGACCGTCTGTGAGTAGATGTACTGGGCCCATTGAGCTTAATTATCCCTTTCCGTTTTCGAGCGTGGGTAGCCTAACCCTCCGTCAATGGAGAATATCAACTCTTCTCAGCTGGTCTGTTGCTGGGTGAGGCTATGACTCACTATTAATCGAATTAGACAATGGTAGCTAACCACCATATCTGCATGTTGAGCTTTCCTTATGCTACGAGCGATATCATGCAACAAGGAATTTAAAAATGCAGGAAGATTGACAGTGCATTTTTGTTTTAATACATCTAGCAGCTTAAGGTGGCGAGGTCTTACCACATATTTCCTTCCGTCACACGTTATATAAGCTTGAACAATCTTGGCCAATTCCATCCATGGTTCTCCCAATGATGTTGGTTGAACCCCTTTACCTTTGACAACCAATGTCTATCCATCATCCTGAAAAATCTTCATGGCCTCTCAAATCCTAATATTTTTCTGCGTCGATATAGTTCCTTGCGCTGGTATGCCTGACACTTCTACAATTATTTCGTCGGATACAGCTATCTGTCTTCCTCTAACCATGGAGGATCCTTCCTGCAAGTTCTGTATAAATTCAGTGGCCACTACTTCGTGGGGTTGTTGCATCCTCATGAAGTATGTAAACCACCCCAGTCTTTCCAAAATTGCTCGTGCAGCATCAGAAACAACCAGCACCAATGGCTCACTGCGAATTGGCCGTCCTCCCATCGTTTCTACACTCTGTTAATTTTTCTCAACACACAGTAATCGCAATGGAATAGCACAACACGGTGAATTGGAATAATGTCGTTGAAAATGTGTTATTTCCTAAAATGTAGGGATTTGGTTCACATACAGGTAAAGAAATATCGAGATTTGATCTGCATGCAGACATCTGCGTCCCCCCCTTAATGGATGATAGGTCATCCTTGACCATCAATTGAGAGAGGCAAGTGTGGCACAACAGTAGTACATCAGGAAAGGGCAAGCGTAATTATGATACATTCATTCAAATTATAGCAATTACTGAAATCAATGCGTGTGATAAATCAGTAATAGATAGAAAATTGTTTTGTAATGATTCAAATACGAGGAGAAGGGACAGCATAAGATAAACATAAGTACAAATGCGTTATTTACCACTTCAAACTAATATGATCGATTTGTAATGATTTTCATGTATAATAGGTTCGGAATGAAAGGTAAAGGATTCATACTTTCATTTGATATTTAAATAGAGATATAGGAAAAGGGTTGTATATAACTATTGATGTGTATAAATGTGACTCCAATACCATCAACAAAGCTCTGCTGCCCACAGGTGTCCATAACCTTGATAGAGTTGCTTTCTTACCCATAGAACCATTATCCTTTATTTATACTGAGGAAGTGCTTTTGTTGAATGTCATGAAGGAGGCCATTGTACTGGATTGGTGGCCAGATAAACCACAATGCCATTCACCGGGAAGAAGTGAAAGGTGGGCAGGCCGGCTTGTGATGAGACCTCCTGTTCCAAAGACTTCTTGATTTTTTCAATTGTCTATTGGACCATATCCCTGGTTTGGTGGCCATAATGGAAATGCTACTTCACTGCCTTCCTTATGATCATGGTAGGCTGGCTCTTGATGAGACCCCCTATCCTCCATCTGCAAAATCAAAAAAATTATTAACAAAATATGTAAATTTTTTTCTTTTTCATATAGCACTTTTCCTTAGTTAGTGATAAAGGATGGCTCAACACTCCTTAAGAGTAGGGATGGTGGAAGAAGTCTGAACATCTCAATAGAAAAGAATATGCCCTTATTCCTATTCCATCAATAAAAAAATCAAAGAAAGTTATATCATATGGGAAATAACCAGTCATGATAAGTATAATCGATCAGATTAATTCAATAGTGATAAAACAACAAAATTATGTTATTGATCATGCCCCTTTTCCCTTTTTCTTATCATTACTTAGACAATTTTCATGAAAAATGACGATTTCTTTTGATTTCCTGATTACAGTAAGCTTTAATTTGTATGATTGTATATAAATGATATGTTTTCTTTTAGAAGAGTGATAAAAAATTCTCAAAATTCTAATCTAAAACAAAAAACAATCCACTCAAAAGGTGTTGTCCCTTTAAAAAGAACAACAGAAACAATCTGCGAAACTGCTGTTCCTTTCGAAAGGAACAGCAAAAAAACATACTGCGGGGCTGCTGTTCCTTTCGAAAGGAACAACAGAAGTGCCGTTCCTTTAGAAAGGAACAACAATACTCAAAACAAGCAAAATAATCAGAGAAAAAAACAGAATTTCATGAAACAAACAAAGAAAACGAAATAAACAGGAAATTAAAAAAAATGAATTCCCTACAACAACAATAAAGTAAATGGACAATTCTTTGTGTACAAAATTTAAAAAAAGGAATGATTTAATAAGCTAGTGCCGAGGAGGAGTTATCCCCTTTAGCGAGAATTTTCATGGTAGAATCTTCCCGTAACTGTTGGTAAAAGGATTCCCGGGTAAGCGGTTTATGATACATTCGTACTCGATGCCCGTTTACCTTAAAGGAATGTCTAGATCCGTCAATGGTAGCTAATGTAATATTGCCATTATTATGCACTTTTTGTATTTCATAGGGTCCAAGCCATCGTGTCTGGAGTTTCCCTGGGAAATCCTGAAACCTAGAATCATATAGGAGTGCCCAGTCTCCTTCGTGGAAGATATTTTCTTTGATAAGGGCGTCATTCCATTTGGCTCTCTGTTGCTGGATTAATGCTGTGTGCTGAAGAGCAGAGAGCCTAATTTCATCTAACTCATTAATTTGCTGCAGTCTTTTAGCTTGGGCTTCATTCAGATCTAGACCCACCTTTTGAGCTATTCTTAATGTTTGAATTTCAAATTCGATTGGAAAGATGGGTTCTTTTCCAAATACCAATTGATATGGTGAATATCCTGTAGTAGGTCTCCACATTGTTTGATATGCCCATAATGCTTCTGGCAATCTGTAGGCCCAATCTCGTTTGTGTGAGGCAACGATTTTTGTTAATATAGATTCAATTACTTTGTTCGTGCTCTCTACTTGGCCATTGGCCTGTGGGTGATATGGAGTTGTAATCTTGTGCTGAATGTGGTAGTTTTGTAGTGTTTCAACTAATTTATTACCTACAAACTGTGGTCCTCCATCTGTGATTATGTCCCTTGGGAGGCCATAGTGCACAAAGATTTGGAAAAGAAACGGTGCTACATAGTCCTCTGTAGCATTTGAAAGTGCCTCTGCTTCGACCCACTTAGTGACATATTCGGTTGCAACTAGGATATATGTTTTTTGGTTTGATAGAGGGCTAATAGGGCCAAAAAAATCAAGTTCCCAGTATTCAAATGGTTCAATCACTAGTTGAGGGTTCAAAGGCATCTCATCAGACTGCCAGGGCCACCTGCCCTTTGGCAGCTATCACAGGCTTGCACGAATTTTTTGGCATCTTTAAATATGGTAGGCTAGTAATAGCCTGTTCGTAAAAAATTATGGGCAGTTCTATGATCTGCAAAATGTCCGCCACATTGGCCATCATGGCATGCTTTCAAAATATCAAATACTTCGTCCTCCCGGACACATCTTCTTATTTGCATATCTCCCCCTGTGTGAAATAGATAGCCCCCAATCCAAGAGAATCAGGTACTACGCTGTATTATCTGTTTTCGTTCATTAAGGGATAGATGTTTAGGTAATTTACCTATTGCCAAATAGTTTTCTATATCAACATACCACGGTGTTCTGACAGTAACAGCGAAGAGATGTTCATCTGGAAAGTGGTCTTCAACTGCTTCTGTATTTGTTGGCTTTGGCATTCTTGACAGAAAGTCAGCTACAGGGTTCTCTTTCCCAGGTCGATCTTTGATTGTGATATCGAATTCCTACAGTAAAATCAACCATCTTGTCACTCTTCTGTTTGTAATAGGTTTATTTGCTAAAAATTTAATGGCAGAGTGATCAGTATATAGCACTACAGGATACCTAGTTATATAATGTCTAAACTTATTTATAGCATGAACTACAACTAAAAATTATTTCTCAGTCACAGTATAATTTAGTTTAGCAAGGGACAAATTTTTGCTAATATAATAGATTGCATATGGCTTCTTGTCTTCCTCCTGCCCGAGTACTGCTCCAATTGCTGTGTCTAAGGCATCGGATGAAATTTGGAATGGAAAATTCCAATTTGGGCCCCTCAGCACTGGGGCTGTTGAAACAAGCTTTTTCAGATCATTAAAGGCATTGTCACATTTTTCTGTCCAAATGAAATCAGCATTTCCAGTCAGTGCATATAAAGGTGCAGCTATTCGAGAATAATGTTCTATAAATCTTCTATAGTAACCAGAAAATCCAAGAAAGCTACGTACCGCTGTTTGTGTGGTGGGTGTGGGAATTAACAAGATTATTTGAATTTTAGCTGGGTCGACTTGAATTCCAGCTGCTGAAATATATGCCCTAAGATAACTCCTTCGGTCATCATCATAAGACACTTTTCGTGGCTTAGACAAAGCCTAGTGTCAATACATCTTTGCAATACCTTTTCTAGGTTTTCCAATGCAGGGTCAAAATCATCCCCATAAGGTGTGAAATCATCCATATATACTTCGAGGCCTTCATTTATTAAGTCTGCAAAGATGTTGAGAATGGCCCTTTGAAATGTAGCAGGGGCATTGCATAGGCCAAAAGGTAAGACTCGGTAGGAAAATGTTCCCCATGGACAGGTAAAAGTAGTTTTTTCCTGGTCTTCAGGGGCAATCTGGATTTGATTGTACCCACTGAAGCCATCGAGGAAAGAAAATAATTTATTTCTTGCCAATGTGTCTAATACCTGGTCAATGAAAGGAAGGGGAAATTGGTCTTTCTGTGTTGCCTCATTAAGTTCATGATAATCTACACATATTCTCCACTTTCAGTTCTTTTTTGGTACCACTACTAATGGAGAGACCCACTTGCTATCAGATATTGGGTAGATGAAATTAACATCCAATAGTTTTTGTAATTCATCTTTCACAATATCTTTGAGGTGAGGGTTTAGCCTTCTTTGGGGTTGGCGAATGGGTCTTGCATATTTTTTGATATAGATGTGGTGTGTACACAATTGAGGGTCAATTCCTTTCATATTGGGGTAATCCCATGCAAAGGCTGCGTTGTATTTTCATAGTAATTGGACCAATTTCTCTTCTTGTTCAACAGTGAGATTTTTGTTAATGTTTAGAGTTTTTCCCGGCTCAATTTATACAATCTTGCTATTGTACATAGAAGTATTAGGTATTACTTGATCAGGAATATCTTTGAAAGGATCTTCTTCTTCTTTATTATCAAATGCTGCATTGATCATGTGACATTGTAAATGAGATCTGGTTTGTGGTTTATTAATGAAACTATTAATGATATCATCCTCTGTTTGATCTTTAAAATCAAGAGCTTTTTCTATAGTTAGAGGTGATCTCATATTTTCCATTAGATATGATGCAGGTTGTTTTTTTGTTTTGATTATTGATAGACTTGGCTGGGTCGGGGGATATAAAGCTAAATTCTTGACATAGTTTCCCCTTGTTATTGTCATGTTGCCTTGTCGGCATCTAATGTAAGCATCGACAGTTGCCAACCAAGGTCTACCTAAGATCAACGGATGTCCTTCTAGCCGGTTCTTTGGATTAATAACCAGGAAGTCAACAGGGTATTCCCAGGAATCTACAGATACCATTACATCTTGTAATGTACCTTCTGGTTTGATTACTGATCGGTCAGCCAATTACAATAAGGTTGTTGTTGGTTCGAGTGATGTAATGACAAGTTTTTGACAGGTGGTGGTTTTTAGAATATTGATTGCTGCTCCCAAATAAACTAAGGCATTTGGAAACAATTGCCCCTGGATTTGGACTGTCACTATAGGATTTCCTGGGTCTTCATATTTTACAGGTGTTTCCATTCCTGATAATAAGTCAGATAAGGTACCGACTATTTGGACAGTTGGATTGGTGGTTGTTCTCCTCTTTGGCTTCTTTATGCATAATTCCTTAATGGTTTTTTCATATATAGGAATGTCTTGGATAGCTTGGAGGAGAGGGGTTTTTATACACAAATTTTTTAATTCTCCCAGAAGATCAAAATTAGGTTGTTCTAATGGACGTGGTATAATTAGTCATTCTGGGAATGGTGGAGAGGAAGTTGTTTCTTGCTGCTAATTTTGTTATTGATTTTGTTATTGATTTTGTACTTCCTTCTCTTTCTGTACTGTTTGTTCAACAGGTAATGGATCTTCAATATGAGCATTATTGTTTCTCTCTGTTTGTACTATGCGCCCAGACCTTAATTGAAGGTCATCGCACTCCCTCAGTTCAGTTTCTAATTCTGGAGGTTCCATTATTTGGACAGACTGAACTGGCCTATTGTTTGGGTTTGGGTTGGGCTGGGCTGGGAGTTGTGGTCTTAAGTTGGTCTGGGGGTTTGTATAGGGAGCTGGCATTGTAGGTTGAGAGAGAGGAATTGATCCAGCTGGCTGATTTGTAGGTTTTTTCCAGTTTGAATGCCAGGCCTGACTCTGGGAAGTAGAGGGGGACCATTGTGTAGGATAATTATTTTTCCAAAATGGTGGGCAGAAAGGAAAGCTAGGCCAATTATTCTGGTTTGTTTGATTTGGCTAAGATGTGGGAGGAAATGGCTCTTGTGACCAATTGGAGAAAGGTGGTTGATTTTTCCGCATCCCACTATATTGCTGAGCATTGTATTGAGGAGGCTGAAAAGAAAATGGATCATTTGGCATACCTGATTGTCGCAGCTGCCACTGTCAGTGTTGATTAAGCAGACATACCACTTCTGATTCTTCTTCTGCCTCCTTATAAACTACTTTCAGGCCAGGAAGCGAGGGACATCTCTCTGTAGGGTGGTCTTTCATGCAAATGGCACAGAGTTTAATCACATCCAACGGGCATTCTTTGTGGCTGTGTTTCTTCCTACATCTGGGACAGAATATTGCCAAATTTTTCTCTGCTTTTGCTTGTTTCTGTTTGGCTTGCATAATATCGAACTGCGTTGTTAGAGTCCCAAGTATGTCTGTCTTAAAGTCTTCTAGCAGATTTCCAATTTCTGCACGAGTCACACCTTCATTAGAGATCTTATTTTCTCTTGTAATCATATCACGTTCTGCTGATTTTAGCCTTGTATTGCCCCTCGAACTCCTGATACACAAATCAATGATGTTAGGATAACTTTCCTGATATATATCACCTTTTCCCATAATATTCAATGTTTCAACCCATTGATCTTTCATTCCCATAATTAATGTGGTTTTCAAAACATTATTAGGTAAGGGTAAAGATGCATAAGGGGATCTCTGAAGGTTGTATTGAAACCGTTCCACATATTCTTCCAAGGTTTCATTTGGTTTTGCTGTCATTTGGAATATTTCATCTTTTAATTCCCGAGACCTACAATAATCTTGATACTTCTTTAAAAATGCAGCTTTCATCTGATCCCAATCAGTTATGATGCCCCCACCTAATCTGATAAACCATCGTAAGGCTGCCCCTTTTAATGTTGAAGGAAATAGTTTTAATTTTTGGGGATCAGTGGTATAATCATATCCCCTGCACAGCACATCAAATTCAAACAAAAATGCATCTGGATCTTCTGATGTTTAGCCATAAAATGTGGGAATATGTTGAAGGGGAATAGCCTTCATAGGTGCATTGACTGCAGTATCTACTATAGGATATTGCAGCGTAGAGGTTTGCTGGGGTGTCTGCTGGTTCTAATTTTGATTTTGGGCCATTTGATTGAAGATATGCCAATATCCCTCTGGGATTTCCAAGGAATTTCTAGGTTGACGAGCAGAGACAGGAATAGCTTTGACAACACTCCCTTTTTCTGGAATAATAAGTATTCCTTGTTGACCTACTGTTTGAGGTGATTCAGGACCTTGGTTTTGAATAATTTTAACAACACTTCCCTTATCTGGACTACTTATTTTTTTGGCTACTTTAATAGAATATTTTGGGTCTCTGGTTTCTCCTGTTTCCCCTTCTCCTTCTCGGAGATTGCTAGAGTTCCCTTCTTGAGGGGAACTTATGCAAGGATTCTCAATTTCTTGGGAATCTTGCTCAATTCCCTCCGTTTGACTGTGTATCTCAGCAAAGGCTTCAGATGGTGATTCTGTAGCCTGAAGGGAACTAGTAGGCTGTCTAGAGATAAATTTTCTAAATCCTATTGATGGCTGAGATTCAGTTCTCTTAAGGATTTCGTCAATAAAATTTGTTCACCCAAGGGTCACCGGTCCCTTAGGTTTTTCAGTTTTAGGAGGAATTTTGTTTTTCTTAGTTGGTCTATTCATTCAAGAAAACAAACCTTCATTCATACCTAAAGAAAGAAGCTTACCTACTTCTACTATGAAGCGGGCTGTGAGCAAGTGTGTTTCTTTCCCAGTGTGCAGGTTCTTACCTTCCTTCTTTAATACCCAATTCTTCGCAAGCAAAAGAAAATCAGCTGTGCATCACTCCTTTGAAATGGCATACACTCTCCCCGGCAACGGCGCCAAAATGTCGAGGTATAAAAGGTATCTTTTTAACACCTAATTAGCCTACATTAATCATCAATCCGGGAGCGACGTTTTATTTCAAGAGTGTACTCTGTCTGAGGCTGCAATTAACTAAGAGTAATGCTTTGAAAATGTAGTACAAAATATTAAATACAAGAGTAAACGAATGCTTGAAAAGGAATCTAATTACAGTGACATAAATGGAAATTATCTGAAAATTAAACCAATCTGCAAAACATCGATCAGGGATACAATAGCAATAACTCCTTCCCTTAGAAATCGATGCAAGATAACCAATCTGGGAACTTGGAAGCAATAACCAGTGTCCTCTACAGTTGGTGATCTTTAAAGCAATCGAAATAAAAACAAACTCAATCTTCATGCTAATGAAAATAACTGAAAGGAATGAATTCTGGAAAGGAACAACAGCATGTAATTCCTATTAATAACAACTGTAACTCGTCTATTTGCTAATCAGAAGCTATGAATAAACAATGAACATAAATGGAATAGAAATATGAATTGAACAACAATCACAACTCTGACGTAATCGAGAAACTAGATTTCCACACTTCAATCCTGTCGATAGCCAATTAA
The DNA here is from genome assembly GCA_034641835.2 of Pinus albicaulis. NCBI lineage: Eukaryota > Viridiplantae > Streptophyta > Pinopsida > Pinales > Pinaceae > Pinus > Pinus albicaulis. Next base: position 187,604,423 of record CM076584.1, read on the forward strand.
TACACAAAAATCAATTATAACAAACCATAAATTAATAGAATAGCAACTCGAATAAGACATAGAATAGCAAAGATTTTATAATGATAACAAGATAAATAAACAGCAAATGCGCTTCTTGTAAAGGATGAAACAACAATGCAATTCGTTAATGAATCTGTATTCGATTTGACAACAATCAATAAAATATGTAATTGGAATATGCATTAAACACAACTTCACATAATAATAAGAAAATATTAAAATACAAACAGCGAAGTAATTCCACCAGAGCCGGGACCTTAGCGCCAGTGAAATACTGCTGGGCTAATTCAAAACTTAGGAGATGAAACGAAACGCGAGTCTTATATTAAACGAACATAAAACATTATAGAAACTATTCTCTCAAAGCTGAGAGTCAATGAAACATTACAGAGGAAATGTTTAACTGTAAGGATTTTCAACCAACTCACTGACCGACTGACTGAATTTTTTTTCTCATCACTAAAGGACATTGCTTTATATATCGAATCCTGATGGACAAGACGAGGAATAAGATGAGTTTGAACGGCGATCCCTCAGGATCGAAGGATCCTGAGGGATTCGCTCCCCTTTGTTTAGTTATCATCTTGTTTACTCTGACCGAGGCCGAGCTGTCCCCTGCCTTTTCTTGGCAATTCGTTCGGATCTCCTTGCCTTTGGCTGGATGTGGTTCATCGCTGATGGAGTAGCAGTTATATTGATCTCAGCCCCATATTTGGTACAACTGTTCACTTCGTCAAATTCCTGTTTTATCAACAAAAAGCAACCTTTAGCCATATTTTTGCAATAAACATAAACCTTTCTAATTCTATCATAATTCTTACAATAAATTACCTTCCCAAGGCAAAAAGGAGTATGTCAATAGTAAAATAATGAGAAGATACATAGTAATTTCATAAATTTTTCACTGCCCAACAATGGGGAGGCAAACAAAGGCAAGATTTCGAAGCTTTAAAAGACAAGATCAGTTCAGCTCTAGTCCTTGCATTACCAAATTTAAGACAAACATTCGAGATACAAACTGATTCTAGTGATTATGCCATGGGCGCAGTAATTTTGCAGCATGGTGAGCCTATCACCTTTCATTAAGAAAATTTTAATGGTGTTGTGAATAATAATCCGACATATGAAAAAGAACTATATGCGTTGGTACAAAGTGTCAATAAGTGGAAACACTACTTGATGGGTAAAGAGAAAATTGTACATACTGATCACCAACCATTACAGTACTTGTAGTTATAAACAAAATTGTAGCAATCAAGTCATTTCAGGTGGATGGGATTTTTTCAACAATTTCACTTGGTTATAAGGTACAAGAAAGGTATTTTCAATAAAGTTGTAGATATGCTTTCAAGACCAATCATTAGTGCTTCTACTTTACTCGAAAATGATTCTGTTGTACATGAGAGTTACATAGAACAATATGCACATGACATGGATTTTCAAGATGCGTATGCTAGTTTGAGTGAAGGGAATCAAGTTGAAGAAAACGATTATCACATGCATAACAATTTGCTGTTTCATTTGGGGAAGCTATGTATTCCACAAGGAGAGAGGCTAAGTATCATGAGAGAAGCTCATTCTTCTCTTATTGCTAGACACTTTGGGATAAGAAAAATAGTGGCACATCTACAAAGGTATTGTTATTGGCCTCTCATGATAGATAGTGTGTCACATTTTATAAGAGGTTGTTCTATGTGTGCAACAAGTAAGCCTAGCATTAGGAAGCTTGGATTGTACATGCCACTACTAGTACCATCAAGGCCATGGGAGAGTGTCTCCATGGAATTTGTTGGAGGTCTACCTATGTCAAGAAAGAAAAATGATTATCTTTATGTAGTTTTGGATAGATTCAGTAAAAAATGTATACTTATGCCATGTAAGAAAACCATTACTGCTGAAAAACTGCTGAACTTTATTTTCAAAATGTTTGGGTTCATTTTTGATTTCCCACTGAATCTATTGTTAGTGATAGGGATTCCAGGTTCATTGGGATTTTTTGGTCAAATATATGGATAATGATGGACACAAAGTTGAAAAAGAGTACCACTTTTCATCCACAAACAGATGGACAAACCGAGGTGGTGAACATAACAATTGTGCATCTTTTGAGAGGATATTGTAGCAAACATCCTAAGTTGTGGGATGAACAACTGCATTACATTCAACACGCTTACAACCGGGCAAAGCACTCTTCAACACAAACCTCACCTTTTGAATTATTCTTTGGTTATCATCCAAAATCACCATTAGACTTCATCTTTGGGAAGGATGTTGCAATTGATGGCCATAGTGACATTGATAAGGCTCAAAAGTTAATTGAGCAAATTCAGATTATACATCAACAAGTTCAAGAATAGCTTGCGAAAATTCAAATCAAATACAAAGAGAGGCATGAAAAACACCGGGTTTATCACAAGTTTCAAGAGGGAGATGAGGTATGGTTTCAAATTAGCAAAACAAGGATGCAAGGGGAAGGTAAAAAGCTCAAACCCATTCGCTATGGTACTTTCAAGATCATAAATAAAGTTGGTAATAATGCATTCCAACTTGACTTGTATTCTTACATGCAAATGTATTCAGTTGTTAATGTTGAAAAATTACGCTTGTATGAGCCACCTTTGATCGATGATCAAGGAAGTGATGTTCAACTACCTTCTATTGAAGATTGCTTGCCAAAATTTCTAGATGAGCTAAAAGAAGATACAATTCTTGACAGAAGGACAAGAGCATCAAAGAGGGGAAGTGTTGACTACCTTCGAGTTGGGCTCAAAGGCACTAAACCAAGAAAGGAAAAATGGATGGAGGTTGGAGAGGTGAGGGAGCTGCACCCTCATCTAATGAACAGGTAATCAAGTCTTTTGGGGTCCAAAAGCTTCCCAATGGGGAGGAATGATTAGGAGTTCATAAATTTTTCTCAAAATTAAAAGTTACAGGAGTGGGTTGAAACTAGGATGGTTACGTACATCTTGTCTTCTTTATTCCAGCATTGCGAACGGTTCAAAAAACCGATGTCGTATGAGGAAGATATCACGTTCTAATCGAAATGGAAAATAGGTAAATTGTGACAGTTTGACTAGGTTTGACTGGGATGCACAGTTAGCAAAGTGGGTGGATGTACAGTCTGTTGGGAAAAATACTGAGAAGGGGGGGGGGGGTGAATCAGTATTTAGAGGTAACTGATAAACTTTTTACTTTTTCTTTCTCTAAAACCCATACGCTACTTTAATGAAGCCAACTCACGTATACACGTGGATATCCTTAATAAAATTCGCATATTAACAGATATTTAATTATGCAGATAATTCTTACCTTAGATCATTGCATCATTCCTTCATTAGATGTTTAGTAAGCAGTAAACATGTGTAGTAAGAATATAATAAATCATCACACAAAAGCAACACACATGAACACCAGGATTTAAGGTGGAAACCCAATTCGGGAGAAAACCACCGTTGCCGTCGTCTCAGTCTTCAATATTTTATTATAAAGAAAACATCGTACAACCATGTACTGGTGCAGACTCATACCAGCACGTAGGCACCCACCTGCAAAAGGCTACAACCTTCTCTCATTTACCAGCCTCTCCTGGAAGGGAGCTACAACCCCCTGCTCTCGTTTACCAGCCTCTCCTGGTGATGGAGCCACTACCCCCTGCACTCATTTACCAGCCTCTCCTGGAAGGGAGCCACTACCCCCTGCACTCGTTTACCAGCTACCACTGGAAGGGAGCTACAACCCCCTTACTGAAGGCTTCGACCCTCAGCACCACCATGGACAACGTTTCATCAATTTTCAAACTGGATCCAACAGCTTCCATACAACACAACTTGTAGGCCTCTTTTCATCAGATTTTCAGACTAGACCCACTCCACACATTTAAGCTCATCATATATCAAACTGAAACTTATAACCCCATCAATTCATTCATTGAATCATCAATCAATCAACCAACAACTTGATCTTCAATCAGCATCATATTCATTATTCAAACAACCCAGTTCTGTATGAATACATCATTGACAGATAGCAGTTAAACAACAAAATAGATTAGATAGTTCATTACACTTACTTCAGCAAACTCTAGATTCCATACGTGATTTTACTTCACTGAACCTGCGTATGTATGCGCTTTCATGCACACCAACCTGTGTATACTTCTGTGCATTCTTCAGAAAACCCTATCTGCCCATACATGCTTTTCCTTAAGCAGACCTGCACATACACGCACTTTTACTGAAGCGAACCTACGTATACATCTGTAAATTTTCAGGACTGTGCAGCTCTTCAGATTAGATAAACAACTCAGATTTCATCCTTTACTTCAGAAATTATTTCGCCTCATCTCAGATCTAAACATTCCATGAACAGATCTAGGAAATACATATACATTTCAGATCTAGAGATCCTTCTTCATCGTTTTATTCATAGGTGCATCACTAATTTCAGATCTATCAATACAGAACAGAGTTCATCCATGCAGATATACTTCAGATTGAAGTATTCATTAAAACCCAGACACTTGCACCACTTGCACTATTATTCTTTACTCCTTATATAGGTTTAGCCTTTATCAATACCATGAGCCAAAAACCACACAACACCAATGGTATTCCTAGACGAGATCAAATAGATAATCCAGTGCTCAATACAATGGGTAAATACCATGGTAACACCCCTTGGTATTCTAAATTTGGAGCGCAAAAGGGCATATGCGACTTGGTACGTACTTTTCCGCGTGCATACGCTACTTCACCTTAACAAACCCGCGTATGCATTGTGGCATAATTTATTTATCATTATTCTGGCACTTTCTGAATTCCTTTCTTCTGCTACTTCTGAAATGATCTGTAGATACATTAGATTTACATTATTAACAACTCATCAAGTCAGTTTCCATCACGAACAACTTCATTAAGCAGGTTCCATCAAAGTCAACACATTGTATCAAATTTCCAACAATCTCCTCTTTAACTCATCAAGAAGGTTGTCATCAACTTTATCAAGTAGGTTGCCATCAAGGACAACACTCTGCATCATATTGCCAACAATCTTATTTCATCAAGTAGGTTACCATCAACTTCATCAAGTGGGTTGCCATCAAGGACAACATATGCCAACACAGTCAGAAAAAAGGAATATTCCTTAGAATATTCCTTTCCACCGGACTAATCACTGTTTGACAAGTGTCATAATGTTATTGGTTGTACGAGGTTTGAAGAGCCAATGAGAGGGTGCCACGTGGCCCTGAAACCAAAAGTGTAAAATTTTGCTGAGGGTCCGCAGGAATCGACCCCTAGACCTCCCACTTTGCACGTGCACGTATTAACATCTAATCTCTGCATTAGTTCTTAACTACATTGGATGTCGGGTTTGTATTATTATGTGTTGTAAATAGAGTTGGGGGTTGGGAACCGCCAGCAGTCCCAACCCACCAATGGTTCCGCATTGTTTGTGTCACATGGCTACATTTGAATGCCAACCAAATCTACGTGTTCAGAATTAAACCTGCCAGCATTACCATAGTTCAACTCTTTAACTACAGTTTAAACAAGAGTTCCGCCTGACGGTTGTAACCCACAGTTTGGGGGTGCATGTGCCCAACCAAAAAAATTTATTATGCAGTCAAATCGGTGGAAAATTAGCGAGCGTGCCATTTTTGGCGGCCTATGCCTATTTTAACTCCAGTTAAGTGGAAGTTCTCCACTTTTAGTGGAGCTTTCCTAGGTGAAACTGGGCAAAAGTGTAGGAGGCCCAATTTTTGACCATTCTGAGTGAATGAAGAGTCATTTTTGACTAATTGGAGCATTCTGGAGCCATTGGTGTAGAGAAAAAAACCATTAGAGAAATATAACTACATGTAATAGCAAAATTTTGAGCATAATGAAAGATGGACAAGCCATTGGGAGCTGGACCAACAGATGTAGCCCAGGAGGGGTGAACTGCTTTATCATGCATGTTGTGTAAATTTCATGTGGTGAATTATTTCTCTGTTTTACACTACTGTTCAATGTTAATTAAGATTTTTTTTATGTTTCTAATTCACTAAAAATCATCTACAATTCATGGTCAAAATCCTTAATCCTTATGAAAACTAGTGAGACAAGTATGCACATGTTTTTAAACTGAAAAGACTTAGCACAAAAAAACTAATACAATCATTTCAGATAAGCCTGAAACCAAAACGTTAAGCACAAGAATTTACAAAAATTCAAACCCTAGGTTGACAAGATATTTTTTCAAAAGGAGATAGAAAAAACGACAACAACAAGAAGTAAGACTCTTCCAAATAGTAAATGATCACAAGCAAGAAAAAAAAAAGTCTAGACCCCTGATTGAAGGCAAAAATTTGAAAATTTCAATTTTTTTCAGATACACGCGACCGTTCCAGAAGAAACTTGCATATATGCTAGTCGTCTGACAAAAAATGCTTATGTGTGCGTCTGTATACAAAAAGCACATATATATGGTAAAATAAGAAAAAATAAAAAATACAGTCCTGATCCAAAATATCAGACTGATTTCCCAGACTGCAAGCAAGCCAACAATACATGAAAAGTCAAGAAACAGGACAGAAAAACATAAATCAAGAGACGAACAACTCTTCTAGGAAATACAAGATTATATTCCCATCGGAGTCGCCAATTCTGTTGGATGGAAAAACATCCCTAAGGTAAGGGTTGACAGCCTCAACATATCGAAGGCAATCAATCAACAAGAAACATACATCATGCAAGAAAAATATGTAAACTACTAAAGTTGGGATTGAAAGAAGCACTCTTAGCTCATAATTTTGATGTTAATCCCATAAGGTTGAAACCCTTTTCTTCCTCCAAAGTAATCAGACGTGAAACAAAGTTTAGATAAGCATATATACAATGAGTAGTTCAAAGCATATGCATAATTAACATGTTAGATAATCAAGCATAAGCATATAAATCATGATATATATTCAACATGAATCATAAAACATGAGACCATAACATTTCGGGAACAAGACAAAGCCTCTTTATTGATATAAGCAAAGAGTAGTGGAGAGATACTACCTGACTCATCCATGACACCAACGAAACCTTCCTCCAGATCTATCCATCCCATACTTCAAATATCACCTCTCGATCATAAGCAACATGATTTCATATAAAGGAAGATGAACATCTATGCAAGGAAACAAGGTTTTCATATGACTGGGAGTGCATGAGGCATAAGGGAAATTAGACTTGATATGGGACCAAAATGACTATAATGAAATTATCCTATCTCCTTGGTGTAATTAGGCCTTCCCATGAGGTTTATAAATACCACCAGAAATTGGTTAATTCAGTTAGGCCACGAGCTCATGTAGGTGGGATTTCAGTGAAACCAATAAACCCCGCCTGAAAAATAGGATATTTTATGTTTTTTTCATATTTTGAATTATATATGTGGGTTCTATATGGAGGTACCCGCATGTGTATGATATTTTTGAAGGGCAGAGTCATGTATGGAATTAAAATTATTGTTTTTTAATAAATGATCAAGTGTGAATGTGAAAGGGTTTCCCAAGGCCATACAAGAGCATCAGAAATATAAGAGTGATGGATGATGCTATAATACCATCTGCATCCCAAATTCCTACCTATCAATCTATGCCTCAAAAAGCTCAATTCAATGTAAGACAACCTTTATAGGATTCTAGTATGACTCAATCTACTCCAATTGTATTAGGTACCTCCCAGGTACCACTCACTCAACCTTTACAATGTATCTTGCAGTCTCAACAACTTGGACAAGGTATTCCTCAAATTCCAGTAGGAAAAACTATATATGGTATGGCATGAACCTCATCGACTCCAACTTATGTTGGAATGATGCAAAATTCTACATGGAAACAATATCAACCTTTTCAAGGTATACCTCAAGTTCCTTATCAAGGCCAACAAGTCTAAACACAACCACTCCAATATTTTCAAGGTTACTCTGGATCTGGACAACAAGGTCATGCATATACTGGTTATCAGATTCCTCTGTATCCTAGTACCCAGGTTCCTCTTTATCAAAACCCTCCTTATTATGGAACACATATACATGTTTCTCAGGCTATCCCATCCTATCTAGGTTATCCTCCTCCATATTTTAACAGAAAATTGTCATTTGTGGCCACTCTTGAACTTCTAGATTTGACTCATCTCATGAATGATCACATTGCTCATTCTTCTCGGTGGCTGATAATTCCTACTAAATTTCCTTATGATATCCCAGAATTCAATGGGAATCCTAGAGAATACCCTTCCACGCATTCGGATGACTTATCATCTGCGGTATTCTTCAAACTCCCTTAATGATGATTCCATTAGATTGCGTCTTTTCCAACGTACACTTATAGGTTCCACAACTAAATGGTGTATTGAATTACCTAGAGCTTCATTCCATGACTTTAGTACCTTAGCAACTAAATTACTCACAAATTTCTAGTTACCCATACGATATGAGACTGGAACAAATTTTTTTACCAATTTTAAGAAAAATAATGCTACCCACATTTCAGACCATATTCATGAGTGGTGATATTTTCGCCGATTGGTTAAAACATATGTTCCCGATCAATTGTTGGCGGAATGGTTCATTAAATATCTGTTTCCATCAATCAAAAAATATGTAACTAAGGGTGGAGTTGTGACTGAAGAGAAAGTAATTACTTCTTCTCAGTATTTGGATCTCATCTATACCCAATATGGATTGATTTATGAGTAGATACCAAATGCTCTGAGACCCTCGAACACTATTCCTCAACCTCCTGGTAAAGAATCACATGTTGCTGATGGGATAATTGGTTCCGCCAGCTCACAGTATGAGAATAAACCATTTGGTACCGCTCTTATGAATTCCCAAAACCCTCCATATAATCCTCCTGCTACTTCTACTTCTAATATAATTGTCATTCAATATAGTAACGGAAAATCTCAACAACAACAAAGAAGTAAGAATAAAGGTAAAGGAAAGAAGAAGAAAGATTCTGATTCTCCTGTGTAGGATAAACAAACCAATCAATCTGATTATGAAGAAGTGGAAGCCTTGCTATCACTTCACTCTTGACTGTCCTCATCAGGCGGAAGTGAACCAATTCTTGAAATATTCAGCTTCACTCACTGTGTTGACCGACCCGTTTCCCAATCAGGAGACTCACATGGTTGCCCGAGACCCTACTTCCTCTAACTCAGTTTTAATGCTTTCATTCACAAATCCTAAATGTGATGTGATGGTAGCCACCCATAGAAAATTCTATGGGAATGTGAATCCTCTAAATGGTCATGCTACTGGTCAACCTACTAGTTTGACATCGTCTCCATCATATCCTACTCCGCCTACGATTCATAGAGAATTGACAATTAAGCCTCCGAAGGGCATTATCCATAATTCTTTCAACCCTCGCATGAGATATGCTCAAAATTACAACATAGTTGAGGACCTAGCTCAATCTTCATCAGCTATGTCAACTCTCGCGGTGTTGCAAAATTTCCCCACCTATAAGAAGGCTTTGCTTTCTGCTATCAGATGTGTTGATCCTTCGAATTCCAACCTAGAAATTTTCAATCATGAAAACTATTCACCTCGACTTCTGAATCAATTAGATTTTAAGATCCAGGTTGTCGTTTGCAGTAAGAAAATCCATCGTTCTATTGTGGATGAGGGAGCCTCAACCTATATTATGTCTTTGTCTTGTTGGAAAGTGATTGGCTCTCCTCAATTGAGTCATTCACCAACCACCTTGAAAGCTTTTGATGGATGAAGATATAAATATTGTGATATTATGAATTCCTTACAAGTATAATTGGGAGGTAAATATGTATCCATATAATTCGAAGTTATTGATGGAACTCTTTATTATAATATTATATTGGGTCGCACATGGGTTTACGCCATGGCTACTATCGTTTGGACTTATTTTGGAATGATCGACTTTCCCCATAAAGGAAATAGCGTAGCCATCAATCAACTCACCTTATTTTCCTTTGATTCTCAACTTACATTAAGTGCCCCTCTTGTATGGGAAACTTTGCACCCTTATCAACATGTCGAGGTTGGACTGCTTAAATATTCCTCTCTCATGGGAACCTTTTCACTCCTCCTCCTTCACTTCCCGACAACTCCCCTTCAACTGATTATATTGATATGATATCATATTATACTATTCCAACTGATCCTAGGGTGTACCAGATGAAACTAACATCCATAGTTTTGGTGACTGAATGTCGCTTAGCCCCATTGAGCTCGATTACGAAACCATCTATTTAGCTTGTGCGACCTATTCCGATATTTCCTCTTCGATTAATTGGGTTGATCGTTCATTGGATTATGGCACATCTTTTGATATTTTCTATCACATGTTTCCTATCAATGAGAGAATCATGGAGATCATGATGCCAGACAATGCATTATGGGACAATCATCGTAATCATTCCACCTTACTAGATTCTATTGAGGATAATCTGAGTGACCTATATCTACCCAATATCGTCGTATTCTACGAGTTTCATCTCTATTCATGAAGTTGATTCTAAAAAGAAACTCTTGAATATCGAAGAGACGATACCTCTTGATATCTCAGTTAAACTAGGTATTGTCGATAATATACACATCGGTGTGTCTTGTTCTCCGGATGAGATCAAGACCTATAAATCACTATTCCAGGAGTTTTTAAATGTTTTTTCCTTTTTGTTACACCATTTTTTGGTCATCTAATTCATTGTTATTAGATGGACCCAAGTACACCAAGTAAGACCAATTTTACCCCAAGTAAAATCGCATTCACTATGAAAAATAACTTAGTAAACCACCTTTATTAAGTTATTTATGGTCTAAACAGGAAACCCCATGGGAAAATATTAAACAAATCCATATTTGTTTGACTTTTCTCAAGGAATAATTAGTTAAACAACAGTTTAATTCATATTTCTGGTTATATTTAACCCAAAACAAGGAAATTAATTAGATAAATCATTATTTATCTTATTATTTTCTACGAATAATTATTTAAACATTACTTAAATAATATTCTTTGTTAAATATGACTAAACCTCCCTTAAATGATCAAATAAATCATTATTTATTTGATTATTACTCAACCATATCCTTAAAATGATAAATAAATCATCTATTTATTTATTATGACTTAATCACATGCTTCAAATGATAAATAAATCATTTATTTATTTAATATTTACAAATAAGGGGATTTGACTCAAGTCAAATTCCTTTACCCTCCAACAAATATAATAAAATATTCCATGAAAGTTGGATCTTGATTTGGTTAATAATATTTTAATTATGCACCAATATCTAGAATAACTCAATATTTTGTTATAAATAGAAGGGTTTTCCCATTCATTTGTCACCTTTTGTTGCCTAAATATCACTCTGGATCTCAACTCTCGGTCTGGCTATTGATCCACCATCATAGCCATACTTTTCCATTTTTTTCTGGGTTTTCTACACCATCAAGAGAGAGGAATTCTAAATATGAAGTGCTGAGGACTTACAAGAACCCATCCCATTGAGGAGAACCGGGAACACCCTCTTGTGTTTTCCTCCCAGGTGCCATTAATACAAAATTCAATTGATATATTCTTGTCTTGTCCATTGGATGCATGGAGTAAATCTCGTTTCTTCTACTGTTTAATGTCTTCTAATGCATAGATCTAGATTTTTGCAGCATTTATCTTGATCACCTAACTGCAGATCTGAAGATGTTAGCAGTCATTTCTACTGCTAGGGCTGTTTGTTATGCATAGCTAAAGTGGTCTTTTTTCGTACGCTTGGAATTAATATTCATACTAACAACTGGCGACTCCACACGGGTTTACGATTACGACCGCTGTCATTTTTCTGATCCTTGCATATCCAGCTACTTCAAACCCTAGGATTTCTCTTAAGCCCCTTATTTTTGCTTTTCTTGATGTTGTTTTTAACCTATAAAACCCTAAAACGATAAAAATTATGACTTCCGTGTGTTTTCGGACCTATTGCGTAGGTGACAGACATCAGCCGCAGCTGAGATGACAACTTTTTATGAAATCTGCCGTCGAGAGTGCCGGAAGTGCAGGTCGCACTTTTCAGCCCAAAGCCTACAACTTGGACCTCCAGGGCGCACTTTACAGCCCAAAAGGTGCAACCTCTGCTGAAAACAGGTCAGAAACTATGACCTGGACTTTTTGCAGGGATTTTTTTGAAAGTTTTCTGTGTTTGTCTGAGCCTCTATTCAAGTTTTTCTGACCTCCGTATCCGCCCGTTTTAGACCTGTACTTGTTCTGTTTCGCTCAACTAAGTGGGAACCTACCCCCTAGGGCTTCAGTACCCTCCACTTTTTGTGGAAGAGTTTTTGATGTTGCAGGTCGTCTGAAATTTCAGAGTCTTCATCCATTTTTTCAGATTTGATACCTCACCTTCAGATCCGCTTCAGATCATATTGTTATCCATCCAAATCTCCTCATTTAGCTTTGTTTGGATTTTCCTTTAGGGTGCACTCTGCTTCCCTCCTAGAGATAGCCTTTCGCCACCTCTTTTTATAGTAATTTTCCTATGATCTGTTGCTGTTTCTGCACCACTTTCCAGCAAATTTTTTCCTTTAGATCCCTGTCCCTTCTGACCTTAGATCTATTAGCTTTTTTAGTGTGTTTTGATTAGTTTTTTGACTCACTTATAGACTAGTTGTTGAGAGGCCCGCCTCCTTGGATGTAGATCATTGCATTTTTAGTTGTTTATTTTCTATTTTTGCAGGCTTATATACTGTCATTGCAGGTTTATTTACAGCTATACAACACACTTTTTCTTTTCCTCTACAAGCATTTGAGTTTAAAAATTAAAATTTACACACTTTTACACACACACCCTAAGCAAAAAAGGGCTTGGTTAACACTGCCAAGCAAAGAATATAAAACATTGAAATCAATTGATCTTGCACCTGTTTGCCCTTGTTTCAACATTGTAATCGGTTGATCTTGCACCTCCCTACCCTTGTCGGTCTCTTTTTCCTTTGTGTCGTGTTTGTGTCATCATTTCTCAACCTCCCATGGGCTCCGATTTTCCTTGGGGGGGCTAGCACCTCCTGCATTTTTTCCCCTCCTGGTAGCATGTATTCAGGATACGACATGCCTCCTCTTTTTGCCCAACCTCCTATTTACCACACTGCTACCCACCCTCTTCCATCTGGTACCACTGATCACTAGATTCTCATGATGAAATATGATCAACCTTCAACCGTAGACATCAATATTTAGACTCGGTCTTGTCAGTACAACAAGCCTCCCGCTATGTCTGTCCCTGAGCAGCCTCCTTCGGTCTCTACAGAGCCTATGTTGACACCTAAGGGTCCCTTGTAGATCCCTCAGCCTTGGGCAGAGGTTCATACCAAGATCCCTAAGGGACCACTGCGTCGAAATGCTGCTTCTGGCAAAGCCACCCATTCAAATAGCATAGTCAATGATTTGGCACAATCCCGTGCTGCCATTTTAACGTTGGAACTCCTCCAGTCGTGCCCTTCACAACGAAAAGCTCTTCTATCTACTGTGGGCACTGTAGATCCTTTTGACGATCAATTGATTGTCTTTGATGTCAACTAATCAGAACATCCTCCTCTCCCTGCTTCCGTCGCTTTCCAAATCCTAGTCAAGATCCGGAACGCTAACATTTCCCGGTGCATTATTGATGAGGGGGAATCCATCTGCGTGATGTACGCTTCGGTTTGGAAACAACTCGGATCCCCTGAGTTGGCTCCTTCCACGATCACTCTTCGAGCGTGGGATGGCCACGCCTCCAAGCCCATTGGCTTATTTTGCAATTGTCCCATTACTCTTGCAGGAAAGACTGTTTGCGTTGACGTAGAAGTCATAGACGCCCCCTTAGATTACAACATTCTTTTGGGTCGTAGCTACACTTATGCGATGTCTGCTGTCCCTTTCGTGGTTCACCGCAAGATGTCCTCCCCCCATAATGGAAGGATAGTCACCATTGACCAGTTGACGTATTACGAACCGAAGTCTCACACCTCCCCTGAGTCCACTATCTCTTCGGTGGCCAATAAGAAAACCATCGACCCATTCACCAGTGTCTCACCCAGTGTCTACAAGGATTTCTCCTTGCTTGGTACATTCCCTGGCCTTCCTCCTCCTATCTTTGATCCTAGATCATCTAATGTTTGCATGATGCAATCATCTCGGGCTTCTCTCAAGCGGCCTGCCTCGGCTAGTCAGCAATCCGCTCACCCTCCGCAGCCGTCTCCTATCTCTTCGATGCAGCCTTTTGGACCTCCTCCTCCTGGCCCTTCTGCTAGTACTCATCAGCCTCTTTATCCTCCTGGGCCAGTTCCTCTAGGCCTTAACCATTTAGGAGCCGTCCCACCTAGCCATTACCCATCTGGTTAGATACCGTTCTTAGTCCCTCCACTAGGCATCTATATGGCACCTGTCATGGCCACCCTCTCTCTTCCTAACTTGACCATTGGGATTAGAGTTTGGTACCTCGATCCTCCAACCACTACCCCGCCAGGTCAACCTAAACCTTATCTTGCTTTGACCCTGGTTCAACCAGTTTCCCTGACTTCTCCTGTTGTCACAATGCCTCAGCCACCTCAATAGGAACCACCTCCTGTTGCGACTACTTCGGGTAAGAAGGGCAGAGCTCGTAAAAGGGCCTCAAAGGACAAAGCTGCCCTGATTGACCCTGCACTTCCTCTGCCTCCAAATCCCTGTGCTTTGTGTGATGTCATCGGTCATGCCACCCATACTTGTCCCGAGTTGCCCCGCATCAAGCCCATGGTTAATGTCGCATTCCCTAAGTCTACGGTCCCTGAAACCTATGCTTCTTCATCGATCGAAACCAAGAACACCAAAAGTATTCACACCAAACACCCTTGTGCTTTGTGTGGTCTCCATGGCCATTACTCTCATCATTGTCCCTGCCTTACGCATTACGGTGCCTCTTTAGAGGTAGTTCGGGAGTACGAGAATGAACAAAACCAATCCGCTTCTCTCGTACTTGCACAATATGTTGCAGGCCAGACTGAGGATTTAACCTGCTCCTATTGACAATCCCCCCGTGATGTCAAAATGACGGAGCATGTAGCCACCATTCTCTACCTTTCTCATCCTTGAGACCCTCAACAAAAGCTCCCTCTGAATCTTCTCCTGCTGTTTCGCTTGACCTCCTTTCAGCGATCACCCCGGGCTCAACATCAGTGGATCCTTTATCTACTTGTTCTTACATCATCCTCTGTGACGATGCGCATGTGAGCCTTTCTTCTCATAAGGATGAGTCAGGTATCTTTGCCGCGTCACGCGGTCTTTCTTCCCCTCATCATTCCACCTTCTTTTGCGATGACGACATCATGGAAGCCATGGCCACCCCTGATTTCATCCTTCCTACCTATAAACAGGATGCCATCATCTATACCTGTGGTGATTTACGCGGCCTGAGCTCAAGCTACGCTTCCAGTAGCTCCCACACTTCCCCTCCCTGGCAGCATGTGGGTAGTAGACATCCTACCCAGATCACTCCCTTCCGCAGAGTGCGTTCGATTTCTACTGTGCGCTCGGGTTGCCAGCATTGTTCTTTATCCTCCCATTTATTGTCTTGTGGCACCTTCCAGAGGGACCCCCCATCCACACCTTATATTGGTTTTGCTGATGGTGCAAGTCGCTACTCCCGAAATTTAGCCTCGGCAGGTTGGGAAATTTTTACCCCCTTGCATGTGATTTTTTTTCGAACGGTGTATGCATTGGTACTGCTACCAATAATCAGGCCGAATATGATGTAGTACAAGATTTATTAGCCGATTCCCTTTCACATCGAATCCTCCATCTTCATGTTATTTTAGATTCCCTGCTTCTTTTCATGCAATTGAATGGTGTCAATCGTGTGCATAATCCTATCCTTTTAAAAGATATTTACGAGTGAAGCTTTTGATGCGTGAATTTGAAATCATTACTTTCAGTCATGTACTTAGAGCACAAAATCCCTATGTAGATCGCATTGCAAACCATATTCTATATTGGAATTTAACACACACATTTAACACAAGACAATAACATAAAAATATCAAAACGATGCATATCCATAGTATGTGTCGTATAAAATGTTTTAGAGTTCATTAACTCTGATACATATGACATGCCCATAGCATGATACAAAAACTCAAAACTGGGGGCACCACCTGCCCCTACACACTAATCACTATCTGGAGGATATCGAGCCAATGGCTCTGCCCCCGTAGCTCATAGATCACGCATACCCTGTTCGGCCATTGCCATGCGCCGCATGACCCCTCGCCATTCCGAGGGTAAACCAATACATGGCTCTATGTACTAGTCATCTAATTCTTGCCAGCCGTGCTCCAAAACACCGGTAAGAAGCCTCTCACATCTATGACAGATGTCCTCCAGAAGGGCTGTTGCACCCTCATTTTTCTACACCCTTGATCCACTAGATCCTACGGCCCCCAATACTGCAGGTCGTCCCATGTACCCAGTCGATTTTACCAGTGCTGTATCTGCATACCAAAAGTAAAAGAATCAGTACCACATATAATATTCGAGAAAATTTACATGCACATAAAAGATTAGCAATTTTTCATTTACCATCGGGTCCCCATATACGACCAGGCGGAAGTGGCAGTTCCGGGTCCCCACAATAACTCATCCCACTATAGGGATAGTCATTTATATACAACGACATCTGATCCAAATGAACAAAGAAATTAGGATGGAACACCCGTCCAACTGCTCCACCTCCTCCTCTGCATAGTAGTCACCCCCACTAGCACATCCTAGGTTCTCTTGGGCCCCCATCTTGGGGTTGTATGCGAGGTTGAAGTGTCGGGATCTT
Source organism: Pinus albicaulis (assembly GCA_034641835.2). Classification (NCBI taxonomy): domain Eukaryota; kingdom Viridiplantae; phylum Streptophyta; class Pinopsida; order Pinales; family Pinaceae; genus Pinus; species Pinus albicaulis. Next base: position 187,621,298 of record CM076584.1, read on the forward strand.
CTCAAAGAAGAAAGAGCACAAAACTGTACCATATGCACAGTCATGGTTCAATTGCCACTTACACAAAATAGCTGTCATTTCCGTGGCAGCCTGTGACATCTGTCTGGGCCCACCCGGTGGTCCCACTCAAAACACTCTCCTGACATCATTCCCCCCCCCCCCCCGTGATGTGATGGAGTGCCTGGTTACCTAGGATCCGCAGCACCGCTACGGCCACATCACGAGTCTCTAACCTCTTCAAATCCTCGATGGGTATCCGAGTCCCCTTGAATTGGAGACCTGGCCGATAATGGCACTCTACAAACTCTATGATATTCCACCCACGCGGTAATACTGGTTGAGTATTCCCTACCATCCCAAGTGGTGGGAGACTAGTCAGGAAATATATATCCTAGACCGTCAACTCGATCCGGTGCCCCTACACTATAAAGAAATCATGGTCTGGGTCCCAATAGCTGACAATCCGGGCCAATAAGGGCTCCCCAGCTCTCATCAAAGGGTTCTCCACAAACTTCAGAACCCCAAACCTGGCCAAAGCACTGCGGACACCTTGATGCTCCCGGATCTCCGACCGTAATGTGCCCAGGTCTCTCTCTCTCCAGTTAATCCGTAATTTTGACATATCTACACAAAACCATCATATTTGTCAGTATACAGATAGGAAATACTGTTTCTCATGACAAAATCCTAGTGCTCAGCCAAAAAACAACACAGAAACACCCTTCCCTGACAGCTCGCACTTTTCAGGCCCAAACCTGGGACAGGTCGCACTTTTCTGCCCAAAACCTGCTACCCAGGTCACACTTTTTTCCCCAAAAAGTGCAACCCACGCGTGAGGAGGAGTAGGGGGCTGTTCCTGAGCCCTAGGGATATAATCTGAACTTTTAATCCACTGAAAAAAAAGATTAAGGTTAGGCCTCTTACTCGCAATTGACAGATCTCGATTCCAATGGTCGGTTTGTTTGCTACGATCGCCGCAAGATTTAGGGCCTTCTCTCGTCTCTACATTCACCACAGCGCCACATGCAAATGAATGAATTTGGAGGGAAAATGCCTTATTAAAAGAGAAACCCCTGTTTTTTCTTTCGCCTGCTATGACCCAACCGTAGCTCCGTTTACCAAACCGTCTGCACCGTTGGAAATCTCTCATTGAGCCCTCAAATGGGTATCTATTATTTTTTAGTGATTTTATACTTTGCCAGAATACATTTTCCCAAGAAGCGTCACTTCACCCTTCCTCAAAATCAAATTTATTCACTTGTAACACTCGTGCTGGGGGCACCACGTTGCCTCCATACTTGTCCACGCTTGTGTCGACTTTCATCGTGAGTTACCATATTGTACTCATGCTTTTATGGTCCCAATTTGACCCTTTACATATGTGGAAGCACCATCGAGTCACCCTTGTTTAAAGCATCCGAATTGAGTTATCATTTCTTTCATGGAGTCTATCCCGAGTTCCTTTGCATCCCACTATAGTCCTCCACCCTTCATTTCTTGGTCCCTCTCTCGTGTCACAAATTATGGCCTTCAGTCCCACTGTCCCCTATCCCTCATGATGATGTGTCAGTCGCTACCAGGTCATTCATGCCCTTTATGCTCTAACAAGGGAAGCTGTCCGTTAGCTACTCAGTACCCCCCATTTCATCATCATCATTGGTGTCAGTCTATCAGTCACTCTACTATTGTCTCTCGTGCCTTATTTGAGGATCCCTTATTGCATCACCTATGGCGGACCTCCTTCTATCGACATCAACTCATTCATTAGAGAAGACAGGTCTAGAGGGTGGTGTACCTTGTTTCCAGCTTCCACTCTTGTTCGGTGCCTCAGATCAGGTAAAGGGACTCCTTATTTCCCTTTGAATTGATTGGTTCTCAGCTCCAGTTCCCTTTAGCATGATCGAGATCTGTATACTTGATGGTTCAGTGATGCAACAGCTGATATCGGTGATTCCCAGGCGTGTGTGAGATGTCTCAACCCTCATGAGGGGGTGGCCCTACAAGTAGCCCCCCACATACCTGGATGACTTCTTCACTTCAGCCTTCAATGCAGCTCCATAGATTTGATGATACTGATCGTAGTCACTTGCAGCACCTTCTTGATTGCATATATCAGTCAGATTTTCAGAGCCCTTTCTTGTTTACAGGAGCATCTGGGTTTTTTTCATATCCCATGTACTCGTATATTATTGTACAAAGTCATGGATGTTATCCCAGGCACAATATTTATATGGGATTCATTATTATGTTATTCATCTGGCTCATGTTTATGCCAGCATATGCTTTATTACTTTGTCTCGTGGTTTTTCGGACACCTTATTGTTTGTACTATTGCCTCGGTGGGCATAGGTATGCCTCCCCCACCACCTATAGCAGGTACTCACTTATCAAAAAGACTTGTCGCACCTGCAAGTCACCTCCTCAGGGTCTAGTTATTTCAGCACTTTGGCCTACCTTACACTCCTCTCTCTTTGACTTCCCCTTTGACGTCTAGTGATTGAGTTCATACAACGTACTTCGGTCATACGATTAGCTCCTAACGCTCGCACGCTGGGGGGCAATCTGTTACACCATTTTTTGGTCATCTAATCCATTGTTATTAGATGTGTTAGCCATCAGTAAATTTTTTTCACAGCAAATGATGGCTAAAACAGGTCTTGAGCCTTCAAGAGATTATTTTCATAGAAAATTACTCATTTTTGAAGCCTCTCTGTGTTCTTCACCCTTAAGAGATCCAATCCACTTATATCTTCACTTCAAAGCCTTCAAAGGAGTCCTGTTGGTTTCAAAAAGAACTGTTTTAAGCTTTTCTATTCCTCCATTCTCACTTATTTTTCCCCTTTACATATCCCTCATTTTCCCCTGCTAAAAACCCTTTTTTTCCTTTCGTTTTACCCCTCATTTCATCAAAAAACCTTTCTTAAACCATGAAAACCCCTTTTTTTTGTTTAAAAAATCCTTATTTTTACCTATCGAAACCTGAAAAAAACCTTAAAAACCCCTCTTTTGGCCTAAAAAGCGCCCTTTTTATACACAGGCTTTCAGCCCCTGAGGTCTTAAAACTTTAGCTCCTTCTCTATCATATAACCCTGCGCCCGCGACCAAGGCCTTAGCCCCATCGTGCAACGCACATCGATATTTTCATTTCCCCTTTCCCCTTACCTTTATCTCTCGATCGGCCGATGCCCCGACGCGATCTCCACTGTCGATCAGGTTTGATCTGATGGCCAGAACTTAACACTCCACGCCCATTTCTAAGCCCCTTCTCTCCTTGGCTCCCCATACCCTTATCCCTCCATGGGACCATGCCCCAGCGCCTACCCATTAGATCCCATTGCATCGACAAACACTGCTTTCCTTCATTGCCCTTTCTTTTCTCCACCGATGAATAAAATCCTGATGGAATTTACACCATTGATCTACTAAGATCAACGACCCTCATGCAACCTGCCGATCACCCCATCAACCCTCCTCCTAGCCCTTTTTTCCTTTCTTTTTATACTCCACTCCCAGTTCTTTCTCCTCCATGAGACCACACCATTCCTATGCTGTTAGCCCTCATCGCATCGACAAACCACGTCTTTTTCTCCATTACGTTTCTCCTTTCCCCTGCCGATGTTTTAGCCTCCGATGAGATCTCGATTGTAGATCTCATTGATCTAATGTCTACCATTCTCCCTCCTTCCATCCCATCTACCCACCATTCCTCCTCATACATCTGCACCAACACATCTACACCGTTGATCTACCAAGATCAACGGTTCATGCTCACTCTCACCTTTTCACCCCTACAATAAATCCCCACCATTGATTCATTTGATCTAACGATTCCCGTTTAAACCCAACATACAATCCATCACATATAAACATCTTGCTACCAAACAAAATAAGTGATGTCACCTGCTGACCCCACCTTCCACCATGCAATACATCCCCCAATCCCCTCTTGACACCTGTCCTCCACCGACCTATCCACTAGTCAACTTCACGTTTTCGCGCTTTCCCCCCCCCCCCCCCCGCTGTCGATCTGCATCCTCGCAGATCGGATGGCTGACGCATTCCAATCACCAAAACCCTCCATCGTGCAACTTGAACATCAAATAGGCAGTATTGGGGAGGACACGCATCGCCTGATGGATGATATCGCATTTGTTCAGGCATAAACCACTTACTGCCTAAATCGTGCGTGAAAACCATTTGTGGTTTTCGCAAAACCAATTTCTTCTATTTTTGTGCCAAAACTCAAAATTAAACCCTTTTTTCATGTTTTTGTCCATAAAACCTCCTCCGCACGCTTTTTCCTCCTCCGTCTGCATATCCCGTTCCTCTGTATATCGCTCCTGCACCTCCGCCAGCCTCTGTAAGCAATCAAACCCTCCCTCGCAGGTTTTGTTAACGTTTTTATTTTGTTTTTTACAGGATTTGATGGCAATTTGAAGGCCATAAATCCTTATCATGGTTCACAAAAAGACATGGCCGGAAAGTGACGACTTTCATAGCCCAAACAACGGTAAGATCATAAAAGAAAGGAAGTTACCAGGGTTTATTTTCACGGTTTGACTAGGGTTTCATGAGCGTTGGTTATATTGTGAAACCCTCCCGCTTCGATGAAAACCTCCTGTCCACAGCAAAGGGAAAAGACAGTGAAGCTTGAAGATAAAGGTTAAATTCAAAAATCCTGGATATTAAAGACTTAACCAATGATTTAAAGGTTAATACAAAGGATTAAAGGGAAAGTCAACGAATAATTAAAGTTAAAGGGGTTAATACATAATATTTAATGATTAAAGGTTTAATCCTACAGTTTTAAGGTTAAAAACATAGTTTAAAGGTAAATACAGTCAGCATGAAAAGGTTTAAAAACCCGAAAATGAAAAGAAGGCCTTGAAGCAAGATCAATGCCTAATCAGTGTTTAAAGCCACTAAAGTTGACAGATCAACAAAGGAAGCCCCTAAATGCCACATCAGTGAGGTAATTCATCCTCAAAATGCCACCTACGGGCCTATTTCCTCAAAAGAATACAAATTGAATGCACAGTCAGAGATATTTTTTCAAAGAAAACTTTAAGGATGTGTACTGATATCTCTGCGTTATTCAGAGATATTAGTACACACTTTGGCCTGATGCCAAGATTTGAAACTAAATCTCAAGTTGATACTTCACTCTTCCAGGAGGATAAAAGAATCACTCACTGAGAAGAGATGACAGTATGATCTAGATCTGAGTAGATCTAGATTCCACTTGCCGCACCTCACTTAGAAAATGAAACCCTCACTGGATTTATGCTGCCAAAGAGATATGGAGCTTGGCCATATGCCAGATAGTGGAAAATAAGCACAAAACCCTCCAAGAGCCACTCAATGGAAGGATGGAGAACCCCCAATAGGAGATCCTCACTAGTCTCTTGCTAAACAACTTAGAGAACTAGAATTTGTCTAAGCAGACATAATTCTTGAAAATAAAATACATTCAACAATCTTCTCTAGCCACCTTCTCCTTCCTTTTATAAGATTAGGGCTTGCCCAAACCCTAAACCACCTTGAATCACTTAACTCCTTTCACATGAGAACCTCCTTCTAGAACTGCACTGATCAACTAGGAGGTTCAATGCACCTGGATTGTGTTGTGATTTGGTCCTGTTGACCCAATTAAATAGCTCAATCTTGTTTCACATGCAAGTGGATTTTATGTGAATGGCTCAGATATAGCTTTGTTTACATTGAGCATTGATTTATTCACTGATCTAAGGAGTTTTACATATCCTCCATTAGCAATTTATTCATAAATGAAAAATAGAACACAATTTAAATATTCCTATTAGCTTGGGCTAATTAGGAATATTACAGTCCTCCCCTCCAAAAGTGTTGCTTTCCCTCAAGCGACAGACAAGGTGAGTGCTGCAAAATATCCCCTCCTTCTTTGGGGGTTTCCATGCTATCATCCAAATGAAATGAATCACCTCCCAGCTTGGTAATTCATAGAAAGACTCCTCTCCAATATCAATGAGAGGCATATCCTAGCTCATATGGCTTGCCTTCTGAAGAAACAAATGTGTGATTGTGGCAGCCATATCATCTCTCATGCTCCCTTTAGAGCATTCACTACAAAAAATATGGGGTTTCTCTCCCCTAAGGGACACATCCAGCCAATGTGTCTTTCTCCCACACATGCTCCTCTCAAGAATAGGAACAATAGCAACATAAGGAGCCAAAATGAGAATCATGTTGGCTGCCCTATGTAGCAAATGTAAATGACAATGGTCCCTCATGTGTAACCAATGTAGCTTGACTCTCAGCTACAACAGAGACTGAAAAAATGTGTGGTCTCTCAACCACTTGCTTGTTGGCCCAATCTCCTCATAAGTTTGGAGGAAGTGAATGATGGATGAGGCAAGGTGAGTATGTCCTCCAAAAAAAAATCCCTCCCCAAGTCCTCCAAGGGAGTGGTTATCAACAATGCTCATGGCCTCAAGTAGACCATGCATATTCAAAGAAAGAATGCTCCTCGGAGAAACATCCTGCACATATATGGTTAAGGGATGCATAGATACATTAGATAAATAAAAATAATCAATACCCTTACCATAAGTTTTTCTCATGCAAAGGGAGAAAATCATAGATGAGTCCCCTTCCATCCTCATAGAGAAGAGAGGTGACTGTATTAAATCTTCCAAAGAGTTATGTGCATAGACAAATCCCATGCCAAATGTGTAAGTGGGAAGGTTGCTACCCTTCCCTTGCTTCTCTTGCCACAACGCAGAAACTGAAATGAGAGTGGGTGTGGATGATGATGAGAGAATGATTCTCTCCTCCTTGAGCCTACCCAAGACTCTCAACGCTGTATCAAGACCTTCCAAGGTCTCCACTCTTTTGAAATCAATGATTGGTCCCTCAACAAGTGAACCACCCATCCTCCTTTGCTGATCCAGTGGTCTCCTTGGTGCAATGTCTCCATGCAATGAGACATCATCAAAAAGAGGTTACTGAACATATGAATGGAGAAAACCCTCCATGCTTCCACTGCGTAATTCAATTACCTTCTTAGGTGAATCAACCTTCTGCAATGGATAGGAATGAGGTTGGTTCTCTTTCCTATCTCCTCCTTGTGTCTCCATGGTTCTACACCTTCTCTTCGATGGCACATGTAGATCATGAAATGTGCCTTGATCTCCATACATGAGATCTTGGAGATTTTCTTACCATGCCACAAGAATCCCTCTTGTTGGAGCAAAAGCTCCTCCTTCTTCTGCTTGAGGTGCTAGATCAAGTCTAGATTTGACAGCGGTGTTGCCCTTTACCTATGCAACAAAATTGGGCAACCTCCCAATGATAGGATCCACCTTTGAAGAAGAGATCTCTCTGTTATTTTGTTCAAAGGTGTGGGAGGGAAATCTTGCCTCTAACAAGGCATGATGTAGGTTTTCAACCTCTTCCATGGGCCTCTAAAATGGATTTGTGTTTTTATGCAGGGCTTTTATTTGAGTCTTCTCATTTAACTTCACCATAGGTGTCCCATGAACTCTCTTATAAAACTTTTTCACTAATGCATTAGTGAAACTTATGTAAGATGAAGTATTTACATTTCTGAAAGGAAGGAACTAAAAGTTCCACCAAGCATAGGCCTTACCTTTCAAGTGTAGTGCTGCAACTTTGATGGCTTCTTCTTCAGGGAATTGGCTTCTTCTTCAGGGACTTGGTGTAGCTGCAGGAAGGTGTCTAGCTCTTCCACCAATTATTTGGCTGATCTTGTAGGTGATCCTTCAAAGGTAGATAGAGTAAATTTATCACTCTGCTTTCTTCTCTTCACCTTGGCCTTGCAATACTCTGAAAAATAGAACTGATTTCTGTGTTTCAGGGCTTGAGACTCATCTTCTTTCAAGAAATCACTGAGATTTTTCCTCCTAGTCATTTCCTCTTTCTCTCCCATCTTCCTCATGGTAGATCTGAGCTTCTGACTGTGCTATACATCACAGTGTGTGGCTGCATGCTCACACTCACTGTGTGAAAATCTAGAGTTTAATGCATCTTCAAACTCATTTGGAGATTCTCTATACATCTCCCCCCTGATCTTCTTGAGATCTTCACTGATGTTCTTTCGAGATATAGGAAGAATATTTGAGAGCCTCTCCTCCTTCTTTCCTCCAAAATATGGAGTCTTTCTCCTGCTTCTTTCTTTGTCTTCTTGATGAGAATAGGAAGTGCAGGGGCCTTCCTCTTTTATTTGCTCATCCTCCTTGGGGAGGTCCTTCATGGATCTGAAACATGATGAGGCAAAGCTCATCTTCTCCAGCTTTCTAATCTTTGATTTTTGGAGCTCACTGCATCTTTCTTCTCTTTGAAACCCTCTAGGAGTTTCCTTGCATCTTTCTTCCTCCATTTGTTCAAGATCTTCTTCAATGCATTTCATAGTTTGAAAGAGAAGTAAGGAGATATCTTCTTCCGTCATTCTGGCCATCTTGATCTCTGATTCTCCTCTTTATGCTTCTAATAGTTTGATCTCACAGGCTGAGCCAGAGATCATGCTCTGATACCACTGTAATATTCCAAAAATAGACTACTCAGCAAAACAGGCCTACAAAACGCATTTTTCAGGGATGTATGCTTCAGAAACCAAGAAAAAAACTTGGATCCCTTAGATCAGAGTATCTAAGACCTAAATCCAAGAGGAGGTTCAAAATAAATCACTTTAGTTGGGTTAAACAGATCTCCCACACCTAGTAGTCTTCAGAAAATTGCCCAATGAAGGGCTGCAGCAGTATAAAACAAAATACTGGAGTAGAAACGAGCTAATAAATTTGAAATGTGTTTAGAAACACCTCATCAAAATTTTTTTGTACAACATCAAGAAGAATATTAATTCTACTGACAAAGGATGGGGAAAAGCGGTGATTTATGCCCTAAAATGAGTGTAATAAGCAATCAGCGTAAAAATAAGGGAAATGGCTGTAGGTTATTTTATCTTAGGTCACGTAGAACTACCATACCAAATTTAAGCCCAAAAAAATGATCCTAGCTATATTAATCAGTTCCCCCAATCCCGACTAGGCTTAAAAACCCCGATTCCCCATGACTTGAAGTATGCAGAAGATTACTGAAGCATAGATAGCGTAATTTCTGAAGGTGAAAGTTATAATAGAGTGTGAGAAATAGGAATTTAGGTATATTATATGGCCTATGCAATATACAAGAGAAATACAGGCATTTACATGAATACTAGCCTCAAATAGGTGCTGCAAAAGAATAGTGAACCAGAAAAGCTTCTCAGCATAAATTTCAGGAGGCTAAAGCTTGTTTTTATTAAATTTCAGATCTATAATATATATGCATACAAAATGGTAGATCTATTGCAGATATGTATACAAAAGGGACTTTAGAATACACTCCCCTTGGGGATCTCAGCAAATGATCAACAACAGTGAGTAGATCTGAGATCTAAGTCACAGTGCTGCAACAGTATTCAAAAATTATTCAGTAAATACATCAGAAAATACATCATATCTGAAGGGTACATGGATTGGTTGGCCAATCCATGGATCACCACTATGAAAGGAAGGATCCTTTCCACTAGAGATCTCTCTTCCAGGAGAATTCCAAGCCCCTGCAACTATGCTCTTCAGGATTTACGCAGATTAGGGAGAGAAACTGCACAGTTTATTCTAGTACACACTTTGGCCTGATGCTAAGATCTAAAACTGAAGCTAAAGCTGATACTTCACTCTTCCAGGAGGATAAAAGACTCACTCATTGAGAAGAGATGATAGTATGATCTAGATCTGAGTAGATCTAGATTTCACTTGCTACAAATCACTTAGACAATGAAACCCTCATTGGATTTACGCTTCCAAAGAGAGATGGAGCTTGGCCATATGCCAGATAGTGGAAAAGAATCACAAAACCCTCCAAGAGCTACTCAATGGAAGGATGGAGAACCCCCAACAGGAGATCCTCACTAGTCTCTTGCTAAACAGCCCAAAGAACTAGAATTTGTCTAAGAAAACATAATTCTTGAAAATAAAATACATTCAACAACCTTCTCCTTCCTTTTATAAGATGAGGGCTTGCCCAAACCCTAAACCACCTTAAATCACTTAACTCCTTTCACATGAGAACCTCCTTCTAGAACTGTGTTGATCAACTAGGAGGTTCAATGCACCTGGACTGTGTTGTGATTTGGTCCTATTGACCTAGTCAAATAGCTCAATCCTATTTCACATGCAAGTAAATTTTATGTAAATGGCTCAGATATAGCTTAGTTTACATTGAGCATTGATTTATTCACTGATCTAAGGAGTTTTACATGTCCTCCATTAGTCATTTATTCATAAATGGAAAATAGAACAAAATTTAAATATTCCTATTAGCTTGGGATAATTAGTAATATTACAATTGGAAAGTATCGAACTGATTTAAAGAAACCATTTTTCAAGTTTTTTTCATCATTAGGGAATGATGAGAAACATTTCTAGACCTATGATATGATGTTGGATAAAGCTGAGATATATAGAATGCAGAGAACCTTCTCTTTCTTTCTTCCCCTAACTTTGAGTATTTTATACTTGCATTACTTATGAGATTATCCACTAATCAATCTTGTTCTTATTGTTTCACTCTTAGGTTCCTCTCTCTTTATAAATGAGATGATGCCCATTTCTTTTTTCAAATAATAATATTAATAGATAGAGATAGAGATCTATATTCTATTCCCTTCTTACTAACTGTTGATCGATCAAATGCCATCGGTTCATATCTTTCTTAGAGATCTTGCTAGCCCTCTCGAAATTAAGAATGTGACACTTTTTTCTTGCTGGATAGATGTGTGGAGAGACCTCACGAGATAAGGCCCCCTTTTTCCCACATACCTGAGTCAAATTCAACAAGTGGAGCCTACATCACCAAATATCCTTCTGGGTGCGAAGGATTCCAGGGTAGAGGAAGAGGCCAAGGAGGTGGATCAATTGGTCAAGGAAGAGGACAAGTGATTTTTTATAACTGTGGTGATGGTTGTCATTATGCGCGTGACTGTCTAAATCTAGCACAACAATCCTGCATGTACTGTAGATATTTTGATCATGTTATAGAATATTTCCCTGTCTTGACTGCTAAAATGTAGGAAAAGAAGACTCCAACGCAGAACCTTCAAATGGTTCGCACAGAGACCCTAGAAGAATATCCTTGTGTGAATTTAGTTACTAGGAGTGGTGTAGATACCAATGAAAATTAAGGGAAGCAACCTGCCATTGATGTATGGATCTAAAAAGCACCTGAAGCCAAAGAAGGCCTTAATCTTCAACATTAAAAATAAACCTTTATTGAATCAAGGAAAGAATTCACAGAAGGAGATACTTCAACAAGTGGTAGAAAAATGAAGGGAGATGGAGGAAAAGAAGAGATTAAGCCATTTTTACAAGCATGTATAAAGTTGCTGCGCAACAAAAAGGCTGTTGAAAATTTGTAGGAATTGATAGATAATTGCGTAGAAAAAGAACAACCTCTAGTAGAACAGCACGCAGTCAACAAAATCTATAAGAACAAGAAGAGAATGAGTAGATAAATGCCTCTTACTACACAGATCGGTGCTTATGAAATGGACCAAGTCATTCTAGATTTTGGATCAGATGCTAATGTTATACCTAAACAAACCTGACAACACATGGGTGAACTGAAACTAGAATGGTCCACTATCCAATTGCACATGGCTAACCATCAGAATATCATTTCCTTGGGGAGATTGTCAAAATTTGTGGTCAATATAGAAGGTGTTAAGGTGTTGGAAGACTTTGAGGTCATATAGATTGTATATGATACTGATCCCTATCCTGCACTACTAGGATTAGATTGGGCCATTTACATGGATGGTGTTATCAGTATGAATAAAATGAGGATGGAATTGAGAACAATGGAGTTAGGGTCATCATTCCTTTAGATCATGTAGAAGGTCAAAGGTATACTAAAACAATGTGCATTGAGGACGAGATTGATAAAATTTATAAGCTAACTTTGCGCGAGGAAGACTGGATTATTCCAATAGAAGATGGGAATCTTAAATGGGAGAAGGATAGTTCCTATTTTTCAGACTCTGATGAAGAACTAGGGAATTGGTAGAACCGACTACATGAGGTGTATGCGCTTCACTGTAATCATGTGACCCGTGCTCTGCATTGCATAACATCTGAGGTACGTGATTTCCCACATTATGATGGCTCAACTGATGTAAACACATTCCTGGGAGAACTAGAAAGGTCTGTGCTAGCAGAACAAAGGTTCCATGCTTTGGATATTGGCTTGTGCGCTACCCCAACAAGATGGTGGGAAACCCATAAGGAGAATATGGGATATTGGGAGGAATGTGCGTAGATGATGCGGCTGTGATTTGAACACCTAGTAATTAAAGAAGATGATTTATATTTTGGAAAAGAGGATCTGCACAGACATCTGGCCAAGTGGAACCAGGTATGGGGTGTAGAACCAAGACCTGAATGGGTTCATATTTTTATTCACATGCTTAGAAAGGTTCCAATTAACTGGTACTTGGAAATAGAGCTGCGTAGAGGCACTAGTGAATGGTTTGCGCTGATATACAACTATATTCTTACTTTTAGCATTGAAAGTGCGTTTGATATCATTGGGGAATATTTGATCCCAGGAATCATTAATGCACCGATAAGGGAGACTGGGCATTACCGACACTTGACACTACTAGAAGTTCAAGAATTGTGCACGCTCACAGGATCCTCCATCCCTTCGAATTTTAGACAAATGCACTCCATGCTGAGCCTGGTGGGATACTATGAAAAGCGCATTCCACAGTATGAAGTGATAAATACGCCCATGACGACATTAATCAAAAGAGGTGTGACATTCCATTGGTGAATCTAGAACCAAGATCTGAATGGGTTCATATGTTTATTCACACACTTAGGAAGGTGCCAACTGACTGGTACTTGGAAGCAGAGATGCGTAGAGGCACTCGTGAATGGTCTGTGTTGATAGACAACTATATTCTTACTTTTAGCATTGAAAGTGGGTTTGATATCACTGAGGAAGCTTTGATCCCAGGAATCATTCATGCACCAATAAGGGAGACTGTGCATTACTGACACTTGGCACTAGTAGAAGTTTAGGAAATGCGCGCACTCACAGGATCCTCCATCCCCTCGAATTTCAGAAAAATGCACTCCATGCTGAGCCTGGTGGGATAATATGGAAAGCGCATTCCCCAGTATGAAGTGATAAATGCGTCCATGACCAGATTACTCAAAAGAGGTGCGACATTCCATTGGGATGATGAATGTCAGAGAAGTTTGCAGTTACTAAGGGATATGACAAATACTACGCGACATGCTTTGAATTACCTGGTCAACAAGCCTGTGTTGGGGGATACAGTCTGTAGATGGTTATCCTTAGCATTGTATTATATGCGTAGTAAGGTGTGGCACGTGCGTGGTATCTGCACAAGGGGATTGACTGGTGCACAAAGGTGTCAAAAACTAGCCGTTGGAATAGTACAACTGGATAAGACAAAATTATTACCGTTTTTAAGAGCATCCAAGATGCATTTAATGATTATTTTTTTCTAAATTTGGGACCATTTTTTCAGTAATGGAACCTCATTAATGCCCAAAGAGCCATTGTAGATGTGCCACAAGTATACATATGACTCACAGGATTGTAATAGTTCCCTTTATGTTCTAAGCGATTTTTATTCTATGAGCTTTTTATTTGTCATTGCCTTTGCTGTGTCTATGTCAGGATTGGATCCTATGTTTGAGGAATCATTGCACCAAGATGCTTTAGGATACATAATTCAGAGCAGAATGACAACCACCAGACCCTGTGTAATATTCCCAAATTGGAAAAGTAGGAATATAGTGAAAAATGTTGGAATAATAATGTAGTTCAATATTTATAAAGTAAGATACTAATATGGAGACCTTTAATATTTTATTACAGCAACAAAATATATGTAAAAGATGGCCCATAATATGCATAACAGGAAAAACAAGCCTCCAATGAATACAATGCCTCAATATGAGGTGTTGCAACCATATATAAAAGTTGGAAAACCCTTATAGCGTTATTTTATTACTTTTGCAACAAAAATATATTATGCATCAGATCTAGAGCTGATATGTGCCTCAAAATTTATATCTATATTAGATCCATGCACTATACAAGCTCCTCTATAGAACTCCCTTGGGGTTTTCAGCAAAACACCAAGTACAAGATGTAGATATGAGATCTAAGACTGTAGATCTACTGAAAATTACAGATCTAGAAAGTGTGGCTGATCTGATATGATAAAAAAAATAGCCTCCTCCAATAGATCTTCAAAGTGAAGGGCAGATCCCCAACACTAGAAAATCAACTCTCCAAATGGTGTGCCAAATCTCCCTGCAACTCCACCTACAAAAATAACACATCTGGAAGTAAACTGTGCTGTAGGCATCAAAATATGGTTGGCTTGATGCCAAGATTTGAAAATAAGCTCCAAATCCTTCAATGCTATCCTCCCAATGAAGTGGAAACCTCCTCCACTGAAAAGGAGCACTGAAATGGCATAGATAAGAAAGATCTAGAATCCACTTGGCGTAGCTTGCAAAAACAACAAAACCCTCAACATGATCTCTGCTGTAGTTGAAAGAAGAAGCTTGGCCGTAAGCCAGATAGTGGAAAATGTAATACAAACTCTCCCAAGAGCTACTCAATGGGAAGAGGTGGGATTCCTGATCAGGAACACCCAATGCTAAACATAATTCAATCTCAGCTAAACAACAAGAGAAAGATATATGTCCAAAACAGACCATATATTCAGAAAATATCATATACATCAACAACCTTCTAATGCTGCCATCCTCTTCCTTTTATAAGTCAAGAGCTTGCAAACCCTAAAGCACATCCAATGATAACACTCATTTCACGCAAAGCATCTCCATCTAAAACTGCGCTATCCCTCATTGATCATGCCACTCCTCCATGACAACACTGTTGATTTCGTCAAGGTTAACCCAATCAAAGTAATCCAAACCCTTTCACACCAAGGGTGCTTCAATTAAGATGCCAAGATTTGTGTCTTTCACATTTGGCATTGAGTTATTATTTATTAAGGAGAAATATGGACCTCCTTTGCCCTCTTATTCTTTAAAAAAATAAATAAAACAAAATTGAATATTCCCATTAGCTCATGGCTAATTGGGAATATTAAAATCCTCCCTTCCCAAATGTTGTTTGTCCTCAAGCAACTGACAAGGTGAGTGTTGCAAACCTCCATTATTGGTGACACCAACATGTGAAAAGCTTCCCTCATAAGCTAAGTGTTCACCAATCCATCCCTCCGTGAATTGCTCCTCCAAAGTTCTCATGAGATGCAAATAATGCATCCCATAAGGAGACAATATTTCAAATGAAACAAACATGGTTTCCCCAATGTTCTCCCTGAAACATATAGCATAATGAACATCGAGAATCTCCATCCCATAGGGCACATACATTCCTCCCATCCTCCCTCCATACATTCCAATAAAAAGTACAAGTACATAATCAATGTATGGGATCAAAACTACATACATACAAACAGAAATTTGTGCATATGGAGGTGGGTCATAGTCCCACATGTGGAACTAGCACAGTGCATCTCCTGACTGCATCAGATCATGATGTGGTAAGTGGTTTCCCCACCACTTACTTGCTACCCCAGTCATCTCACTATGGCTGAAAGTGTGAGATATGTTTGGTGCCTTTGGAGTGCACTCGTCATGATACAAAATCATCTCTCTTTGTCCTCCATGACTCATTGTAATATTCAAAAATTAGCATGCAGCTAATTGGAATATTGATTTTTTCTTTTGACACCTAGGAGATGAATAAATGGGTAAGGAGGCCCATACATTTATAAAATAGGAATAAAATCCCTCATGATGTGAAAAGGGATCATTATAATAGCTGGATTTCACACCCTCATGTGTGAAAAGGGGCAATTACATGTGGAAAAGGTCAAGTTTGAACAAGTCAACAACGCTGGAATGGAAGGTGGAGATCATCTATGGAAACAACGCAGTGATAGTGGGAGGAATATTTCTTGGTGGAGGAAACCCTAATGAGTGAGACCCAAGATGAGAAGTCTTCTGCTTGTTTATAAGGAGGGTAAGGCAGCCATAGCAAGACATAATATGGATTATTGAATTTGTGGTCTACATGACTATTGTACTTTCTTCAACTGTTTAGTTGAGATTGCTGTGCTACTTAGCACAAGGCATTCCTGTTTAGGAATTCCTTCTCCTTTCTTGAGAGGCCTCTTGAGGGATCTTGTACTTTATTTCTCCACATCCAGGCTTGATGCCAAGCTACCTCCTTCAACTACAACGCAGTTTTTGTTTAGAGCTGGGTTGTGTTGCAGGGTGTTGTAGTGGAGGGTTGATAACACCACTTCCAGAACTTGTTTTTCAGAGGAGGAAGCTTTATTTCCTTTGGGAGATTAGTGAGGAAGATTCTAGAGCCTATTTCAGATCTTGGCACTTGTCCAACATATTTTCTATCTCCTACAACGCAGTATCCCTCAGTGACTGCGTTATTTCTGTGACCATTTGCAGTGAGGTGTTGCAGTGTTAGATTGGAGGGTGAGATATTCAGTGATTGGGTCAGCCTTTCACCTAAAGGATCCTTTGGATGAGATTGATTCATCACATGCATCATCTACAATAATCTTCATCCGGATCTCAAGTTGTAGCTGCTATTCAGTCCTAGGATTGCATTCCGAAATTTTTCACTTTTTGCATATTTCAGGAAATTCTTTCCGGATTGTCTTGAAATTGAGTTTGGGAGTCTAGATCTTCACTCCCAACATTGTGTGAGCTATATCATTTCAGATCCATGTATTGAAATTTTCCAGCAGTAGTTATTCCTAATAAAAATGCATTGTCATAGCCTTGGGAAATATTTGTGTAGCAATGTTCTTCATATTTTATGTACATGCTTTCTTGAGGCTTGTTGTGCCTACTTGAGTGATTATATCCTCAAGAATTTGTATACATTTTCTGCTATGAGATTAATATGATGGCTATATGTTCTTCTCACATTTTAATGAGTTGATTTTCATAGCTATTTCCATTATTGTGTTCATATATTGTTGCTTCCCCATTTAGGTATATTACAGTGGTATCAGAGCATGATATTTGGCTCAGCCTGTGAGTTTCAAGCCAATATGCTATAAGAAGAAGAAAGAGATCAAAATTATGGGAGGAATGAGTTTTATCTCATCTCTTTTCAGATCTAGAAAGGACCTCAACAAGGAGGTCAAGCAAAGAAGAGAAGAAAGAAGTAGTGGGACTATACCCTTTTCTTTCGAGGAAGGTGACAAATTGCAGAAATATGGAGGACACTTGGATCACAAGATCCTGAGTGAATACCTTGTTGAGTAAAAATATCAACCTAGAGCCTTCAAGGAGACTCTAGCTTTCCCACAGTTAATTCAGCTGGAGGAAGAAAGGATACCTTGCATCAAAGGGAGAATCAAGGGAAATAGGTTTCTATTGTCTACTTTTGATGGGTCATCTACAAAAAGGGCTTAGGAAAGGAAAATAGATGCATTATTCCTACTAAATCCAGTGGTATAAGCAGAGGCTGTACATATTGCAATGCTGTACCTTGTGGGCAAGGAAAAAATTTTGTGGTTCAACCATTTGAGTCATGCAAGAGTGACTACCTTTGCAGAATTTACTCAAAGGTTGATTACAAAATTTGGCAAGGAGAAATCAGGGGAAGAGAAGCCCTCACCACCACTTGAGGAGACTTGTATCAGCGCTGATGCAACTATGGAGGAGCAACCAACAACACCAACAGTTGAAGGAACTATCACATTAGAGGAAGGAACCCTTGCAGCCTTACAAGATGTTCCCAAATTTCACCAAGATATGCCTAAGTTTCCATTTCCTATTATTTCAACAACTATTATGGAGGGATGTATACCATTGCATACTACTAATTTGGAGCAATATAATTGCACTACGTTGTGCAACATTGAATTGTTCAAGGAAGGGATGAACTATCAATCAATGTGCCATTGTTGAGCTGCACACAAGACTTGGTTTTGGGGTGTGAATTTTTGGAGGGTAGGATGGACCTTGTCCAAAACAATCCTATGCAGAACTCCATGTTCATCCTTGAGTCGAAGCATGAGACAACAACTACATCATTGAGGAGATTAACAACGCTGTCATTAAGCAGGAATGAGGAGGTTTTGCCTCTAGCACACTTGGATAATAATGGATTCAAGATAGTCATTGATGTGAGATCTTCTCTAGGAGATATCCAAGGAGTTTCATTTGAACATCCCATGAAATGAAAGAGGAGGAATCTAATTTTGGAGGATGGTAGTATTCATTGGAAGAGTACTAAGGTAGAGCATGATGGGAGGCACCCACATTTGGATGAATGGGTGTGGATGGTGAGTAAGAGGCTAGAAAGCTACTTGCAAATCTATGACACTAGGCAGCAGGAGGCTTGGTTGCTTTGGCTACTCTTGAAGGAATTTGGCCATCATGTGACATATCCTCTTTCAAAGGGTATGTGGGTGGAGAAAGTTTGGCAGGGCACTTGCATCATATGGCAGCAAGGAGTGTGGATACATTGTTTTGATATGACATCCTTCATGTCAATCATTATGTTCTCACCACATGATTTGTATGATGGAGATGTGAGGAGGTAGCAAAATCTATTGTTGTTTTGGTTGCTCTTGGGAGAGCATGGGTAGATTTGCTCCCATACTTTTCATGATGTTGCAGGAGTAGGAGATGGCACTATCATGGTGCAAAGGGGCTACTCCTTAGCCTTGGATGATTAGGAGGTACTTCCACTTTGGAAGGAATTTCCTATATGTAACAGCATTGTGGGATATGTCTTTGACAATGGGCATGTCAAAGAATGGAGCTATGAGTTGGCAGGAGCCTATTTACATAGGCCAACAATGTTGTCACTTGGGAGCTTGATTTTATTGATGGAGTGTCCCCAGGATCACTTCAAATTCGATGCACTTGGTGGACAAGGAGGAGGTGAGAGTGATGAAGTAGTGGATGGAGACATCTATTACAGAGATATGATTTTCTTAACTTGGATTTCCAAGCATAAGAAGGAGGATCTTCATGCAACACATGGTTCATTCCTCTTCATGGGAGTATGTCTTACCACTATGGAGGACTTATTCCTGGATCTATGTATCATCTTAATTCTAGTACATGGTAAGAGTTTTGTTTTTGCACTTATTTATTATATAACACAATATTTGCTTACTCTTACCATTTCTATACCGTGCATTGCTCCACAAGAGGGCAAGCTTCTCATTGGGCTCCATGGTCAATATTGGGCCAAATTATATGATGGAGATAGCCATATTTTGTGTGGCCTTGGGCAAGTGTTTTATTATTCTATGTATGCTCAGTTGATGTACCAAGCCATTTACTATTCATTAGTAGATGTGATGACATACACAACTAGCAATTTGTCAAGGAACAACTTGCCATGTTATTTTCTGAAGCGGCAGTTAGGAAAAGTGCGCTGTGACCACTTGGGAAACTGTTGGTACCTTTCAGCACCATATGAAATATTCAACATTCATCTCATTTTTGTGCCATATGATGGTGATTTCCTATTCATCATATATGGGACAGTTTGGGCTAACATGATTCATAACATTGGAGAGAAGATCTTTGGAGATCTAGTCTTCTTCTTGCCACTTGAGGGAAAAATTATTGCAGCCCAAGATAAAAAGTTACTCTAGACTTATCATAAGTGGAGAGGAGGATAGCTTGGGGTAAGATATTTTTTCTACCATCATCAATTATTCATCCCACCGACATTGCAGGAGTCAAAGGTGGAGGAGAATTTTCAGGAGTTTCCATGTTGGGAGGTAACTCACTTTGTATGGATGATAGCTTGGGGATGGAGGATCCACATGGGAATGATGATTCCCCATGCATT
Organism: Pinus albicaulis; assembly: GCA_034641835.2. Lineage (NCBI taxonomy): Eukaryota > Viridiplantae > Streptophyta > Pinopsida > Pinales > Pinaceae > Pinus > Pinus albicaulis. The sequence goes on from CM076584.1 coordinate 187,641,266, forward strand.
TCAGATCCCATGCCTCAAAGGGAACTTTAGACAACATATTTTTTCCTCCATGGGTATTTCACTTTTTCATAGATTTTTGGGATTGTCACCAAAAGCTAACCTGCATACTTGGGAGGAGCAATTTGGAGATTTATTGATGAGACAACATCTTGTTCCTTGGAGGATTTTATCATATGAGGATGCTACAGGGGGAGAAGAGGAGGCTATTTAGTTCTATCCTTGCAGTTTATTTAGGACAAACAACATTTGGGAGGGGAGGACTGTAATATTACAAAATTAGCATGCAGCTAATTGGAATACTGATTTTTGCTTTTGACACCTAGGAGATGAATAAATGGGTAAGGAGGCCCATACATTTCTAAAATAGGAATAAAATCCCTCATTATGTGAAAATTGATAATTATAATAACTGGATTTCACACCCTCATGTGTGAAAAGGGGCAATTACATGTGGACAAGGTCAAGTTTGACCAAGTCAACAACGCTGGAATGGAAGGTGGAGATCATCTATGGAGATAGCGCAGTGATAGTGGGAGGAATATTCCTTGGTGGAGGAAACCCTAATGAGTGAGACCCAAGATGAGGAGGCTTCCACTTGTTTATAAGGAGGGAAAGGCAGGCATAGCAAGACATGATATGGATTATTGAATTTGTGGTCTGCATGACTATTGTGCTTTCTTCAACTGTTTAGTTGAGATTGCTGTACTGCTTAGCACAAGGCATTCCTGTTTAAGAATTCCTTCTCCTTTCTTGAGAGGCCTCTTGAGGGAGATTTTACTATATTTCTCCACATCCAGGCTTGATGCCATGCTACCTCCTTCAGCTACAACACGGTTTCTATTTAGAGCTGGGTTGTGTTGTAGTGGAGGGTTGAGAACACCACTTTTGGAACTTGTTTTACACAGGAGGAAGATTTATTTCCTTTGGGAGATTAGTAAGGAATATCCTGGAGCTTATTTCGTATCTTGGCACTTGGCCAACATATTTTCTAGCTCCTACAACACAATATCCCTCAATGACTGCGTTATTTATGTGACCATTTGCAGTGAGGGATTGAAATGTTAGATTGGAGGGTGAGATCTTCAATGATTGGATCAGCCTTTCACCTGAAGGATCCTTTGGATGAGATTGATTCATCACATGAATCATCTACAACCATCTTCATCCAGATCTTGATTTGCAACTGCTATTCAGTCCTAGGACTGCATTCCAACATTTTTCACTTTTTGCATATTTCAGGAAATCCTTTCCGGATTGCCTTGAAATTGAGTTTGGGAGTCTAGATCTTCACTCCCAACATTGTATGAGATATATCATTGCAGATCAAGGTATTGAAATTCTCCAACAACAGTTACTCCTAATAAAATTGTGTTGTCATAGCCTTAAGAAATATTTGTGTAGCAGTGTTCTTCATATTTTATGTACAAGCTTTCTTGAGGCTTGCTGTGCCTATTTGAGTGATTATTTCCTCAAGAATTTGTATACATTTTCTGCTATGAGATTAATATGATGGATATATGTTATTCTCACATTTTTATGAGTTGATTTACACTGCTATTTCCATTATTGTGTTCATACATTGCTGCTTCCCATTTGGGAATATTACACTCATGCATCTTTGAAAATACTGATATAGTTCTCCTTCAAAGCTCTTCCAAGTGTAGCTTCTCATGATGATGTTGTAGAATTTCATGGAATATGTGTGGCTAAAAAAGAACTCTTCATAGGCCCTTTGTAGCATCTTCTCCTTGAGCTCGGAGGCTTTAGACAAGAAGATCCTACCATGATAATAGATAACTCCTTCTTGGACTGAATAGCCCTCTTCATGTAGCTGGTCATCAAGTATCATGCATGTGTGCAGATCCTTGGAATAATCCACCAACAGTTTGGATTTCCAATATGGATCAATCTCCCACAGTGGTAGCGCTGCTAATCTATCAAAAATAATGTCTGTCATATGGTTTTTCACCTCCTTGACATCTCCCATGCCAAAGGTACATATTGGAAGGTCATTCCTTCCATACTTCTCCTCCCACGACACATAATTTGAAATGAGAGTGGGTAATGATGATGTTGGGAGAAGATCTCCCTCCTCCTTGAGCCTACCCAAGACTTCCAGCGCTGTATCATTGCCTTCTAATGCTACCATCCCTCTTGTATCTATGCTTGGAGCATCATGTTGTGAGATATCTCCCACAAAATCTGAATCAGGTGGCCTCCCAGGTGGTTTTCCACTAAATAATAGTGTCCCATGCTGTAATCTCATAAGCATAATAGATGGGACTGTAAGGTCCTTGCTTCCACTGCGAAAATCCATCTCTAATTTTTGTGTGGAAGTTTTGTGTGAGGGATATGTATGCATGCCTTTGATCATTTGAGTCTTACCACTCTTTTTCTCCACCCACCCCATCTCCAAAGCCTCCCAATCAGTGGTGAATTTCCCAAAAGTAATCAACCATTGAACTCCCAATATCACATTGGTGTCCGATATGTCAACCACAAATAAGTGATCAATCAATGTATATGTCCCCATGGTGGCTGATAAGGATGGAACATAATGCATGAATTTCATTTCTCTATCTCCTTGGACCAAAAAAAAGAATCCCTCAAAAACATCAGTGGGTATTTCCCTCCTTTGCACTAGTTGGGCATCAATAAAATTGTGGGTAGCCCTAATATCAACCAAAACAAAAACCCTCTGATTCAAGATGGAACCTTGAACTCTTAAGGTCAAGAACTTAGGTACTCCTCTCAAAGATGCAAGAGCCCCTCCAATAGGAGAAAATTCTCCATTCCAATGTCCTGATGGTGTTGGTTCATCTCCTGCAGTGTCAGCGCTGTGACCTCTTCTTGGTTCATCTTCTTCTTCCTCCTCATCATCTGAGAAGACCTCTATGTAATGTGATTTTCCAGCTAAACATCTATGTCCAGGTGCCCATGATTCTTGGCAAGTGAAGCAAAGATTCCTTCTCCTTAGATCTCTCTAGAAATCATCATCAAGAGGTTTTTAATGTGAGCTCTCCTTGGAAGGAGCAACCTTTTCTTCCTTTCCCTTAGAAGTAAAAGAGAGATTATGCTGAAATGTTGCCTTTGCTTTTGGCAAGGCGTCTTGAAGGTCTCTAGCCCTTTCAATAGCATCATGTAGGGTAGTGGGCTTGGTATACTTAACCAACCCATGAAGAGGTTCATCTAAACCATCAATGAACATGTACACCCTTCTTGCTGCAGACAAATCAAGAACCATAAAAAAAAGTCTTAAAAATTTAGAGATGTATGTTTCTGCATTACCTGATTGTTTCAACTTTTCAAGGCTCATGAATGGTGCTTCTGGATCTCTTTTATCAAATCTTTCCAATAGCTTTCTAGTGAAATCTGAATAAGCAGTCACATTGGCATGACCCAATGTAGACAAGCCATGGAACCGCCATTCATGTGCTTCACCCTCAAGGTGCAGCGCTGCAATCTTAATGGCTTCCATTTCTGGAACCTTGTTCAACTGGAAGTAAATGTTAAGTTTTTCTACCCAATATTTGGCAGTACACTTGGATTACCCATCAAAATTGGGTAAAAAGAATCTCCCATAGTATGGTGTCGATCATGATTCTGAATGAATCCACCACTTCTATGATGATGCCTTGGTATTCTATTGTCCTTCACTTGAAAAAAAATCTTGAAAACTCAAGTGATATTTGAACCTCTGAGTTTGAGATTCATACTCCATAAAATAGTCTTTAAGGGATTCTTGCTCCTGAAACCCTTCATTTCCCACAACCAAAAATGTAGGCATGATAGAGCGTTGGGAAACTTGTGGTTGGTGCACCAGTTGATCATTCCAATAATGAGACATGCCAAACCCTTCTCCATGATGAAATCCTTTAGGGGATTCCTTGAATCTGTCCATCCTCATCTCTTTGATCTCTCTAGCAATGACTTGCATGAATCTAAGAAGGATCTTAGGGAACTCCTTCTCTTCATCTTCACCTCCAGATAAAGGGGTTTTACCCTTGTCTTATTTCTCATCAGTATAATCAAATATTCTGTGTCTTCTCTTTTGATACCTATTTTCTCTGTCAGTAAGAGGCTCTCCTTCTTCAGATGACATATTGGCTTTTAGAATGCACAATCCGTGCCAAGATTATGCTCTGATACCACTGTAATATTCCCAAATGGGAAAAGCAGGAATATAGTGCAAAATGTTGGAACAATAACGCAGTTCATCATTTATAAAACAGGAGACCAATATGGAGACCTTTCATATGTTATTACAACAGCAAAATATATGTAAAATATGGCCCATAAGATGCATAACAGGAAAAACAAGACTCCAATGAATAAAATGCCTCAATATGAGGTGTTGCAACCATATATAAAAGTTGGAAAACCCTTACAACGTTATTTTACTACTTCTTCAACAACAGTAGATTATAAATCATATCTAGAGCTGATATGTTCCTCAAAAGTTGGATCTATATCATATCCATGCACTATACAAGCTCCTCTATAGAACCCCCTTCGGGTTTTCAGCAAAACACCAAGTACAAGATGTAGATCTGAGATCTAATACTGCAGATCTACTGAAAATTATATATTTGGAAAGTGTGGCTGATCTGATATGATCAATAAAATAGCCTCCTCCAATAGATCTTCAAAGTGAAGGGCAGATCCCCAACACTAGAAAATCAACTCTCCAAATGTTATGCCAAATATCCCTGCAACTCCACGTACATAAATAATGCAGATCTGGAAGTAAACTGCACTATAGGGATCAAAATATGGTTGGCCTGATGCCAAGATCTGAAAATAAGCTCCAAATCCTTCAATACTATCCTCCCAATGAAGTGGAAACCTCTTCCACTAAAATGGAGCATTGAAATGGCCTAGATTTGAAAGATATAGTCTCCACTTGCTACAGCTTGCAAAAAAAACCAAACCCTCAACAGGATCTATGCTATAGTTGAAAACCGAAGCTTGGACCTAAGCCAGATAGTGGACAATGTAATACAAACTCTCCCAAGAGCTACTAAATGGGAAGAGGTGGGATTCCCAATCAAGAACACCCAATGCTAAACAACATTCAATCTCAGCTAAACAATAAGAGAAAGATATATGTCTAAACAGACCATATATTCAGAAAATATCATATACATCAACAACCTTCTAATGCTTCCATCCTCTTCCTTTTATAAGTCAAGAGCTTGCAAACCCTAAACCACATCCAATGATAACACTCCTTTCACACAAAGCATCTCCATCTAAAACTGTGTTGTCCCTCATTGATGGCCACTCCTCCATGACAACGTTGTTGATTTGGTCAAGGTTGACCCAATAAAAGTAATCCAGCCCCTTTCACACCAAGGGTGCTTCAATTAAGATGCCAAGATTCATCTCTTTCACATTTGGCATTGAGTTATTCATTATTAAGGAGAAATATGGACTTCATTTTTCCTCTTATTATTTAAACAAATCAATAAAGAAAAATTGAATATTCCCACTAGTCATGGCTAATTGGGAATATTACACCCGAAGATGACCCTGCTGCGTAGGAGGTACCTGTGGCAGAGACCCCTGTGCCATCTAAAAAAAGAAGGGCCAAACATTTGGGATGGGCAAGTCCCTGAGAGAAAAGACCCCCAGACCATGCCATTTTGCTGGAGAGAAGATGAAGAAACCTATACCTGAACTCTCGGAGACTATTGAGGAAGGGGATGATGAGTTGGTAGAGGTAGCCCCCTTCTTATGGCTTCCCAGTTATATTGCATCACGCAAATTGACCACGAAGGTGCCGAAGGACTTGGATAAGGTGCATGTAGGTATCCAAGTGCCCCTGATGCCAAAGAATGTCCCAATGGAGGGGGATATGGTTGCTCAAATCACACAGCTATGATTTTATGACTAGGACATTGAAAATGTTGAAAATTTTTCTGAGCTCACGCCAGAGCTCTATCTTGATCTAGTTCCATATGCAAGAGGTCTAGTGTGCCTTGAACCAAAGAGAGAAATGATCGGCCTGCACAAGGCATGCATGCTCAATCTATTGCAGATTTTTCAATTTAGGCACAACCCCATTAATGATATATGTGTCAGGAAGTTATTGGCGTTGGTGCATGATGATGCGCTCTGGCTGGGAGAGCGCATCCCATTTGATGCAGAAATCATTCACATAATCACAATATTTCCAAACAAGGGGGATGACCCTATGGCATATTTCAGAGGGAAAGCATAGGATAAAGCGCTGGCAGACAAAATCAAGAAAAAGTATGATGTTACGCGCAAATCTCAGGGATTTATGGTAGAAGAGATTAATGACCCCATCATCCATTTTGGCAACCTCATCTTGGCTTGCAAGATGATGCAGAAGTGTAGGCCAAAGGAAGTGCCCACGCACGTGATTGTGCTAGCTAGAAGGTGTGAAAAAGGTGTTCTATACAATTGGTACGCGTATCCGTGTAAATAATTTCTTGAAAACGTGCACGAGGTCTAGGAGGAGGGAAAGAATTTTCAGTACGCTTGGCTCTTACTACTAATTTCCCTGATCAGATGGAAAACCCCCGAAGATACCCAGTTCCCTGAACTTGGAGAGCAGATGTGAAAAGCTGCTCGCTACGCAACCCTCTGGAACTCCTCTGACCCAATGCAAGAAAAAGAGAACAAGATATTTTGGGTCCTATATTATGAAATGCTATACCAAGCAGTATAGTCAAAGAAATGACTGTCCCCGGCGCTGTATGACCAATACAAGATGGTAGTTGACTTTAAGGCTATGTTCAACAATATCCACATCTATGCAAAGGGCGTTGTGGGGGGCGTCTGGAATGAGTTTCCATACTTGGTCACTGAAGACGATTCAATTCGAGTAACAACACAATGGCCACTGGCCTGGTTGACTCCACCAACTCAGCTGCGCACCCCAACAGGTAAATCAACATAGAAGGCTACTGAAAAGCCTACTGAAATAGTACAACCAACTTTCACAGACAAACCTGGTGAGAAGGAACCTACGCTAACAGCAATAGGAGAAACCACTGATACCACCACAGTGCTAGAAAAAAATGGTTCTCTGCCTAAGGAAATTGAAGCAGCAACATCAAAAGTCACAAAGCGCAGTGCGCAAGCCATAAGTGGGTCGCAAAAAAAGAAGTAGGGTTCTAAGAAAACATGATAGAAGGTCCTAACACTTACAGAGGACGATCTCAACGAGATCGCAAATACAGTCACCTCGACAAAGGAATATCGATGGATGGACATGGAGGTCCAACATAAATATACCTTGGAGATTGTATAGGCTGTCCTAAAAGAATTAAAAGTGAAAGTGAGCTAGATCCATGAGAGCGCGATTCAAGTGAGCCAGACCAGTGCACCTGTTACCAACGCACAACCTTTGGAAGTAGCCTTGCCTTCATCTATGGAGGGGCGATTTGTTGATATCCCCCTACTAGGAATCCAACTAGATGTAAGACAACACACTGATTTTATTGGTACAGGTGATGTTTATGTTAACCTTGTTGTGTTCCCTGTAGGAAAACTCCACTTACTACACTCAGTCATTGCTGATGAGCTCCAGTACCGAGAAGCAACCGCACATATGCAGACCAAGGATGCACAGAAGCAGGCTGACCAAGCGCATGAACAACAACGACAGGCCGAAGTAGCATACAGAGAAGCACAAGCCCAATGCATTGTGCTAGAAGCCAAGATTAACCAATTGTGCCTAGATATTCCAGTATTTGCGGCCATCACTGCGCCCACAAAAAATTTGGACGGACTAGCTATTGTGATCAAGGCTACGCGAGTGGAAGCTCACACCATTCGAGCTGAATATGAGAAGCAAATATTGGACCTCCAGACCAATTTGTTGCCAGAGACACCGCCTGAGGTTAGCACAATGAGAGCAGCAGAAGTTAAGCAAGCCCAAGATAGTATCGCCGTCGCACTCACTCAGTGTGTCCAGTCCTTGAATGAGGCCATGGAAATTCAGGCCTCTGTCCAGAATGATCTGGTCATGCAATAGCTGCACGATAGAATGAGCACCAAGGAGTAGCAGTTTGAGAAATCTGCATCATAGCACCCACCTTAGTGATCACACAGAGACTGGCTCATATGCAAGAAGGTTGCACACTCTAAGCATAAATTGCAGACTTGTGCCGCAAGGAGCGAGTGCTCAAAGAAAAAATGCAACCATGGGTAGAGGAAGTGCTGCAACTCTCTCAGACGCTGGACAACATCATCAATGTCATTCAACAAACCCAGTGCAGTATGGAGATGGCCGCTGAAGGGCCGACGATAGATAAGATGGTTTGGCAAGCGCAAGGTGAAGCAGCGCAAAGCCTCGAGTTAGTGCTCCCTCTCCAAACTTATGTCAAGACACTTAGAGAAAAAAACAAGGAGAACACAACAACGCCTCGGTGACTCAGGACGAGTCACATGTTTGTGTTGGGGGCTTGTTGGAGTGGGGTCCCGTGAGGCACAAGTTCCAAAAGATATATTTTTTGTATGTTTGTATGTGCGCACTGCACAAATGTAGTCAAAGGATTTTTCACCCCAAATTTGGATGTAATCAAGCTTAAATGTAAACTATGGGCCTCAAGCCATGGTTTGAGACCATAATATCTACGTGGTAGGTGTATTATAAATAGATAACGTTTTCTACGCTAAGAAGTTAGTTAATTATTAAGTTAGGTGAAGTTAAGAGATATTGATAGCTTTTTGTGTTTGTAAGGGTTTTGGGTTGGGTAAAAGGCTCATGATAGCCATGTGCACGGAGACCTAGTCCTAACTGTGTGTGGAATTTGCTTTTAGAATGCACAATCCATGCCAAGATTATGCTCTAATACCACTGTAATATTCCCAAATGGGAAAAGCAGGAATATAGTGCAAAATGTTGGAACAATAACGCAGTTCATCATTTATAAAACAGGAGACCAATATGGAGACCTTTCATATGTTATTACAACAGCAAAATATATGTAAAATATGGCCCATAAGATGCATAACAGGAAAAACAAGACTCCAATGAATAAAATGCCTCAATATGAGGTGTTGCAACCATATATAAAAGTTGGAAAACCCTTACAGCGTTATTTTACTACTTCTTCAACAAAAGTAGATTATACATCAGATCTAGAGTTGATATGTTCCTCAAAAGTTGGATCTATATCATATCCATGCACTATACAAGCTCCTCTATAGAACCCCCTTGGGGTTTTCAGCAAAACACCAAGTACAAGATGTAGATCTGAGATCTAATACTGCAGATCTACTGAAAATTATAGATTTGGAAAGTGTGGCTGATCTGATATGATCAATAAAATAGCCTCCTCCAACAGATCTTCAAAGTGAAGGGCAGATCCCCAACACTAGAAAATCAACTCTCCAAATTTTATGCCAAATATCCCTGCAACTCCACCTACAGAAATAACGCAGATCTGGAAGTAAACTGCGCTATAGGGATCAAAATATGGTTGGCCTGATGCCAAGATCTGAAAATAAGCTCCAAATCCTTCAATACTATCCTCCCAATGAAGTGGAAACCTCTTCCACTAAAATGGAGCATTGAAATGGCCTAGATTTGAAAGATATAGTCTCCACTTGCTACAACTTGCAAAAAAAACCAAACCCTCAACAGGATCTATGCTATAGTTGAAAACCGAAGCTTGGACCTAAGCCAGATAGTGGACAATGTAATACAAACTCTCCCAAGAGCTACTAAATGGGAAGAGGTGGGATTCCCAATCAAGAACACCCAATGCTAAACACCATTCAATCTCAACTAAACAATAAGAGAAAGATATATGTCTAAACAGACCATATATTCAGAAAATATCATATACATCAACAACCTTCTAATGCTTCCATCCTCTTCCTTTTATAAGTCAAGAGCTTGCAAACCCTAAACCACATCCAACATCCGATGATAACACTCCTTTCAATCTCCATCTAAAGCATGTTGTCCCTGTTGATGTACCTCCTCCATGACAACGGTGATTTAGTCAAGGTTGACCCAATAAAAGTAATCCGGCCCTTTCACACAGGGTGCTTCAATTAAGATGCCTAGATTCATCTCTTTTCACATTTGGCATTGAGTTATTCATTAATGGAAAATGGACCTCATTTCCCTTATTCTTTTAAACAAATCAATAAAGAGAAAATTGAATATTCCCACTAGCTCATGACTAATTGTAGAATATTACACCCAAAATGACCATTCTTTGCGTAGGAGGTACACAGCAAGCGAACCTGTGCCATCTAAAAAAAGGGCCAAACATTTGGGATGGGCAAGTCCCTGGATAAAGACCCCCAGACCATGCCATTTTGCTGGAGAGAAGATGAAGAAACCTATACCTGAACTCTCGGAGACTATTGAGGAAGGGGATGATGAGTTGGTAGAGGTAGCCCCCTTCTTATGGCTTCCCAGTTATATTGCATCACGCAAACTGACCACGAAGGTGTCGAAGGACTTGGATAAGGTGCGTGTAGGTATCCAAGTGCCCCTGATGCCAAAGAATGTCCCAATGGAGGGGGATATGGTTGCTCAAATCACACAGCTATGATTTTATGACTAGGACATTGCAAATGTTGAAAATTTTTCTGAGCTCATGCCAGAGCTCTATCTTGATCTAGTTCCATATGCAAGAGGTCTAGTGTGCCTTGAACCAAAGAGAGAAATGATCGGCCTGCACAAGGCATGCATGCTCAATCTATTGCAGATTCCTCAATTTAGGCACAACCCCATTAATGATATATGTGTCAGGAAGTTATTGGCGTTGGTGCATGATGATGCGCTCTGGTTGGGAGAGCACATCCCATTTGATGCAGAAATCATTCACATAATCACAATATTTCCAAACAAGGGGGATGACCCTATGGCATATTTCAGAGGGAAATCATAGGGTAAAGCGCTGGCAGACAAAATCAAGAAAAAGTATGAGGTTACGCACAAATCTCGGGGATTCATGGTAGAAGAGATTAATTACCCCGTTATCCATTTTGGCAAGCTCATCTTGGCTTGCAAGATGATGCAGAAGTGTAGGCCAAAGGAAGTGCCCACGCACGTGATTGTGCTAGCTAGAAGGTGTGAAAAAGGTGTTCTATACAATTGGTACGCGTATCCGTGTAAATAATTTCTTGAAAACGTGCACGAGGTCTAGGAGGAGGAAAAGAATTTTCAATACGCTTGGCTCTTACTGCTAATTTCCCTGATCAGATGGAAAACCCCCGAAGATACCCAGTTCTCTGAACTTGGAGAGCAGATGTGAAAAGCTGCTCGCTACGCAACCCTCTGGAACTCCTCTGACCCAATGCAAGAAAAAGAGAACAAGATATTTTGGGTCCTATATTATGCGATGCTATACCAAGCAGTATAGTCAAAGCCATGACTGTCCCCGGTGCTGTATGACCAATACAAGATGGTAGTTGATTTTAAGGCTATGTTCAACAATATCCACATCTGTGAAAAGGGCATTGTGGGGGGCGTCTGGAATGAGTTTCCCTACTTGGTCACTGAAGACGATTCAATTCGAGTAACAACACAATGGCCACTGGCCTGGTTGACTCCACCAACTCAGCTGCGCACCCCAACAGGTAAATCAACATAGAAGGCTACTGAAAAGCCTACTGAAATAGTACAACCAACTTTCACAGACAAACCTGGTGAGAAGGAACCTACGCTAACAGCAATAGGAGAAACCACTGATACCACCACAGTGCTAGAAAAAAATGGTTCTCTGCCTAAGGAAATTGAAGCAACAACATCAAAAGTCACAAAGCACTGTGCGCAAGCCATAAGTGGGTCACACAAAAAGAAGTAGGGTTCTAAGAAAACATGATAGAAGGTCCTAACACTTACAGAGGACGATCTCAACGAGATCACAAATACAGTCACCTCGACAAAGGAATATCGATGGATGGACATGGAGGTCCAACATAAATCTACCTTGGAGATTGTATAGGTTGTCCTAAAAGAATTAAAAGTGGAAGTGAGCTAGATCCAGGAGAGCGCGATTCAAGTGAGCCAGACCAGTGCACCTATTACCAATGCACAACCTTTGGAAGTAGCCTTGCCTTCATCTATGGAGGGGCGATTTGTTGATATCCCCCAACCAGGAATCCAACTAGATGTAAGACAACGCACTGAGTTTATTGGTGCAGGTGATGTTTATGTTAACCTTGTTGTGTTCCCTGTAGGAAAACTCCACTTACTACACTCAGTCATTGCTGATGAGCTCCAGTACCGAGAAGCAACCGCACATATGCAGACCAAGGATGCACAGAAGCAGGCTGACCAAGCGCATGAACAACAATGATAGGCCGAAGTAGCATACAGAGAAGCACAAGCCCAATGCATTGTGCTAGAAGCCAATATTAACCAATTGTGCCTAGATATTCCAGTATTTGCGGCCATCACTGAGCCCACAAAAAATTTGGACGGACTAGCTATTGTGATCAAGGCTACGCGAGTGGAAGCTCACACCATTCGAGCTGAATATGAGAAGCAAATATTGGACCTCCAGACCAATTTGTTGCCAGAGACACTGCTTGAGGTTAGCGCAATGAGAGCATCAGAGGTTAAGCAAGCCCAAGATAGTATCGCTGTCGTACTCACTCAGTGTGTCCAGTCCTTGAATGAGGCCATGGAAATTCAAGCCTCTATCCAGAATGATCTGGTCATGCAATAACTGCATGATAGAATGAGCACCAAGGAGTAGCAGTTTGAGAAATCTGCATCATAGCACCCATGTTAGTGATCACACAGAGACTGGCTCATATGCAAGAAGGTTGCAGACTCCAAGCATAAATTGCAGACTTGTGCCGCAAGGAGCGAGTGCTCAAAGAACAAATGCAACCATGGGTAGAGGAAGTGCTGCAACCCTCTCAGACGCTGGACAACACCATCAATGTCATTCAACAAACCTAGTGCAGTATGGAGATGGCCGCTAAAGGGCCTACGATAGATAAGATGGTTTGGCAAGCGCAAGGTGAAGCAGCGCAAAGCCTTGAGTTAGTGCTCCCTCTCCAAACTTATGTCAAGACACTTAGAGAAAAAAACAAGGAGAACACAACAACGCCTCGGTGACTCAGGACGAGTCACATGTTTGTGTTGGGGGCTTGTTGGAGTGGGGTCCCGTGAGGCACAAGTTCCAAAAGATATATTTTTTGTATGTTTGTATGTGCGCACTGCACAAATGTAGTCAAAGGGTTTTTCACCCCAAATTTGGATGTAATCAAGCTTAAATGTAAACTATGGGCCTCAAGCCATGGTTTGAGACCATAATATCTACGTGGTAGGTGTATTATAAATAGATAGCATTTTCTACGCTAAGAAGTTAGTTAATTATTAAGTTAGGTGAAGTTAAGAGATATTGATAGCTTTTTGTGTTTGTAAGGGTTTTGGGTTGGGTAAAAGGCTCATGCTAGCCGTGTGCACGGAGACCTAGTCCTAACTATGTGTGGAATCTGCTAGCTATGTGTGTGGAAGGGATTGTAAGGGCCGGTAAGGGTTTTTGAAGGAAAGCTGATGTATTGACAGATATGAAGAATTAATAAAAGGAACAATTTTGGCTAATTATTTGTGTTATGCGTATATTTGTTGTTTATGCTTACTATTTATGCTTTGATGAGATCACACTATCCATTTACTTACTGATTAATGCACAGAGCTAATTGATATTCTTATGCATGAGTATTGAAATATGTAAAATATTACATTTATTAGATCAAGATCTGGTTTTGATTGGTTGTCTGCGCTGAAGCAAACCCTATTTCTGTGATATTATCTCCATGTTTTTGTTATAGCTATTGCCCACACCTATATAAGTTCAATCATATTTTTTTGAGGACCATTTCATTAAATTATCTCTCAGGGTGCGGAAACCTAGTTCTATCTCCCCCCCATACTCCTTCAGGTGAGGCTTTGGTCTGCACAAGTAGATCATTTTCAAAAGGGCCAGTAGTTGGAGGGTTTATTGGTTTATCAATAACTTCTGAACCTGGGTCAGGACCCCTCAAGACAACAAAGGACAAGAAGTGTTTCTCCTCTAGATTTTATTTCTTTTTGCTTCTTCCTTGGGATCATCATAGTCACTGTAGATACCCTCTTCCAGATGATGAACAATGAAACTTCCAATTCGATGTTGCTGGGAGGGTCCTGGCCACCCTGGTCGTGCTCTGGTTCTGTTCCTTCTGTCTCTTATTTTGCGTCTTTCTCTGTCTCTTCCTTAGTTTCCCTTCTGATATCTTTCCCACTACTACCCACATGCCACATGGTGTATTTTTCTAATTCAATGCCTTTTATGGGTGGATTCATCCACTCCACTGATCACCTCTTTATTTAGCCAACAAGGTCATCCTTGGTGACCAAATATGATAGAGGATGCCATTCTACCATCAGATCCTTTTTGGCTCTAATGTATACCCTGTGAAAATCAACCTTGAAATCGATGATGTTATGGTACTACTCATACAGAATACGTGACATATTGGGACGATGACTCACCACCATTCACAAATCCATCTCCATAAATACCCAAAAGATTTTATTTTCCTGTGTGTGCGTTGGATCCTTGGAAAACCAGAGCGAGGCGTACCGCGCGACTTCACATACATCTGTTTCAATTGTATGAAACTGAGAATCTGCTGGTTTCTTCCATGCCCATAACGTGATGATTAAGAGAAACCAAGTGTAGTGAAAAATATTTCCTTCCTCATGTGCTTCACGACGATCCTCCAAAAACCCGTTGCATGAGTATCCGACCCAGTTGAACTGAACCCCTTTACTGCACTACGCAGCTAAGGAGACTACAACCGTGGAAACTTTGTTGGATCTGCATTTTCTCATTTCCTTCCTTGTGAGAATGTGTGCATTGAAGTGAACCACTTGGTTGCTGATAGAGTTGACATCATAGCCTCTTGACTTGTTTACTAACCCGTACTTATTTTTCATCTCATCTGCGACTACCTTGTCCTGAGTTTTTCAAAAAAATTCCTCAGCGGGGTCCTTTCCATGATATGGCAGTGCATTGATCCTTCTGATCAACATCTCATCAATCATGATCCTCTCTCCCAGTCAGAGGTACCCGTCATGCACTAAAGCAAGCTGTTGTTGAACACAGATCGTGTTGATGGTGCTTTGACCGAAGTGTGGTACATTCAACATATTTAGCAACCTTGCCCTTTGCAATTCTTTAGCACACTGGTGTCACTCCAACCTGGTGACTTTAATTTTTGGGTAAAGTCACCTGCAAGGCTCTAATTGTGGGTACTTGCTTCGGTCTTTGAAATCCCAATTTTCCATTTTCAATTGCAGGATTTTCCCCAACTCTTATCCTTGAAACGAGACCTTCTATGGTAGCAATGGTGTGAAGGTGCTAAAATTTACATTTTCGGGATCCTTAACTGGTCTATCACCCAACTTCCTGGGTGGAAATCATGGTGGCAACACAGAGGGAAGCTCTACGCCCTTTGTCTCCATTTGTTCCAACTCAATTTATTCCTCGCCGTCTTCGACCTCCACTGATTTCTTCCCCTTCTGTCTAGGTTTCTTGTCATGCTGCTTCTTTGTCCGATGCTCCTTGGCAATGGAACCATTTGTTGGTTCAGGTGGGCTTAACCCAATTCGACTTGGACTTCACACCAACAAAACCCTCAAACATCGGCCCTTTTGGCAACAACTTGAAAGAAGATCATAGTCTCACTCGAGGTGGCTATGAGTGGCTGTAGAACGAGGTTTTTGTAGCCTTGAGGGATTACGTGAGGTGGATTTACTTCACTTTTTCTGTAATTAACCAATCTTATAACATAAAAAAAAAAATACTGTGGGATATATCTTAATCAATTAATTCACGAAATTTAGATAAACATAAATACATTACAACATAAGGTAAATTGGGTTATCGCAACATTATCATTACTTCGCATAAATAGATAAACAACATCACAACACCGATAAACACATAATATTCCCAAAACTTCTTCTTCTTTATTAAGATAGATCTGTTCGATGCATACAACTTCTCTAACCTGGGCACATAGCTGTAGGTGGTCTGCACACTAAGCTACAAAATCTTCTAAGGCCTCTGCACACTTAGCCGCGGAGCCTTCCCTTAAGGCCCAAGACAGACTAAAGACAGAAAATACTATGAATTTCGCTCATCAACTATCACAATCAGCTATGACTTCGAAAAATGATTACATCACCTTATATATCTTTACATCATCACAAAAACATGGTCCATATACCATGGGCTAGAAAAGACAACCCAATACCTGTTACAAAATGAGGGGCTTCAACCCACCCTGAAGCCCCTAAACACCGCGCGATATATTTGACTTCGCAGTACCACAAACTTCGCTCCTTAAAATGTGGAGTTTTTGACCAATAATGGATCAATTTGGGCTGCACCCAACATATTCCCACCCATATTTTCATGTATTATACCTGGTCTTAGTTTCTAGTCACCCTTGTTCAGAGCTTACACATCATCTGCATTCATTTACCCTGCTCACACCAATTAGAACATACACCTACCCTAGAAGTCTTACTGACTCCAGGGCCATCCCTTTCAGAAGAATTATTTTGACTTCTGCCACTCGCATTAAGACACTGATCTTAGGCCAATTGTCCATATACATTCATATCATCAACGTTCATTAGCATGCCTTGTTGAACCACCCTATTACTATATTTTTTCATCTTATATCTTTATTCCCCGAATGACCATTTAAGGAAGTTGACACTCCTTTCCTATTGAATTCAACACCCATATTCCAGGATCGAGGTAGTACCTTGGATACTCACCCCCTTAAGGGAAATCCTTGAGTGGCATAGTGGGAATCACTATGTAAGGGACATCATCAATCCCCCTGACATTTGACGTCAACATAAGCTTTCATGTTAGGGTGGCATCGTACTTCGTGACCATTGCGGTTCTCTGATTTAGTGGAAGATCCACACATCATTGAGAACCTCACTCAATAGTGTTTACCTTATGATGCATTGGAGGTACCCAAAGTCAGAGACCCATGCATCCATAAACATATCACTCAAGCACTGCTTCACCATTTTTTGATGCATGGGGGCACCTAATTCAGTCTATCTCTCGAGAAGCATCCCTGTAGGCCTCAACAATTATCATCATCAACCATAAAAATGTCAACCACCATAATGTTGACTGGACATAATTATTTCTTGTATGATTGTAATAATTCATCACTGGTGATCATAACAAGCATGGGACATGCCTGCCTCGTATAAGCACTTTTTATTTTTCAAGTTTTCTTCAGATAATGGTTGTCCTTTATCGTCAGTCAAGGGCTTTCCCTACTCATCTCTGCAACAAGTTATTTTCTCTCTCAAAAAGTGGATCATGTGCTCAGTCATAATAGAAAAAGCGTGATGTATTTCAGCTATACGCTTGCTCCTAACCTCATACATTATGTAATATTCCAAAATGGGGAATGCAGCAATATATGAACACAAAACTGGAAATAGCAGTGTAAATCAAATCATTAACACTAGAGACCAATATGGAATCATAAAATAATGTATTAGATCAGAAAATCAATACAAAATAGTGAGGCATACATCAAATACAATGAGAGAACAAGCCTCCCATAAGCAATCACTCCCAAAAATGAGCTGCTGTCACAATAAAAAATGCCGGAGAGCTGCTACAACGCAGTTATATTATGCATAGCTATAGATGGAGATGATAGAAAGATACAAAAATAATTATATAGGCCCCAATATAATCTAAACATACAGATCCAGGCACTAGATCAGCTTTCCAAGACAAACTAAGAGGGTTTCCGGAAAATGCACACAATGTACCAATGTAAGCTGCAGCCCTAGGGCTGAAGATAAGTTGCAACAACAGAAATGAGAAGATATTTCTAAAGATGATTTAGAAACTACAGATCTTCTCCAACAGATCCTCCGGATGAAATAATGGCTCCTCCTCTAGAGAAATCACCTCTCAAAACAATCACTGCAACCACCCCCACAACTCCTCCCTAAAATAACGCAGATCTGGACTGAAACTGCAATGTAGGGGAAAAATACTCCTTGGACTGTGCCAAAAGTGTCATAAAGCCCAAGGGTCTTCTTTACAGGCCTCCCAATGGATGGAAACCTTCCTCCACTGAAAAAATAGCTCTGAATACACCCGATCTAATTCTCCACTGCTGCACCTTGCAACACAGCACAATATCTTGCAGAAACTGCGCTGATGAAGAAAGCTATAGCTTGGTCTAAAAAGCTGAATGTGGAAATGAAATACAATGCTCTTCCAATAGGCCTCTCAAGGAAAGAGGTGGGATTCCCGTTCGGGAACACCCGGTGCTAAACAACACAACAATCTCAACTATACAGCTGAAGAATGCAAGAAGTCTAAACATATCACAAAAAAAATAATAGTCCAAAACATAAACCCATATGGCTGCCATCCTATTCCTTATATAGGTTATGAGCTTCCTTGCCTTTGGCCCCACTCAATTAGGTCATTTCCTCCATGCAATCCATCTCCTTCCAAAACTGCGTTATTCCTCATTTAATGTCCACTCCTCCATAACAGCGCTATTGACTTGGTCAAAGTTGACTTGTTCAACATGATCCAACCCCTGTTCATACTCAAAGGTGCTTTATTTAGCTGCTTAGAAGGTCTCCTTTTACACTTGAAGTGTTTTTATTGCTGCTAAGAAGATTTATGGGCATCCCCACCCATTTATTCACCTTCCTAGCGACAAAATGATCTATAATATTCCATTTAGATAAAAGCTAAATTTTAGGAATATTACAGTCCCCCCCTCCAAAATGTTGCTTGTCCTCAAGAAACTGTAAATCTGGAGAAAAATTCCTCCCCTCATCTTGTGGCCTCCTCATCAATAGTCCCCATCACTGCTCAAAATAATCTGCAATAAGTCTTCCCCCCAATGGTTCCTCCCAAGTATGCAAAACCAAGTGTCTCACGTCATGAGAAAGTGGAAGGTGTAAGGGGAAACCTTCTTGCTGTCCAATGGAATCCTCAAGGTAGGAGTGATGAAAAACATAGGGGATCTCATTTCCAATTAGAGACTCCCATACCCATGCTATCATCCAAATGAAATGAACCATCCTAGGTAGCTCATCAAAGAGATCCTCAATCTTTCATTCATGAATGTATTGGGGTTGTATGGAGAGATTAGATTTTTCCACCCATGTTGTTTATCTCTCCATTTATGATATGTGTGGGGCTATTTTTTTTCTTGGGCTGAAATATTATGGTCTCCAAGAATGACCCAAGTTACCCCACCAATCAAAACACCCATGAAGTGCCTTTCCCAAGAACTCAAGTTCTCCAAATGGCTCCTCCCACATGAAGACAAGAAATCTAGTGTGGCAATCATGGTTTTCCCATTGTTTCTCCTGAAACATGCAACATATGAAGTATGGATAATCATACTCCCAATGGGCACCTCCAACTCTTGTGCCATCCTCCCAACAAAGCTTCCCATAAGAACAAGAACATCATCAATATATGGAAGCAAAAGCAAATAAAAACAAGCTCCCATATGACAACCGGGAGGTGGATCATAGTCCCACTTGTGGAACCAGTGCACTTCATCCCCTGCCTGCCTCAAAATAAAGTATAACAATTTTCTTTTCAGCCACTTGTTTGCTGCCGCAATCATCCTACAAGATGGGAACATAAAAGTAAAATTTGGTGCCAATGGTGCACACCAAGAGTTGTGTGGTATCTACCACAAACCACCAATATAATGCCCAACATCAATGTTGAAAATGGCCTCAAGTACATCAAAATACAATATACAAGAAGGAATTATCCTCCTTGGTACAATATGCTGCTCACAAAAAGTAAAAGAGTACAAATCATAATGCATAAATGTACATCCTCTACTATGTACCCTGGTCATTGAGCTGAAATGGCTGAAATGAAAGTTATCCCTCACTCTCAATGAGTAGGGAAGTTGCCTTCATCATCATCTAGGCTACACATCTCTCCATATGCTGATATACATCCTATTGGATGCCCTTCCAAGTGAACTCCTCCATCAAGGAATGATATGCATCAAAGTGCATGGAGCGAAAATCCATAGTGCTACATGTAACAACTTCTCCTTGAGCTCAGAAGCTATAGTCAAGAAGACTCTGTCATAAGAATAGATGACGACATCATCTACCATGTATCTATCATCTCCCTCTGGGTCATCAAGAATCATGCAAGCACCAAGATCCTTGGAGTACTCTACCAAAAGTTGAGACCTCCAATATCGATCAATCCCCCTAAGAGACAGTGTTGAAGATCTGAAATGTGAAGCTCCCCACATGCTTTTGTCTTCTCCTTTGACATCCCTCATGCCAAAGTCATCCTCCAAAGTGCTTCCATCCCCATCATGCAGTTTCTCATGCTCAAGTAGAAGTGGTGACCTTTGGAAGTTAGCCTCCCATGAGAAGCTACCATCCAAAAAGAACCTCCTGATCTTGGCCAATGTAAGCATGATTGGCCTCCATCTACTACAATACATGGAGGATTCCTTCCCCAAGGGAAGTTACCTCTGTTTCTCCAAATCCATGGAGCAGTCTCCTTGCACCATGGTGGTTCCATCCTCTATCACTGCAGCAAATTCTGTCAGTGCAGAATATGTAGTGAGAGTGGGTAGTGCTGAAAATGGGAAGATGTCTCCCTCTTCTCCGAGTCTACCCAAAACTATCAGCAATGTGTCAAGTCCTCCCAAGGTCCTCACCCTCACCCCTTTGGAATCAATGAGTGGTGCAACCAATTGTGAAGCATCTCTCATCACCTCCTGATATGGTGGTCTCCCAGGTGGAATTCCTCCATGTAATGAGACATCAATATCAAGAGTAGACTGCATATATGAATGGACAACTTTGTCCTTGCCCTCACTGTGCAAAACAATCAGCCTCTTCTGTGCATCAGCCTTCTGAAATAGATAGGGGTGTGTGCTCCTCATTATATGATGTTGGCCATCCTCCCTACCCTCTCCTTTCATCTGCAAGGTTTCACAACCTATCGATAATGGCACATGTTGTTCATGGATTGTGCCTTGATCTCCACATATGAGATCCTTTATAACTCCTTGTGAACATACAAGAATTCCTTTTGTTGGAGCAAGTGCTCCGTCTTCCTCTGCATGAGGTGCTAGATATGCTCTGGATATGACAGCGTTGTTTCCTCTAGCCTTCTCTTCCTCTTCAATATGAATGGGAAAATTTTCAATAAGAGGATCCTCTTTTGAAAAAGGGATCTCCATGCCCTATTTTCCAGGAGTATGAGATACAGATATTTCCTCTAGCAATTTATTATGCAAGATGTTATCCTCTTCAACAATTTTCTGAAGTGGAGTTTTGTTTATATATCATTCCAACCCATGCAAAGGTTTTGTTTTTTTTGGTTTGTTTAGCTCTACTAAATGTGTTTTAGAATGTTTTTCATCAAACCTTTCCACTATTCTCCTAGTGAACCTTGCATAAGTAGATGTATTTGCATTTTTTAATGAAAAATATTCAAACATCCACCAAGCATAGGCCTTACCTTCAAAATGCAGCGCTGCTACTTTGATGGCTTCATTCTCTGAAACTTGGTGTTGCTGCAAATAGGTGTCTAGATCCTCCTCCCAAGTTCTAACTGAACATTTAGGCGAACCATCAAAAGTAGATAGAAATAATCTACCCACATCATGCTGCTTGCTCGTGATTCTTTCCTCCTTGATCTTTCAAAACCCTTGGAAGTTTAGGCGATATTTGAACCTCTTAGATTGAGATTCATACTCTTGAAAATAATCACCAAGAGTCTCCCTCTTTGGCAGACATTCTCCCTCCATCCCTCTCATAGTAAATCTGGGCATAAGACTGCGTTGTGAATCATAATGTGTGGCTGCATGCTCACACCCATCCTGAAAAAACCTCAGGCTTGCTTCATATTCAAACCCCCTTGGAGATTCCCTACACATCTCCCTTCTCATCTTCTTGATATCTCCATTGATGCTCTGCATAGTTTGAAAAAGAAGCTTTGAGAGCTCCTCTTCCTCTCTTCCTCCAAACAATGGAGTCATGTCTCTATTTTTTCTGTACATCTCCTCTTCTTGTGAGAAGCTTCTCCTTATGGTGACATATTGGCTGAATGCACAGGTTGAGCCAAGATTATGCTCTGATACCACTGTAATATTCCAAAATGGGGAATGCAGAAATATATGAACAAAAAACTCGAAATAGTAGTGTAAATCAACTCATTAACACTAGAGACCAATATGGAGTCATAACATCATGTATTAGATCATAAAATCAATACAAAATAGTGAGGCATACTTCAAATACAATGAAACAATAAGCCTCCCATAAGCAATCACTCCAAAAAATGAGCTGCTGTCACAATACAAAATGTCAGAGAGCTGCTACAATGCAGTAATATTATGCATAGCTATAGCTGGAGATGATAGAATGATACAAAAATACTTGTATAGGCTCCAATAGAATCTAAACATACAGATCCGGGCACTAAATCAGCTTTCCAAGACAACCCAAGAGGGTTTTCGAAAAATGCACACAATTTGCCAATGTAAGCTACAACCCTAGGGTTGAAGATAAGCTGCAACAACAGAAATGAGAATATATGGCTGAAGTTGATGTAGACACTATAGATATTCTCCAATAGATCCTCCAGATGAAAGAATGGCTCCTCCTATGGAGAAATCACCTCTCAAAACAATCACTGCAACCACCCCTACAACTCCTCCTTAAAATAACACAGATCTGGACTGACACTGTGCTATACGGGATAAATAATCCTTGGCCTGGTACCAAATGTGTTAATAAAACCCAAGGGGATTCTTTACAGGCCTCCCAATGGATGGAAACCTTCCTCCACTGAAAAACTAGCTCTGAAGACACTCGATCTAATTCTCCACTGCTGCACCCTACAACACAACACAATATCCTGCAGAAAATGTGCTAATGAAGAAAGATGTAGCTTGGTCTGAAAACCTGAATGTGGAAATTAAATGAAATTCTCTTCCAATAGGCCTCTCAAGGAAAGAGGTGGGATTCCTGCTCAGGAACACCCGGTGCTAAACAACACAACAATCTCCACTAAACAACTAAAGAATGCAAGAAGTCTAAACATACCACATACAAAATAATAATCCAAAACATAACCCCATATGGCTGCCATCCTCTTCCTTATATATATTATGAGTTTCCTTGCCTTTGGACCCACTCAATTAGGTCATTTCCTCCATGCAATCTATCTCCCTTCAAAATTGCGTTATTCCTCATTTATTGTCCACTCCTCCATAACAATGTTGTTGAATTGGTCAAAGTTGACCTGTTCAACATGATCCAACCCCTATTCCTACTCAAAGGTGCTTTATTTAGATACTTAGAAGGTCTCCTTTCACACTTGAAGTGTTTTTTTTGCTGCTAAGAATATTATTGGCCTCCCCACCCATTTATTCACCTACCTAGTGACAAAATGATCTATAATATTCCATTTAGCTAAAAGCTAAATTTTAGGAATATTACACATCAGGGGGCAACTGTTAGCACCAAAAAATCAAACATGTATTTGTACAATCCATTAGACTCCCAAAGTCATCCAATAAAATGTACACGTGAATTTTTTCCAGTTGAAGACATTATCAAAGTTCAAAAATT
Organism: Pinus albicaulis; assembly: GCA_034641835.2. Taxonomy (NCBI): domain Eukaryota; kingdom Viridiplantae; phylum Streptophyta; class Pinopsida; order Pinales; family Pinaceae; genus Pinus; species Pinus albicaulis. Next base: position 187,664,925 of record CM076584.1, read on the forward strand.
TAATTTCTCCTACAGTATTATGTATAAAATTGGACCACATCGCTTACCCCAAGGAATAAATTACAACTGTGTGGATCTTTCTTCGAAATCTGTGTGATTGAAGAAAACCTCAACTCAACAAATTTAGGACCACTTCCCACACATGGAAGATGATTCCTTGACATGTTTCAGTCAAGGACAATTGAATTAGAGTCACCATGAATATATGAAACCCTCAAAGTAATCCTCTTGTCCTACTCATAAGTAATTTTGATTCATGAACCAAGAGAGGGAAGGGGATTAAAAAACAATATATATAACAATAGGCCATGGGAGAACCAAACTAAAGAAAATATTATGTTGGCCAAATTCCTCTAAAAAAAATCTTACATTTGATTGTTGAAGCAGAATAAGTAAGAGAATTAGTATGTTGGCCATATTTATTCTCATTAATCCATCATCCTAGTGAAATAAGAGTACACCATTGAGAGAGTCTTCATATTTCTTTGAGAGATAGGAGAATATTGCAAAGATAGTGAGGAAAGGAACCTCCTTGGTTAGGATTTTTTAGCACCATAGCTCAAAGAATTCTCTTCAATTTTTTAGTATTCATCTATTGTGGTCAATAAAGGGAGCCATTTTCCATAATTTTGTTGACTTGTTTTCTTCATTAAGCATTATTTGTGCGTTTATCCCTTTGTTTTAGTTTATGTTTGTATATGAATTTTTTCACCATTTGCAATGCTTTGTTTATCTCTGTATATTCACTAACAAAATCCAAACTGTCTGTATTTCCTTGTAGGGAACAACCAACTTCTAAGGAGGTGTCTTTTGGTACACCATTCCTACAAAAAAACTACTACAAAAACAATTCCATTGAAAAATTTCGAGTGAAATTGGGAACTTTGTCACTTACAATAATCTTTGGGTTTCCATGTAGCTTTTGAATTGTTTCCATAAGTGCAATAGCAACTGTATTATATTTAAAAGGATGAGATAATGCACAAAAATGTGCATACTTGGTAAGTCTATCAACGACCATCATGATGATACTCTTTCCTTCAGAATTGGGTAAAACTGTGATAAAATTCATTGAGACCTCCTCCCAATGTTGAACTGGAATGCTTAAAGGTTATAACAGACCCGAGGTCTTAATTGGCTCAACTTTATTTTGTTGAAAAATCTAACATTTTTCCACAAAATTTTGAATATCATATTTAAGGTCATCCCTAAAAAATCCTTCTTGACCCTATGGTAAGTTTTTAAAAATTGTGAGTGCCTTCCTAAGGGGGAGGTGTGTAATTACAAAATAATATTTTGTTTGAGCTTGGAATTATTACAAATATATAAGAAATGTTTGTACCATAATGAATAATTTTTTCAGATAAATGTATTTGATGCACTTGGATCTTGTTGCAACTTTTGAATATGTGTCCACACATCTTTGTATTTCTTCCATTCCACCCTTGCTTCAGTTATCCAATTAGGTTGGATAATAGAAACGACATAGATAAATGCTTCTTAATCCATATATTTTCTTGAGAGTGCATCAGCAACAACATTTTTCTTCCCTTTTTTGTAGACGATTTCAAAGTCATAACCCAACATCTTTGTGACCCATTTTTGTTTCTCTTCTGAAGATAATCTTTGTTCCAAAAAATATTTAAGACTATTGTGATCTGTTTTTCACCTTCAAGTGTCTTCCTATTACGAGATGAATTACCCTAGGGTCTGAGTTGAGAACCCCAATAGAGCAAGAGGCATACAACAAGAAGAAGAAATCAAATTAATAGTCCTAATGATTAAACTAGTAAAATTGGGAGAAGAGGCCTTACCCGTAGGTCCTACGTTTGAAGGAAATCACACAGGGTTCAAACCCTCTGCTTATCCACGTGCCTCAAAACCTACAACTCATTCAAGAAAAGCCCATAGACTAGTAGTGATTGAAATCATGTTCTAGATATTGTCATAAAAAACCGGATTATCCACGGTATCATAGAACACTAGTTGACGTTTCGAATCCCAACGGGGATCCATCTTCAGGATGAGAAAGAATGAATGAATAATGTTAGTTAGTGTTCTAGATGTTAGTGTTAAATCATATAAGCTTATAAACAAAATAACATGAAATCAACCATAACAAGATCATAACATGTATAAAGCATTAAATATCATGACATTAGGAATGGGACAAAGCTTCTTTATTTATGTATGTAAAGATGTGTGGAGGAATACCACCTGATTTAACCATGGCTCTAAGTGAAACCATCCTCCAGATCTGTCCAACCCAAGCCTAAAAAATCTCCTTCCATAAGCATACACAAGGATATGACATAAAGGGGGTGAATATCTCTATGAGGGAAACAAGGGTTTCCACAATATGGGAAGTAAAGGAGGCACAAGGATAATCAGACTTCATTAGGAACTAAATGGCTACAGTATCAATACCTATCTATCTCCCCCCTTTAGGCCTTCCTATGAGGTGTATTTATACTTCCTCAAAACGATTTTTTTAGTTGGGAAACAGTTTGGCCACATGCTCCTGTAGGTGGCTTCCGGTGTAACCCGTAAACCCCACCTAGAAAATAGGGAATTTTATATTTTTTTTTATATTTTAAATTATATACGTGGGTTGGGTATAACTGGACCCGTGTGTGCACACGCTTTTGAGAGGGTAGATTTGCGTATGGAATGAAAAATAATGTTTTCTAGGTAAAGGACCAAGTCTGAAGGGGAAGGGCTACCCAATTCCATAACATAAAGCATCAACTATATAGAGATGAGAAATGATGCTATAACAAGGAGCCAACAATTTTTGGGGACGGATTGCCAGATGCGCAAGTATTTTCCATCAAAGTCGTTGATGACTATTATCACTCCACTGAATCTTTGAGGCTGAGGGAGAGACCAGAAAAGGTAACTACAGACCAATATTTTTCCAAGTAGCTAGCCCTACTAGGCAGGAGAGGGCTATCTCCAAGAGATCACATCTGTTGGAACATGGTCTCCTACAAGCTACGAAACTGGTCCATTTTGAATATTTTTGATTAGATTTAGTCTAGCGCAGGGGTTTTGGGGTGGGTCAAAGCCCCAAAAGCATTGTAAGGGGTAAAAGGGTAAAACAGGGGTCCAAAAACCACGGTTTGCAGACCATAGGAAAGTCTAGGCTAGATTGCAATAAATAGAGGGACATTTTATATTGTAAAGGATAGGAATGATAAGTTGTTGATGCAAATTGTGGTTTAAGCTATTGGTTTGGGTTTTTGAGGAAAGGACCCCTGCTGGCTGTGTGCGCGGAGATCCAAGTCCAGCTGTGTGCAGACCCTGCTGCTGTGTTCACAGGTTGGGAAGGGAATTGAAAGGAAGAATTGATGAATGAAAGAATAAGAAATATTGATAGAGAATTGAATCTCTGAGCACTCTACTGTGTATTTTATATGTTTAAGCTGCGAAGATCTGTGTAAGTGTGTTTTCGGTATTTGAATTGGTTCTGTTCTATTCTGTTCTGTTTATGTAATGCTGTGTTACTATCATAAAGGCATATAATTTTATATCTAGTGCACGTGGATGCAAATAGAGACCTAATTAACCTTGCACAGAGCAAAGTAATATGGGAATTACAGGGCTTAGCGCAGCTCTGCTTTCCTTACCTATCCTTTCTCAACGTGTGGAAACTTGGTTGCAACACCCACCCATACTACTTCGGGTGAGACTTTGACCTACGCAAGCAGGTCACTGCCGAAAGGGCCAGTAGTATAGGGGTTTGTTGGCAAACCTTGCACACCGAACCTAGGTCAGGACCCCTCGAGCCAACAAATGGTTCCGTTGCCAGGACCAGAAGAAGTCTAAGAAAGGGATCGGGTAATGACAAGAGAATACTGGAAGCCTGAAAGAAAGGAAATCAAAGACTGGTTCGAAAGGTAGGTCCAGGAATTCGCAGTAAAATAAAATCGCAGTGAGAAGTTAATAGCAGAAATGTGGAAAAATAGGTACATCCTTAGAGAGAGCTACGAAATATTTTTTGTGACATTTGCGATCAAGCTCCAGGAGTGGCTAGCCGGACTTGTAGAATTCCAGAAGTGCTGGAAGGATGAATGAGTCACTCAATGGACCCCAGATCTGATCCAGCAGCTAGAAAAGACTGATAATACAATCAAGTGCATGGTAGATCACTGGGTGGATAGTGTGCTTGGAGGATTTGTGACGAAATTTGCCATTGATTAGTTTGTCTCATACTCTGAGGTTGAACAACAATTCTTTAAAGGGTTCTGAGGAAAATTCCTAAGGACATTACCGTTGTTGATTAAGATATTACTGTGTGAAAAGAACATTCTGTCTGGTCATACTAACTAAATGACCTCAGATCTAGATGAGAGCGCGACATGCAGTGGTAAATACAATCGGACCAACCTTGACGGAGGGAGATCTGCCTATAATCTGTTGCAAGAACCAGTTGTGCAAGATCCCCTAGCTACACTGCCACCCAGGTCGCACAAGGGTAAGAATTCACCCATACCACCACCCCCCCTAAACAGCGATATGGCTGCGCACCTGAAACTGCCTACCTTAAAGGGGGTAGGGGATGAGGATATGGACCGGTTCTAGTTCGTTGCAGACTCCGTCTGGACTGCGCAGAATGTGGAAAATGATACGGTAAAGAGGGTGCAGCTGTCGTTGGCATTCAAGGACAGGGCCCTGGACTGGTATATGCGATACATTGCCCAGAATGGGAGCACATCCATTCAGGATATCAAGGATGCTCTGAAGCAATAGTTCCAAAAGTTGAAATCTTATTCCTAGCTGGTAGCGGAAGTAAAGGACTTAAAATAAGATGTGTCTGAGTCAATGTGGGAGGCTGATTAGTGATTGAAGAAGGCAATCAGGGAAGGAGGATTCGAGTATGATGATAGACAACATACAGAATGGTTCATCGCTATGTTGTTACCTCACCTACGCACGCCAATGAGTCATCAGACCTTTGAGTTGCAGGAGAAAGATGTGGAGGTCACTATGAAACTAGAAGTTGCACCCCGCGAGGATACGTCGGTAGGGGTACAAAAAATCTAGGAACAGCTTGGGGCTATGCATATGGAAATATAGAACCCGTGAAAGGAGTGAGGAAAGGACGACTGCACAAATCTATGGTGCATACGATGTCGGGTGTCTGGCCATACAAAGGACCAGTGCCCTGTATTGGCGGTTTACATGCAAGTGGGAGGACCTAGTCTGGTGAAACTAGGAGCAATTAGGGAACCCATCCTATCACGACCAGGATTGAGCAGACCTGCACTGTGGTGTGATGACTATCGTGTAGCAGGACTGCATGATATGAACCATTGCCCTCAGTTAGGTGCGTATGTCCCAGAACTGAAGCAAAAATGGTGCAGGTTCTGCTAGTCAGTGGGACATGATGAGCACAACTGTCATACTTATGACTTGATGATAGATCATGGGAAATTTTATAGGGTACAATCAGACCCTGCGTCGCCAAGAGGGTCTATGCATTTCAGAGGATCTCCAGCTCGGGGTAGAGGAGGTCGGGGAGGGAGTGCAGGATGAGGACGTGGGAAGCTAATCTGTTATAACTGTGGAGAGATGGGACACTTCGCCAGAGAATGCCCAAATCCCACCAGGACATCGTGCAAGTATTGTAGGCAGTTGGCCCATGTGGTGGAGGATTGCCCAATTTTAATAGCCAAGATGCAGGAAAAACAACCCACCCCTACGCAGAATGTGCAACGAGTTAAAGCCAAACTAAGGAATGCAGATCCGAGCTTAAAGGTCATGACACACAGCGGGATGGTCAACCAGGGAGAAAAGGAGGAGCTTGCCTCTCAGGAAGGATTGAGCTTCAAAGTACAAGAGCCATTTGCAGCCCCCATGCAGTTGCCGACGCACCTCAAGATAGAGGAAGGGATTGAGTCCTTTCTGCAGGCATGTCTGAAGCTGCTACGAAACCCACAGGCCGTAGGAAACCTCCAAGCACTAATGAATACCTGTGCAGCTTGACCCAATTTGATTCCTGGGACTAAGGATGTACACAAACTGTACAACTATAAGAAATGCATTGGAAAAGAAATGCGGTTGACTGCGCAGATTGGTGACTACGAGATGGATGAGGATATCTTAGATCTTGGATAGGATGCGAATGTATTACGAAAGCGGACATGGAAACGAATGGGAGAGCCTAAATTAGAATGGTCCACCATCCAATTACGAATGGAAAATCAACAAAAAATCATTCCTCTGGGTAGGCTACCAAAATTCATGGTTGATATCGCAAGGGTAAGGGTCCTAGTTGACTTCGAAGTAATAGAAATTGTGGAAGATGCGGATCCCTAACCTGCGCTCTTAGGAATGGACTGGGCTATAGACATGGGGGGTGTCATAAATATCAAAAAGCGCAGCATGGTGTTTGAGAACAATGGTACGCATGTAATAGTACCACTAGACCCATTAGAAGGTGAGTGGTATATCGAGCCAGCCTATGAGGAGGAGGAAATAGATCACATCTAAAAATTTACTACGCGGGACAAAGATCAGGTTAACCCCATGGACGAAGGAGTACTCTGCTGGGAAAAGGATAGTGAGTGTTTCTCCGACTCTGATGAGGAACTGGAAAATTGGCAAGGACGATTACACAAGGTGTCAGCGCTGCGATGTCTTCGGACCACTAGGAATTTCCACCACATCTCTACCAATGTAAGAGTCCTACCCTACCATGATAATGTAGGTAATACCATGATGTTGGTTGAAACCCAAATTCCCAAGGAACACAGGCTACGGGCACTGCCGCTAACCTTGTGTGAAGCACCTATGCATTGGGGGGGTACACAAGAGAAGTGCTGGGGGAGGATGATCCTACGCTTAAGGACCCCAGCTGATAGATGGGCCCCAAGGTCAGTAGACCCATGCAGATACTTGCTAACATATGACACTCAAGGGTGCGATAGGATCCTGCCCAAATAGGCTCCCCTGGTTATCAATGACCTAGTACTGCGTTTGACTACGGAGGTACACAAACCCACGTGCATATGGGAGAATTTGCGAACACTTCAAATGATGGATGGCATGAGGATGCTTGACGCAACCTTTCCATACAAGAACGTCCCGTCCAAGGGAGAGGTGCTCCAATCAAGAAGTTTGGTGGCCAAGTTACTAAGCTGGTACCTGAATCGTGTTACAAAACACCTGGCGCCAACCCTAATTTGGGATCCCCGAATGGCACGCAAGTGTCATCCAAGGTCTGACGATTCATGGGAGAGTCCTAAGGTATGGCTAACGATCGTCAGCCCGCCCCACGTTGATAGGAAAGGAACCTTGCTGTTATGCAAAAGGGGCGGCAAACCATTAATGCGACCATTTATGGTAAGCCAGATTCGAACGAACGACGGTAGATTTCGCGTATCGGCTACTCCACCATTAAATAGCTCCGGACGATGTACAGATAGTAGGATAACTTTGAAATAGGCTACTTATTGTCTCTACATCATGCCCCTGTCATCCGACGACTGGCTTACTTGGATCGTTGACATCTCCTGGGATGCAGGTCTTTTTGTTGCTATGGTGGATCCTAACCTACCGAATGTTTCGATCCCTGGCTATTCAGAACCCACAGACATCATATTGAGGGGACATGGGAATGTCGAGTTATATCAACCGATTGGGCATTGGCCCCCAGCAGAGGGAATTGCCTGTGAATCCCGCACGGAGAGGCAACCTAGCTGTGCAAAAAGAGGTCTTGACCTTTGCACCTTAGGGACGACTGCGGGACCCAGCCGGATGGCATCAGAGGATACAACAGAAGAAGGTATGCTATCCCCCACCAGCAGTATCACAATCAGGTCAAGACTAATTCTATCCCAGGAAGGAACGATGAGATATAGGGATATGTTGCAACTCCTCTGCAATTCCAGAGTATCGACCAGCAGAAGCCACGTCTGTTCGATACCCCACGCTGTCCTAGTTAATGATCATGCTCCAACCGCTACAGACATCAAAATCGATTTGGTGCAGCTATCCCGCATGGCACTACAAGGATTATACATCGAGGTGTTGTAAGAGGTCCGTCACCGAGATCAGACTACGCGACAACAGGGTGAAATAGCTCCATCAGTACGGGCATAGCGGGTTGCATTTGTCACGGATGCAACAAATATTATTCAGGAGCAGCTTACTCGGGGCCCGTAGTTGGTCAAAGTAGCTACGCAAATCTGGACAACAGTTCGGCACCATTCTATGCTTCAGCATATCTAGAAGGAATTACAGCAGGCGGAAGCTGCTCTTGATCGGGTCAGAGCTTCCTCACCCTCCAATGTCTTCGCGCAGCATCTAGTCGTCATGGACACGATTGAGAACCTTCGCCGCACCAAGCATGTTGTCTGAAAACAGTTGAAACCTTGGGATGACACCACCCTCCAGCTCTCCCAGGATGCTCAGTCCGCTATTGCGCGCCTTCACCGGCTGTTAGAATGGGTTACCACAGCTCCAGACGGCCCTGCCTCCTTGACACCTGTCAACATTGCACAACGAGCTGCTGCCCAGAGTCAGGAAGTGCTCCCTCTGCTCGTCTGCGCCCTTGATACCTTGCATGCACAGATCGAGGCCGCACCACCGCAGTGACTCAGGACGAGTCACAAGATTGTGTTGGGGGACTGTTGGAATAGGGTCTCCTACAAGCTGTGAAACTGTTTCATTTTGAATATTTTTGATTAGATTTAGTCTAGCGCAGGGGTTTTGGGGTGGGTCAAAGCCCCGAAAGCATTGTAAGGGGTAAAAGGGTAAACCAGGAAGTCTAGGCTAGATTGTTATAAATAGAGGTAAATTTTGTATTGTAAAGGACAGGAATGATAAGCTGTTGATGCGAATTGTGGTTTAAGCTATTGGTTTGGGTTTTTGGGGAAAGGACTCCTACTGGCTGTGTGCGCGGAGATCCAAGTCCAGCTGTATGTGGACCCTGCTGCTATGTGCGTAGGTTGGGAAGGGAATTGTAAGGAAGAAGTGATGAATGAAAGAATAAGAAATATTGATAGAGAACTAAATCTATGAGTACTCTTGTGCGATTTGTTGGTAATTGCTGCACTGTGTATTTTTTGTGTTTAAGTTGTGAAGATCTGTGTAAGTGTGTTTTTAGTATCTGGATTGGTTATGTTCTGTTATGTTTTGTTTATGTAATGCTGTGTTACTATCATAAAGGCATATAATTATAGATCTAGCACACGTGGATGCGAATAGAGACCTAATTAACCTTGCGCAGAGAAAAGTAATCTAGGAATTATAGGGCTTAGCGTAGCTCTGCTTGCCTTACCTATCCTTTCTTAGGGTGCGGAAAACTGGTTCCAGCACCCACCCATACTACTTTGGGTGAGACTTTGACCTGCGCAAGCAGGTCACTACCGAAAGGGCCAATAGTATAGGGTTTTGTTGGCAAACCTTGCACACTGAACCTGGGTCAGGACCCCTCGAGCCAACAACATCCAAGGTGACTAGATAAATGATATTTTAGGTTAGGTATAATAGCACTAGGGTTTTTATTGATTGATTTTGAGTGCTGGATGGTGAATAGGCCAGGGAAAAAAGGATCATAATTGCAGAGATATGATGGGGCAAGGTAGTTAAGAACTTTAACACATTAAGGTATCTTGATGGAGTGCATTAGATTTCTAGGGTTTGAGAAAATAGCATGGAAAACATGAATTCTTTTCAATTAGAAGAAAGTGAACTTGTAATATCCCAAAAGGGAAATAACAGTAATACAAATCATAATAATGTAAAACATAGAAAATATGAATATGAAATAAGGGAGGTCAATGTATAGGCATCATTTTATTAAGATATCAGTAGAAATATACAAAAATATCATGAGGGACATGCCACTCAAGCAATGGGAACAAGCCTCCAATGATCAAAACAATCAGCACATGAGTTGCTGCAACTGTATAGAATGCCAGAGAGTAGTGACAACGCTATCTATATTAGTGTAGCTGCTGCTAAATACATATATAAATGAAATGTGGCTGATAGAAACAAAGAAATGCCCAGCAAAAAAGATGTGGGCTCTAATACAAGATTTCTAGCCAACTCGGAAAATATTGCTAGAAATACCAAGAAATATATAATGTGACAAATAACCCTGGGGTTAATATGCCACTGCAAACTAGATCTGATATGAAATGAGGCTATGACAGATTTTAAATGGTGATGTCCTCCTCCAATGGTATTTCTAAATAGAAGGATGATCCCTCTACTCAGAAATAGACCCTCCTGATGAGCTCAATGAACCCTCCCAGCAAATGCCTCCAAAAATAATGCAGTTCAGAATTGTGACTGCACTGTGAGGGATGGTAGATGGTTGGCCTAATGCCAAAGATGTGAAAATATGCCCAGGATCCCTCCTTGCTAATACTCCAATGGATAGGCTACCTCTCCACTGAAAAACAAGTCCAGAAACAATTTTATGTGATCCTCCCTTGCTGCACCTTGCAACACAACCCAACTCTAAACAGAAACTGCGCTGTAGCTGAAGGAGGTAGCTCGGCTAGAATGTTGGAATGAGGAAATTCAGTTCAAAGAACCTCTCCTTCCCTAAGGATGAGGTAGGGATTCCTGATCAGGAACACCCTTGTGCTAAACAACACAGCAACCCTACTAAACAACAAGAGGAAGCAACGTCTAAACAAACCAATATAAATAATAATCTAAAACATGAATAAAAATGGTTGCTATCCCCACCATATATAGCATGAGAGCCTCCTTACATTGGGTCCCATCCATACTTGCCACCAAGCTCATGCAAGTTGTCGTCCACTAAAACTACGATGTCTCATCATAAAGACCACTCCTCCATGACAATGCTGTTGATTTGGTCAAAGTTGACTGTATCAACATGATCCAGTCACTGTTCACACCCAAAGGTGCTTAATCCAGCTGCTTATTATTCCTCCTTTCACATTAGAAGTGTTATTATTCCTTCAAAAGGGGTCTTATGAGTCTCCTCACCCACTTATTCACCTACCTAGTGATAAAAAAAACTATAATATTCCATTTAGATGAAGTCTAAAATTTTGGAATATTATAGTCCTCCCCTCCATAATATTGCTTGTCTTCAAGCAAATCTAAGGTGGAGCAAAATTTCTCCCTTCCTCTTCTTTTGGTCTCCTCATCAATAGTTCCCACCACAGCTCAACATAATCTGCAATAAATCTGTCCTCCAATTATGGTTCCTCCCAAGTATGCAAAACAAAATGGTGTACATCATGAGAAAGTTGAAGGTGTAAGTGGAAACCTTCTTGTTGTCCCATGGCCTCCTCAAGGTAGGAGTAATGATAAACATAGGGAATCTCAACTCCAATGAGAGTCTCCCATACCAATTCTATCATCCAAATGAAATGAGCCATCCTAGGTATCTCATCAAAAGAATCTTCAATCCCTGGTCTATGAAATGTGTTTGGGCTGCATGGAGAGTTTAAATTTTCCCATCCAAGTTGTTTCTCTCTCCATTTATGGTAAGTATAGGGTTGTTGCTGATATTGGGCTGAAATTTCATGGCCTCCAAGAATGGCCCAGGCTACCTCACCAAATAAACCAGCCATGAAGTGCCTCCTCCAAGAACTCAAGTTCTTCAAATGGCTCCTCCCACATGAAGAAAAGAGATGTAGTATGGCAATAATGGTTTGCCCATTGTTTCTCCTGAAACATAAAATATGTAAAGTAGGGAGAATAATACTCCCAATGGGCACTTCCAACTCTTGTCCCACTCTCCAAACAAAGCTTCCCATGAATATAGGAGCATCAGCAATATATGGAAGCAAAAACCAATTAAAACAAGTTTCCATATGACAACTGGAGAGTGGATCATAGTTCCACACATGGAACCAGCACAATGCATCCCTTGCCTGCCTAAAAAATAATAATAACAATTTCCCTCTCAACCACTTGTTTTCTACCACAATCATCCCATAAGATGGAATCATGAAGGTATAATGTGGTGTCAATAGTGTACACCAAGAATCATGTGGCTTCCCCCACAAACCACCAAAAGGATAGCCAATATTAATGCTACAATTGGCCTCAAGTACATCATAATATAATATGCAAGAAGGGGTAATCCTCCTTGGTGCAACATGTTGCTCATATAAATTAAAGAAGTACAAATGATAATGCAAAATTGTACCTTCTCCACCATGTACTTTGGTCCTTGAGCTGAAATGGCTCAAATGGAAATTATCCCTCACTCTCAATGAGTAGGGAAGTGGCTGTGCCGACCTCTCCATCAACATCGGGCTATGCATCTCTCCATATGATGAAATATATCATGCTCGATGCCCTCCCAAGTGAACTTCTCCATCAAAGAATGATATGCATCAAAGTGCATAGAAAGGAAGTCCTCATGTGCTGCATGTAGAAGCTTCTCCTTGAGCTAAAAAAATCTAGTCAAGAAGATTCTACCATAAGAATATATGACCACATCATCTACCATATATCTATCATCTCCCTCTGGGTCATCAAGAATCATGCAGGCACCAAGATCCTTGGAGTAATCTACCAAAAGTTGAGACCTCCAATATGGATCAATCCTCCCAAGAGACAACGCTGATGATCTGAAATGTGAAGCTCCCCACATGCTGTTGTCTTCTCCCTTGACATCCCTCATGCAAAATTCATCCTCCAAATCACTGCCATGCCCATCATGCAGCTGCTCATGCTAAAATAGAAGTGGTGACTTTTGGAGGTTGGCCTCCCATGAGAAGCTCCCATCCAAAAATAATCTCATGATATTGGCCAATGTAAGCATGAGTGGCCTCCATCTACTCCAATGTATGGAGGATTCATTCCTCAAAGGAAGTACCCTCTGTTTCTCCAAATCCATGGAACATCACCCTTGCACCATGAAGGTGCCATCCTCCATCACTGCAGCAACTTCTGTCAGCGCAGTATATGTAGTGAGAGTGGGTAATGATGAAAATGGAAGAATGTCTCCCTCCTTGAGTCTACCCCAAACTCTCTGCGTTGTACTAGAATCATCCAAGGTTTTCAAATATCTGGAATCTAAGAGTGGTGAACCAAATGGTAAGATGTCTCTCTCCAATTCTAGATCTGGTGGCCTCCCAGGTGGAATGCCCCCATGTAGTGAGACATCAAAATCTGAAGTGGACTGTATATATGAGTGGACTGATTTGTCCCTCTTTTCACTATGAAATACAGTCTCCTTATTTTGTGCAGGAACCTCTTGAAATATATAAGGGTCAATTCTCATCATTCCTTGATGTTGATCCTTCCATTATTCTCCTTCCATCTCATAAGATTCACAATCCACAATAATTAATACATGCTGCTCTGGGATTGTGTTTTGGTTCCCACATGTTGTATCATTTGGAACTCCTTGAAAAGACACAAGGGCTCCTCCAACGGAATAAATGGCTCCCTTCTCATCTCCATGTGGTGATGGATTTCCTCTTGATGGTACAACGCTGATAGCTCTTCTCTACTCATCCCCTTCATCAATATGTGAGAATGCCTCATCATCAATGAGAGACCCTTGATCTTGGTCTTCCCTTGAAGGAGGAACCTCCCTATATTCATCTATAGAATAGGGATCTTAAAGAAGTGGGGATCTTGCCCTTGGTAAGGTATCATGCATGCTTTTATCCCCTTCAATAGAAATAAGGAGTGGAGTTGGTAAATAGATCTCTCCAACTCATGCAAAGGTTTTGAGTTTTTGGGTTCAACAAATGATGTTTTACAATGTTTAATATCAAATCTTCTCACTAATTTCTTAGTGAACCCATCATAAGTGTTTACATTTGCATGATAAAATGAAGTAGAACTACAAAACCGCTAATCATGGGCCATACCTTTGAGGTGTAGTGCTGCTACTCTAATGGCCTCCTTTTCCGAAAATTGGTGCAGCTGGAAATAGGAATCTAGCTCCTTCACCCAAGCTTTGGTTGTGCACTTTGCTGTTCCATCAAAGTTAGATAGAAAGATTCTACCTCTCTTGCTTCTATTATGGTTGCTGGATATTATGTCTTCCTTGAGTTGGAAAAACCCTTGGAAGTCCAAGTGATTTTTGAATCTCCTTGATTGAGACTCATACTCCTAAAGATAGTCACTCAAGGTCTCCTCCCTTGGTGCATCTTCTTTCTCCATCCTTCTTGCAGTAAATGTGGGTAATAAACTGCAGTGTGGATCTGAATGTGTGGCTGAATTTCCACACCCATCATGTGAATATCTAGGGCTTGATTAACTTTCAAACCCTCTTGGAGTTTTTCTACACCTCTCCCCGTTCATCTCCTTGAGATCTTCCTTGATATTTTTCATAGTTTGGAAAAGAAGCTGGGAGATCCTCTCTTCCTTCATTTCAATAAATAATGGAGTCATGCCTTTTTTTCTTCTATACAACTTCTCTTTTCTTTGAGAAGAAGCTTCTCCTTCTAATGACATAATGTCTTGAATGCACAGACTGAGCCAAGATTATGCTCTGATACCACTGTAATATCCCAAAAGGGAAATAACAGTAATACAAATCATAATAATGTAAAACAAAAAAAATCTGAATATGAAATAAGGGAGGTCAATGTACAACCATAATTTTATTAAGATATCAGCAGAAATATACAAAAATATCATGAGGGACAAGCCACTCAAGCAATGGGAACAAGCCTCCAATGATCAAAACGATCAGCACATGAGTTGGTGCAACTGTATAGAATGTCGTAGAGCAGTGAAAACACTGTCTATATCAGTGTAGTTGCTACTGAATACATATATAAATGAAATGTGACTGATAGAAACAAAGAAATGCCCATCAAAGAAGATGTGGGCTCTAATACAAGATTTCTAGCTAACCCGGAAAAGATTGCTAGAAATACCAAGAAATATACAATGTGACAAATAACCCCGTGGTTAATATGCCACTGCAAACTGGATCTGATATGAAATGAGGCTATGACAGATCTGAAATGGTGATGTCCTCCTCCAATAGTATTTCTAAATAGAAGGCTGATCCCTCTACTTAGAAATAGAACCTCCTGATGAGCTCAATGAACCCTCCCAGAAAATGCCTCCAAAAATAACATAGTTCAGAATTGTGACTGCGCTGTGATGGATGGTAGATGGTTGTCCTGATGCCAAAGATGTGAAAATATGCCCAGGATCCCTCCTTGTTGATCCTCCAATGGATAGGCTACCTATCCACTGAAAAACAAGCCCAGAAACAACTCTATGTGATCCTCCCTTGCTGCACCCTGCAACACAAGCCATCTCTAAACAGAAACTGTGTTGTAGCTAAAGGAGGTAGCTTGGCTAGAATGCTGAAATGAGGAAATGAAACTCAAAAAATCTCTCCTTCCTTGAGGATGAGGTAGGGATTCCCGATCAGGAACACCCTTGTGCTAAACAGCATAGAAACCCTACTAAATAGCAAGAGGAAGCAACGTCTAAACAGACCAATATCAATAATAATCTAAAACATGAATAACAATGGTTGCTATCCCCTACATATATAGCATGAGAGCCTCCTCACATTGGGTCCCATCCATACTTTCCACCAAGCTCATGCAAGTTTTACTCCACTAAAACTACACTGTCTCATCATAAAGACCACTCCTCCATGACAACGCTGTTGATTTGGTCGAAGTTGACTGAATCAACATAATCTAGTCCCTGTTCACACCAAAAGGTGCTTAATCCAACTGCTTATTCTTCCTCCTTTCACATTAGGAGTGTTATTATTCCTTCAAAAGGGGTCTTATGAGTCTCCCCACCCACTTATTCACCTACCTAGTGATAAAAAAAACTATAATATTCCATTTAGATGAAGTCTAAAATTTTGGAATATTACAGTCCTCCCCTCCAAAATGTTGCTTGTCCTCAAGCAACTGTAAGGTGGAGCAAAATTCCTCCCTTCCTCTTCTTGTGGCCTCCCCATCAATAGTTCCCACCACAACTCAACATAATCTGCAATAAATCTACCCTCCAATGGTTCCCCCTAAGTATGCAAAACAAAATGTTGTACATCATGAGAAAGTGGAAACCTTCTTATTTTCCTATGGCCTCCTCAAGGTAGGAGTGATGATAAACATTGGGAATCTCATCCCCAATGATATTCTCCCATACCCATGCTATCATCCAAATGAAATGAGCCATCCTAGGTAGCTCTTCAAAATAATCTTCAACCCCTGGTCTATGCAATGTGTTGGGGCTGCATGGCGAGTTTAGATTTTTCCATCCAAGTTGTTTCTCTCTCCATTTATGGTAAGTATGGGGCTGTTGATAATCTTGGGCTAAAATTTCATGGCCTCCAAGAATGGCCCAAGCTACCCCACCAAATAAATCAGCCATGCAGGGCCTCCTTCAAGAACTCAAGTTCTTCAAATGGCTCCTCCCACGTGAAGAAAAGGGATGTAGTATGGAAATCATGGTTTGCCCATTATTTCTCCTAAAACTTACAATATTTAAAGTAGGGAGAATCATACTCCCAATGGGCACTTCCAACTCTTGTCCCACTCTCCAAACAAAGCTTCCCATGAACATAGGAACATCAGCAATACATGGAAGCAAAAACCAATGAAAACAAGTTTCCATATGAAAAATGGAGAGTGGATCATAGTTCCACACATGGAACCAGCGCAGTGCATCCCTTACCTGCCTTAAAAAAAAGAATAACAAGTGCCCTCCTAGCCACTTGTTTGCTACCACAATCATCCCATAAGATGGAATCATGAAGGTACAATGTGGTGTCAATAGTGCACACCAAGAATCATGTGGCTTCCCCCACAAACCACCAAATGGATAACCAATCTCAATGCTGCAATTGGCCTCATGTACATCATAATATAATATGCAAGAAGGGATAATCCTCCTTGGTACAACATTCTGCTCATATAAAGTAAAGAAGTACAAATCATAATGCAAAATTGTACATTCTCCACCATGTACTTTGGTCCTTGAGCTGAAATGGCTCAACTGGAAATTCTCCCTCACTCTCAATGAGTAGGGAAGTGGTTGTGCCAACCTCTCCATCAACATCTGGGCTATGCATCTCTCCATATGCTAAAATATATCATGCTGGATTCCCTCCCAAGTGAACTTCTCCATCAAAGAATGATATGCATCAAAGTGCATAGAAAGGAAGTCCTCACGTGCTGCATGTAGAAACTTCTCCTTGAGCTCAAAAGCTCTAGTCAAGAAGGCTTTGCCATAAGAATAGATGACCACATCATCCACCATATATCTATCATCTCCCTCCAGGTCATCAAGAATCATGTAGACACCAAGATTGGAGTACTATACCAAAAGTTGAGACCTCCAATACAGATCAATCCTCCCAAGAGACAGTGCTGATGATCTGAAATGTGAAGCTCCCCACATGCTGCTGTCTTCTCCCTTGAAATTCCTCATGCAAAATTCATCCTCAAAATTGCTGCCATGCCCATTATGCAGCTACTCATGCTCAAATAGAAATGGTGACTTTTGGAGGTTGGCCTCCCATGAGAAGCTCCCATCGAAAAAGAATCTCATGATCTTGGCCAATGTAAGCATGAGTGGCCTCCATCTACTCCAATGTATGGAGGATTCCTTCCTCAAAGGTAGTATCCTATGTTTCTCCAAATCCATGGAGCAACTCCCTTACACCATGAAGGTGCCATCCTCCATCACTGCAACAACTTTTGTCAGCACAGTATATGTAGTGAGAGTGGGTAATGCTGAAAATGGAAGAATGTCTCCCTCCTCCTTGAGTCTATCCAAATCTCTCCGCGTTGTACTAGAATCCTCCAAGGTTTTGACCTCTCTGAATTCTAAGAGTGGTGAACCAAATGGTAAGATGTCTCTTTCCAACTCTAGATCTAGTGGCCTCCTAGGTGGAATGCCCCCATGTAGTGAGACATCAAAATCTGAAGTGGACTGTATATATGAGTGGATTGATCTGTCCCTCTTTTCACTGTGCAATACAGTCTCCTTCTTTTGTGCAAGAACCTCCTAAAATAGAAAAGGGTGAATGCTCATTATTCCTTTATGTTGATCCTCCCCTTCTTCTCCTTCCATCTCATAAGATTCACAATCCACAATAACTGATACATGTTGCTCTGGGATTGTGTTTTGGTTCCCACATGTTGTATCATTTGGAACTCATTGCAAAGACACAAGGGTTCCTCCAATAGAAGCAATGACTCCCTTCTCATCTCCATGTTGTGATGGATTTCCTCCTGATGGTACAACACTGATAGCTCTTCTGTGCTCATCCCCTTCATCAATATGTGAGAATGCCTCATCATCAATGAGAGACCTTTGATCTTGGTATTCCCTTGAAGGAGGAACCTCCCTGTCTTCATCTATAGAAGAGGGCTCTTCAAGAAGTGGGGATCTTTCCCTTAGCAAGTTATCATGCATGGTTTTATCCCCTTCAATATAAATACAGAGTGGAGTTGGTAGGATAGATCTCTCCAACTCATGCAAAGGTTTTGAGTTTTTGGGTTCAACAAATGATGTTTTACAATGTTTAATATCAAATCTTCTCACTAATTTCTTAGTGAACCCAGCATAAGTGTTTACATTTTCATGATAAAATGAAGTAGAAATAAAAAACCACCAATCGTGGGCCATACCTTTGAGGTGTAGCGCTGCTACTCTAATGGCCTCCTTTTCCGAAACTTGGTGTAGCTAGAAATAGGAATCTAGCTCCTTCACCCAAGCTTTAGCTGTGCAATTTGTTGATCCATCAAATTTAGATAGAAAGATTCTACCTCTCTTGCTTCTATTATGGTTGCTGGATCTTCTGTCTTCCTTTAGTTGGAAAAATCCTTGGTAGTCCAAGTGCTTTTTGAATCTCCCTGATTGAGACTCATACTCCTAAAGATAGTCACTCAAGGTCTCATCCCTTGGTGCATCTTCTTCCTCCATCCTTCTTGTAGTAAATGTGGGAAATAAACTGCGTTGTGGATCTGCATGTGTGGCTGAATGTCCACACCCATCATGTGAATATCTAGGGCTTTATTCACTTTCAAACCCTCTTGGATTTGTTTCTACACCTATCCCCCTTCATCTCCTTGAGATCTTGCTTGATATTTTTCATAGTTTGGAAAAGAAGCTGGGAGGTCCTATCTTCCTTCATTTCTCCAAATATGTGAGGCATGCCTTTGTTTCTTTTGTACAACTTCTCTTTTCTATGAGAAGAAGCTTCTCCTTCTAATGACATAATGTCTTGAATGCACAGGCTGAAGTAATATTCCAAAAGGGAAATAGAAGTAATACGAAAAATAATAATGTAAAACATAGAAAATCTGAATATGGCATAAGGGAGGTCAATGTACAACCATCATTTTATTAATATATCAGTAGAAATATACAAAAATATCATGAGGGACAAGCCACTCAAGCAATGGGAACAAGCCTCCAATGATCAAAACAATCAGCACATGAGTTGGTGCATCTGTATAGAATGCTGGAGAGCAGTGACAATGTTGTCTATATCAGTGTAGCTACTGATGAATACATATATAAATGAAATGTGGCTGATAGAAACAAATAAATTCCCAACAAAGAAGATGTGGGCTCTAATACAAGATTTCTAGCCAACCCGAAAAATATTGCTAGAAATACCAAGAAATATACAATGTGACAAATAACCTTAGGGTTAATATGCCACTGCAAACTGGATCTGATATGAAATGGGGCTATGATAGATCTGAAATGGTGATGTCCTCCTCTAATGGTATTTCTAAATAGAAGGCTAATCCATCTACTCATAAATAGACCCTCCTGATGAGCTCAATGAACCCCCCCAAAAAATGCCTCCAAAAATAACAAAGTTCAGAATTGTGACTGCGCTGTGAGGGACTGATCCTCCAATGGATAGGCTACCTACCCACTGAAAAACGAGCCTAGAAATAGCTCTATGTGATCCTCCCTTGCTGCACCCTGCAACACAACACAACTCTAAATAGAAACTGCGCTGTAGCTGAAGGAGGTAGCTTGGATAGAATGCCGAATGAGGAAATACAGCTCAAATAACCTCTCCTTCCCTGAGGATGAGATAGGGATTCCCGATCAGGAACACCCTTGTGCTGAACAACACATCAATCCTGCTAAACAGTAAGAGGAAGCAAAGTCTAAACAAACCAATATCAATAATAATCTAAAACATGAATAACAATGGTTGCTATCCCCTCCATATATAGCATGAGAGCCTCCTCACATTGGGTCCTATCCATACTTGCCACCAAGCTCATGCAAGTTGTCCTCCAGTAAAACTGCACTTTCTTATCATAAAGACCACTCCTCCATGACAACGCTGTTGATTTGGTCAAAGTTGACTGAATCAACATGATCCAATCCTTGTTCACACCCAAAGGTGCTTAATCCAGCTGCTTATTCTTCCTCCTTTCACATTAGGAGTGTTATTATTCCTTTAAAAGGGGTCTTATGAGTCTCCCCACCCACTTATTCACATACCTAGTGATAAAAAACACTATAATATTCCATTTATATGAAGTCTAAAATTTTGGAATATTAGAGAACATGAAACTGTAACTATTCCTCCAAAACAGAGCATCAACTAATGAATTCTATCTATCTGACTTAGGAATAAATTACATTCAGAGATGTCATGAATATGGAAAATACAATTCTTTCAAACATTTTCAAACATAAGAGGAAAAAATGCTAAAACACATTACCACATGAATCCCACCAAAATAGCAGCAACTCAGTCTATTAGTTCCTGCCAAAAAGTCTGATTACACTAGTGTTCAGTGATCAATTACACATCATCCAACCCTTGCAATGAGAAAGGAAATGAAAGATATATACCAAAAATTAATTCTCCCACTCTCAAGGGTCGAATCCCTGACTTGTGGAGCTGATCCCCAAAATTCTCAATTTGAATCCTAGTGATTAGGGATGCTAGCCAACACATCCCTATCATTCATGAAACTGATTCACTTTGACAAAAAATACATATTTACCTGATGTATCTACCTCTTGTAACTATTAATGAAATAATTACATTCACATTTCACAATTACATCAGTAAATTTCCTTGAAATCCATCAATCAATTGAGAAAACTTGAAAATTTTGGAAAAATCAGTCAACTGTAAAAAGCGCAACATTCTTAGAAAAAGTGCAATGTGCCTAGTGAAAAGCATAGGGTGGGCCTTCAAACTACATTTTGTGTGACTTCCTGAAGTTGAAATTGGGCCTAAGATGGCTCATTGAAAATATATTCCATTTTAGTTGTAAAAAATGTGCTCAAGCTCTGAAAATGGTTGAGTGAATCTCCTAAAAAATGAAATCTCCCAAGACTGGTAAAAAAGCGCAGTGAGAGGCTAAAAAATGAGGGAGAAAGGTGTTTTTTGAGCAGTTTTTGGCCATTTCCACCTGTCAAAATATCTGTTTATTGAGTGACAATAGTAAAAAATTGAAGTAGACATCATTATGAAAGCAAATCTTTAGAGTTTTCTTCATTTAGAGACCTCCAAAAAAAGCACAGCATGGCCCATGCTGCACTTTTTGTAGGCTAACTGTGCAAAAATTCTATCAAAATTTTCAAAAATGCCCAAAAAATTCAAAAATTTCCCAAAAATCTTCAAAATTGGTGGATGAAGTGTTGATGAGGTGTCTCAAGAAATCAAGGAGGCATCAGAAAGTAACTCGAGTTTGTCCTCCTTCTTTTGCTTGATTATGTTTGGCTTGAGTTTATCCTTCAATTTCTTGATCCTGATGTTGCAAATCTTGTTTCTGGTGGTGTATCTGTTAGCCATGTGTCATTATCCTTGTTGGCCTTATGGAGGAGCTTCTCAAGGTGGATGTTCACTCTGTCAGGACACACTTCTCTATCATCATTTATTTCTTTTGCTATTCTTTCTTCAAAACTGAGTTTTTCTACGTCATGTTTCTCTTGCTCTAATGCTCTCTTAAGACCTCTTGTTTTTGGTCTTTTCTTGGTGGTTTGAGTCTCATCATGATTAGAATCATCAGGTGCCATGATTGATTTACCTTTGGTGCCTTGCCTCTTGGCCTTCAACAACTCTAATTCCAAGAGTGTCTATTTATCTTTCAGCTACTTGTTTTCTTGTTCAAGGAAGGATATGACAAATTGTGCTCTAGCCAAATTGTCTTGCATCTCTTTGAGTGTGGCATATTTCTCTTTGATGATCGAATTTAAGGTCTCATGATCATCTTGGACATCCAAGTCCACCAAGTCAAACTCTCTTTCTTCCTCATGAAGGTCTTCCTCCTCTTGAACAACTGCCTCTTGATGCTTTTGATTTCCCTGTTTTGCTAATGAATAAGGCAAAGCCCCTTCCACAATCTCTGGAGCAAACACTTGCCTAGATCCCCTCTGGTAGGTTTTGACCCCTTTTAACTTTTTGGTCTGTTTTACTGTAGCCCTGCTAGATAACCTAGTTTTCCTGTGAGGAAATGATGTTAATGGTGGAATAGGTCTAGCAGGATGACTTGGTTCTGGAGTGAAAACATATGCCTCAATGAAAGTTCCCAAGCAATGTTTAGCTGATTGAGGTGGTGAAGGACAATGATTTTAATGAGAGAGCGATGAAAGAGGTTGTTCATTTGAAGCTCATAATCTCTGTTTTGCACTATGTAGGCCATCTTGTCAATACTCCTGTACAAGTAGTAAGGAAGGTTGAGCAATTTCACCCTAGTGAAATGCATGAGCAACGTAATGTGATAGATGTACAACCTGGAGAATATGCCCTCACAAGTGAAGTATTTCATGATGATTTTCATCATGGGGGTAAACCTGTTCAAAAACTGACCAAAAGGAAAGATATTTTTGATGTTTTATTTATAAGGTTCCTTTAGGTATGGTTCATATAGATGGGCATCCAAATCATTAGTCTTGAACCATTTTTCACCCACATTGGGTATCCCCATTTCTGCTGCAATGATGTCAATAGAAATGGTGAAGGTCACCTCTACTATAGTCACTTGGTTATTTTGGAGGTTGTTGATAAAAATCTTGGTCAAAGTAGGATGGATTTGGACTCTTTGTAGCATCTCACAAAATTCAAAGCAACCTACATTCTGGAAACATTTGACAGCTAAGGGTGATGTCATTAGCTCCCTAGTGTCTGATGGCTCTAATCTAAGAATTATCCCTCCTTTGTTATATGTTTTCTTCTCTTCATCTTTGGAATTTCTTTTCTCCTCCATGATGTTTCTTTTCTCCTCCATTATGTTCAATTTGTCTTGAAAACGTTAGGGAAGAAGGGGAAGGGAAAGGCAGTATTATTTTAGGGTTAGAGGGTTGGGATGAGTAAGGGAAAATTTGGGGAAATGTGTAAAGGGGTTGGGGAACTTAGGGAAGTGATGGGCGTTTAAAATATTAAGGGAATAGGGTAGGAAATTTCTATTATAGGGAGGTATCTAGCTGCCTAGGAAAGCACAACTAGGGTGGTAGGGTTTTAGGGAATATGGATTGGGAATGGGAAATGAGTAAATGTAATAGCAGTGGAGAGTGAGTTAGGGTGTAGGGAGGTAAATGGGGTCTAGGGGAAAGAAATTAAGCTTGCAAACTATGAAATAGGGTTTCATTTATTTAAAACATGACATAAAATATAAGGGAGGGTATGCACCATACAATTAAAACCAAAAGCTGAAAGGAGGGGCTATAGAGGTGCCACTTACCTGGAAACAAGTGTAGAAACCCTGAACTGAAGTTGAGAAGTTCTACAATGAAGATTTGGGACCATGGCTCACTTTTGAAAAAAGTGCAGTGTATAGAGGAAAAGCACAGTGAGGGATGGTGAAAAGCACAATGCCTTCAGAAAAAGCACAACTTCCCTCCTGCAAAAAGCGTATCGCCTTTGGAAAAAGCACAACGAATGACCCAGAATTTAATTTTTTGAAGGAAAAATTGATTTTTTGCTTGGGGAACTTGGAGAGCTTGATTCTTGAGGATGAAAATGAATGATTTCTTGGTCTTTGTGAGCTTTTATACTTGGAGAAATGTCATTAAAAAAACTAGGACCCACTTTTCCTTTCTTGAAATTGACTTTGCATTGCATCTTTACCTTTAATTTCTGAATCTGATAATTGAACTTCATATTTTGATGGCTAAGGAAAAATGATTGAATTTTTGGAAATTTTCTCTTTTACTGATGGAACTTTGAGTGTGCAACTACTTGGAACTATGATAAATTATTACAAATTAGGAATATAAAATTACATCTTGCTCTGAAATCAAAGTTACAAATCAAACTTACTAAGGGAATTTATTTGTTGGCACTCCTTCATTTTCTAGATTTTATGCATGAAATGGTGGTTTGATGACCTTAGAAAACCTAAGACCTAGTGGAGACTCTTACTAAATGAAACCATGATCAAAATGAATGAAATGATAATGACAAATCATGACTAATGGTACACTCAGAAAAGTGGTGAAATGAGCCAGCAAGTAGTAAATTTTTGAAAGGAGTGAGATCAAACCTAAAACTGCACCAAGTGACCAAATTTTTGCATGATGACCTAATGGAATGACAAAAATTTCAAAATGGGACCCTAAAATGACATGAAAAGAGTTTATTTGTTCACTGATGGAAGGATGCAAAAACTGACACTAACAATGACCACTTCGCAGATATTATCCACTTTTTAACCATTGATAGTGCGCCTACGGAGTATACAGTCAAGCAGAATAAAGAAATGGTCTTGCGTGCAACTGAATTTACCTTGATTGCTAGCCAGTTGTATAATATGGGTGCTGATGAGATATTGAGATTCTATGTTCTAGAGTTTTAAAGACAAAGCATCTTAGTTGAAGCACATGCAGGGGTTGCAGGAGGTCACTAACTGCGCAGTAAATTTTTAGGTATGGGTTGTGGTGGCCTATGGTACACAATGATGCAAAGGAGTATTGTCACAATTATGATGTGTGTCAAAGAATAGGGAAACCGTTGCACAGAGATGAAATTCCACTGCAACCGTAAGTGACTTTGCAGGCTTTTGATAAGTGGGTTATTGATTTTGTAGGACTGATAAACCCTCCTGG
The DNA here is from genome assembly GCA_034641835.2 of Pinus albicaulis. NCBI lineage: Eukaryota > Viridiplantae > Streptophyta > Pinopsida > Pinales > Pinaceae > Pinus > Pinus albicaulis. Next base: position 187,689,915 of record CM076584.1, read on the forward strand.
GAAGAAGACTGGCACACACTATATCATTACTGCAACATATTATTTGACCCAGTGGGCAGAAGCTAAGCTTGTGAAAGATTGCAACGTAGAGATAGCAGCGTGATTCATTTTTGAGCATATATTGACAAATTTTGGGTGTCCTAAATCTTGATGAGTGACCAGGGTACACACTTTGTGAATGAGACGATACAAGCATTGGAAATGGAGTTTAAGGTGCACCATCAAAAGAGTACGCCATATCATACACAAGAAAATGGCACGATAGAGACCTTTAATAAAATTTTGGAGAATGCGCTCACAAAGGTCTGTAATGCTAATTGGAACGATTGGGATGTGCGCGTACCTACGGTTCTATGGGCATATTGAACTACATGCAATAAATTTACCGGGCAGACCCCATATAGGTTGGTATTTAGACATGAAGCTGTTATGCCAATGGATTACATCATCCCTAGTCTACGCATTGCAGTAGTCACTAACATGGCTTATCAAGATAGTATGGAAGAGAAACTATCGCAGCTAGTTACGTTGGAGGAAGATAGATTCATTGTTGGTTTTCATCAGCCATTGCAAAAGGCGCATGAAAAAGCTTGACATGAGAGGCACATCAGAGAAAAGGTTTTCTAGGAGGATGATCTAGTTTTTTTATATGACATTAGGTTTTCGTACCACCCAGGGAAGTTCAAAATGCATTGGATCGAACCTTATGTTGTCAAGGAGATTACGGAAGGAGGTAAGGTACGACAAGTTACCTTAAGGTGTGAAACCCTTCCTGGATTTTTGAATGGAATTCGGTTGAAGCCATACAGGGATGACCCTATCCCTCCAAGCGTCAAATGACTATATGTCCAGAGGAGTGTATTAGCACCCCAGACAATTGTGAGAGGGAACAGGACCATAAAGCAGTCTGTCAAAAATTGGAGCAGCGAGTCTGTGCGACAAGGATGGTGGATGTGCAGGCATGTGCGACAACCGCTTAGAGTTCACGCTCAGAGGATACATCTGTCACAGAGGTGCCAAAAATTAGCTGTTGGAATAGTAATTCTACACAAGAAAATTTTATTACCGTTTGGAGTAGCGGCTAAATTGCAATTAATGAGGGGATTATGCCAGATTTGGAGCTGTTTTAGCATTTATGAGGCTACATAAATGCACATGAGACCATTTCAGCCGCATTAATGCTATAAATATAATAGGAAGGGTTGCTTTAGTTCCCTTTTCTTTCCAAGTGATTTATGCATAGTGTTATCATTCTATTTTCTGAAGTTTATGTATGATATTAACCCGCTTTTCTTCGAGGTGCCGCACCAACGAGGGTTAGAAAATTTGATTCTACCAAGTATGACAACTACCAAACCTACCCCATCTGTAATGCTGGTTGATGAAACCTCTGCGCAGGCCGCTGAAACCCCTATGCCTATGTCGCAGCTGTAGAAATCTAAGAAGGGACAGTCTTTGGGGTCCCGAAAGTCGCCGCGCCATAAGACCCCGAAGCCTCGGTCAACCCTCGCAGAGCGTCATAAGTGTAATATGGCCAAGATACTAGAGTTCATCATGGAGCAAGATGTTGTCGAGGAGGTATATCCATTCTCGTAGTTGTCCACATATTTGGCGTCGCACAAAGCATCTGTGAAGGTCCCTAAGGACATGGATAAGGTTCAATCCTACATTAATTCACCACTGATCCTTAAAGATGTGTTTTTTGAAGGGGATATGTTTGTGAAAATCCCCCTGCTTAAGATGGAAGACTGGGACCTGGCTGACCAGGAGAATTTCCCTGAGCTCATGCCCTCAATGTACTTGGAGTTGGTCGCTTATGATGAGAGGGCGATCAAGGTCACGTCGAAGCATTGGGCATTAGGCTTTCAGAAATTGGGGTTGTTGAATTAGCTGAATATTTTACACTTTGCGCGCAGGGTGGTCAACGACATTTGTGTATGTCAGCTACTCACCCTGGTGCACAATGATTGTTTGTGGCTAGGAGATCCAATTCCCATCAATGTTATTTGATACACTGTATCACCAACTTTCCCTGTCAGGGGGTGAACCTTGTGGAAGCCTTTGGAGGAAGGGGCATGGAGCGAAAAGTTGTAGGCACAGTGAAAGAGAAATATAAGGTATTGTGCAACACTCGAGGGTTTGTCGTCAGCGAGATCAATGACGCCGCAGTGCAGTTTGGTACTCTCATGTTCACCTGGAAGACAATGAGGAAGTGTAGGCCAAAGGAAGTTCTGGCCCATGTTATTGCTTTAGTCAGGAAATGCGACCAAGGGATAAAATACAATTGGGCAAAGTACTTATGCGCTGAATTCTTAGCGAATGTCCACCAGGTCCAGGAGGAGGAATAACACTTCTATTATGTCTGGTTGCTGCTACTCATTGGGTTGATTGGTTGGAAGATGCCAGCTGAGTCTAAGTTCCCTGATATTGAGCTTGATCTTTGCGAAGCTGCATGATATGTGACAGTGTGGAATTCCAATGTTCCTTGCCACATCACTGAAACCAAAATTTTCAGGGTACTCTTTGATTCTAATTTATTCCAAGCGGTGTAGTCTAAGTCGCGCTTGTTGCTGACACTGTATGAGTAGTACAAGCATGTTGTAGATTTCAAAGCCACTTTTCACAACATCCACATGGGCACAAAGGGAGATGTTGAAGGCGTGTGGTATGAGATACCTTACATGGTCACAAAGGATGACCTTGCATGGGTGATGATAGAATGACCAACCTTATGGTTGGAAGCGCACACCACTGGAAATGCCTCATCTTCAGCACCCCTGAAGACTCTGAAAAAGCCGCGCATGTCCAAGGATACCCAACAGAAGGATAAGGATGTAGAGAAAGAGCTAGAGCCAATCATGAAGGGTGAAACTATTGACCTGGAGAAGAGGACGAAGGATAAAGATGGTGACAGTGTCGGGGAAATTGCGACACAGAAAAAATCAGCAAAAGGGACTAAGAGAGGATCTCAGGCCTCCCCGAGCCCGTGCAAAAGAGGAAGGGATTAAAGAAAATAGGGACAGAGGCCCTGATCCTTACAGAATATGACCTGAATGAAATTGAGAACACTGTCAAAGCTAAGACCGAGGATATCTGGACCAATGTGGAATCCCAATAAAAATCGTTCCTTGAGGATGTGCAACATGGTCTCTAGGAGTTCTGCATATAGACAAACCTGATTCAAGTGAGCGTGCAACAAGCAAGCATGCAACAAGTGAGCATGCACCAAAAAAGTGTGCAACAAGTTGGAAAAATGAGCATGTATCCCCTCAACACTATTACACCTATAGACAACTGAGTATTCCATGTCCCAGGGTCTTCATTTACAGTCGAGAAACCTGAGCTGCTCAGCAACATACAATTATTCACTGAGGTAGGAATTTACTTGGCCATGCTTCCCAGCGAAAAACTCAAGCTATGCACACTATGATTGTGGACGAGCTGTAGTAATAGGATGTCCACGCCTTAAAAATCACTGCGGAGAATCAAAAACAAGTGAGCATGATGCAGGACTAGTAGAATGCAAAAGAAGCTCGTCAGGATGTCAAAAATCAACGTGCTACACTGGAATCCATGATCAACTGATTATGCAGTGAACTACCCGAAGTTACAGAACTTGCTACCACTGTACCTACAGTCAAGTTAGAAATCTTAGTAGCCGTGCTAAAGACCTCACGATCAGAAATCACAACAGTCAGCGATGATCTAGAGTAATGCCTCCAGAGATGCCTCCAGAGGTGCACGCCCAGTGCACCAAAATTGTGCAGGAATTAAATGCTAGCATCACTGCTACCGTGTATGCTTGCAGTAACTACTTAAATATGCCATGGGCCTTTAGAAATTTGTCCAAGATGACCCAATAATTTGGTAGTTGAAGGTAGAGTTGTGGCCTAAAGAGCAGCAATTTGATGAAATTCGGGTCGTTGCGCCGAACCTCATGCACACTCAAAATTTTTTCCAATTACAGGAGAGCCTCGCCATTCAGATGGAAATCAACACACTGCATTGTAGAGAACACTTTTTGGATGTGCAAATGAAGCCATGGGTGGATGAGGCCTTTCAGCTCTCAGAGACTATTGATGGAGCTCTCAAAACTTTGTAGCAGACTCAACGTCACATTAGCTTGGCAGCGGAAGGAACAACCACAATAAAATTGGTAGAAGAAGCTCAGAGTGCTGCAACACAAAGTGCCGAAGTCCTTTTTCCATTTCAACATTCCATGCAGGCGCTCAAAGACAAAATGCAGGTAGTTGGAATAGAGTGACATGGTTCGAGTCATTAGATTGTGTTGGGGGACTGTTGGAGTGGGGTCCCCTAGGGTTAATAAATTTTGAGTATTTTTGGGTTAATTTTTGTTTATATGCTCTACGTGCAGATGAAAAAGGGGCTTTGGGGCGGGTCAGAGTCCCTTAATGATTGTAACGGGTAAAATGGAAAACAATGAGTCTCAAACCATGGTTTGAGACCATGGTATGCACACGTTTGGAAAGATATAAATATGTAAGAGTCGAGAAATAATAGATCGATATATTTTTATGCTTATGAATATTTTGATCTAAGTTTTGGTTCGGTCTGGGTAAAAAGGCTCTTGCTGGCTGCGTGCGCGGAGACCTAGTCCTGAGCTATGTGCATGGACTTTGCTGCTATGTGCGTAGAAGGGAAATATTGTACTGAATTGAAGATCTCTTAATAAAGAAGGATATTTTTCCAAACTCAAACTTTTATGTGCTTAACTGTCTTAGATTTGTTATGTGTTTCTTACTGCAATCCTAGATCTGAATCTGTGATATTGAATGCGTATTTATCTAAGTAAATGATAAGTTGAATTAGATGCTTCTGTGATAAAGTATTATTCCACTTTAACTGTTAGATCTGAATTGAGAAAGTCTATATTGAAGTAAGGATTGGTTCTGATTGCACAAGGGTTAGTTGCAGGACACTGCTTTTCTGTTTAACGGTTTATCTGCAAGTAGATCTGGTTTCTATGAAGGGTTAGATCTAATCGAAATATAATATGTGACACAAATATTTTAATGAACAATAGTTAAGAGTTTTATTCGCTCTTAGATCTAGTTTCTTGGGAAGTTCCACACAGACAGATAAGAATTTGGTACAGGTAAACCCCACATAAAACACTCCCTCAAGGTGCGAAAACCTAGTTCCAACACCCCACCATATTTCTTCGGGTGAGACTTTGGTCTACACAAATAGATCATTGCTAAAAGTGATAGTAGTTAGAGGGTTTTGTTGGTTGCACAGAATAATCCGAAACTAGGTCAGGACCCCTTAAGCCAACAGGGAGAGAGAGTGGCCCTAGAATCAAGAAATAAACAGAAAGAAAAAAAAATCAACTTGAGCTTGAGCCCTAGTGTAAGGACCTGAACAAACCTTTCCTCACCAGGGAAAGAGAGTGGTCCTAAAAGAAAAAAGAGGAACAAATGATCACAAAATCTAAGCTCGGGTCCTCGTGTACAGATTGGTACAACCTTTGCCTCTCTAGGACGAGAGAGTGGTCTTATTGTCAATATTGGTTGTATTTTTGCGCCTTAGATAGGCTCCCTGACAATCATGCCAAAATGTTGGTCTTCAAATATGAATTATGGAAGCCACCCTTCCCCACATTAATTTTCAACCTTGGGTTCGTAACTATTTCAAGGCTACCGTGAAAAGTATGCATGCCACATGTTCCCTACCCAACATTGAGCATTCAATCATGGATAAAAATTAAATTATAAGAAACCAATTGAAATAATAATAAATAAGAGTAGTGGCAATATGAAATTAAAGCAACACAAACTGATAAATCATTGCGACAATGGAAAATAAATTATAACATAAATAAACCTACACACACTAGTAATCCAACAACATCTGATCAGGAGAGTGGGCCCAACTCTTCGATCAGGGCTGCAATGAAAGATCAGAGATTATGCGATGCTCAAGAAATTAGAATTGCATTCATTTAGAGATATATTAAAAGTCTGCTCTTACATTCTAGGATTTAAGTGGCTCCCATTTTTGCCTTGACAACCATCACTTATACATTGCATCATTACCGAAATAGTATTAAAAAATTTAGAGATTACAACAAATATGTCTTGTAAATATATAGTGATCGTTTAAACAAAAACAAAAATGAAAAATATAGCAATCGTATCGACCCATCAGCTTCATTAGTCAATCATCATTGTGGTCCTTGTCCTGGAATAGCTTTTCGAGCTCATTGAAAACCATACGCTGATTTGTAGCTTGTTGATCGTAGCTATCCCAATTATGTAAAGGAATTTTAGTCAGCAAGTCACATAAGTAGCATTCCCCTAGGACTACGTTTCATTAATCAATATTTAAAAAAGACATGATAAATTGATATAGCTTCATTTGTTAAAATATAAATTAATCTCGCAAAACCTATGGCATGGGTAAGGTGAAATGGGTAAAAAGTAAGTAAAAATAGCCAAATTTTATGACAAACACCTACTATCTCATTCTTAGTAATTATGGTGAAGGAAGAGGGAGTTACCAAACCCTTGTTTGTTCCACCTCGTTTTCTAGCAGCTCTAGAATGATTTTTGAATATCGTTTTGATGTTTTCATAGTTGAGCTAGTAAATATCTCCATTGGCCAAAATGTTGGCGGTCTCCCGTTATTTCTTAACTGACTCCCTGTAGCGAGACTATTTTCATGGAATCTGGATCTAGAGTGCAGGTGTGTATTCTTATGTAACTTATCTAAAATCATTCCTTGAAATCTTCTAGGGACTCATCTACCCCTTGGGTCATTATAAAGATATCATCCCTTGTGTCTATTTCTCTAGAATAGTCCTGGTGTTAAAATCTTGCTAGATATATCCCCATGACGTGATGCTACGACCTTGTAGGCTCATGAACCAATAAATAATTGCATCATTGAGGGTAGAGGGGAATAATTAGAGCTTCTACTCATATGTTGTGTAATCATATGTCCTGCAAACTACAAAAAACTCAAACATAAAAGTTTTGGGGTCTTCAGTATCTATACCATGGAAATGTGGGAGAGAAGATGGGATGATATTTTTCATTTTGGCCTCCACATTTGTTTCCTTGATAGGAAAAATTTTAAGCTGCCTATTTTTAGCCATGGTATGAGTGGGTGATGGAGTTACTTCTCCATCTACAAGCTCCTATAAAATACATTTTTTCTCACCTAAAAGGCCCTCAATATCCTCTATCGATAGTGTTATAAATTAATTAACGGTATTCAAAATATTGCGGAAGCACAAATACAAAAGCCTATAAAACAAGAGAGGCACATATAGATGTCTTTCACCCAATTTGGGTTATTTCCATGGAGAAACAATCAATACTTCCTTTTATATTAGCCAACAAAATTATTAGATACAACCTACAACAGATTCGTTGTAATTTCTTCTTCGCTCTCGCACAATCTCCTCCTCTCTTTCTCACTTAGAATAATAATGCACTACCAAAATACAATTCCCTCATATAAAATGAGGATTTCCTTTTAGGGTAAAAAACCATAAATTAACATAACTTATACTATCAGATCATATGCCTAATGAATGACCCAGATTTACTATGAAATTACAATATTTTACAAGGAAATTTTTCATCTACTTTTAGCATTGGGGCGCTACCCTTGAAACCCTCCCAGGGGGGGGCTCATAAAATTCATTTTCACCCCCCACCCCCTCCCCCTCCCTTGACTCCCCTGACAGTGATTAAATGGGTGGAATTTCTACCCCCGTTAGGAACATGGATCGAACGTGGCTGAAACAAATAACCTCTTAACAATCAAGAAGATAATCAATATCCACACCTAACAATCTACCACTTGGATATTGATTATATAAAATCCATCATTGCGTCCTTTACTGGAAAATGACTCTACTTGGACTTGGTTGTTTCTCATATTCACCATAATACTTGTATACCAATTGAAATTGAGCAAAATCTCAGTTTATCCTTGGTTACAATTTTTGTTAACAACATATTTGGAGGATTCTGGCTAGTGTGTATCTTTTCTAGCTTCAACTGCCCATCTTCCAACACTCACCATATGAAATGGTACTTGAGATGTATAAGTATAGACTTGGAATAAAATTTTGAGTTACTTTCAAGATAAATGGAACTATGGTTGTCATTGTATAGCCTTCCCATCTTATGCTTCTTTCTCAATTCATCCATAAGCCTTTGTTACCAAATCATTTCTTTACTAGCCTTTGTAGTAGTAACATAATTTGCTTCCGTTGTTGAAAGTGAAACAATTGTTTGCAATTTTGAAACCCAACTAACAATTTTTCCACCTACAGTAAACACATACCCTATGGTGCTCCTCCTAGTATCTCTATCATCTGCCATATTTTCATCAACATATCCATGTGGAGAAATGTTTGAGCCACCAAAGCATAATGCTTGATTTGTGGCACCTCTCAAATACTTGAGAATCCACTTCACTTCCATCCAATGCTCTTTTCATAAATTTTTCATATACCTTCTTACAACTCCAATTGCATGTGCAATATCAAACCTTTTGTATACCATTACATACATTAAGCTTCCAACTTCTGATTCATATGGAAGTTTACACACATAATCCAACTCTTCTTGAGTCTTGGGGCACATCTCCTTACTTAGTTTGAAATGGCTAGCAAAAGGTGTAATAAACGTTTTTTGATTCTGTATATTAAATCATTCCAACACCTTTTCTATGTACTTAGTGTGAGACAATGTTAATTTGTAATTTTTTTTTGTTTGTAGTTATTCTCATACCAAGGATTTGTTTTGCACCACCCAAATCCTTCATTGCAAATGAATTTGAAAATTTTCATTTGAGAACATTTATTTCTCGAATGTTAGACCATGCAACAAGCATGTCATCTACATACAATAGCAATATAATATAGTTTCCATCATTTTTATTTTTAAGATAAACACAATTGTTAGAGTGACATCTAGTATAACCTTTTTTAGACATAAATCTGTCAAATTTTAGATACCACTGCCTTGGATCCTATTTTAGGACATACAATCTCTTCTTCAATTTGCACACTAATTTCTCCTTTGCTTTGACCTCATACCCTTTTGGATGTTTCATATATATTTCTTCCTCCAAATCCCCATGGAGAAAGGATGTCTTTACATATAACTACTCAAGATGCAAATTTTCTACTGCCACTAGACTTAAAATAGTTCTTATTGAAGTCATTTTAACAATAGGAGAAAAAATTTCATCGAAGTATATACCATTATTTTATGCAAACCCTTTCACCACAAGTTTAGCCTTATACCTTTGTTTACCTCCGCTTTCTTCCTTCAACATGTAAACCCATATATTCTTCAATGTTGTTTTACCTGCAGACAACTTGACTAAGTCTAAAGTTTGGTTACATGGATTTATCCCACTTATTCCTGGTTTCTACCTGCATTTCTTCTTCATATCTTTTCGGTTCACCAGAATTAGTTGAAAATACATAATATAATGAAGGTTGAAGTGGTCTACTCATCCTGGTACATCTTCTAACACCACTTTTAGGTGTTTTAGGTGCATGTTGTTGTTGTGGTTCTTTTTATTGTTGTGGGCGTTGATCATTATGATTTCCAAGAAATTTTACTTTTTTTTGTGATCTCATCAAGCACTATGTATTATTTTTTTCCCTTTTCCTGTTTCTTTCCCTGCATATGATCCTTATACAAGGCCTTTTAATTGAATATGACATCTCTTCTCCTAAATATTTTGTGATTTTCAAAATCATATAAGAGATAACCAAAATCATTAACACCATATCCAATAAAGGTACATTTATTTTATTTTTCCTCAAGGTATGTTCTATTTTATTTATTAATGTGGACAAAGGCTTCATAACTGAAAGTCTTTGAAAACATGAGTAGTTTACCTTTTTACATGTCCATGCCTCCTCTAGAATACCACCATCCAAGGAACTTGAAGGCCCTCTATTTATTAGATAAACAATAATATCTACAACATCTACACAAAAATTGTAAGGGAAATCCTGCATGAAATCTCATGCACCTTGCACACTCCATGATTTTCCTATTAATCCTTTATGATACACCATTTTCCCGTCATGTTCCTGGAACTATCTTCTCTCTACGAATTCCATGCTCTAAAAAATATTTATCAAACTCTTTGTTGTAGTATTCACCTCCATTTTTTGATCTGAGACTTCAAATTCTTTCCTGTCTCATTCTCAACAAACTATTTCCATTTCTTGAAAGTATCAAATACATCATATTTATTTGAATTACAATAAATCCATGTTTTCCTAGTTGAATATTCAATAAAAGTAACATAATAGTGAGATCCACAGAGAGATGATACCTTAGCAAGTCCCCATACATCTGTATGCATAAGCTCTATTTTTTCACTCTTATTTTCCTTCCCAACTCTAATAAATCTGACTCTATTTTGTTTTCCATTTTTTCACAAAGAAAAAATTTGTAATTTTATTTAAGAGAAAACAAAATTACATGTTGTATGAGTTGATATATGTCCAAAGAAATTCAAAATGCCACAAAATAAAAAAGCAAAAGAGATACAATTAGGATTTTCTCCCCTTCTTCTTTTCAACCTTACGCCAAGCACCAAGTGTTGGCTCGGTCTCGATAAGGATGAGCTGATTTTCTTCCATTGGTGCTCCATTATCCTTATCAGAGTCTGATGTGTCTGATGTATGTGTTCGTTTATATCCCCCACTGTCTAGTGTTCCAAGTACCATATCCTACTGAGTCTTTGTGGTGGTGTCGAGAGGATCTTGCATTTCCTGTTCTTGTGTGCCCAAGGAAGTATCTGTTTGTTGATTCTCTTGTGGTGTTGGTTCCACCTCTTCTTCCTGTAGTTCTGGCTCTTCAGAGGGAAATTGCCAACCTTTTGCCGCTTTGCCTGTTTTCTTCTTTTTCCTGTTATCCCTTTTGGCTGCCGGGCATGAGTTTTGTAGGTGTCCTGTGCACCTGCATATTCGGCATCTGAAGGCTGTGTTCTCATAATATAAATGCTGTGTCCATCTCTGTTGTTTTTTGTTCAGTATAATGGACTCTGGGAGTCCCTTTCTCAAGTCAACCTCCACATAGATTCGTGCGAAGGTGAATATGCACTCCTCCAGGCGTTGAGTGTATGTTTTAATGTATCTACCAAGGGTGTTTCCAATGCAGCCAATAACATTTTCATTCCAAAAATGTAGCGGGAGATTGTAGAGCCTTACCCAGACCGGCATTTTGGTCGCCTCCATGGTGTTGGCATCAAAATTTGGGAACCATGGTGTAATGAAGAGTCCCGTGGAGCCCCAGAACCATGGTCCCTGGCTGATAATGTCATCTCTGGCCTCAGTAGATGAAAATTTGACAATGAAGAATCCCTTAGAACATAGGTGTATTTCACATTCCATGGTCCAGTTTGTAAAAATCCAATGGAATAGCTCCATTGGTTTGGGCCAGAAGCAGTTGAATCTGCCTATAATTGCTTGGGATTCGTAGGCAGTTCTATGCATATCAATGTCTAGACTGTCTATATTTATTTCAGGCATGCTGTCCTGCAGTTCTACAATATATGGCTTGGGGGAACTTTCAGCAGAGGCAACATGTACTGTGGGATTGTTTTTGTCCCCCTGTAATACATTCATGTATGAACCTTTTGAGGGAACTGTTTTGGATGCACCTGCTCCCATGGAGGATCCTTATGCCCTGTTTTGGCCCATCATTCCACCCCTCAGTCTAAGGTTGAGGCATATGGAAGATCCAGAGCCAATGGCATAGTCTTTAAGAGTGCAATGGTCAGCTAAAGCTTTTCCTCCATAAATCAGTGACTGTGAATGAACTTGGTAACCCGCCACGGACTGGATTTCTTCCTTCAGATGTGGTATACAGTCTGTTGTTCGAATCCATAGAATAATGTTGTTACCTAAAGGAGGCTTAATGAAAACTTGGTGAGGTTTCGAGCCTACCTGAGGGTCGATGTTGCATATATGCTGGCTGCATTTTTTGTCTATAGGCACATCATTCATGTCGTGGGCCAGTGCTTGGCATGGAAGGTCTGAGGGCTGCCACAGAGTCCGCTTAGAACCAACCCGGCTATCAAGGTCACTGATGCAGCCGCTCCATTTGTTCTTTGGCACATCCGGCGCAGAAGGGATGTGAACAGGGGTGAATAGCCGAGACCCCCAGCAAAAAGCACGATGAATACTGCATCTAAGAAAGGTAAGGTACCCATTGCCTGCAGATGTGAATATCTGTTTCCGTTAGAAGAATACCACCAAAACCGATCCAGAGCTGTGATAACGTAAAACAGAGATTCCTCCACGATATGGACGCCTCTCTGTTCCCCGTAATCCTCTAAATTGTTTGTATTCTGCCTCAAACAGTGGCCTGAGGTCTGTGCAAACGAGAGGGTATGAGAGAGTCGCCACCAAAAAAAAGAAAACAGGCTCATATGACCGGTGTTGTGCCTCTGAATCATGGTCCGCCGCCGCAAGAGACAGAGAAGCCGAGCCCAGTGCCTTAGGGTTTCCACAAACTATCGCTCCGCTTCCCTCCATTTTCTTTCTGCTTTTCACACCCAACATGTTTTATGTTATTTCCATAAACATGAATATTTTCAAAACATGAAACACATGAACCTACTCTACTCTTTCACTTTTCCTCTCTTTTGCTTTCCATAAACACATTTATCACAGAAATCTAAATCAACAAGCTTCAAACATGGCAACAAATTTATTGAGTGAAGAATCTACATTCCTTTCTCACTCATGTTCTCGAGTGTTATGAAACCAGCTCACAAAATAGAAAAAAATATAGAAGAACTCCTTAGAAATTAGCCTCTTAGAGGGGGAAACCTCCTTTACATTTCATAAATGAACAATTCTTGGCTTCTCAAATGAAAAAACCTCCTTTTTATATATAGGAGTCCATGGGGTCACAATATAATCCTAGCCCACCTAACAATAATAATGTAAGGGCACAAAAATAACAATAGTGGGCTATTATGGGGCACAATAATAACAATATGGGGACTACATGGGTACAACAATAACAATAAGGGGGCTACACTAACAATAATAAGGGACTAATCTAGTAATATAGGGCCCTAACATGCCCCTCTCCTTTAAAAAAGTGTTGTCCTGAATGCTTGAGTAGTTCTGGATGCTTCTGTATAAAATTCTCATCCTCCAATGTGGAGTCTTCAGTGGGTAAGTTCTTCCAATTGATGGGATACTATGAAATTGATCAATTATGTAGCTGTCGATTTCTTATTTCCGTGACTGCTTCAGGTTCCAATATGGTTTTTCCTTCCTCATAAAGTTCTGGCAATATTGTTTGAACCAGAAGTTTTTCATCTATAACCTTCTTTAATCATGAAACATGGAAAACTGGGTGCACTCGAGAAGATGTAGGAAGCTCCAATTTGCATGCCATAGTACCAATATTTTGCAACACCTTGTAAGGACCATAGTACTTTGGCGATAATTTATTATCCTTCCTAGCTTGCTTCAGGGTCATTTCTTTGTATGTTTGTAGCCACAAAATACCCATTCACCTACATCAAAACTTCTCTCCCTGTGATTTTGATCTGCCTATTGTTTCATTCGATTATGTGCCAAATTTAGGTTATCCTTTAAGAGTTGGATAAATTGATGTTTATGCTCAATGTGATCTTCCAATAATTTAAACTTAGAATTTTCTCTTAAATATGATGTGATGGACGACAGATGATATCCATAAAGTACCATAAATGGGGTCATTTTTGCTGCAGTGTGGAAGGAAGTGTTATACCACCATTCAGCCAGAGGTAACCAATTGATCCATTATGTTTTTTTATCATATACAAAGCAACGAAGATACCCTTCCAAACATTTTTTCACTATCTTTGTTTTCCCATCGGATTGAGGATGATAAGATGAGCTATGAGCTAGTTGAGTACCCAAACAAGAAAATAATTCCGTCCAAAAATTTCTAGTGAAAATGGGATCTCTATCGCTTACAATAATATTTGGGTTTCCATGTAGCTTTTGATTTTTTTTCATAAATGTAGTAGCAAATGTAATCGCTTTTAAATGGATGAGATAATTCACATAAGTGTGAATACGTGGTAAGTCTATCAACTACCACCATGATGACACACTTTCCTTCAGACTTAGGTAAAATTGTGATAAAATCCATTGAAACCTCCTCCTAAAGCTGATTTGGAATGGATAAAGGTTGTAGTAGACCTAGAGTCTTAATTGTCTCAACTTTATTTTTACATAAAACCAAAAATTCCGCCACAAAATTTTGAATATCAGATTTAAGGCCATCCCAAAAATATTCTTTCTTCACCTTGTGGTAAGTTTTTAAAAATCTCGAGTGTCCTCGTAAGGGAGAGGTTTGCAATTCCAAAAGAATATTTTGTTTTATTTGGGAATTATTACAAATAAATAAGCGATATTTGTACCATAAGGAATCATTTTTCTGACTAAACGTATCAGATGTATTGGGATCTTGCTAGAACTTTTGAATGATTGTCCATAATTCTTCATCATTCTTCCATTCCTCCCTTGCTTCGGTTATCCAATCGAGTTGGGTAAGATAAATGGCACAAAGAAATGCTTCCATACCCTCATCCTTTCTTGACAGTGCATTTGCAACAACATTTAGCTCCCTTTTTTGTAGATGATTTCAAAGTCATAACCCAACATCTTTGTGGCCCATTTTTTCTACTCTTCTGAACATAGTCTTTGTTCCAAAAGGTATTTAAGAGTATCATGATCAATTTTTACCTTGAAGTGTCTTCCCATTAGGTAAGGTCACCATTTCTTTAGTGCATGTAGTATTGCCAACATTTCATTCTCATAAATAGCTCTATGTAAATACCTTCCTTTGATTGGACGAATTTCAAAAGAAATGGGTCTTCCTTCTTGCATTAAAACAACAAATTGCATTTCCTGAGGCATCACATTCCACAATAAATGTTTTTTTGAAGTCCAGCATAGCTAAGACTAGTGCTTGGCATATTTCCTCTTTAAGATGTTCAAAGGCCTTAGTTTCTTCAGGATTCCATGAAAATGCATCTTTCTTCAATAAAGTTTTTCAAGGTGCTAATATTCTCCCATAATTATTAGCAAAATTGGATAATACCCTGTTAACCCGATAAATCCTCACAACTGCTTTATGGTTGTGGGGACTTTCCATTCCTTAATGGCTTTAATTTTTTTAGGGTCCACCTTAACACCCTCTTGAGATACAATATGACCCATATATTCCACCTCTTGTACTCCAAAGAAACATTTGGAGGTTTTTGCATATAATTGTTTCTCCTCCAATAGTTTCAGCACACTCTCATCATGTTGAACATGATACTTCCAAGACCTGTTGTAGATTAGTATATCATTCAAAAATACAAACATAAATTTTCTAAGTAAGGGTTTGAAAATGGAATTCATCAACCCTTGAAATGTAGAAGGTGCATTGGTAAGCCCAAAAGGCATGACCAAAAATTCGTAATGACCCTTATGAGTTCGAAATTTTGTTTTCGGAATGTGTTCAGTCTTCATTCTAATTTGATGATATCTTGAACGAAGATCCAAGTTGGTGAAATAAATTTATCCATGTAATTCATCCAATAATTCATCAATCACAGGAATGGGAAATTTATCTTTAATAGTGAGCTTATTTAGCTCCCTATAATATGGACACATGCACGAGGATCCATCCTTCTTGTGCACATATACTACTGGAGAAAAAAAATTACTTTGACTAGGTTGAATTATACCGGCCTCTATAATTTTTGCAATCATATGTTCAATTTCACTCTTTTGTACATAAGAATATCTGTAAGGCCTGATGTTTGGAGGAATGCTTCCTGGAATCAAATAAATAGCATGATCATAATCACGAATAGGTGGGAGTCATTTGGGAGTTTCAAACACCTTGGAATGATTGTCCAAGACTTTTTGGAGATCTGGAGAAATAGATGATTTTGATGTTGGAACTTCTAGTGAGAATAATTGTGCAATGAAGCCTCCTTGTTCTTTCTTCAGAAGCGTTGTCATGAAATTAGAGCTTATTATCTTTCCCGGCTTCCCTGCGATACCCCATAATTCAAATTCCTCTCCTTCCGATTTTTTTTTTAAGAAACATTCTTGAAAATTAAAAGCTATCGTCCCCAAAGATTGTAACCATTGTACTCCTAGTACAACATCAACACCACCCATTGAAATGGAAATCATTGAAATATTAAAATTATATTCCCCCATGGTTAGCTTGATATTATGGCACTTTCCAGATAATTTTATAGTTCCTTCATTTTCCACCATCACTTAACACTTTGGCGCTGAGTATAGGAAGAAATTCAATCCCTTGGCTACCTTACAATGAATAAAATTATGGGTACTGTAGTGCTCAACTTAGTGTTCCTAAATTGAGGTCATAAATTGTCAACCAGGGCTAGTAAACTGCTGAAGTGAGGTGCACTATATGTGCCTAGGTATTTGTTTCTCACTACGTTGTATTTAGTGTTTTTCTGATGTTTTTGGTTTTATGGTTTTATGTTAAAAAGGAAAATAACTAAGTTTTGGTAAAGAGAAGTGGATATTTACACTAAAATAGAGAAAAACCTATTCTAAACTGTGTAAGGCACTAAAGAGCAGAAAATGCAAAGTTTGATAATGAATCATAGTGTTAGCCCCCCTATGAAATTTTTGACAAGCAAATAGGGGGCTAAATTGTTTTTGAGCCTTCAAGGAATGCATCTCCACTGAAGACACAGTCTCCTTGAAGCCTCCATGTGCCCTTTATCCTTTGATAAATTCCCCTCTGCTGATTCCCCTTTTAAAGCCTCTCTGCTATGTGAAGAAATGCCCAAAGGCCTCCTTTCCCATTTATTTTTCCCTCATTTAACCTCTTTTTATCCCCCTTGTCTTCCCCTTATATTTCCCTTCTTACCCTTCATTCCCCCCTCAAATCCCCTTTAAATTGCTCCCCTACCCTTTGTTTTCCCTTTTTCCCCTTTTATTCCTCTATCGTTCCCCTTCCCCAACGCTAAAATCCATTAAAATGGGCTAAAAAACCCTTTCCGACCATGTTATAGGGCTTAGCCCCTTTACCGCAAGCCCCTTCAACCACTTCCCCACATGTGCCCGTGCGCTGGGACCAAGCGCTTAAGTCCCGAGCGCCAATCGCAATCGGAAGATCGGCGGGAGGCAGACTCCTTTGTTATATTGAAAAACCCCGATGCGATCTGTTTATAACGATAAATCAGCCGGTCTGTTCCGCACTGTTGATCTCGGGTCCAGATCAACGGCTGAGCACTAATCGCAACCCCGGCTCAATCGCAATCGCATGTTTTATGTTGCGACCCCCGATCACACTCTCCCTCCGATTAAGCGCGCACCGTTGATTTGTCGGTTGGATCGGATGGTCAGCGCTCAATAACATCCCAACCTCCGATCGCAATCGCAAGTCTTCTCCGTGCCGCCCCGATTGAGATCTCCCGATTACATCGCAGCCGTCCATCCTCCTCGCAGATCCGACGGTCATCGCACTAATCGCTCCATTCCTCCGATCGCTGATCGCGAGTCTTTCTGTCTCCCCCCCGATTAAATCCTGATCGTCCTTCCCCACTCGATCCGACGGCCAATGCTCCATCGCAACTCCCCATCTGATCGCAATCGCAAGTCCTCTCCTCCGTCTCCCGATTGCATCGCAACCGTCCACCCTTCCTGCGATCCGACGGTCATCGCAACTCCCGATCCCCCGATCGCACTGCCCCTCCGATCTCATCCTGACCGTCCATTCTTCCCGCAGATCAACGGCTCAAGTTTAATCACCCTCCGCCTCCGCTGGGTCCCACATCCAAGACTCTGCCCCCTTGTTTGTCGGCTATTCCCTTTGTAATTCGCCCAAACGCTAAACTTTGGGTTTTACACTATGCGTTCATCTATCCATTCCTTTTCGCTGTTTTCACTGTTTCTTCACCATTCCTCCGCCTCCACAGTATTTCTCCACCACATCCCAGGTTTATGTTATTATGCAGGCAACAGAGAGAGGCCATTTCAGCCGGCCAGCAAAGCAGCAGAGACCGGATTAGAAGGGATTTGGGCCTGTAATTGAATATTTGAAGCGCTAATCCCGTGTTCAAAGAATTAAGGCACTGTTTGAAGACGAAGAGCGCACCAGCAAGTCATAACTGTGCCACCTAACAGCAGAGCGCGTTTACTCCAAAAGTACGACTTCCCACAGCGTTCTCCATGCCTCCTCGAGCCCTGAAAAGATTAATTGCCCTGTCTGAGCCGCAATAATGGAGGAATGGAGAAGCCATGCAGATCTTTTGCCCAGTTCATTTATTTCAGAGTGGCAGCACAGAGCTCCAAGCACCACAAGGACTCCGAAGAAATATCAGAGGTCGATTTCAACCTGACAGAGATCTCTGACCAGTCTTAGAGTACATTCAGCGTTGCAGAAAACCATTAAGCAGCATGGGCGTGAACACTTCCACCGATTCTGCCTTAATGAGATCAATTAATTGTCTATCTACTTCTGTTTCTTCCCCTTCTCCTATAAGAAATCCCCGAGAACACATTGTAAAGGTTGTTGTTGCCTTGTTGGGCATCTGCTGTTAGAGGGATTCACTAATAAATTAACAGCCTCGAGGAAGCCCCAGTAGTTGTATGTAATAGGCTGGGAGGAGAAGTTGGGATTGTATTATCCATTGAGCCATATTGTACATGACTGGTTTTGCATCAATTAATCAAAGCACATTTCACAGGATCCTGGTCTATTACTATTGGTGATGTTTTTCTTAACTATTATTTACATTTTCATATTGTTTCATTTTCTTCTGGGCTTGCATCAGAATAATGGTATAGGATTCACCCTCGTTAGGTGCCCTATGCTATCTGCTCTCCTTGCCATCAGTGTTTTCTACTAAAATGTGTTATCCAAGAGTAAACTCATGAGTTTGACCAGTGCAGCGGATGTTATTGCCTGCTGGCTGATGTATGAACTTGGGGGTTTGCCACTTGGATGTTTCTTTGTCAAATCTATCTCTGTTTTTCCCTTGGAGTTGCTAAAGAAGATCCGGAGTTAAATGACCTTCTAGTCCGGGATCTATAAGTCGCCTTTGTTCCTTTGAGAGCAAATTTTCGAGTATGTCCGCGGTGTCCGGAGTTAAATGACCTCTGACCTGATCTATAGATAGAAAATTGGGTGCTTTCCTTCTTTCACTTTCCTCCTTAATTTTCCATTCCATCATCTATCTAAAAAGATCCTTTAGTATAGATGACTTGCCCTTTGGAAGCCTTGGCTAGCTGTTGCAAGTAATTTCCTTTTATGACTCCATAGCCCAATGGATGGCACTGTCTCGGCCCATTCTCCTTGCTGAAACATCCAGCTGCTTTGTTCCTTTTCTCCCATTGCTTTCCCAGTCCATGATCTCCTAACCAACCCAACAACCCTCCAACCAAATCATTTAAACCCCCCTTTGTGCTTCATAACTAGCCTAACATCTCATTCTGAGCTTCAAAGATACATCACTCTTTGCTCTGTTTGGAGAGATCCCTCTCCAGGTCTAGGAGGGCTAGATCCTAGGGCCCCAAAGTGGTTATGATGTTGTCTCATCTTTTGGTCTTGCCAATCAGCTAAAACATGGGAACCCCAACATAATGGCGAATCTAATCTAAAGATCTAATCCGAGAGTCAAGAATCCGCCCATAGTTGAATTATTTACCGTCGTCACCAACATAATGGCGACTCCACTGGGGACTAGACCACTTTGCCTTAGATTGGCTTTCAATTGCTGATGGTGGACAACAGCCCACTTCAAACGGTCAAATTCATCCACCTGGCGACTCCACACTCCACAATCCTCAAAGACTCCACTGGAGGAAGAGCCTCAAAGATGGCCAGACCTCATAGAAGGATAGAACATATGGGTGGGATTTGGTTTAGAGAATTCATTGTTTTTGTCTATCACTATGTTCTATCCTACTTCAAGCCTAATCAAGTGTACAAAGATGAAACCCACACTGAATGTGGAAAAAACCTCAAGCCTCAGTCTGCAGACCGTGAGTAGACCTGTACTCCTGTGAAGAAACTGGTGGAACAAGAAGCTCATGTTGTATCTCCCACTCTTCAAGAAGCTTCAAGCAGCCATGATCCCATTGTTACATCACCCACACCTACAAAGGTCATAGAAAGATACAAGCCCCTGGTTTTACCTCTTTTCTTCCAACCCCTTCCTGCAGAGCTTATAAATCAGCTGCCTCATTTTGATGGAGAGAATAAAGGGTCCACTACTGAAGAACATGTTCAAAACCTTGAGGATTTACTTGAGCTATATGAAATAGAAGAAGATGATGTGTGCATCAGAATGTTTGCCCTATCATTACAAGGAAATGTTAAGAGTTGGCTCAAGGGTCTCCCAGTGGCAAGCATTTGCAGCTTTCATCAGTTTTCTCAAGTTTTCCTTGATAGATGGGCAACCCCTAAGAACGCTCTCCTCATCCTAAAAGAATACCAGAATTTCAGAAGGCAGCCAGGAGAGACAGTGCAGAATTTTTCAGCTAGGTTCAATAAGGTATATGATGCAATGCCTTCTGATATAAAACCACCTTTGGGATGGGCTTTATTGCACTATCCAAGTTCTTTTGACCCCGAGGTGGAATTCCATATAAGGCAAAAAGAGCCTTTGAGCCTGGAGGAAATGCAGGGTATAACAATCACTGTCGAATACAACATACAGTGCAGGGAGGAAATATTAAGAGCAGCAAGGAAGGACCGAACAGAGCAAACAGTGCAGGTCTCTTTAGAGGACAAGCTGGAAAGACTGATAGAGACTGCCAGTTCCTTGCTGAAAGCAAAAGAGCAAGAATATGAGGCTGAAACCAGAGAGGATGATTGGGAAAGACCTGCTCCTCGTCCTCAGAAGAGACAAATCAGATCACTGCAAGACAGAAGTTACATGCAAAGCATGTATGAGGAACCAGAGCCTAGATCAGAAAATGAACTTGCAAACTGTTTTGAAGAAAGATTCGCTGAGAGTCCTGAAGACCTGATGGGCGACGATGCTTGTAATTATGATTTCTCCGATGTTGATCTGTCTGATGATAATTCTTTCCAAAGGGAAACTGAGCTTTCAGAGACATCATCAGAAGAATCATGGGAGGAAGATCACGACCATCAGCTTCAAGAAAACGATGAGTCAATGCAGACCATCTATGATACTGATGGAGAAAGTGTTGAAAGCATGTTAGCAGACGAAGATTCACTGAATCTTCTCTCTGATTTATATCCGAACATCAGTTATACTGGCCAAGAGGACAGAAGCCAGCAGCTCTTCAGCGCAGAGAACGAGGAGGAAAGAGATGAGGAAAGTCTTGAGCGGGACGAATATCCAGAGCCTTCTTCCAAAGGGATTGAGGTAATCAAAGAAGCCCCCGCTCAAGAGTATGTTAATTTTTTCACAGAGTTCCAGTAGAACCCGCCTGCGTTACTGAAGGACAACATCATTGAATATAATGAGCCCTCTAGCTCAGGCTACATCAAAGACGAGCGAGGTGTTCTGCCCCATAGACATCTTTGTCTCGATCCAGAGGAAGGGGAGGTACTCCTGGTTGATGCTCCTCTGCCAAATACTCCCAACTAGGAGGAGGAGGAGTGTGATTACAAAGGCCTCACTACATATGCAGTGATTGAAGCTGCCTAGAATGCAGACAGCCTATCAGTCATGGTAGGCTTTGAAGAAAATATTTTACATCATGAGTTTGTTGATCCTGTGGCAGACTACATGGAGGCCCTGATTGCTCAGCTCCACAAGCATCAATCTTTTGCAAGAGCCAAACACAGCAAAATTGGTCACCACTGCTGATGGCCTCAGTTTTGAAAAACCACATGCAGAGCACCCTGTGGTTATCTCTGACAGGCAGTCAGTGCTCATATCCTTTTTTGATATTACTTGACTGGATGCATTGGCATTACTGCATCACCTAAACCATCAGAGTTTTTCAGTTAGGGTAGGGTAGGTAGGAAAAGCTCAATAAAGCTCAGTCTATGAGCAAGTAGATTAGTTGTTTAAATTTCTGTTTTAGAATGTAGAGAAGAAACTTGCTAGACAGTCTAATCCTAGCAGGTAGTAGTATAGGTAGAGAAACATATGAGGCCAACAGTCTAATCTGGTCTCATGGAGTAATAAGGTTAGAAGTAGATTAGGTTTATTTTTCCTGTTTGTAAAAGTTAATGATGTGAAGGGTCTGCAAGTCCAAATGCACCCAAGAAGAAAAAATGTTAGGACTATAGTGTGGGTAGGTAGTTGTGTGGGAGAATTGTACCGAGGGTGTTGTCTTCAGTTTGTGTACGATCAAAGAAAGAAAAGGATGGTTCACAAAGAAACTGCCTACACCAAGAGATCAATTTCTAAATTCTTGACTCCTTCAAGAAGAAGCCATCCCCATGTGAGCCACTGTTAGCCCCCCTATGAAATTTTTGACAAGCAAATAGGGGGCTAAATTGTTTTTGAGCCTTCAAAAAATGCATCTCCACTAAAGACACAGTCTCCTTGAAGCCTCCATGTGCCCTTTATCCTTTGATAAATTCCCCTCTACTGATTCCCCTTTTAAAGCCTCTCTGCTATGTGAAGAAATGCCCAAAGGCCTCCTTTCCCCTTTATTTTTCCCTCATTTAACCTCTTTTTATCCCCCTTGTCTTCCCCTTCTATTTCCCTTCTTACCCTTCATTCCCCCCTAAAATCCCCTTTAAATTGCTCCCCTACCCTGTGTTTTCCCTTTTTTCCCCTTTATTCCTCTATCGTTCCCCTTCCCCAGTCCTAAAATCCATTAAAATGGGCTAAAAAGCCCTTTCCGACCATGTTATAGGGCTTAGCCCCTTTACCGCAAGCCCTTTCAACCACTTCCCCACATGTGCCCGTGCGCTGGGACCAAGCGCTTAAGTCCCAAGCGCCAATCGCAATCAGAAGATCGGCGGGAGGCAGACTCCTTTGTTATATTGAAAAACCCCGATGCGATCTGTTTATAACGATAAATCAGCCGGTCTATTCCGCACCGTTGATCTCGGGTCCAGATCGACGGCTGAGCGCTAATCGCAACCCCGGCTCGATCGCAATTGCATGTTTTATGTTGCGACCCCCGATCACACTCTCCCTCCTATTAAGCGTGCACCGTTGATCTGTCGGTTGGATCAGATGGTCAGCGCTCAATCGCATCCCAACCTCCGATCGCAATTGCAAGTCTTCTCCGTGCCGCCCCGATTGAGATCTCCCGATTACATCGCAGCCGTCCATCCTCCTCACAGATCTGACGGTCATCGCACTAATCGCTCCATTCCTCCAATCGCTGATCGTGGGTCTTTCTGTCTCCCCCCCGATTAAATCCTGACCGTCCTTCCCCCCTCGATCCTACGCGCCGCTCCATCGCAACTCCCCATCCGATCGCAACGCAAGTCCTCTCTCCGTCTCCCCGATTGCATCGCAATCGTCCACCCTTCCCGCGATCCGACGGCCACATCGCGTAACTCCCGATCCCCCGATCGCATTGCCCCTCCAATCTCATCCCGATCGTCCATTCTTCCCGCATCAACGGCTCAAGCGACCGCCCCTCCGCCCTCCGCCGGGGCCCCACATCCAAGGCTCCGCCCCTTGTTTGTTGGCTATTTCCTTTGTAATTCGCCCAAACACTGAACTTTGGGCTTTACACTATGCGTTCATTTCTCCACTCCTCTCTGCTGTTTCCACTGTTTCTTCACCGTTCCTCCGCCTCCACAGCATTTCTCTACCGCGACCCGGTTTGCAACAGGTTTACTCTATGGTGCAGATAGTACAGAGAGGCCAATTCAGCGGCCAAACGAGACAACAGAGGCGGGTTAGAGGGGATTTGAGCCCGTAAATGAAGATTTGAAGCAGCTTAATCCTGCTTTCAAAGAATTAAGGCACTATTTGAAGACGAAGAGCGCACCAGCAAGTCATAATTGCGCCACCTAACAGCAGAGAGCGTTTACTCCTGAAGTACGACTTCCCGCAACGTTCTCCATGCCTCCTCGAGCCCTGAAAAGATTAATCGCCCTGTCTGAGCCGCAATAATGGAGGAATGGAGAAGCCATGCAGATATTTCGCCCAGTTCATTTATTTCAGAGTGGCAACACAGAGCTCCAAGCACCACAAGGACTCCAAAGAAATATCAGAGGTCGATTTCGACCTGACAGAGATCTGCGACCAGTCTTAGAGTACATTCAGCATTGCAGACAGCCATTAAGCAGCATGGGCGTGAACACTTCCGCCGATTCTGCCTTAATGAGATCAATTAATTGTCTATCTACTTCTGTTTCTTCCCCTTCTCCTATAAGAAATCCCCGAGAACATAATGAAAAGGTTGTTGTTGCCTTGATGGGCATTTGTTGTTAGAGGGATTCATTTGACTGTTAGAACAGTCTTGGGAGGGAGTAGCAGAGTAGTTTTATGTAATAGGCTGGGAGGAGAAGTCTGGACTGCAACAGCCATTGAGCCTTATTCTACATGACTGGTTTTGCATCTATTAATCAAAGCACATTTCACAGGATCCTGGTCTATTGCTATTGGTGATGTGTTTCTTACTCTGTCATTACACTTTCATATTGTTTCATGTTCTTTTGGGCTTGCATCAGAATAATGGTATAGGATTCACCCTTGTTAGGTGCCCTATGCTATCTGCTCTCCTTGCCATCAATGTTTTCTGCTAAATGTGTTATCCAAGAGTAAATTCATGGGTTTAACCAGTGCAGCGGATGTTATTGCCTGCTCGCTGATGTATGAACTTGGGGGTTTGCCACTTGGATGCTTCTTTGTCAAATCTATCTCTATTTTTTTCCTTGGAGTTGCTAAAGCAGATCTGGAGTTAAATGACCTCTGGCCTGATCTATAAGCTGCCCCTTTGTCTCTTTGAGAGCTGCCTTTGAGTATGCCCAAGCAGGTCTGGAGTTAAATAACCTCTGACCTGATCTATAGACAGAAATTCGGTTGCTTTCCTTCTTTCACTTTCCTCCTTAATGTTCCATCCCCCACTCTCTAATCTAAAGATCCTTTAGTATTAGATGACTTTCCCTTTGGAAGCCTTGGCTAGTGGATGCAAGTAATTTCCCTCTCATGACTCCATAGCCCAATGGATGGCACACTCTTGGCCCATCCTCTTTGCTTCGAAACAGCTTTCTGTCGTTTTGTTCCTTTCTTTCCATTGCTTTCCCAGTCCATGATCTCCTAACCAACCCAGCAACCCTCCAACCAAACCATTTAAAACCCCCCTCTATGCTTTATAACTAGCCTAACGTCTCATTCTGAGCTTCAAAGAGACATCATTCTTTGATCTATTTGGAGAGATCCCTCTCCGGGTCCAGGAGGGCTAGATCCTAGGGCCCCAAAGTGGTTTTGATGTTGTCTCATCTTTTGGTCTTGCCAATCTGGCCAAAACATGGGAACCCCAACACAGAGCAAGTAAATAAATCACAACATGAACTCAATAACTCACAACATGAACTCATCCAATTCATTCATTAGAAATATGTTGGAATATCTTGAGAAAAGGACAAGTTTAGTACAAATGAGGTTCTCCTAAGTACACAATCATCTTACAATATTACAAAGAATCTCATTCATGGCTAGAAGTTTATTGGAACACAATTGAAAAGATTATTTGTAACACAATAAGATTTCTACTCTGAATTGACTTTTAATGCTAAGATTAGTCCTTTCTGCAGCTCATCTTGTCACTAGTAAGCCTCATTGTAAAGTTAGAGATTTTCTATAATAGTTTTGGGAGAAAGACTTATTTGTGAAATTGCAGAAGATTGCAGAACAAACAAGGCCTTAAACTGATATCACTAATTCATTCCTGTCCATATGATAATGCATTAATAGAAATTCAGAACAAGATTAGTTTGTAAACAAAGAAGGCCGTGAAGTCTAATTTTGACAGTCAACACAAATTAAATAACAATGGATAACACTGAACTAGAATGCGATTGATCAAACTTGAAATACAGTAACCACAAATAAACTAGAATGCCTTCTGCCTAACTTGAAATACAATGCACTGGAATTGAACTAGAATGCCACTAATCTAACTGGAAATATAGTGAACAGAGTTATACTAGAGTGCCATTATCAAACTTGAAACACGGTGACAGAATTAAACTAGAGTAACATCTACCTCCGGAGTACTACAACTAGACTAAAGATGCAACTAATCACTAAAATGTTTCAGCTCTGTCTCATTCAGAATTAGTGGTATTTTGGAATAGTTTGTAGAACAAGAATGGCTGCAACATGTTATGTAAATGAGCATGAAAGCATAAGATTCAACAAAACACAACAAAGCTCTAAAACATCACAGCTATGTCTCATCCGAAGTTAGTGATATTTTGGAAGAGTTTATAAGATCATGACTAGCTGTAACAACTGATGTAATTGATCACAAAACCATAAAGTTAAGAGAGATGCAACTAACTCCTGAAATACTACAGTTATACCTCATCCAATATTAGTGATATGTTGGAATAATTTGTGAGAACAAGACTAAACTGTAGTATCCAATGCAAGTGAATATAAAACGCAAAGTTCAGAAAATTAATTAAACTAGGAATGAAACAAGGCTAATGTACTTATCTAGACCGTATGAACAAAGCTTCTCAGGTAGTAGGGGCCCTCTACCACTGGATTAGCATGCAAATTTACTCAAGATTGACTCAGCTCTTGCAATAAAGTGATGCTTCTTTCATTAAAAGAGAAATTCTTCAAAACAGAGTATTTACGGTCTTCTAAGATCTAGCAATAAAACATAAATCTAGCTAGCTATTTCTCGGTTTCCTGAGCCATACTTATAAAAAAATTACATAACTGCCTTTGAGATAAAATAGGAATAATTTTCTTTCCCAATTAAAATCAAACTAGGACTCTGGTGGTGGCCTCGTACTATGATTAAGGACATCTATACAGTCCTTGTCCTATTAGAAGTCTGTCTCCTAGTTTTGGTTTCCCATGTGCATAAGCACCTGTAGACTCGAGCTCAGACTTCATGGAGAGCAAGAAATGATGGGGGAGTGATGTGGAATATGACCATATGTGTTTTTCCTTGCAGTGACACCTGGAACCTACGTAAACATGAAGATAGTCGTTGCAACACGACCGGCTGCAGAATGCCCGTTCGTAGCCGAGTCCACTAAAAAATTACTACAACAACAAAATCATGAAAACATAGCAAGTTAGTCAATATATACATTCTTAAAGTAATCCTAATCAGTCCTATTGATAATTTAAGCCTGTAATTGATGAGGGACAAAGGAAATGAAGTGAAATGTGATAGAAAAGAAGGACATCTTTGGGGCTCAACAGGTACTACCCAAATCAATAAGCATTATTACCTTTTTTATTGATGTGTCCTTTTATCTTGAGAGTTTGAGGAGTGGTAATTCCTGCCAATGCATTACACGATATGGCCAGATTCATTTCTTCTTCCTCTAGGGTTGGTTCCTAGTCTATATCTTCTTATTTTGAAGTTTCTTGTTCCTTTTTTATCCTCCTCTTCACAATCTATGTAAAATAATTTCTTCTCACCACACTTATGACCTTTAGTGTATTTTCTATCACAACTATAGGAAAGCTCTTTTTCTTATTTTTCTTCCAATTTTTGTGGTGTCAATCTTGTAGGTTGTGGAAGTTTGGGAGTAACAACACTTCCATGTTTATAGTTGTGAGTGGTAGGCTTCCTTGTCGCCATAATTTTTCTTTCAAATTTTCTTGTCAACCTGAATGCCTTCTCCAATGAATCAGGTTCCCAAAGGGGAACCTCATGTTGGATGTTATCCTTTAGAGTCCCTATGAAGACATCAATCCTATGTTCCTTTGGAATATTAGTTACCCTTATATTCAATTTTTGGAAGTTCTCAATGTGCTCCATCATTGAACCCTTTTTTTTGATATTTATCAATTGGCTAAAGAATGTGTTTCTCCTTGTATCCTAATAATGTGCTATCATTTCCTCTGTAAAACTTGACTAAGTAACCATTGGTTTAAGAGAAAAAAGCCATCTATACCATACAAACTGATTTTGTTCTAAATAAAAGTTACAACACGTACCTTTTGTGTGTTTTGCGTATTATGGAGCTCAAAGTATTGCTCCATTTGTAGTATCCAAATTATCAGATCCTTGACATCAAACTTCCTCATATCTATATTTGGAATATGGTGGGTCTTAAATCCAACATTAGATTCTATGAGATGATGATTAACATTTCTTTCGTTCTCCCTATTAGTTTCCTCTACTATTTTTTCGCCATTAGGAAGCTTTTCATGTAGCAACTTTGCCAAACCTTTAATCAAAACTTTCGTGTCTTTCTTAAAATCTTCCATGTTGCCTTCTATGCCATTTTTCAAACCACCCATCTTAGTTCCACACCTTTCTTCAAACCATCCATCTTAGCTTCCACACCTTTCTTCAAACCATCCATCTTAGCTTCCATATTGCCTTCTATACCATCCATATTAGCTTCTATGTTGCCTTCTATACCATCCATCTTAGCTTCCACGCCATCCATATTAGCTTCCATGCCATCCATGTTAGCTTCCATCCCATTCTTCAAACCAACCATCTTAGCTTCCATGCCTTTCTTTAAACTATCCATCTTAGCTTCCACACATTTCTTCAAAGCTTCCATTTATTTTTTTGTTAGTTGTCGTGAGAGCGAAATTTGTTGCACTTGTTCTTGTAATTTTGATATATCATGTTGCACTTCTTCCTCTTCATGAGTCATAGTAGAGAATTCTGAGTGCTTAATTGGTGTTGAATCCTTTTTAGGGGCCATTTTAGAACCCAATATTGATATCTATGCTTCAACATTCCCTTGGAATCCCTTCAAATTGATTTTTCAAACAAGACACATGCAATTTTAAAAAAAATACACACCTTTTTCTTGCTTTTGAGGAGCCCGATATTGAATCTGATGTATCTCTCTGATTTCAGATCACCAAGATTTTATCTTTGGTCCTTTAGCATCCCTATGAATATTATTTCCAATGTCACAAGTTTGACCTGATTTGGATTCTTCAAGAAAAAGTTATGCCTAATCTCCCACAATGACCTAATTATGGACTAGTTCAATAGAGAGAACTTGTACGACGTGAAATGTGTCACTATTTTATGCTTCAGCTCTAAACTCGATACACCAGAAATCACAATCCGTGTACTTTCGTCCAATTTTTACAGAATTCCAATCCGATTCTCAGAGAGAGAGAGTTATGATGATTTTCCCAAGGTCACTTATTTGAGATGAAATTCGGGAGCTTGCAACAACCCTAAATTCCACAGATCATATCTCAGAAAATATTGCACTCCAAGATCAGAAATTTTTACATTTAGTTCCTCAAGATCTCTTTGCAAATGGGTTTTTGTTTTAGCTTCTAAACCTTCGTAGAAAAAAAAGTATAGCGACAATTCCATGATGACCTGTTTGAAGCAGCTAAACCCTAGAATCCAAATCTTTGATACCAAATGTTATGAAACCAGCTCACAAAATAGAAGAAAATATAGATCAACACCTTATAAATCAACCTCTTCGAGGTAGAAACCTCCTTTATAATAAATAAATGAAAAATTCTTCGATTCTCAAATTACAAAACCTCCTTTCTATATATAGGAGTCCATGGGGTCACAATATAATCATATATGACCAAACAATAATAATGTAAGGGCACAACAATAACAATAGTGGGATTTTAAGGGGCACAATAATAACAATATGGGGACTAAAAGGGTAAAAACGGAGCAATAACGGGGATACACTAATAACAATAAGGGACTACACTAGTAATATACAGCCCTAACACCAAGCCTATGATGGCATACTGTTTTATCTCGCTTCTGTGGAGATTAAAGCATTAATAAAATAATAAATACCATTCCATAAATCAAACATACCAACCTTTTATCTTTTTTCTATTACTAGGGCTCCTTTAGTGACCTTACAGATTTTTTTTTGTGAATGTAGTTACATAGCCTTCACCACCTAACTTCCCTATTGAAATTAAATTTCTCTTCAGATATGGAACATGCCTTACCTCCAATATCCATTGGTTTCCATTTTGTTTCTTTATAAAAACCTTACCCATTCCAATGATTTTACAGGGTTTATCATCACCCAAATGAACATTCCCAAAATCTCCTTGAAGATAGTCATAAAAATGTTTCCTATTAGGTGTAGCATGGAATGAAGCCCTTGAATATACCACCCATGAATCAATAATATTTTATAATGAGAGAATCAAAGCATCTTGCAGCACATCACCTGCCACATTCACTTCATGATTGTTCTCTTGTTTTCCATCTCCTTCTTTTCCTTTCCAAGACTTGCAGTCTTTCTTTAGGTGTCTTGTCTTCCCACATTGCCAACACACTATCCCTTATATGGATTTGGATCTTCTTTTTCTTGACTTACTGTGATTTCTTGGGATCATTCCTCTTTCCATTTTTCTTCCCCTTGTCTCTATAGCCAAAGCATTACCTGATGTCTCACCAAATATTTTCCTTCACATTTACTCGTTAAGGACGATACCAACAACATAATCAAACTTTAAAGTACTAAATGTAGAGATAGAGTTACTAATATCCATAAATAAGCCATTCTAAATACCTGTAAATGAGCACAGAAATAACAAAGCCTAACTTCATCATCAAAATTTACCCCTACAAAACTTAACTGACTGGTAACTGTGTTAAATTCATTTAAATGATCAACAATAGATCCACCTTCTGACATCTTCAAATTAAATAGACGCATCATAATAAATACCTTATTTGAGGCCATCGGTTTTTTGCATATTCTTTCCAATGAAATTGCCAAACATTTTTTTTTAATTTCCTTTGAAATGTTGAATTCCATCGATGCTACGAGACACAACCATATTTTTCCTAGTGCCTTTTTTTTGAGAAGATCCCATTCTACGCCTGTTAGCCCCCCTATGAAATTTTTGACAAGAAAATAGGGGGCTAAATTATTTTTGAGTCTTCAAGGAATGCATTTCCTCTGAAAACACAGTCTCCTTGAAGCCTCTCTATGTCTTTTATCCTTTGATTAAATCCCCTCTGTTGATTTCCCTTATAAAGCCTCTCTGCTATGTGAAGAAATGCCCAAAGGCCCCCTTTTCCCTCTTATTTCATTCCCCAAAGCCTTTGTTTTCTCTCCCCTTTATTCCCCCTTCTTTCCCCATTTACCCTTCAATCCCCCCAAGATCCCATTTAACTTCTTCCCCTACCCTTGGTTTTCCCTTTTTCCCCTTTCTTCCTCTATCGTTCCCCTTCCCCAGCCCTAAAATCCATTAAAATGGGCTAAAACCCACTTCCGACCTTATTATAAGGCCTAGCCCCTTTCTGCCCTTCCCCTTAACCACTTCCCCACACATGACCCGGCGCTGGGACCAAGTGCTTAAGTCCCGAGCACCAATCGCAATCGGAAGTCGGGCGAGGGTCCATTTCCTTTGTTACATCATAAAAGTCCCGATGCGATTGACTATTAAACAAAGTCCTGCGACCTGTTTTCGGTCGTTTATTTGTCGTTCCAATCAACGGCGGAGCGCTAATTTCTTGCCCCCCGTCAATCGCAATCGCAACACTCATGGTGCACCCCCCGATTGATCGCATCGCGCTCCGATTGCGATCCTCCGATTCAATCCCGACCGTTCATCCTTCCGCAAATCCGACGACCATCGCACTCCTATCTCCTCCAATCGCAATCCTTTCCTCTGTCTCCCGATTTGATCGCAACCGTCCATTTTCCCGCCGATCGGACGGCCTGGCGCTAATTGCATACCCTTCCCGCTGTCTCCCGATTCAATCCTGACCGTCCATCTGTTTCATGATCTGACGGCCAGCGCTCAATCGCATCGCCCCTCCGATCGCAATCGCAAGTCTTTCCTCCCGTCCCCCGATTGCATCTCCGCCGTCCATTCCTCCTCCAGATCGACGGCCAGCGCTCAATCTCTTCATTCCTCCCGATCGTTGATCGCAAGTCCCTCTGTTTCCCCCCGATTAAATCTCCGCCGTCCATCTGTTCCACGATCCGACGGTCATCGCAACTCCCGATCCTCGATCGCACTGCCCCTCCGATTTCATCTGAGCTGTTGATCTGGCCTTCAGATCTAATGGTCATCGCTCAATCGCAGTGCCCCGCTCAATCGCAATCGCAACTCACAAAGGTGCCGCCTCGATTGAGATCTCCCGATTACATCTTAGCCGTCCATCTCCCTGCCGATCCTACGGCTCAGCGTTAATCGCTTCATCGCCCGTCGCCCCCCTTCATTTCCCGCCGATTGAATGGGAACCGTTGATTTGTGTCCCAGATCCAACGGCCAGCGCCCAATCGCAAGCCCTCATCGACGTCTTCCGATTTGATCCCATCCGTCCGTCTGACCAACGATCGGACGGCCTGGCGCTAATCACATCCCCTTCCTCCATCGCAATCGGAACTTGTGAACTGTGTCACCCCCGGTCCCCTCCGATTGCGATCGCACGATTTCATCTCCGCCGCCCATTTCCTCCATGATCTGACGGCCCACGTTCAATCGCCCTCCGCCTCCACTGGGTCCCACTCCATTCTTCCGTTCATTGTTTTTTGTGTTTTCCTGTGTAATTCGCCCAAAGATGATTGTTGGGCTTGTACGTCGTTAATCATTTCTCCGCTACTCTGTGTTCTTTCCACCATTATCCACTGCTTCGCCACCACTTTCCATCGTTTCTCCACTCTTCCGCTACCATTTCTCCGCCTCCACAGAATTTCTCCACTACCACTGCCTGGGTCTGTAACAGGTTTATTTCATAGTGTAGGCAGTACAGAGAGGCCAATTCAGCAGCCAATGAGACAACAGAGTCGGATCGGAGGGATTTGAGCCTGTAATTGAATATTTGAAGCGCTAATCCCGTGATCAAAGAATTGACGCTCAGTTTGAAGACTAAGAGCGCACCAGCACGCCATAACTGCGCTACCTAACAGCAGGACCTTTTCCTCCATAGGTACACCTTCCCACAGCGTTCTCCATGCCTCCTCGAGCCCTGAAAGATTAATTGCACTGTCTGAAACCCGTTTAAGACAGTCAGGCAGCAGTTAGGAGGGATGGAGCAACCGTGCAGATCTTTTCACCAGTTCATTTATTCCAGAATGGCAGCACAGGGCTCCAAGCACTAGAAAGGGTCCCAAAAGAAATATCCGAGGTCAAAATCTGACCTGACAGAGATCTCCGAACCAGATTACAGAGTACCTACAGCACTGCAGAAAGCCATTAAGCAGTATGGGCGTGAACACTTCCGCCTTACTGTCTTAATGAGTCTCATTTATTTGTTTACCTACTTCTGTGTCTTCCTCTTCTCCTATAAAAATCCCTGAGAACGAATGGTAAAGGTTGTTGTTGCCTTGCTGGGCATCTGCTGTTAGAGGGATTCATTTGAATGTTAGAACAGTCGTGGGAGGGAGTAGCAGAGTAGTTGTATGTAATAGGATGGGAGGAGAAGTCTGGACTGTAACAACCATTGAGCTTATTGTACATGACTGGTTTTGCATCTATTAATCAAAGCACATTTCATAGGATCCTGGTCTATTGCTATTGGTGATGTTTTTCTTAACTCTGTTATTTACATTTCCATATTGTTTCATGTTCTTCTGGTAGGCATCATAATAATGGTATAGGATTCACCCTTGTTAGGTGCCCTATGCTGTCTGCTCTCCCTACCTTTATGTTTTCTGCTCTATGTGCTATCTAAGAGCTGGTTTCAGTTGATTTAACCAGCGCAGCGGATGTTATTGCCTGCTGGCTGATGTATGAATTGGTTGAATTGGTTCTTAGATGTTCTTGTTGGGTTTGAGCTGGAAGGTTTGGGAACACTGGGGATAAGTGTTAGCCCTGTCCACTAGGATCCTCGCGCGACCAGCTCACCCTTCTAAGATCCCTTTGTAATCTTATCTCTGTTTTCCCCTTGGAGTTGCTAAAGCAGACCTGGAGTTAAAAGACCTCTGGTCTGATCTATAAGCAACCCCTTTGTCTCTTTGAGAACTGCCTTTGAGTATGTCCAAGCAGGTCTGGAGTTAAATGACCTCTGACCTGATCTATAGACAGAAAATTGGTTGTTTCTCCTTCTTTCACTTCCCTCCTTAATGTTCCACCCCATCATCTGCCTAAAAGATCCTTTAGTGTAGATGTCTTGCCCTTTGAAAGCCTTGGCTAGTGGACGCAAGTAATTTCCTTTCATGACTCCATAGCCCAATGGATGGCACTGTCTTGGCCTATCATCTTTGCTGAAATATCCTGCTATTCTGTTTCCTTTCTCCCCATTGCTTTCCCAGTCCGTGATCCCCTAACCAACCCAACAACCCTTCAACCAAATCATTTTTAAAACCCCCCCTTTTGTGGTTCATAACTAGCCTAATATTTCATCTTGAGCCTCAAAGATATATAATTATTTGCTCTATTTGGAGAGATCCCTCTCCGGGTCCAGGAGGGCTAGATCCTAGGGCCCCAAAGTGGTTCTGATGTTGTCTCATCTTTTGGTCTTGCCAATCTGGCCAAAACATGGGAACCCCAACAACGCCCATCATAATCGTATAGTTATTTGATTTTTTTCTCAATGGTAGGTATAAATATTTCTGACACATATAATATTCCATCTACATCTTCTACAATTGGTAGTTTCAGTCGTTAAATTTCTTGACCCTAAACCTAACATTGTCTTCCATTTCTCCCACTTGAACCAAGTACCCTTCTCTCCTGTGAGTTTATTAGCTAAATACACCTTCGAATCTGATACGATTTGTTAGAAATTAATTAATGGAGCAATTAAATACAAAAAATGTTTCAGAAACAAAAATACATAAATGAATTAAACAAGAGAGACACAAATATACATGGTTCACCCAATTTTGGCTACGTCCATGGAGAAATAGCCATTCCTTCCTTTCATATTATCTAACAAAATGAAGAGATACAACCTATATCAGATCTGTTGAAATTTTTCTTCGTTCTTACATAGTCTCCTCTCTCTTTCTTGCTCAGAATTATAATACACAACCGAAATATGATTCCCTCATATAGACCAAGGGTTTCCTTCTAGGGTAAAATTATTTAAATTAACATAACATCTAATGTCAGATCATCCACTTGATGAATGACCCAGATTGAAAAAAAATTTACAATATTTTGCAAGGAAAATTTTCATATATTTTTAGCTTCGGGGGCATTTCCATTGAAACCCCACAAGGGGGTAGCTCATAAAATTTGTCTTTGCAGCCCCCCCAACCCCCCTAATGGCGATTAAAATGTTGCTACCCTGTTAGGAACAAGGATCAAATGCAACTGAAATAGATAACCACTAAAAAATTAGGAATATAATTAGGCTCCACATGCAACATATAGAGTAGGAGGCTCACACATAGTAACATAAGGTTGGTTTCTTGTGGAAGTGGGGGTTTTTGGTAAAAAATCTTGTGTTATTCTTGGTTCTACGAGGCATAAAGAAAGAAATATTTTTATATTTTTTTAATGATTTGAATGATTTTCTTATGAAATATGTTTTTTTGTTTTTGGAATTAAAAAATCCCTAATGTATATTTTTGTTTTTTATAAATTAAAAGAAGTGAATCAACTAGGATAAAATAATACATACTCTTACACCTCCTGGGCATCAGTGCCAACAAGTCATGGCCCTTAGTATTACAGCAAGAATGTTACAACTCCCAAGAGCATCTAATTTAATTTTCAACCCTATGTTTGTACAAAATTAAGAGGGGTTGGAACTATGTGTGAAGAATGTATTATATTCTTCTTTTTTTGATCTTATATAGGTGAAAGAAACTGAGGGGAAATTGAATTACACAGAAAACAATATGTTGTTAATGCTACAAGAAATATTCAAAATCACAAGAAATAAAGACCAATAAGAAAACCTATAATATTTGTAAAACAACAAAGAAAACCAATTCAATCATAATGAAATAAAATCAGGTTTACTTTATTTTTCATTAAAAATAAACTTCTATTTGAAATAAGGCATAAAAATAATAAAACCCTAACCGATAGAAAAATGTAGTTTTCCTACAGTATCTAGGTCAAAGGATCTAAGAGGTCTCTTGGTTTCGAAAAATAATCCTTAGGGTCATAGGAACTTTTAACATGTTAAGGAAGGCTAACCATGCTTTGGATGAAAAAATATATGAGTTTTTGATGCAAAACATGAACTGTTATAGGAGTCTCTTTTTTCCTACAGGTGATACTCCAGTGAGAAAAAACTTTCACTTCAGATGTGATTTGAAGGAAGGATGAGTTAAGCGATGGATAAAGGATGGTAAAAAACTATTATTCATGTCCTTATGACTCCAATGGACAAGTTTTTTCAATAAAAGAGCATTTCTAGGATTTCTTGTAGCTTTGCAAAACATGAAATTGTGCAATTCAATATATAAAAAATGCATGAACATTAAATAAAGAATAGTAATCAAATTATGCTAATGCATGGAAAGGAATGTAAAATAAATATAATAACCATTACTTATTTCTACTAAAACATGATGTAAAAAAATATTTGTAAGAAAATTAGTTCATTAACCCTGGATGAAGCAATATTTAGAAAATAAATTACAAAAGCGACTAACTGAACTGATGCATGAAAAACAAGAGTACAAATAAGGGTCTCTGATCACTTGGGGTGGGCCCTAACCTAAGGAGGCTTATATCCTTGAATATATAGTAGTACAAGAACCAAAAATTCCTTTAATTGATTAAGAAATATGCTTGTGCATGGAAAGTGGAAAAAATAGAACTCTTAGGTTAATGCGTCTACTTAACTACAACTAA
Organism: Pinus albicaulis; assembly: GCA_034641835.2. Classification (NCBI taxonomy): domain Eukaryota; kingdom Viridiplantae; phylum Streptophyta; class Pinopsida; order Pinales; family Pinaceae; genus Pinus; species Pinus albicaulis. Next base: position 187,726,761 of record CM076584.1, read on the forward strand.
ATTTCTACTCCAAAAACTCAATTCCTAATGGGATACTCAAGAAATTTATTTATACAAAATATTTGAGGGTAGCCTCCTTGAAGAGAGGATTTCTTTACCTCCAAAAATGCCTAGAAAGTAGGATCTTTCTCCTTGAGTGACCTCACAGCTACAAGGAGGCGTAATGCTTGCTCAAGTCAACATATTCTAGTCATATTGTAGTAGGGGACAAGTCCCATAATTATCTCTTGCTTGTATTTCCTCATTATCTAGACCAAATATCCTCAATATCTCGCATAATAAACACATTAGGCACACAAAGTATGATAAACATGTCTAAAATTCCTAAAAACTTATTGTCTCTAACAAATGTGTTTTTAGGTGTATAAGGAGAGATTTAATGTTCTTGAGAAAGGTGAAATGGACCTTATGCTATACCTAACTGGGAGGCCCATCAATGCTTGCAAGTATGGTTAAAATAAATAGAGGGATATATTACTCATAAAGGGGTACACTATTTATATGGGAAGGTTAATACAAACTTGGAAAAGTTACAAGACTAGAAATAACACTTTATGTCTAGAGGAATTCAAAGCGAGAGATCCATTGGTGATAATAGAGCGCTTAATGGAAGCATGGTGAAAGTATAAGGAATTAGGGAGTGCAACAATGAGGGTAAATTCATTATAAGGGGTAATAATAGAGACATAACTTGTATATTATGTGCATAGTTTTTTTATAAGGGTACAATAAACATTGAAAGAGAGGCCTTCCATAAATTGACATGGACTCTTGAAATAGATCAAGTTTGGAATAAATTGAGATATTGGCAGGAGATCCCATAATATTAAATTTTAAGTTAGCAGTAAATATGGAAACGTTCATAGCATCATCACAACAACAAATGGAATCTTTGGATGCAAATATGAAAGGTTGAGTGCATTCCCTAGGGTTGAAAAGGAAAATAAATTAAGTAGAAATAATATGTATGATTTTTTAGGTAAGCTTGGCTTGGTCATAGAATCAAAGTTTTTTAGTATACAAAATCTAGTTTATAGGCATGTGGTATTCATGACTTACGATATTACATGTAATGAAGCTCTTTAAAGATTTTGAAACCTCAATTGTAAGGCGTATGTTAGTCGTGTATTATAATATGATTTTTCCTCATTTGGGGTTTTCCAAGATAAATCATATGTCATGATTTATGTGTTGTTGATATATATTTAATTATTGTTGATTTCTTATTTCTCTCACATTTTTAACCCTAACACTTGTAATTAAAATAAAATTAACTTTAATGGGATTCCTTTATGTCTAAATATTTTAGCGCATGCATGCGGATAACCTTTAAATAGGAGTGGGAAAATTGTGGTATTGATTCTTGTGGTGAAAGGAAATGGTGAGAAATTCAAAGATATATATTGAGAAATTAAAGGGGAAAAGTTTGTATTTGTGGAAGCACAAAATGGAATATATTTTGGTGGAAAAGGTTTAGTTGATCACTATGTATTAGATTACTACACCTATGGATATTTTGATAGAATATTGGACCAAGTTGGATCAAAGTTGAAGAGAAAAATGTGGTTATGTATCTTAAATTCAAAATCACTAAATGTTTCAAGAGAAAGTATAGTGAAGGCATTGTGGAACATGTTAGAGGGATTATATATGTCTAATTCCCTAGTGGATGGATTGTTGCTAGAAAAAAAGACGTGTAACCTAAGGATGAATAAAGGAGAATCAATGTCAAAGCATCTAAGATAATTCAACACAATTTCAAGTCACTAGTCATATGTTGATATTAAATTTCATATGAAGATAAGATTATATGGTTGGGTATGTTGATTAAGTTTCAAAATAAATCTAGAGGTGGCTCCTCTTAACAAAGCCTATATTTTGAATAATGAAGTGTTAATAGGGATGGCTGTGACATAATAGTAATAGAAAAAAAATACCATTTGGGAAAAAATAAAATTTCAAGATCTATAATAGGCTATGTTATTAAATGAAAATTTGTTGTTGCGTCAAGAGTTAGGGAGCTTCTAAAGACTGAAGAAGTGGAGGTGGTTCCTCCATAGGTAATGGAGGTTAGATCAAAGTGCATTATATTTTCTGGTGTCATATAGACCTCTATTTATAGGAAGCAAAGGAACAAGCTCCTCTCATTCACTGCATATTGGAACATGAATTTGTTAGTTATTGAGAGGGTTGGATAAGGGGTGACTAACCTTGAAGAGGGCGACATTGTGGTTTTTGTGTTTAGTGGAGAATGTTGAGAGTAAAGAAAAAAATGTAATTAAAGGGAAATTAATGTATATGATATTAGAATAATTAAAACTAACATAGGGGTTATGATAAATGATGGGAACTCGAGGTTTCCGATCATTGGAAAAATATTCTTACCATTTCGTTGGAACATTGAATTTTAATGAATATACTAAAAACCATTTTGGTTTTCCCAATTTTGGTTTCCAAGGTAAAATATCTGTGTTAAATTTGTGTGTCGTTGCATATTTTCTATTTTTATTAATAATCTACTTTCAAAATTAATTGTATATGGTTAAAATCAACATTGGCAGGCACTTATGGTTTGTAGGTAACCAAATTTGAAGATATGAGTGGAGATTTATTGATAGGTTGACTTCCCCACATGTATTTTAAACACTATTATTTAGGAATACATGTTGTAACATTGTGGAACATGGATTTATCCCTCTCAATCATAGAGAGGATGTAATATCAAGTTGTGGAATGAACCAGTTAGATAGGCATGAGGGTGGTATGTGGATTCATATGCTAGATTGATGTTATTAGATATACAAAATATTTGATTGAGGAATCATATGCTAGCTTGATGTTATCAAAGATACTTAGGCATTGATTAAGATGGAATAGATCAAGTAATCTAAAAATGTGAGATGTTTGGGACCAATGCATGATTAAATAGGTTGTGTATCTGCATTGAAATGAGAATGCAGATGAGTCAAAAGGAGCTACTTTAGTCTTTCAAGGATTTGAAAGTGAAAGATGATGCATGAATTTTTGTAGCATATGGTGGAATACAATAAAGGAAAGGAAAGAGAATGATGGAATTTTTAAGTGTTAGAAAGAATAAATGGCTATTCCCATAGTTTCTAGAGGTAATAACAATAATAATTACAAAAAAATACTTAAGAGGTGGAAATTTTTTAACATGTAAATGGGAGAAACACTATAAGACCTAGTTAAGCATGCATTCCCTTGGTAAAGTATAGAGTGGTGGGGAACATGTGCATTTTCCAGATAGTTCTAAATACTTTCCCCAAGTCAAGTTTAAAGGTGTGGGGGGGGGGGTGTGGAATTGTTAGGTAAACTTAACTTTCTCAAAGGGTTAGAGTTGTTTAGTCTACAACACATGGTATTCATGAACCTTGGTTTTACATGTAATGAATCAATTAAAAGCCTTGGAAACCTCCATTTTAAGGTGTTTTTTAGACACGCAATAGATTTATTATGAACTGTTTTCCCCTATTTAGGTTTTTCCAAGATAAATTGTGTCATGACTTATGTGTTATTGCTATGTATTTTATTATTGTTGATTTATAATTTCTCTCACATTTTGAATCCTAAAAAAATGCTCAGTGTTTCTATAAGTGGAAATGTAAATGAAAGAAGGAAATTTGGTGTTATAGGGGTATTAAATAAGAAATTAATGGATAATATAAGACCCATTTTAAGTTATTATTGGGTGTAAAATAGAGTAGTTCATATGAGCTTAAAAAGGGCATAAAATTGTATCACTATAGTGTGTTAAAGTATGAATTAATGAAGTCAAAACTATGGAATAAATGTCCAAAAGGATAAGATATTGATTAATGTAGATTTCAACAATAGTATCCAAGTCGAATCTTGGAATCTATAACACTACAAGTGTTGAAATATTGAAGAAAGGTAATGTTGGATAAGATTGACCGAAAAAGTAAGGAAATGAAGAGGGTTTAACAATATCTTGGCTAAGAGTGAAAAGTGGCCAAGCTTTTTATTTTTTACATATAGGGGGTAATATGGAGTACCTAGGAAGGTAACCAAGGGATCAAGAATAGATATGTGTTTATGTATTGTTATGTATGGAAGCCATTTCTAGTAGATAAGGCCCATGTCGTAGTGTGAACACAAATAATGTAAGAAGACTTACGAGAATGTTCCACCTTCTAGTATGTTCCTTCTCTAGAATGTTCTTAAGATGTAGATAACATTATAAATAGAAGTATAAGAAATGTAATGGGAATGGTGAGTGTATTTTAACTACAATAATAAAATATTTCTTAAGGGGAAAATTCCTTCTTAAAGGAATAATATATGGTATTACACTACCTCAAGGATTTTATCTATATTTCTTATATTCATTGTTTTCTGTGAATAATTTATTGTTGAAGTTAATGGTTTATTATATATTATGTTTTTAGATATATTGAGGAACATAAAATGTTGTCTTACAGAACTTTCTTGGGTGGAAAGAATGAAAAATAAAATTCTTTCTGAATATTTGTTTCAAAGGAGAAAGTAAGGCAATTTGTATCAAGTTAATTTTTGGAATTTTCTAAGCATAAATTGTAGAAAACAAATATAGATTTAAAAACCTCTCAAAATCCACCCAGGATTAAAAAATAAAATCACCCAAAATATATCTTAGACAATGGAGGTATTATTGGTTTGAAATCAATATTTTTTAGGGTATTTCAGTGACATATGGTGTGCCATTTCATAATTGTGTTCATAATAAAAAAATCAAAGAAATATAGCCTCAATTATGCACATTTTTATCTAGTTATCATTCGAAATTATGCTGAAATGCAATAGAATACATATATAAACATAAACACAAAAATGTAATAGAAATAAAACTTCATTTCATTAATATCAAAGAAATGAAATATGCTTACATACAAGATGGAAATAAACTAGCTCGAATGATGGTAGCTTATATCTGAGAAGATATATGGCGGCTACATGCCTTTGAACTTTGTTACAATAAGGCTTAGTGTCCTTTATATCATTGAGAAATAATAAGAAACCCTAAACATCCAAAAACCTAACCCTAGGAGATGGAGCACCAAAAGCTTGTGGGACCCGTTGGGGTAAGTTGGAACGCCAACTTCCCGGGGTTGTAACTTTGGAATATGATATTCGTTTGGATATCATAATTCCTCGTTTCAAACATCTCGAAGTCAAAGAGGAGGCCAAAAACAAATCAAAAATTTGGTTCGAGACTTTTTAGGTCTCTTCGTTTTTCCTAAAAACTTATTTTAGTCCCTCAAAACGGCTCTGGATGTTTAGGACCCAAAAAAATGCCAAAAATAGTAAATTATGCTACAATAAAGGAAATTAAAAACTGAAAGAAAAAATTGTGGGAGTCCAAGTGGAATAGGATAGTGGAAAAATATATCCACCTAGATTTGTCCTTCCCACTTAGGAAACAATGGTTCCCATTGTGTTGAGTTCCTCCATGAGATGGGGAAACTTCTGTTGAACTTGGTCCCTAGTGAGCCACTTGACTTGGCGCAGGAGTTAGCACACTTTGACAACCCAATACAGTTGGATATTTAGTTTGCGAGTGTTCCTAATTTTCATTTCCACGATCTGATCAGTTTTGGCCTATTCCATGTAGTCGAGGTTTAGCTCTGTTGGTGTGAGTTTTTCTGCAATGTCAGATGCATCCAGTAGTAGTGGAAACTATGGTCAAAGGCAGTCCACATTGAACAATGGGTGCATGCAAAGGAACAGTGGAATGGTAAGCTCGAAGGCATTGTCTCCTACAACCTTGGTGATGGTGTATGACCCATATCGAAGCGGGCAAAGATGGTAGTGGGGTCCATCGAGGCGCTCCTTCTGCAAATGTAGCCAAACTTTGTCACCCACCTAGAACTTGTGTGGCACCCGATGTTGATCATATCATTTCTTGTACTTAGCATTGGCTTTGTCCAATATGTTGTGAACCTATTGGTGAACGTGTTGAATGTGCTCAATGAAGTTGTTTAGCTTGTCAGCTTTGGATTGGGCGTGAGCCAAATCTGCCTGAGTAGCCGCAAATGGTATGGTTACAACAATGGGGCATAGTGGCTGGAATCCCAATCCCACCTAAAAGCGGCTGTGGTTAGTTGAGCTATGGAAAGATCGGTTGTAGCTGTGCTGGACATAGGAAAGGATTTCATTGATCTAGGTGGATATTGGTGGCCACCCACCTATTCCACTTGGACCCCCACCATTATTTCTTTTAGTTTTTTAGTTTCCTTAATTGTATCACAATTTACTATTTTTGGCAGTTTTTTGGGTCTTGAAATTCCAGAGCCGTTTTGAGGCATTGATCCGGATCTTGGGGGGAAACCCCCAAGATCTAAGAAAATTGAAATGGATCTGACAAGATCTGCAAAATTAGAATGCCAGAAAAAAAGAGAGAGAACACAAATAAAATAAAACCACAAAGAAACTTGTTTTATTAAAACATATAATAACTGTAGAAGCTACATTGTGGTGGACAATCTGTCCTTTTACAAACTAAGGCTTGTTATTTATAGCCTTTTTTTGAGTTACAATACCATGTGTAGATACCATAGGCCAATACCATGGGTAGATACCACTTACAAAACCATGGGTAAATCCCATGTGTGGATGAATACCATGGGTCACTTACAATACCATGGGCGAATAAATATCATGGGTGGATTAATACCATGGGTTGATGCCATTTACAATACCATGGGTGGATGGATAACATGAGTAGATGAATACCATGGGTTGATTCCATTTTCCATTCGGATCATTCCTCCCTCCTTAAAAAGAAATGGTCCCCATTATGTGAAGTTCCCTCCTGAGAAGACTTTGTTGAATATGAAGAGCCATTGAAGAGAAGGGTTTTGTGTAGTTAACCCATAACCATGATGAACAAAGATCTGAAGATAGAGATACCTTGTAATGCTTGTGACCAACTGTGATATTGACAGTGTGTGGGCCTAGCAAATGGACTTCGATGAAGTGTGGGTTTGTGGATGAACCAAAACCATGAAAAATGAAGATCTGAGGATAGAGATACCCTGTAATTCTTGTGACCAACTGTGTGATTAACAGTGTGCGGCCTAGCAAATGGACTTCGATGAAAATGATTTTGTGCGGTTGACCCATAACCGTGATGCTGATTGTTGATGAAGTAGCAGGTGCCTACATAGCTTGGGGTGGGAGGGTACATCTCCAAATAACCCAAGCCGAATGTTGCTATGCTGAAACTAATGAATGTGAAGCAGGTGCCTACTAAAGCGGGGTGGGAGGGCACGTCTCCAAAGGGAACCCACTCCGAATGCTGCTCAAGATTTAAAATGAGCATAACTCGGTCAATATAACTCAGAATATTTGTTATAACTTGTTTTTGGAAATGGAATGATCATTATTCATCTTCTTATATGTTTGAAACCACTATCTGGAGACTCTAGACTCTCATATTCACGCTGGAACTGTCTCGCCATCACAAAATTTCTGAAAAAATAGTTGATTTTAAATCAACGATAACTCCCATATTCGGACTACGATTCGACCAATTTTTTTTTTGAAATTGGGTGATTTTTCAAGAGGAGCTCAGATCTATATCCATTCTTTTGAAAATGTTCACTAAAAGTTGCAAAAAATGATAGAAGAGCCGGCGTCCATGAATTTTCATCAGAAAAATTGCTTCAACATTGATGATTTTGAATCAGCGATATCTCCCTCATCCGAACTCCAATTTGGCCAATTGTTTTTTGAATTTGAGCATTTTTTCTCAAGGAATCCAGATATGGTCTTAATGTTTGTAAATTTTTCACCAAAATTTTCATATATGATCTTAAAACTCGCCGCCCAAAAAAATTCATGGATTTTGCTGAAGATTGCTGCAAAAAATTGAAACTGAAATATGTTTCAAACCCTCATTCCAATGGAGGCGTAACTTGAATCTAATACCATTGATCCAGATCTTGGGGGGAAACCCCCAAGATCTAAGAAAATTGAAATGGATCTGACAAGATCTGCAAAATTAGAATGCCAGAAAAAAAAAGAGAGAACACAAATAAAATAAAACCACAAAGAAACTTGTTTTATTAAAACAGAGAATAATTGTAGAAACTACATTGTGGTGGACAATCTGTCCTTTTACAAAATAAGGCTTGTTATTTATAGCCTTTTTTTGAGTTACAATACCATGTGTAGATACCATAGGCCAATACCATGGGTAGATACCACTTACAATACCATGGGTAAATCCCATGTGTGGATGAATACCATGGGTGGATACATACCATGGGTCACTTACAATACCATGGGTGAATAAATATCATGGGTGGATGAATACCATGGGTTGATGCCATTTACAATACCATGGGTAAATTCCATGGGTGGATGGATAACATGAGTAGATGAATACCATGGGTTGATTCCATTTTCCATTCGGATCAGGCATTAAATGATATTTTTTTTTGGAAAATCATATTTATAAAATGTGATAATTTGACTCAACATTCACTATATTTAGTTGTATTCCTTGGATATATCTTTCTAATGAGGTATCATGTGCATCAAACGAAGATTGTATGCCAAAGTTATGACCTAGGGAAATTGATGTACCAACTTACCCCAATGGGGCCCATGGTTTGGTGTTTTATCTCCTTGGGTTATAATTTTGGATGTTTATGGTTTTCCATTGTTTCTAAATAATAAATAGGCCTTTGAGCCTCATTGTAACACAATTCAGAGGCTTGTAGCCACCACATCTCTTCTCAGAGATAAGCTACTAGTGCCCTAGCTAGTTTATTTCCATTTTGTCTATAAGCATATTTCAGTTATGTGATATTAATGAAATGAATTCTTATTTCTATTGCATCTATGCGTTTACGTGTATATTTGTATTTTACGACATTCCTGCATAAGTCTGGATCATTCATCCCATGTACGAGGATGCTTCAAGGTGTACATGTGTAGAATGTGCACGATCATCCTATTGATGACCTCTGTTTGGCCATAATTTTGGGGTGGAAAGTCACGGAGTTAGTGACTTTGGTATCCATAATCAACCAAAGACTTGAAAAAAATGTACTTAGGAATATATTGTCCCGATCTGAGATAATGGACTGTGGGATCCAAAAGTGCACCCACACTCGTTCAAAGAAGAGTTTAGCAGTGGCCTCTGATGTGATACTCTTCTTCTAGGTCGGAAGAATGGCCATCTTAGAGAATATGTCGATGCCCATGAAAACATAGTCATTTCCATGCTTATTAGAAGGAGGGCCCAACATGTAATCCATGGATATGGATTCCTAAGGTCGACTAGGAGTAGGAAGAGGAGTATATAAGCCTTGCTTCTTAATGGTAGGTTTGGCAATGGCGTAGGTAGTGTAGGATCTGATGTACTTCCCAACATCTTGTCGAAGGTCCAGCCAATAAAAATACTTTTGCAGTACTGCTATTATTTTCTCTACCCCGAAATGTCTAGTGATCTGACTGTAGTGCACTTCCCAAATCATCTTGGCACACTCACTTGAAGGAACACATAGGTGTCCCAAGTGGCATAATAGTCTATCTTGGAGGTGATAATTTGAAACTTGTTTGACTTCCTAGAGTGTATGGTATGTGTTGTTGAACTCTAGATCACTCTTCTAAAGATTCAGCCACCCCGAAGTCTCGTGCCCACAAGAGTCGAGCACAGTGGTCAACACCATGACCGATGGTCAGCTAAGGCAGTATGCAACAATTTTTTTATTCTCTTCTTATACTTGATGTTTAGATGGAAATATTTAAGGTATGTGGACCATTTTTTATGGTGATCATTCTACAACTTCGCTTGTGTTTGTATGAACTGCAGGGGTTGGTATTCTGTGTGGATGAACATTTCCTTCCCTAGAATGTAATGCTTCCATTGTTGGTAGACCTACATAATGGAATGCATATATTTGTCATAGGTGGGATACTTTGAGACTGTTTGTGAGAATGTCTCACTGTGGGATGCTAGTGGGTGCCCCTGCTGATTGAGAATTGCACCAAGAGCATAGTCGGAGGCATTTGTCTCGATCTCAAATGGTTGTTGTAGGTCTGGTAATGTGAGCACTGGTGCAAAGCTGAGTTGATGCTTCAACTCAAAAAACACCTTCTATTGGGATTCAAAACAAAATAACTTTGATTTTTCCCCTCACTTGGTGACTTGAATCAAAGGCTAGTGATATGACAAAATCCCAACATGAACCTACGATAGAAGTTGACAAGACCCAGAAAGTTGTGAAGGTCCATTAGAGTGGTTGGGGCTAGACAATCTTGAATGACTTGTATCTTGGATGGGTCCATATGCACACCCCACTCATCGATGATGTACCCTAGATATTGAACCTGGGTCATGCAAAAATTCCATTTATCCAAATTATCACACAACTTATGTTGCCCCAATGTTTGGAGGACTTGTCCGTTGATCAGTGGTTGTCATTGATGTCAACTCAAGTAGCACCAGGGGCTACCCTGATCTTTCATGGTAATTTTGACCTACCAAATTACTATATTCTGGGTCAATAATATTTTTTATGGTTTTTACTTGTTGAGATGTTTCCGTTGATATATGGCACGCTATGTAATTCTTCACGGTTTGAGAGATATTCATGTTTGAAGTTTGTAACCCTAGTTAGTGGGCTAAAACCCCATGGAATTGTGGCATGGGTCATTGAAAAGTCAATAATTTATTATTTTTAAGCTCCTAAAATCCCTCCCATGTTCACTTATTGATGACCCTCTCAACCTAATAATTTATGTAAATTGTGATCCACATATCCTCCTCATGTAGGGATTTCGCTACCTCAAATAGGTCATCATGGAATTTGCACTATAAAGTTTTTTATACGAAGGTTCAGAAGCTGAAATTTTTATGAGGTGAAGCCAAAATCCTAAGGACACTCCTGTAAAAATTTCAGATCAAGGTGCGTGATATTTTCGGAGATATGATCTGTGGAAGTCAGTGTTTTTACAGGCTCCTGAACTTCATCTCAAAGCAGTGACCATGGGAAAATCGTCATACTCTCTCTCTACGTATCGGATTGGAATTCTATAAAATGAGGCCAATAGTGCATGGATTTTAGTTTTCTCTATATCAGTTTCAGAGCCAAATGAAGAAACAATGACACGTGGTACACCATACAAGTTCGCTCTACTGAACCAGTCCATAATTAGGGCATTGTGAGAGATTGGGCATAACTCTCTCTTGAAGAATCCAAATTGGGTAAGACCTATGGAATTGGAAATAAGACTCATATGAATACTACAGGACCGAAAATCACATATTGGGGATCTGAAATAACAGAGATACACCAGATTCAATATCCAACTCCTAGAAGGCAAGAAAAAGCTAGATCATGTGTTGTGAAGGGCTGCAAAGGTGTTAGGTCCCTATATTACTAGTATAGTCCCTTATTTTTGTTAGTGTAACCCCCTTAATATTATTATTGTACCCCTATAACCCCCATATTATTATTATTTTGCCCTTAAATTATTATTGTTAGGTCGGCTAGGATTACATTGTGGTCCCACTAGGATTACATTGTGGCCCCATGGACTCCTATATATAGAAAGGAGGTTTCATAATTTGTATCATCCAAGAATTTTTCATTCATGTAATGTATTGGAGGTTTCCCCCTCGAAGTGGCTTATTTCTAAGGTGTTGATATCTCTTTTCTTCTATTCTTGGAGCTGGTTTCACAACATTTGGTATCAGAGCTTTGGATTATAGGGTTTCGCTGCTCCAAACAGGTCATCGTGGCATGTTCACTATAATTTTTTTTCTACGAAGGTTCAGAAGCTGAAATTGTTGGTATACGAAGCAAAAATCTTGAGGAAAATCGTCGCAAAATTTTAGACCTTGGTTTGCAATATTTTTGGAGATATAATCTGTGGACTTTAGGTCATTTTGTTGGCTCTTGAATTTAACCTAAACAGGTCATCATGGAATTTGTGCTATAACATTTTTTATACGAAGGTTTAGAAGCTGAAATTTTTAGAGTGCGAAGCCAAAATCCTAAGGAACACTGTCGCAAAATTTTAGATCTTGGTTCACAATGTTTTCGGAGATATGGTCTGTGGAAGTTAGGCCTTTTTCAGGCTTCTGAATTTCATCTCAAAGAGGTGACCGTGGCAAAATCTTCATAGCTCTCTCTTTGAGCATCGGATTGGAATGTTGTAAAAAGTGGCCGCAAGTAAACGGACTGTAGTTTGATGTCTATCAATTTTAGAGCCAAAGGAGGAAACAGTGACACATGGCAATTCGTACAAATTTTCTCTACTGAACCAGTCCATAATTGGCGACCACAGTACTATGGTCCTTACAAGGTCTTGCAAAAGATTGGTACTATGGAATACAAATTGGAGGTTCCTGCTTCTTCACGAGTGCATCTGTTTTTCCATGTTTCATGCTTAAAGAAGGTTATAGGTGAAAATCTTCCAGTTCAAACAATATTGCCAGAACGTGATGAGGAAGGAAAAATCATAATGGAACCTGAAGCAGTCACGGAAACAAGAACTCGACAGCTATGAAATCGATCAATTTCAGAGTATCTCATCAAGTGGAAGAAATTACCCACTGAAGATTCTACATGGGAGGATGAGAATTTTATACATAAGCACCCAAATCTACTCAAGCGTTGAGGACAACACTTTTTTGAAGGAGAGGGGCATGTTAGGTCCCTATATTACTAGTGTAGTCCCTTATTGTTGTTAGTGTAACCCCCTTATTGTTATTATCGTGCCCCTATAACCCCCATATTATTATTAATGTGCCCTTGAATTATTATTTTTAGGTCGGCTACGATTACATTGTGGCCCCACTAGGATTACATTATGGCCCCATGGACTCCTATATATAGAAAAGAGGTTTTGTAATTTGTATCATCCAAGAATTGTTCATTCATGTAATGTATTGGAGGTTGCCCCCTTGAAGTGGCTTATTTCTAAGGCATTGATATCTCTTTTCTTCTATTTTTGGAGCTGGTTTCGCAACAAAATGACCAAAATTTATAGGGCAACAAAGAAAAGAAAGGTGCAGAAGAGGGTAGCATGACAAGAGCAACAATCAAGGTGCATAGCAACAACAAAAAGTTCACCACATGAAGTCTTCAAGTGGGCAGCACTGCGTACAGTCATTGTAAAATTATCATTGTACTAAGTCATTGTAAATGCATCATTGTAAAAATTGTACAAGTGTCTATCTACCAAGAGTTGAAGAAGTAATGTCAGAAGGTCTAGGATCATCATTAGGTGGCTGTGTCATAGTTGGGGTTATGGTCTAGTGTGTATTCTTCTTCTACATCATTCTATATCATTGTAAAGTGGACCATTTTCCCTGGTACAAGAGTCCATTCTTGTTTTATTCTTCTATAGGATGGTAGGGTGGTGCTAGGCTGGTGAATGAAGTCATCAACAGGTTCAAGCCTGTGAAAACTTCAGGGTGGTAGGGTGGTGCTAGGGTGAGTTGTAGATAATTGGGTGTTGGGGCATCCGTTCAGTTGTCTAATGAAGTATCTCGGGTGTTGGAGTGTCCATCCAGTGGGAGCTGTAGAAGAATGCTTTTCTAGATTCTAGGAAGTTGGATCTTTATTTTCAATTGGAGTTGAATATTAAAGAATTATTAGAAAAACATTCAGGTGGTTTTTGTCTCGGAGAGGGTTTCCACCTTAAAAACTATGTGCATTTGTGTTCCTTTTGTTTACTGCTATCATTGTACAAACACTGATACTAATTGAAGATTAACTAATGCTCTGAAAGATTAATAATAATACTATTTGAAAGGAATACTGATTCACCCTCCCTCTTAGTATTTCCATCACTGTTTAATGTGGTGAAGATCAGGATGTCATCCAAATACACCACTATGAATGAGTTGGTGAAAGGTCGCAAAATGTCATCCATCAGCCTCATGAAGGTTGTGGGGGCATTCATCACCCTGAAAGGCATGACCAAACAATAAAAAAGGCCCTCCTTGGATTTGAAGGAAGTCTTCCACACATCGGAGGGTTCGATTGGTACCTGGTGATAACTAGACTTGAAATCAATCTTGCTAAAATATTTGGCCTCCTTGTGTTGGTCCAATAGGTCATCAATCTATGGAATCAGATACCTATTTCAGAAAATGATCTTGTTCAGCGCCTGATAGTAAATACAGAGTCTCTAGGTCCCGTCCTTCTTCTCTATCAACATGATTAGGCTCCTACAGGGAAATGAACTTGGTCTAATGTTCCCTTCCTGTAGTAGCTCCTAAATCTAGCTCTTGATCTCATTGTTCTCTAGAGTCGAACGTTCATAGATCAGCCCTTTGGGTAGCAGTGCACACGGGGTCAAATCGATTAAGTGCTTGACCTGATAGTGTAGAGGTACCCTTCCGAGAATGGTGAAAATGTCCTTGTACTCCTCCACGACTTTGTCCATATATTTTTTTCTTGTAGAGGAGCCCTTTCTAGAGGCCATGGCCAAAATATTCTTCTAGAATTCACGGCGAATCATAAGGAAAATAAATTTCCCAGTTTGGGAGATGATATTACTGAATTTATTCACAGTGATCAGAGAGATGGTAGTAGGGGTTTATACCTCCGACATCCTATACAACTTATTTCCCAAAGTAATAATAACAGTGCGAGGCCTAGATTCATACAAAACATGTCACTTCCAAAAGTATGGTTAGCCTAATAATACATCATAATATTGGAGAGGAGAAACATCATACAATATCTCATCCAGGGAAAATTTTAGGGGCTAATATTCGCAATTGGGCTAATTTTCCATGTTTTTTCAAAAAAAAAATTCGCCAATTTCCATTTTTTTTTAAATTGATTCGCCTAAATTTTATAGTATAAATTTATTTTACCTTGAAAATCGCCAAAATTTTATATATACTAATATAAAATAATTAGAAACCTAAATGTTTTTAGAAAAATATCATCAAAACTTTTACAATTTACATATTTGGGAATAGTAATATTCGCTAAGGTTTCTAAACTTTAAGATAAACATCCATCCTTAAAATTTTCCTGATCTCATCTGTGAAGGGTTTGATGTTGTATGGAAGGCGATAGTGTTGGATGACGTAGAGATATCATCCATGGCGAAGCCACCCGATGGTGTACGATTGTGGGTGTGCCATGATTGGTAGGTCTAATTGCTTCAAAACCTCTATTTAAATGAGGTTATTTTGGCTCCCGTTGTCAAAAATGAACTACATCAGAGAACCCTTCACCCACATATGTTAGTTGAAGAGGTGTTGCCCCTCCTCTGGTTCTTTGGGCTCATCCTTTTGGATCTTGTTGGTGGCAACAGTGGCACTGGGCTCCACATAAATAATATTCTTCCATTTATCATTCCCCTTATTGGGTTCTAACTTAGAATTAGAGGATGCATATGATTTGGAAGCCTTTAGCTTAGTCACTAGTGACTAGATGGCTCGACACTCACTCGTGGTGTGAGTAGAGATCTTATGGAACTCACACCTCTTTCTTGTGTCCTTATTTGTCTTCATGGTGTTTTTATTTCTTGTGGCTTCTATGGGTTGTCCTAGATCGCCCCGCCTTGTCTTTTCCCTTTGTTCTATAGCTTGGGGATGCCTTTCCCTTCCTCTAGATTCAATAATCCAAAGTCCCACTTCTTCTGTTTAAAATTATTCTCGATCTTGACATCATATCGATAGGTGGCACCGAGCGAGGAGATGCCTAAGAACTCCATTTCATCCTAGATGTACTTATGCAAAAAAAACGTGGTACTTGAGTACCAAATTTCGCTCAGAATCATTTATGCCCATCTTCGTGTGAAGGGCTTGAAAACCATTTGTGAACTCTGTCACATATTGGTCCCTTCCCTTCCGCAACATGGTCCACTTTATGTATTTTTATTCATAGCTACTGATAGGGTAATATTGTTCCTTTATGGCATCTTAGAAATAATTCCAAGTGGGTGCGGCTGAGAATAATGAGGATCCCCCCTTGTACTTTTGCTCACAGTAGGTTTCCCACTAGTCCTTGACATAGGGGGCGACCTTCAGTAGTGAAAAAGTAATCTTTTCCTGGTTGGAAAAGTCACGATCTAAAAAATATCGTTCCAATAGATTTACCCATTAATCTACGACATCTGGCCTTCAAATATGGGAATGTCAAAGTTAACTTGTACCTTAAAATTCTTGGCACCTCCAGAGTGGATGTCGGATGAAGATGTGTCGCGTGTGAGTAGCCGTCGAAGGAGTTGGGAAAAATTATCCATCATCGCGTTCCTCTGTTTCTCAAGGGCCTCCTCGAGAAATATTTTGAAAGGATCTCATGCTCTCTCATATTTATTTTCTTCCGCCATGGGAGGACGTCAGGGTTTGTGAGGTTGATATTGCAAAGGTTCAACCAGATCGATCCCTAACTCCTTATACCTTGAACTTGTTGGGGACATGAAAATAAAAACTGAGAAAGAACATACCAATCTAATACCACTAATCCGAACTTATGCACGAATAGAATAGAATACATATAAAAAAGTAAACACGTAAAATGAAGCAGAAATAAAACTTCATTTCATTAATATCAAAGAATTGAAATATGCTTACATACAAAATGGAAATAAACTAGCTCTGGTGATGGTAGCTTATCTCTGAGAAGCGATGTGCTCGCTAGATACCTCTAAAATGTGCTACAATGAGTCTCGGTGGCCTTTTTGTCATTGAGAAACAATGATAAACCCTAAACATCCAAAAACCTAACCCTAGGAGATGAAGCACCAAAAGTTTGTAGGCCTCGTTGGGGTAAGTTTCAACGTCAACTTCCCGACGCCTTAACTTTGGCATACGATCTCCATTTGGCTATCATAATACCTCGTTTTGAATGTTTTGAAGATGAGGCCAAAAAAAAACAAGAAGACTTATTTGGGACTTCTCCAATATCTCCATTTTTCCTAAAAACATCTTTTAGTCCCTCAAAACGGCTCCAAAAGTTTAGGACTTGAAAAACTACCAAAAATAATAAATTGTGCTATAATTAAGGAAACTAAAAACAGAAAGAAACAATGGTGGGGGTCTAATTGGAATAGGAGGTTGCCCATCAATATCCACTTGGATCAATTTACCCCACAAATATTTGTTGAGGAAGTAAGTCAATTGTTTTGCAACCCTGGTTCCACATTTGAATTATGGTAAGCAATATATATTCTACAAGAAAATATAATGGTCCTAGTATTGAATAAATCATAAAATACAAAAATCATCATGGAAAGAGAAGTGGAAATTGATTGTACACATGACTTTTACAAACGATGTTACCATATGGCGGGAAGTATTGGACTATTATAAAATGATGGAACTTTCTGTTGATGAATATAAACTAACACTTTTAGATAAATGGTCTCATTCTAATAATATTGATAGTGAAATAACTAGGGGTTATTTTGATGTGGAAAATATGTATTACAATCTCCTAGACATATTCAACTAGAGATGATGATTGTCTCTATAAACCCTACTAGCCAATATAATTTCGTTAATGATAATTTGGATAAAATTTTGAAAATTCTTGCTAATAATATTCAACACACATAGGTGGATGGTGTAATTGTTCACATTTTTTAGTATTTCAATATTTCCATGGATAAATATGAAATGAATTCATATTTTGTAGATATCCATGATGTAGACGTTATTCTTGGATATCCCTAGATGGGAACAAATGCTACAACCAATAACAATGTTCAAACAAATTTTATGAATTACGGTACAAGAAAAGGAATATCACATTATCAGATCTCTCTCTTGGTAAACAAGAAGGACTTAGAGGGCCACATGCAACATTCGTTTTAGGAAACAAAATTGCAATACTTCATGACAACTTAGAAGATGAGTCAAAGGTTTAATTGGAAGAAGATTTGTTGGCTTGAGGGGTCCTGACACAGGTTTGGTATGCAAGGTTTTCCAACAAACCTCGATACTACTGGCCCTTTCTGTAGTGACCTGCTTGCGCAGGTCACAGTCTCACCTGAAGTAGTATGGGTGGGTGCTGGAACCAGGTTTCCTCACCCTGAGAAAGGAAGGGTAAGGCAAGCAGCGCTGCGTTCTGTTTATATTACCTCGTCTTTGCGCAGGGTTAAATATGTATCCAATTGCATCCACGTGCACTAGATCTATAATTATATGCTTCTCATAACATCAACACACAGTACATAACCCGAACAGAACAGATTTAGATTTACTTCAATACACAGACTTTCGCAGCATGATATAACCAGAGAAGAACAGATCCAATCATTCAATATATAGACCTTCGTAGTGCAAAGACAGAAAATGCATAACACAGTAATTATCAGCAATCCATTCAATAGTACTCACAGTTTCAGATCTAATAATCCAGCATATTCATTCATTCATCACCCTTACAATTCCCTTCCCAACCTGCGCACACAGCAGCAAGGTCCGCACACAGCTGGACTAGGATCTCCGCGCACACAGCTAGCAGGAGTCCGTTCCCCAAAACCCAAACAGATTTCTTACACAACAGATCGCATCAATAGCTCATCAAATCCTACCTCTTACAATCCGAAATGCCTCTCTATTTATAACAATTTAGCTTTAACATTCCTATGGTCCGCAACCCATGGTTTTCGGACCCCTAGTTTACCCTTTAACCCCTATTACAATGCTTTCAGGGCTTTGAACCACCCCAAAACCCTTGCGCTCTACTAAATATAACAAAAATAACCAAAATGGTCTGGTTTTGTAGCTTGTTAGGAGACCCTGTTCCAACAGTCCCCCAACACAATCTTGTGACTCGTCCCGAGTCACTTTGGTGGCGTGCCAATAATATACATGTGTAAGGTAGCCAGGGAGTGAAGGAGGGGTGGAAGCACTTCCTTGCTTCGGGCTGCCGCATGTTGCACAATATTGATCATTGTCAGCGAAGCAGGCCCATCGAGATCTGGACCAATGCGTTCCAATAACCGGTGGAGGTGTGCAATGGCAGACTGCACATCATGTGCAAGCTGGAGTGCAGCATCAGACCATGGTTTCATCTTTTTGTACACAATCTTCTGGAGTGACGAAGGTCCTCAATCTGGTGCATGGTGGCTAGGCGCTGCACGAGGCTGGGGGGAGGTGTGGAGGCCCGAACTCGGTCTAGAGCATCTTCTGCCTACTCCAATTCCCATTGGGTATGCTGAAGCATGGGGTGGTGCTGTGCTTTCGTCCATAGCTATGTAGCCTCTTCAAAAAATTGGGTTCCCTGTGCCAGTTGTTCCTGAATAATGTGTGTGGCGTTAGTGACCACATAAATTCGTTGGGCGCGTTCTTCCCGGGTCATGACATACTGCTTACGTCGTTCTTGGGAACCGCAGTGTACTTCTTGTAATACACTGGCAGACAATATTTGTAGCTCTATAGTAGATAGTTGTGCTAAGTCTACTTGAATGTCCCCATGATTTAGTTTATAAGTGTGAATTGTGACAGTGCGGGGGAGTAAACATATGTTGCTTCTAGCGGGTGGGGCTTGGAAATGGCAGAGATGTCGTAGTAGGTCACGGTACCGCAACATTCCTACCGAACTTGGTTCGCAGCTAATCCTCCCAGGTGGCAGCCCGCATGCACTTCTATTACTGCACTCAGCATCTCTCGGCCCTCTTATCAGTTCCTCCTATGAGTTGGGATCCATAAGAGAGAGACGAGCGTTATAAATCATAGAAATAAGTAGAAAAAACCATAATGCAGGTATCCAATACCGCTTGATAGTAGAATAGATAGCCCGAGCCAACATCTTCCCTCCATTCGTGCCCCAACCAAAGCTACTGAATGGCGAGGTAGCTCGTACGTGGTGCGTACCTTCGATCTATTGAACCGTTCTTATCATAAATTGTGATATTGATAACCTACCACCCTTTTTCTATGTTTGTAAGTGTCTTTTCGCATTAAATCAGGATGTGCTGACATTCCTCCTTTGTATCCAAGTTCGTGTTCCTGAAATGTTAGGGCATGGCCGACGCGTTGGGGGTCCTTCCATATTTCGACTGAAGGTTGACACATGGTGATCCTGTAAGTCGATCGAGAGTCTTTTCGAAGCATTTATGTCGTCCGTGGAAGGAGCATTTTTGTGCAGGACGACTGTGTGATATGTCCGTAGGTGAATTAATTCTTCAGTTGCTCGCAAATTATCCCAGATACTCATGATTTTAGACAGGTCCGTAATTTGGTTGGGAAAGGGTCTACCGCACCCTTGAGTGTTGCGTGCAAGCAGGTCACCACGTGGGTTGACCGATCTTGGGGCCCATCTAGGTAAGGGGGTTTCTATACACATGATCACCCTACTCCAATACTTCCTCTGGGTAGGGGAGACAAGTCCCTGCGCAGGTGCTTCATATCGAGTTAGTGGTAGTGCCTCAGACCTACATTCTGTGGACCCCTTAGGCTTCACAGGCTTCAGAGTGTCATCTGTGACCTCTTGGTAAGGCAAGGTTCTTTCCATGGTAGAAATGCGACAGAAGCTTCTGACGGTCTGAAGGCTATGAAGTGCTGAAACCTCATGCAACCGGCTTTGTTGATTCTTCATGTCCTCGTCGGAGTTGGAAAAGCATTCACTGTCCTTTTCCCAATAGTGCATCCCTTCATCCATGGGGTTAACCCAATCTTCATCTTGCACAGTGATCTTATAGATATGATCTAATTCTTCCTTTGTATGGACAGGCTCAGTATACTGGGCACCTTCCGCGGGATCTAGAGGTACTATGACACGCGTGCCTCCGCTTTCGAACACCATGCTTCATTTTTTATGTTAATAATGCCTCCCATGTATATTTCCCTATCTAGTCCAGGGAGCACAGGGTAGGGGTCTGCATCTTCAACGATCTCAATTACTTCAAAGTCATATAGGACCCTTGCCCCTACAATGTCAACCATAACCTTTGTTAACCTCCCCAAGGGGATGATTTTCTATTGATTTTCCATGCACAACTGGATAGTGGACCATTCAAATTTGGGCTTCCCCATTCGTTGCCAGGTTTTCTTAGGTAAAACATTGGCATCAGATCCAAGATCCAAGATAACCTCGATAGTGGAACATTCAAATTTGGGCTTCCCCATTCATTGCCAGGTTTGCTTAGGTAAAACATTGGCATCGGATCCAAGATCCAAGATAACCTGATCCATTTCATAGTCCCCGATTTGTGCAGTTAGCTGCATTTCTTTCCTTGTGCGTTTCTTAGAGCTGTATAGTTTGTGCACGTTCTTGGTCTCAGGGATTACAGTGGGCCGAGATGCGCAGGTATTCATTAAAGCCAAGAGGTTTCTTACGGCCTGTGGGTTCCTGAGAAATTTCAGACATGCCTTCAAAAAAGTCTCAATTTTTTCCTCGCTTTGAGACTATGCAAGGGTTGCTGGTAGTGCTTGTTCTTCGCAGGGTACCTTTTTGTTTTCTTTGGTATCTAGCCCACTACATGTTATGATATTTACTCTTGGATTTGCTTCTCTTAGATCAGTCTTACCCCTCTGTACGTTTTGTGTAGGGGTAGGCTTATTTTCTTGCATTCTAGCTATCAATATCGGGTAGTATTCTACCTCATGGTCTAGCTATTTGCAGTATTTACACGACGACCTGGTGGGATTAGGGAATTATCTGGAAAAGTGCCCTATTTCTCCATAATTATAACAGATTTGCTGAATTCTTCCTCGTCCTTCACTTCCTCCTCGACCTCCTCTGCCTTGGGTCGGTGACCCTCCAAAGTGCGCAGTCAGTCTAGGTGATGCATATTCTGATTGCACCCGATATAGGTTCCTGTGATCCATCATCAAGTCATACGTTCGACAATTCTGCTCGTCATGCCCTACGGATCGACAGAATCAGCACCATTGTTGTTTTAGCTCTAGGACATATGCACCCAACCATGGGAAATGGTTCGTATCGTGTAGGCCTACTACCCGACAATAATCACACCATAGCGCAGATCCGCTCGATCCAGGTTGCAACAGGACAGGTTCCCTGCTTACCCCTATGCGTAGTGGGCTATGTCTTCCAGCTTGCATATAATCAGTCAGTAGAGGGCACTGATCCTTTGTGTTGCCAGACACTGGGAAATGTATACACCAGAGATCCGCACAGAGGTCTTTTCCTCGCTCTTTTCATAAGTTCTGTATCTCTAGGTGCATAGCCCCAAGTTATTCCTGGATCTGTTGGACTCCTACTGAGGTATCCTCCGTAGAAATTTGAATAACTGATATTTTATCCACCAATATTCTCCTGATCACACACTATTTTATCTTCATGCACAATACAAAATCTCTTCTACCATTGATCATCACATGTGGAAATAAAATCAATTGCATGCACACATTAAAGCCATAAAAAATCACACATATGAACACAATATTTCATGGGAAAGCTTAAAGCTGAAAACCCCCAACTATTTGTATATTATATATGTCATAGAGATCATGTAACAATCATCATACAAAGCTCCTCACAAGCTCTCAGTATAATCTCCACTTGCTACACACTAATCAGGCTTGATCTTGCAAATCCCATGCACCGATCTTTGCCAGCCTTTAGCTTGCCTCTACTGCGCAATCCCTACTGAAGAATGCCTCTTGATGAGAAGTAATTACACCAGAATTGCTCACATAGTCTTTATAGGCATCTCTACTGAGTGTTGGATGCAAACCATGCATCACTTATAGTCACAACTGATAGTCACACTTGCTCTTTCACCTATCTTTGCACTGGTCTCCACTGAAACTGTCCATGCATTGAAGTTAACTGATGTATTATTTAGTTGATTAATGAGTTTATAATTAGTGAATTAATTAATAATTAATTCACACCACTCTCACTACTTGTATCAATCAGTTAAACTAGATACAAATAGCTCAACTATGTTTAGATTAGTTAAACTGAACACAACTCCATTAACTCCTCAATCAACTCCACCAAACTCTCTCACATGAGTTCTAACTGAAGTATCCATGCAATAGCTCTAGTAAACCCTTAGGAATAACGTAATTCCTTCTGTCAGCTCCTATGCCACATCTGTGCACTTAACTGAAGTGCTCCAAGAGAATAAGATAATGTTTATAGTCCAAATATTATTAAGAGCTAATAATATTCGACATATCTATTTTTAGACTGGCAATCTAAAAATAGATTCTGCCCAATATGTCTAAAAATATAAGTCCATCAATTTTTCCAACTTGACCAACCATCCACAAATAGCATCCCACAACTCATAGAATATGATCGACATGTCTAAAAATAGACATAGTCTAAAAATAGACTTTGTGACAAAAATCAACTGTGTGGCCCCCACCTAGTTTTCGTGATCACTTTCCAACTAGGATCAGGAATGATGTTTCAGGATGCCTCCTTCACTGTTTCTTGTTGCAATATTCAACAATCCCTCTCAACAAGAAAGGATTTTCTTTGCATGC
Organism: Pinus albicaulis; assembly: GCA_034641835.2. NCBI lineage: Eukaryota > Viridiplantae > Streptophyta > Pinopsida > Pinales > Pinaceae > Pinus > Pinus albicaulis. Next base: position 187,750,180 of record CM076584.1, read on the forward strand.
GACATGCAACTCCATGCATTCGCCCTGCAACCTTCACAAGCGCCATGCAACTCCATGCATCTGCTCTGCAACTCCTCTGGAACAGAATAGGCTCCAAAAAACTCAATCAATCTGATGCATCTATCATCAAAGTCTTCGACTTCTACTGGTACCAATTGCACATATCATTAGGAACCACTGCACTGTTAAACTCTTGCACCCATGCACTCTGCACTTGCTGTCAACTCTGATCCACGCTCCAGTATTTGACACTGTCACTTTGATCTGCTTGCATCAATCCAACTGATCATGCTACTACTACGCTGTGGGCACCTCCTAGCCAGGTTCAATTCATGATATCCACACCATCTCATGAATCCTTCCCAGAAATCTCCTCTTGGGATTACTCATGCATGTTGCCCCACCTCTCACCTGGTGGTATAGCTACATGCACTCCCTCTGCCCATCTGGCATGAAATTTCTCTGCATGAGTGGTTTCTTCCACTCCATGATCCTCATCTCGTGGTTGTTCCACATCCCGAGGTTCAATATTACCTGCATGCAAAACTTGCTCCCTCTCAAGCATCAATTGCATGTCTTTCTTGCACTTCCCAACAGTAGGAAGCTCTGTAGACATCCCATCTACTTCAAGTATGTAGAGATTCTTTGCTCGAATCCCAACCTTCTTGACTTGTCCTTCTTCATCCACACTAACTCCTACACTCCCAAGCTCATCCCTACAGTGGAAATTTTTTTTCAAGTATATCGGAATAGTGTCATTCTTCTCCATTTTTATTTTCCTGAGTTTATCCTTGAGTGCCAACTTCCTATGGTCGATTTAATACAAAAAACTCAACCGCTTCAATGCTTTGCAATTTCTCCAATGATCAATATCGCTCTGATACCATGTAGAAATTTTAATAACTGATATGTTATCCACCGAGATTCTCCTGATCACACACTATTTTATCTTCATGCACAATACATAATCTCTTCTACCATTGATCATCACATGCGGAAATAAAATCAATTGCATGCACACATTAAAGCCATAAAAATTCACACATATGAACACAGTATGTAATGGGAAAGCTTAAAGCTGAAAACCCCCAACTATCCGTATATTATATATGTCATAGAGATCATGTAACAATCTTCATACAAATCTCCTCACAGGCTCTCAATATAATCTCCACTTGCTACACACTAATCAGGCTTGATCTTGCCACTTTAGCCTCGCTTCTACCGCTCAATCCCCAAAATGTTGGGCCTCGATGAGAATGAATTAACCCAGCCTTGCTCACGCAGTCTTTATAGCCATCTCTACCTAGTGTTGGATGCAAAACCATGCATCACTTATAGTCACAACTGATAGTCACACTTGCCCTTTCACCTATCTTTGCACTGGTCTCCACTGAAACTCATTCATGCAATCGAAGTTAAATTATGTATTATTTAGTTGATTAATGTATTTATATTTAGTGAATTAATTATTAATTAATTCACACCACTCTCACTAGTGTATCAATCAGTTAGACTAGATACAACTAGCTCAACTGTGTTTAACTGAGTTAAACTGAACACAACTCCACCAACTACTTCTACAAATCCACCAAACTCTGTCACATGAGTTCTAACTGAAGTCCTCCATGCAATAGCTCTAGTAAACCCTCAGGAATAGCGTAATTCCTTCTGTCGTCTGCTATGCCACATCTGTGCAGTTAACTGAAGTGCTCCAAGAGAATAAGATAATGTTTAGAGTCCAAATATTATTAAGAGCTAATACTATTCGACATATCTATTTTTAGACTAGCAGTCTAAAAATAGACTCCGCCCAATATGTCTAAAATTATAAGTCCATATATTTTTCCAACTTGACCAACCATCCACAAATAGCATCCTGCAACTCATAGAATATGATCGACATGTCTAAAAATAGACATAGTCTAAAAATAGACTTTGCGACAAAAATCACCTGTGTGGCTCCCACCTAGTTTTCGTGATCACTTTCCAACTAGGATTAGGAATGATGTTTCAGGATGCCTCATTCACTGTTTCTTGTTGCAATATTCAACATCCTCCCAGGGAGTAGCTTCTAACTTCATAGTGGCTTCTACAGCTTTCTCCTGCGATTCAAAGGTCTGCTGATTCATTGGTGTGCGCAGGTGAGGTAACAACATGGCGATGAACCATTCCGTATGTTGCCTATCATCATACTCAAACCCCCCTTCCTTGAGTGCCTTCTTTAACCGTTGATCTGCCTCCCACACTGATTTAGACACACCTTGTTTGAAGTCCTTTACATTCGCCACTAACTGGGAATAGGACTTTGGTTTGTGGAATTGTTGCTTCAGAGCATCCTTAATATCATGAATGGAGGCGGTTCCATTATGGGCAACATATTGCATATACCAGTCCAGAGCTTTGTCTTCGAATGCTAAAGATAGCTGCGCCCTTTTTATTGTATCACTTGCCACGTTCTGCGCAGTCCAGACAGAGTTTGCAACGAACCAAAATCGATCCATGTCCTCATCTCCTACCCCCTTGAAGGTAGGTAGTTTCAGATGCACAGCCATATCACTATCCAGGGACGACGTTATAGGTGAGTTCTTACCCCTGCGTGCCCTAGGTGGTGATGTGGCCGGTTCCTTCACTGGGCTATAGGTGGCCCTTCCTCTATCAAGGTTGGTCCGATAATACTTACCACTGCGTGTCGCACTCCCGTCTGGATCTGAGGTCATTCAGTCGGTATGGCTACATAGAATGCTCTTCTCGCACAACAAATTCTTGATCAGTAAAGGTAACGTCCTCAGAAACTTACCCCGAAATCCTTTGAAGAATCGTCGCTCGGCCTCAGAGTATGATACAGATTGATCAATGGCAAGCTCTATCACAAAGCCTCCTAGCACACTATCCACCCAGTGATCCATCGTGTGTGTAATAGTGTTATCGGTTCTTTCCAGCTGTTCAAGCAGATCTGGAGTCCACTGAGTGACTCGCTTGTCCTTCCAACACTTCTGGAATTCTACCAGCCTAGCCAGCCACTCCTGAAGCTCAATTGCAAAGGTTACAAAGAATATTTCGTAGCTTTCAGTAAGAACGTACCTATTCTTCCACCTTTTTGCCGTCAATTTTTCACTTCGTTTTTCTCTTACTGCAAACTCCTGGATCTGCCTTTCGGACCAGTCCTCGATCTCTTTTCTTTCAGGCTTCCAATATTCTCTTGTCATTACCCAATCCCTTTCTCAGATCTCTTCTGGTCCCGACAACAGAACCATTTTTTGGCTTGAGGGGTCCTGACCTAGGTTCGGTGTGCAAGGTTTTCCAACAAACCCCTATACTATTGACCCTTTCGGCAGTGACCTTCTTGCGCAGGACACAGTCTCACCCGCAGTAGTATGGGTGGTTGCTGGAACCAGGTTTCCGCACCCTAAGAAAGGAAGGGTAAGGAAAGCAGGGTTGCATTCTGTTCGGATTACCTCGTCTCTGTGCAGGGTTAAATATGTATCCAATTGCATCCACGTGCACTAGATCTATAATTATATGCTTTTCATAACATCAACACAACAGTACATAACCCGAACAGAACATATCTAGATTTACTTCAATACACAAACTTTTGCAGCACGAGATAACTAGAGCAGAATAGATCCAATCATTCAATATGCAGCGCAAGGACAGAAAATGCATAACAGAGTAACTATCAACAATTCAGTTAATAGTACTCACAGATTCAGATCTAATAATCCTGCATATTCACTCATTCATCACCCTTACAATTCCCTTCCCAACCTGCGCATACAGCAGTAAGGTCCGCACACAACTGGACTAGGATCTTTGTGCACACAGCCAGCAAGAGTCCATTCCCCAAAACCCAAACAGATCGCATCAATAGCTCATCAAATCCTACCTCTTACAATCTGAAATACCTCTCTATTTATAACAATCTACCTTTAACATTCCTATGGTCCGCAACCCATGGTTTTCGGACCCCTAGTTTACCCTTTAACCCCATTACAATGCTTTCGGGGCTTTGACCCACCCCAAAACCCCTGTGCTATACTAAATATAACAAAAATAACCAAAATGGTCTGGTTTCGTAGCTTGTTATGAGACCCTGTTCGAACAAGAGTATATAGTAGAACCTACAAATTATCCATGGGATGGGCATCTACAAAAAGAAGAATTTAAGGAACCCGAGGTTAAATATTCAAATCTATAGGAAGTGAGAATTAAGGTTGTTGTATATTACCACCCACACCACTTAGAAAAATTTCAATCATTAAGGCATAGGTATAAGTATGAATAAGATTATTATGGACTAATTACCCACCACCAGTGGGTCACACCTATAGGATAATTTTTCTCCTAGATTTGTCTTCATCCTACAACCATCATCCCCTTGTAGCCATTAGGTAACTCGATGTGCCACCATTCTCCACCACCTGAGATAGCCATTGTGTTCCATTGCTGATATGTTCTGATCATATTTTTGAAGGTGGACCTTTCAAACCCCGAAGGTATGGCTTTCATTATGTACTTGGGTATATTTTCTTGATTTTCTTGGGCATATTTGTACATGGATTGGTGTGGGGATTCAATGGAAATAATTGGCTTGGTTTGTACTCTTGCCCCCTAGTTCCAACTTGGTGGTTAGTATTATATCATAGTCCCGTGGGATCTAATCTATTGGCTACTATCTTTAGAAGTGCAAATGGATGGGAAAACCTGATTTTGGTTGCATGGTACTGCTTCCTGACACCATACACCTCACTCCCCTCTTCTCGTTAATCCTTTTTCACATTTTTCCCATATGGGTCCACTAGGTGTTAGCCTCCCCCTCCCCTTGTCCACACTTTGGGTCGAGTTTGGAATGAGACCTCGAAGGTTGATGCAGCTAAAAGGAAAGTTAAAAGCACAATTTTGCCACTTATAATAGGAAATGTACCATAAAATGTGAATATGTATGGGACATAAGAATTTAGCACATGGTAAAATTCCAAGCATGATCTCTACCCCCTATCATTATGGCCATCAACCTAGTTCCTAGGCCCACTGTGTGTGCCCCCTTAATCATTAAGGAACCCATGATTGTCCCAAACCTCGGTGGGTGACGATTATCGAACCTTAAGGGGGAAATCACAAATTTATCATATGCATCATGCACTCATCTCGTGGAGCCGTGAGCAGTTAAAAGAAAGAAAAATCAATAAAAGGAAAACAGAATATGAAGAAGGGTGGAAAATGGAGGTTTGGGTAACTCATTCACAATCATTGGTACCTCCTACATCCATATACCCATGTGTGGCATTTTCTCATCATAAGTACCCTTGTACCATGACATGTGGCTTGGACCCTTCCCTATTGCCCCATTCTGTTCCACCTTCATTTCACATGACACCTACCATTTCACAGATATGCCATGGGCCTATTATTCCGTTAAAGGTTGAAACCACCTAATATGATCCTTCATTAACCTCCATTTTGAGCTTGGTGACACTTGTACCTTCTAAAGCCCATTTGGAAGATCATGCCACTATGAAGTGTCCACTTTTTCCCCTGATTTGAAAGCTTATTTATTCAATTACACTAATGAATTGTTTTACTATAAGGTGAGGAGACACATTAGATCTTATACAGGATTGTAGGTGGGTCTTCATCTTATCCTTGGCCTTCCTATACGGGATCCTATCCCTGCATAGGGTCATAATGGCACTTTTAGGGTGAGCATTGAGAGCCATGGGCCTCCACAACAATAGAGCATTGATTACCATTCCATGGGCTTCTTCATCAACACATATTTATTGCTCAATCCCCATACATATAAAGAATATGATACACTTGGACCACGTTTCCCAGTCGGCCACGCTCTTGTACCTCACACTTAGTAGCCGATCTAGAGAAAAAGTAAGTTTTTGTCTCATCTGGAGAGACATGGGAGGGATTGTGTCATCATTATAGCCCTTATTGATGGAGCATTGAAATGTTTGATTGAGTTGGAGACCCATGAGACTATTGATTGTGCCCCAAAGCCACTTAGGAGCACCACTCATGTTTTGCTTGGAATACTTATCTTGGCCTTCCAATAGCCCTTTTGCACCATTATTCTACCATTTCAACATCATTAGGAAGGATTGTTGTACACTTTTGAGCTATTTCATGGGGTTGTCACCAATAGGGTTGTTATTTTGCACATTAAAGTAATTTTTAGGTTTTTATTAGGATAATTAGACTAAATCAAACTCCTAAAGGCTCATATAAATGCAAGTAGAGACTAATTTGTAAAAAATTGTCACTTGAACTTGGATTTCTCTTATGAAAAAAAATCAGCCCTGGAATTGCAGAACAAATTGGATGTTTGGAATGCATTTTGATGTATAGAATTTTTTTTATCTTGTCTTGGAGCTTCTCTTTGCAATTTTGATGTATAGATATACTTTCATTTTCTAGTAAGTACCATTTTTCTATGCTTTATTTTACATTGCTAAATATATAATGTATGGCATATTATGTCATGATCTTAAAAGTTCCCTAATTTAATGCAAATTTGTGAGAAAATTGCGATTATAAAATGTGTTGCATGTGTTGTATCTTAAGAGACAATCTGTCGGTTGTGAAAGGAATCAGAGCTTAAGACATTTTAAAAGTGTGTCACAGAAATTATTTTATCAAGAGGTCTTTGTTCTGTCCCTCTGGAGACTAGTTTTCTAAAACCCTTAATGATCTGGAATAATAAAATATTTCATAATTCCATTCTCTACTGATATTTGAATGAAAAGAAGAACTGCAGGGGAAACTCAGAGTAATATGCTGAAAACAAAGAATCTACCACTTTTAAGTTTCAGAGGAAATTCATGGAGAGAGAGGAAACTCAAAATAATATGTTATAAACACAGAATCTATTACTTGAAAGTTTCATCAAGATTTTGTGAAGAGAGGGGAAACTTAAAATAATATGCTGTAAACACAAAATCTATTACTTTTAAGTTTCAGAGAGAATTTGTGAAGGGAGAAGAGATGGAGTGAAGGAGTGCAAATTAAGGTTATTTAACTCTTACTAACAGATGTAATTAAGAGACTAGTTGCTACATTAATTCACTTCATTCAAATAAGAAGGGACATAAAATGGCACAAGAAACACGAATCACCATCCACAGTTGTAGGAAACTTAATGCTTCTTTCATTTACCCATCAGAAAAATAAGTACAAAATGTAATCCCCAAGAGGTCCATAACTCAACCCCCCCTTTCTTTCTTTCTCTCTTGCTTAAATACATCAAAAACAGTTTGTAACTGCTGGAACTTATTGTAACTAAAACTTCCTAAAACTATGTAAACTACCTATTACATCACAATTAATGACTTCATTATAATGTCGATCTTTAAACAAGAAAGAAAAATAAAATTAGAAGTATAAATCTATTTGCATGGATCTGATTTGTTTCTGATGTGTCTCTGTCCATTTTGGTTGTGATATCCCAACGGTCTACATAAGTGCGTCTCCACTAGACTCTTCCCATGCTTTTTCATTTCAAATGTTGTCATCATCTCACATGCTACCCTGCTTTGCCTCTTCTTCTTGTGCCTTGCTGTGTTATGTATTTTCTTCTCCTTTGCCCTGCATCGGATCACATACCCGAGTCTTTCTACCCACGTTTAGACTTTCTTCCCTAAAACGCCGCAAGACTTGGACTTGAAATATAGTCTATCCACCTCTAAGAACATATGACACTTGCCTTCTATCGCATTTCAACGTTTCAACGGTTTTACGTTATAATTCTCCTTTCCTCCTCCGATGCGTTTTAACACAAGAAATTCCTTACTTCCGGATTTGAAAACCTTCGGATTTTACTTTCGAAACCACATCGAATCCACCTGAAAATCGCAAATTGGGGATTTTATTATGAAAGACATGAGGTAAGTGTTAAACTATGCGATGTGTGAAGTGCGATGGGAGGAAGGTGACGTGGCAAGATGGAGTTGGGACCGTTCGTAGGTCACATATCACAAGGTTTACATGGAAGCAAGAGGAGGTTAAATGTTATGTTTTGCGAAGTGAAAAGTGCGGAGGCAAGGAAGGTGACATGGCATGGATGGAGATCGAACCACTCCCGCAGATTGCATATCGCAAGGTTTATATGTAAGCAGAGGGTGGTTATAAATGTTAAAAAGCGTGATGTGCGAAGTGCGATGTACGAGAGGGATGACATGGAAGGGTGGAGGTGGGACCGAACGCAGATCACATGTCGCAAGTTTTATATGGGAGCAAGTGAAGGGTAGACGGTAAGATTTTCGAAGTGTGATATGCGATGGAACCTATGGCCAACACATGGCTCTTCTTCACAATCTCTGATCCATTAACTCTATTGCATCTTTATTTGTGATATCCATTCTTGACCACTTATCTCTAACTTAGATCTCGTGATCTAATCTTGTCCATCCATATGACTTGCATTCCTATGCTATGATCTCCACCGTCCATCTCTCTGCTTCAATTCTGCACTTTGATCCTGACCATCTATTTTCCCCTTTGCGCCTCCTCCAAAACCCTTAAGTTCTTTTAAGGTAAATACACTATTTCTTTGCTTTCTCTAATTTTAAAGTAAAGGGCGTTGGCTCCAGCTATCACCACGTAATGCCATTTATTGAAACTTGAAACCACTTATGGGAGCACTTACGTGGTTTTTTGGAATTTGAAGAGAGTGTTCCTACCATTAATGTTAACCGTCAATTTGCAGGTGAGTGGATTTAACGAGACTTCTTGTGGGGGCACTCCCTGGTATAAATATCATGCAATTTGTGCTCCCGAGTTTCCATTGGATCTTGGCACAATGAATACAAGCCTTCGTTGTACTCGAACTTAGAAGAATGATAATCTTGTTAAATTTTAACTTCAAGACATCTTAGCATTATCCAGTGTTCTGCTACGCTAGTCTCTCCTGAGCTTGTGAATGAGCCCGACTTGACCCTTGTTGTGCGCTTTTCTTCTTTGCTGCTCCTCTGGCTTAGATTTCAGTTCCAATGTTGTTGTTCCTTCCCTGAATTTTGTTTCAGTGCACATGTGATGTTGAATCCTCATTACGCTTGTGGTTATCCTTTTGAGCATATTGTAGGTCTTCTTGAAATTTTAACAATTGTTCCTCAATAAACTTGAATTGCTCAGAACCTCTCTTGAATTTTAGCTGAGTCAAATTAGGCTAAAACATCTGGCACCAATTGGGGACAACACTTTGGTAACAAAGTACTGCTAATAGCTGGTAGATCAATAGCCTTTATTGGGCATGGAGTCAAAGAGCACTTGTAGATCAGTAGACTTTATTGGGCATGGAGTCAAGGAGCACTTGTAGTTCAGTAGCCTTTTTTGGGCACGGAGTCAAAGAGAATTTGTAGATTAGTAGCCTCTACTGGGCATGGAGTCAATCCTGAATGGGAGTTGATCCAGTATGAAATCCTCCCGAAACCTTCTAGACTTTGGACTTCTTCCTTTATTCTTAAACTGAAAATACTGAACTAGAAATACTACAACTAAAAATTCTCAACTTCTGAACTTATTTATGAACAACTCCTATGTATGTATTCATTTATGAACTGAATCAGGTGAATTCAACCTTCCAATGGGACCAATTAATGCCTCCATGCCATTGAAATTTGAAGATCATAATAGTGAGATACCATGGAAGTTTTCCAAATACCAAGCTTTGCACATAAATTTGCATAAATGTCTGTTGCTAACAAAAGAAAGTTTCCATAGAGTCTGCTACTGGATCATAAGTTGATGAGACAAATTTTCATTTGCCTCCTTATCTTGAATTTTTTTTGATGTTGACTTCTTTGAACAGGGCATCTTCCTTCACTGTTTGAATCCTCATAATGCTGATGTTCTTCGTATAATGCCAAATCTTGACAAAAATCTCCCCCCTCCTGCAAACAAACCTAAGAAGATCCTCTACTTTCATTGATTGATTCATTGCTCTGCCTCTGGATAGAATATAATTCCAAAAGACGCTTTTCATATGACTTATGCTTTCCCCAATATCTAAGAAATATATTTTGAAAACCTTGCCATGAACTATTTGAACTTGCTTCCAAACATTGGAACCATTATTGAGCACCCTGCTTTAATGAATGACAAAACATCCTTAAAGCCACATCTTCATAAATAATTTGAATTTTTTCCAGAAAGTACTCAAATTCCAAGATATGTTGTTCAACTGAAATATCCTCCGACTCTCCAGAAAAACTTGGCAAAAATTTGAATCCTTTTGAAGGATATTGAATGAGGATTGTGGGCAGCACCAAGGGTTTGAAAATCACCTTGGTTCCAAGCTAGAAAGAAGTGGATTTATTATGAGGTAGAATATTATCACCCAAAGATGATGAATCCTCACCTTTACGTTCGGACTGTGACATATTACCTTCAGGAATTGTAATGCAACAACCATCTCTCCTTTCATATTTAGGAGATAAAGTTGTGTCAAGATCAATAATAAATTTGGACGAAAAATATTCTTTCTCCAATAAAGAATGTACATTTTTGGCCTTATAATATTCTGAGAAAATAAAGCAGGAAAATTTTTTCTTGATATGTAAGGGAAAATAGACCATCAAACTGATAGTGAAAAATAAAATTTCCTTTAAAAGATTTAAACTCTGATATTTTTATTTTCCTTAGTGCTTTATGATTTCTTTCCCGCAACATACCTCATCTAATGAAACCTTCATCAGTGGAGTCTCCAGGTGAATAATAAAAAACTAAATGTGTATCTAAATCTTGTTCACCATCAAGAAATAGATTTCACTACCCACAGAAAAATAACTTTGTGCCTTCATCCCTGGCAACGACACCAAAAATGTTGTATCTGAAGAGACAATCCCTCGGTTTTCAAAGGAATCAATGCTTAAGACATTTTAAATGTGTGTCACAAAAATGATTTTATCAAGGGGTCTTTGTTTTATCCCTCCGGAGACTATTTTTCTAAAACCCTTAATGATCTAGAATAATAAAATATTTCATAATGCCATTCACTGCTGTTATCTGAATGAAAATAAGAACTGCAGGGGAAACTCAAAGTAATATGCTGAAAACACAGAATCTACCACTTTTAAATTTCAGAGGAAATTCATGGAGAGAGAGGAAAATTGAAATAATTTGCTGTAAACACATAATCTATTACTTTAAAGTTTCATTAGGAGTTTGTGACGAGAGGGGAAACTCAAAATAATATGTTGTAAACATAGAATCTATTACTTTTAAGTTTCAAAGAGAATTTGTGAAGGGAGAAGAGATGGAGTGAAGGACAAATTAAGGTTATTTAACTCTTACTAACAGATGTAATTAAGATACCGGCTGCTACATTAATTCACTTCATTAAAAGAAGAAGGGACACAAAATAGCACAAGAAACATGAATCACCATCAACGGTTGCAGGAAACTTACTATTTCTTTCATTTACCCATCAGAAAAATAAGTACAAAATGTAATCCCCAAGAGGTCCAGAACTCAACCCCCCGTTTCTTTCTTTCTCTCTCGCTTAAATACATCAAAAACAATTTGTAACTACTGGAACTTCTTGTAACTACTCAAACTTCCTAAAACTATGTAAACTATTTATTACATCGCAATTAAAGACTTCAGTACAATGTCAGTATTTAAACAAGAAAGAAAAATAAAATTAGAAGTATCAATCTATTTGCATGGATCTGATTTTTTGTTGATGTGTCTCTGTCCATTTCAGCTGTGATGTCCCAATAGTCTGCATAAATGCATCTCCACTAGACTCTGCCCATGATTTTATGTTTCAAATGCTATCATCATGTCACTTGCTACTCGGCTCTGCCTCTTCTTCTCGTGCCTTGCTGCTTTATGTCTTTTCTTCTCCTTTTCCCTACGTTAGATCACATACCCGAGTCTTTCTGCCCGCGTTCAGAATGTATTCGCTAAACTGCTACAAGAATTGGACTTTAAATATATTCTATTCACCTCTGAAGAACACATCATGTCTACCTTCTAACGTATTTTGGCATTTCAATGGTTTTACGTTATAACCCTCCTTTCCTCCTCCATTGCGATTTAACACAAGAAATGCCTTACTTCTAGATTTGAATACCTTTGGAGTTTACTTTCGAAACCACATCGCATCCACCCGCAAATTGCAAATCGAGGATTTTATTATGAAAGATAGGAGGTAAGTTTTAAATTGTGCGATGTACGAAGTACGACGGGTGACAGGTGACGTGGCAGGACAGAGGTGGGATCGCCCGTAGGTAGCATATCATAAGTTTTACATGGGAACAAGCAGAGGTTAAATGTTATGTTTTACGAAGTGCAAAGTGTAGGGGTGGGGAAGGTGACATGGCACGGACAGAGGTGGGACCGTGCTTGAAAATCGCATATCAAAAGTTTTATATGGAAGCGTAGGTTGGTAAATGTTAAAAAGTGCGATGTGTGAAGTGCGATGTACGAGAGGGATGACATGGAAGGGTGGAGGTGGGACCGCCCGCAGATCACATGTCACAAGTTTTATATGGGACCAAGCGGAGGGTAAACAATAAGATTTACGAAGTGTGATATGCGATGGAACCTATGATCGACACGTGGTTCTACTTCACAATTTCTGATCCATTAACTCTCTTGCATATTTATTTGTGATATCCATTCTTTACTGCTTATCTCTAACTTAGATCTCGCAATCTAATCTTGTCCTTCCATATGACTTGTGTTCCTGTGCTATGATCTACGTCGTCCATCTCTCCGCTTCAATTCTATGCTTTGATCCTGACTGTCTATTTTCCCCTTTGCGCCTCCTCCAAAACCCTTAAGTTATTTTAAGGTAAATACACTATTTCTCTGCCTTCTCTGATTTGAAAGTAAAGGGTGTGGGCTCTAGCTATCACCACGTAATGTCCTTTATTGAAACTTGAAACCACTTGTGGGGGCACTTAAGCAGTTTTTTGGAATTTTAAGGGAGTGTTTCCATATTTAATGTCAAACGTCGATTTGCAGGTGAGCAGATTTAATGAGATTGCTTGCAGGGGCACTCCTTGGTATAAATCTCGTGCAATTTGTGCTCCCGGGTTGCCGTTGGATCTGGGTGCAATGAATATGAGCCTTCACTGTACTCAAACTTGGAAGAATGATAATCTTGTTAAATTTCAAGTTCAATACATTTTAGCATTATCTGGTGTTCTGTCATGCTAGTCTCTGCTGAGCTTGTGAATAAGCCCGAGTTGACAGTTGCTACGTGCTTTTCTTCTTTTCTGCTCCTCTAGCTTAGATTGTGATTCCAATGTTGTTGTTTCTTCCCTAACTTTGGTTCACATGTGATTATGAATCCTCGTTGCACCTGTGGTTATCGTTTTGATCATATTGTAGGTCTTCTTGAAATTTTAACAATTGTTCCTCAATAACCTTGAATTTCTCAGAACCTCTGTTGACTTTTAGCTGAGTCAAATTAGGCTACAAAAACATGCATTACTCAGTTGAAAATGGTGAATGAATGTTCATAGAGGATTGTTTTATATTGCAACCTTGAAACTCCATCAATATTTTTCAAACGAAGTATAAATATCTATTGTAGTTGTGAAGTTGCTTCATTTAGAGCTAGTGAAGTTGCATGAGTCTCCTTGATAGAGCGAAATTCTTAAATCAAAGTGACTCTTGACTCCATTTCTCCCAATTATAAGGAATTGGGTTTTAGATCCATGTTCATCACATTAACGCAATGAAATATCATTCTTTCACCTATTTTCTTCGTCCCTTCAAGGAGAAGGATATTTCTAGGGCTTGGTGAAAAATTTTAGGAAGGAGGAATTTTGGGATTCTATCTAAACAAGTTTCGTCATTTGTCTCTCCTCTAGGAATCCTCTAGTTTTGAATGAATTTTGACAGTGTAATTTCAAATAAATTGATGCCTTAACCTTCATACCAAGTGGGAACCCTTGAAGCTTCTTTGACTTGGGGATTTCTTGAAGGTTCACAAGTTATAATGTATCATTGAAAGCCTTTTCTCTTAGCTATATTGACCTTGGGTGAGCCTTTACCTCGACATATCTCTCAACACTATGCCTTGTGTAGTATCTATCTCTCAATGGGTTTTTCATGGAAATGCATCCTAGATTCTCCCAAAACTCATGCTTTAATTGAATCTTTCCATTGAATGAGCCATCCTTGCCTCATTTTGATCCCTAGTATAGGCATATTAATTAAAACTGAGGAATATTGGAAGTCTTGATCTTAGGCACTCATCATTATTGAACATTCCTAAGCCAGGGTCTAGTCATCCTTCATTGGTATATCTTGGAGAGCCTTTCAGCTTTCCTTGAAGCATTTGAACCATTAATTGAGCCTCTTCTTAAATGGGCCTTGGAAATCAGACCATACCTTTCCATTTATCCTATCATTCTAATGATTTCCCTTACACCGAGACTCCTCCCATCGGTTAAAGTCCATAAAGAGCAGGGGACATTTAATAAGGCGACAATGGTTATTTGTCCCATTGTTTCCATTTGGTCTATTATTTGTCCCTTAGATACCCCTCCTGGGACCCCTGCTAGATTATGTGGCAAAATTTTTGGAGTTATTTCCATGGACACAAGATGTGTGTCTTTACCTTTTACGACATCAATGATATATCTTTTTGGTGACTCCATTGGAAGAACAAAGCCCTCATTCTTCACTGAAATTTATGGTAAATGATTGTAGGGTGAATCAATCATTTCTCTAGGAATCTCTAAATTCACATTAGTGATTCCTACATAATTTAAATTTGTATCAAAGTAGGATGTATTTCTTTGATGAATTTCCTTCCTTGGAAATCTCTAGAATACATGGACACCCTAATCATGTCACATGGAATATGATACATGGGGTGCCTAAGTTTGATGGTGATCCACTCTCTTCAATTAATCGTGTATAAATATTTAATACACATGCTTCAAAGGATGAAATGATTCACCAGGATTCCCTTATAAATTTTTCGTGATATCCCTCCATAGTCATAATTCATGGCTACATAATCACAAACCCTAGAGAATCTCATCTATTGAGGAATTATTTGATGGATTTCTTAGAAAATTTCAAGCATGCCAAGAATTAGACATTCAAGAGGGCACATTCATTAAGTGTTAAGAAGACCTTGGAAAAGATGATCCCACTACCCTTTTGGACATGATATCAGTGATTACTTATTGAAGAGGGGAAATGGGAAATCCATGGACGGGGTTTTGACAAGGACCCTATCTACGACACCGATGATTATGATATCGATAGGAGCCTTATTTTTCCTCATGATCTTGGGGTTGTAGTTGAGTCACATGTGGATCTTTTCTTCACGCCTCATTACACAATCACTAGTAATGATGAAAATTTTCCCCCTTATGAGGGTAGTCTTGAGGAAATAAAATTAATTATATGTATCATTCCTCCTCAACATTTTTAGCACACAATGGTTGCCTCTTTTACATACAATCATCACACCAAGAAACCTACTTGTTTTGTCTCTCGATGTCATCGTTCCCATTATATTCCCATAATGAACTTAGGGTGGCCATAAAGAATAACATTATTAAGAATTATCTTGAATTAAAAAGCTTGGTCATCTGATCATCCATTCTGTATTTGCAAGAAAGGATCTAACTCTCCAAGTTGGTGTCTTTCCCTTCACACGATGACTAGGTCTCTTATTTTCCCACATCCCACCCTGATTGTCCCACATATCATTCTTCCTATCTTGTCTTTTGAATTTATTACATGAGTAATCATATAGGTAAGTATTCTTATATTGATCTAATGATATGTTGGTTACATTGGATCTATGATTACACTTAGCATTTGCATAATGTAAACCATGCATGTTAGCGTAGGATGCATCACATATTGGCTTTCACATTGGAATTTAATATCATATTATATTATTATGCTATATTATATGGATTTTGATTAAAATTGAATTTGGGGTAAATTTTATTTCCTATCGATTTGAAGTATTAATAAAGAATGAGTGATTAAAGGATGGCACGAAAAAAATGTTTATCTTGTGGGATTAGTCTTTGATTTTTAGGTAATAGGTATGTGGTCCCAAGATATTCTTGGTGTTCCCATGACCTCCCCATTTGTGTACATGGTTCGTGCACTCTACTAAGAGGTCATATCCCAGCTAGAGCTAGATGTTACCCACGGCCAATGGGTGACACATATAGGAGAATTATGCTCCTAGATTTTTCTTCAACCGACATCCAAAAACCCCTTGTAGCCACCAGATAGCTCGATGTGCCACAATTATCCACCACCTGAGCCAACCATCATGTGCCATTTCCCATCTATAATGATCATATGTTTGAATATGGGCCTTCCAAACCACAAAGGTATGAATTTCATTATGTAATTGGGTATATTTTCCTTCTTTTCTTGGAAAAATTTGGACATGGATTGGTGGGGGGATTAAGCAGAAAGAATGGGCTTGGCTTGTAGTATTGTCCCCTAGTCCCAACTTGGTTTCTAATCTTGTATCCTAGTCCCATGGGGTCTCCTATATTAGCTACAAACTTTAGGAGTGTCACTGCATGGGAAAACTTGATTTTGGTTGCATGGTCCCTGTTGAGTCATAGAAAAGGTATGTTTTTGTCCTCATATTAGCTTGATAAATCATTTAATTTTATGTATTTATCTTCATTTTTGGGAAGAATCTATAAGAAAATATTGTGAAAGTTGAATAAAATAAATTGTCAACAAATTGTATGATTTTAGCATAAAAGCTAACTTTTTCTTTCCTTTATGTGCAAAAATCAGAATTGGACAATTGTTGTTCAGTTGATGGAATAGCAACAGCCAAAGAAAGAAAGAAGACCACTTATTGATTGCACGGGCTAGTGAAAGAAAAGGAGAATCGAGCTCATTCTATGGTGGAATTCTGATTATTAGTTGCGAATTCCTCAAGTTCTCCTGCTCCTGAGGATTTTATCTCATCTATTAGTTTATCATTAGGATATATAAGGCTGATAGGTGAAAAATAAATTTTTGTTAATTTCTGAGCTTTAACTTCCATTTGGACATTATTATTTGTATTGAAGCCAGAGTATTTTCACTACAATGATGTCGTATATTTACTATTGTGATTAATGATAAAAATAATGCTTTCTTCATAATCATGTTATGAGTATTTTCCAGTAACTTCTGGAGGCTTTGGGCCTGGTCGCTGGGAGATTTGCTACCTTTTTGTGCCATAATAATTTCATTCGTTTATGCGATTATGCATTAATTTATCTTGTAGAATTGAGTTATTTTGACTGCTATGTGATGTTAGAATTCATTTTCATAATTTACCTTTACCTTGTGGGATAAATCTTAGATGTTGATACTTTTACAATTGCATATTTTTCTTTAATTAATTTTTCATATTAGTCCAAGAATTACATTTAATTGCTTTGCTTTTCTTTTCGAGTGATGCCATTATATATATCGAGTGATTAGTTACTGTCATTCTTAATTAAAGGCTTGAATAGTTGATTTCTGTTCATTTACTATAGTTTCTCTTTTCATTAGATAAATTATTTTTAATATCAGATAGTAGTTCTTTAAGTGTGATTCCCTCAATTCATGTGTTTGGATTTAGTTTCTTTATTAATCAGTTTAGATTAGATCAAGATTTATGGTTTGGAAATGCTTTAAGATTTTATTTTTGAATTATTATAGATTGAATTCGAGAATTAAATATTGGTTATTGCAACGATTTAGAATCATTTAATTCTGAAATAGCCTTTGATCTCACTTGCATAGATAGTGCCAACACTCTTGAAATAAAAAAAAGTATCCTTGGTTGATAATTAATGTAGTTATTAAGATTTATTTTCATAGTCATCTTAGTGCACCAACATTTTTGCGTCGTTGCCGGGGAGAGTGTTAAAAAGTGATTTCTTTTTTTGAATTTTATCACTGTGAAAGACTTGGCTATTGAAAAAAAGAGGTAAGAACATGCATACCAACAAGTAAAACACTTTCTCATGAGCGTCCTTTTCAGCAGATGCATAAAGATTGAATATGAATAAATCTTTTTATGAATGACTAGGAAGAAAAAAATAGAAATATATCTAAATCCACCAAACCCAATGGATCAATGACCATTGGAAGATTGACCTTTATAGAAAAAATTATAATAAAAGAAGAATCTCAGGCGTCAATAGGACCTCAGACCATATCTGGAAAGAGCCCTACTCTAATCCCTCAAGCAACAGGCTTACCATCTGTAGCTCACACTGAGATCCATAGAAAAACCAAAGGGTATGGAAAGAGATTTTAGGTTACAGAAAATTTGCATTTTGACCCTTCATAAGAGGGAAATTCATGCAATCTATAAGAAGGAGAGGGTGAAACTAGTGGTGTTGTAGGAAAAAATTTACAGCCGCCAGAACCTGGATCTCCTGAGATCTCGATTGAATAAAAGATACCTGATATCCCAGTTCGAGGTAGTGCTGTAAGACCCCTTCCAAATTTACTTACCAGTCCTGTCCAAATCAACATTCTAGACCAAGAGATTCCTGAAGGTTATTGGGACATATTTGACCAAATGGCGCATCAACGACCTCAGGGATAGACGTCGACATTGGATTATCCTATTGTCTACCCAGTTGCTAATGACCCCATGAAATCCATTCCTTTGTAGATAATTTCTACTTTCCATGGCCTAACCTCAAAATAATCGGATGCTTTCCTATTTTAATTTGATGTTTTATGTAGGGGATATGATTATACCACCGATCCCAAAAGATAAAAATGTGTCCCTCTACAATAAAGGGAGCAACTTTGCGATGGTTTATGGGGTTTGGTGGAGGAAATATGTAGGTTTTAACCTTGTACGTAAATTATCTGCAAACTAATCTTAAAAAAAATAAACAATAGCGAGAGAGTAAAACATAAAACAAATATACACAGACATTTTCCCCGGGATCCCAAATTGGGAGTACCAGCTTTATTTTTCATTATATTCCTTTTAGTGTTACAACACATATATATACATGCTGAATAATTCATAAAGTCCAATCCCTTAACCCTGGATTAGAACATAACCGTAGTTCCCTTGACCAGATTTACAAAATACCAGGGGCTGAAAACCATCATGCCCCAAAACCATGTGCAAACCCATGCACAAAACCATGGGCTGGTCCTCTTACCGAAAAATAGGGTCCAAAAAACAGGGTCTGCACGTGCGACTAATCGTGGAAAGAATATAACACATACCCAACAAAATATTAACTCTTGGGATCAAATGAAAACTTCTTTTCTCATTAAATATCAAGATTATTGCAGGACTAGAGATTTGAAATATTAAATCTTTGATATGACTGCAAAAGATAATGAAAATCTAGAAGATTATGTTGAACGGTTTCAATAAAATTAACAAAGGTCTCCATATGCTACATTATCTAAAGATGTTTTAAAAGAAACTATGATAAAAGGGATGAAGGATGAATGGATAGAAACGTTAAATTTAATGGGGAAGGGGAGGCTATCACCTCCCCTATAACCCCCCCACGTGTGGGACTAATCATGGAAGGAATATAATTGATACCCAAAATTCTCCCACTTGTTGTTTTCTTTCCGTAGGGGGTCACAGGAGAGATTAGTCATTAGTCAAGATATACACCACCCATTGTTTCTCTACACCAAGAGAACTTCTGAGTGCTCACAGACTTTGTCAATGCATCTACAACATTCTTCAAAGTGTCCACCTTTACGAGCAACACCCTTTTATCCTCAACCATATCTCTCACAAAGTGATATTGAACATCAATGTGCTTGGTATTTGAATGATAAGTAGGGTTCTTAGCCAAGAAAATTGTACTTTGGCTATCAAAGTATATCCTTATAGCTCGCCGCACCAACCCCATACTTGAACACAATCTCTGTAGCCAAAATGCTTCCTTTCTTACATGAGTGGTTGCCATGTATTATGCCTCTGTAGTTGAAAGAGCCACTACAGACTGTCTTTTACTCATCCAACTGATTGCACCTCCAAATAGGCTAAACACATACCCACTTGTAGATATTTTTTGGTCCAGATCTCCAACCGAGTCTGCATAAAAAAAACCATGGATGTCCAAAACTCTATCCAATCCTAGTCTTCCTTGATAGCACAAACCATAATCACTAGTGCCATGAAAATATCTGAAAACCCGCTTCACTGTTGTCTAATGCTCCTTCCCTAGTTTTGAAATAAACCTGCTGAATACTCCCACTTCATGTGCAATGTCCGGTCTAGTCTAGACCATTGCATACATCAGGCTACCTAGTGCACTTGCATATGGAACATGGGACATATCCTCCTCTTCTTCTTGTGTCTTGGGACACTGTTCAATAGATAGCTTTACACCTATAGGAATAGGAACCTTCACCAGTTTACTATCCTTCATATTGAACCTCTGCAATATTGTCTCAACATATTTCTTCTGGTTTAAGCAGAGCTTCCTCTTTTCCTAATCTCGCTTAATTTTCATGCCCAGAATATAGTTTGCAGCACCAAGATCCTTCATGTCGAATTTGGAGAATAATTGTGTCTTCAAATCCTGGATAATTTCTTTGTCATTTCCATTCAGCGATATATCATCCACATACAATACCAAATAAATAAAATGGTCACCAATTAATTTAAAATATACACAGTGATCCTCTTTACTTCTGGTGAAGCCAAGTCCCCGTATATAGGTATCAAATTTCTGATACCACATCCTTGGTGACTCTTTTAACCCATACAAAGAATTTTTTAACCTGCATACTAGTTATTTCTTACCCTTCACCATAAAGCATTCAGGTTTCTTCATGCAGATCTCCTCTTCTAGATCCCCGTGAAGGAATGATGTCTTCACATCCATCTATTCTACCTCAAAGTCAAAGGCAACAACAACAAATAAAAGTAATCTAATATAATTAACCTTGGAAAGAGGAGAAAAAATATCACCAAAATCAACTCCCGACACCTGGGAATAACCTTTTTCTACCAATCAAGCTTTGTATTTCTCCACCTTTCCTTCTACATTCATCTTCTTAAACAACCATTTACTCCTGATGGGATTTATTCTAGCCAACAACTCCACCATATCCCATGCCTCATTTTTGTGCAAGGATGCCATTTCATCAACCATGGCCTCCTTCCAGAGTTTTCCATCCTCTAAATCTATCGCCTCCCTCACAGTTCTGGGATCATCATTAGTTATAGTTAAAGAAAAAATTGAACAAAAAGCATATGGACTATATCTTTCTGGTTTCCTTCTTTCCCGAACTGATCTTCTCATAATAGAGTTTGTGGCTCTTCCTCATCTGAATATCCTTCTGTTGTAGAGTCTGATTCATCCTCCTTTAGCTCAAACTATATCTTCTTAGGTTCCTTTGGAAGAAATTCATGTTTAAAAACATATTTCACCTCTCTAAACACCACATCTCGGGTGTACACAACCTTCATTGTTTCTAGGTTCCAAATCTTGTAACATTTTAAACCATCCTTATACCCAATAAAGATGCACCTTTCCGATTTATTATCCAACTTGGTCCTTTTCTCCTTTGGAACATGTACATGTGCAACACATTCAAAAACCCTCAAATGTGAAAGAGAGGGTTTCCTACCAGTCCATACCTCATGTGGAGTCTTATCCTCCAATGCTGATGATGGTGATATGTTAACCAGGTAACATGCAGTCTCCACTACTTCTGCCCAGAATAGCCTGGTACCACTGAGCATGCTTCTTTTCTTTTCCATCAACATTCTGTTCATTCTTTTTGAAACTTCATTTTGCTAAGGTGTGTATGGATTAATATTCTGCCGTGCTATATTACACTTCTTACATAATTCTTCAAATTCCTTCTTGAAAAACTCTCCACCATTATATGTCCTCAACACCTTTATCTTCTTCTTTGTCTGGTTTTCCACCAGAGCCTTAAATTCTTTAAATCTGTCAAAGACTTCATATTTATTCCTCAAGAAATATATCCATGTATTCCTTGAAAAGTCATCTATGAATGGGACATAGTACATAGATTTTCACAGTGATGGAACCGACACAAGTGCAAACACATCACTGTGCACAAGCCCTAATATCTTATTCACCCTCTTAGCACCAGAAGGAAAACTCACCTGATTTGATTCCCATATACACAATGTTCCCAAAAATCAAAATCCATAGAGAAATTAGACATACCTTCTACCATACCATTTCCATGCAGTATTCGAAGGCCCTTCTCTCCAATATTTCCAAGCCTTTGATGCCATAGCATGGTCTTTTCTCCAGAGACCTCGAGGCTTTCCGCTCCACTTTGAGGAACCACAGAACTGTTGCACCCATCAATAACAATGCTACTGTGAAGCTTGTACTGAGTTCCAATCTGAACTCCCCACAATAATACCAGTTCTCCCTGAATGATATTGTAGGTATCCTTCTCAAACACTGTTTTTACACCTGCATAATCCGTATTGCTTACAAAAATCAGATTTCTAGCCAATGCAGGAATATGCAGAACACCAGGAAGTGTTCTAATCCTTTGACCTTGAAGCTTCAACTTGAATTTTCCACGTTCGACGATTTTGGCCTTCCTATCATCCCCTAAGAAGAGATCACCACCATCATACTTCTCATACTAGCAGAACCACTCCCTATGGGGAGTGAAGTGAAAGGATGCACCTGAGTCAATCAACCGTGCCTCGTGATCTACATGTGTATTTGACGAAGAAGCCAAATAAAAATCCCCACCTTCATCCGAGGTGGTTTTTTCCTCTGCAGAAGGAGCATCATCATATCCATTTCCTTTCTCAAGAGCTTTAGATGTGTAGTCCTTTTGTAGTGCCCTTCCTTTCCACATTTCCAGCACACCTTTACAAACTTTACTAGAGATTTAGATCTCCCACTCGAAACCTTATTATTATTTCTATTCTGGGACCTTCCTCGTACAGATAAGGAATCTCCATTCTGATCCTCCATATTTCTCCATATTATTTCCTCCAACAACAAGGCTAAGACAATGTCATCAAAATTCAAGGTAGTTGTATTGCTACCTATTGCGATAACCAGACTGTCCCACAAATATGGTAGACAACACAAAAAACTGATGCACTTATCTTCATCTGAGATTTTAATATCAATAGATAACAACTGACTTACCAAAATATTGAAGAAATTTAGATGCTCTGTCACCGAGTCTCCATCCTTCATCCTCGGGTTAAATAACTTTTTCTGCAAGAATTTTTTTTTCACAGATACTTAGATTGGTACAAATTCCCTAGCTTGTCCCACAAAGTATTCACCATAGCTTCCCCAGATACATTCAACAATACTGAATATGAGACACACAACCGTATTGTGCTCTTTGCCTTCCGATACAACTTCTTCCAGTATTCATCTGACATTGTCGTTGGTTTAGTACCCGGATCTACCACGATCCACTGATCTTTATCCACCAACAGATCCTCCATCTTCATCTTCCACAACTCAAAATCTGACCATTAAATTTCTCGATCTCTATCTTTCCACTGCTCACCATCTTCTTTCACCACAAGAATTGATCCCGTAAATCTCCCACTAAACAGGGTCTACCACATGCCCAAGAAAAAAACCACTCCGTAGCAAAGGCGTCCCCTTGAAGCCCAAAAAAATCTGATACCAAATGTAGGTTTTAACCCTGTACATAAATTATCTGCAAACAAATCCTAAAAACATAAAATAAACAATAGAGAGAGAATAAAACATAAAACATATATACACAGAGATTTTCCCCTGGATCCCAAATCGGGACTACCATCTTGATTTTTCATTATATTCCTCTTAGTGTTACAACACATATATATACATGTCGAAGCATTCATAAAACCCAATCCATTAACCCTGGATTAGAACATAACCGTATTTCCCTTGACTGGATCTACAAAATACCAGGGGCTAAAAACCATCATGCCCCAAAACCATGTGCAAACCCATGCACAAAATGATGGGTGGGTCTGCCCACCAAAAAATAGGGTCTGCACGTGCGACTAATCATGGAAATAATATAACACATACCCTACAAACTATTAACTCTTGGGATAAAATGAAAACTTATTTTCTCACTAAATATAAAGACTATTGCAGGACTAGAGATTTGAAATATGAAATCTTTAATATGACCGCAAAAAATAATGAAACTCTAAAAGATTATGTTGAAATGTTTCAATAAAATTTACAAAGGTCTCCTTATGCTGCATTATCTAAAGATGTTTTAAAAGTAACTATGATAAAAGGGATGAATAATGAATGGATAGAAACGTTAAATTTTATGGGAAAAGGAGATATTTATCAGGAAAATTATGATGACATTATTCAGCAGTGTATCGGGTGCTCTCGAGGCAGTATGTGCATAAGGCCAATTGGACGAGATACTATTTCCATAAATAATAGAGATTCTAGTGGCAACATAACTCGCACAGAAATTAGAAATTTCTTAGAATAATTTGAAACCAATAACTTGGGTACCCTCACAACACAGTTGGATGTCCTGCAAACCAAATAGAAACAAGCCATAGCAGAACATAATTTAGCCATCTTCTGCCCAGGATTCCAAAAGAATATAGTCAGAGGGAATGTACATTGGACATGGTCCAGACGTGCACTAGATGCACTAAGGATCATGCCACCAAGAAGTACCCATCACTTCCAAGATTAAAAGAAGTTTTTAAAGAGGTGGAAGAAGAGACAGAACCAGTATATTTAATGAACCAACATAGATAGTGGCAAGCCCGACCCACAGGTATGTCATAAGAATCATCTCTGTTCTTTTCTTCTTCTCCATTTAATCAACAACAGAATTTTGGAATAACATGGCAAGGCCAATCACCTGTCTCTACTTGGCAGTCCCAACCATTTCTTATGTTACCTTGTCCAAAGCAGCCCTTTCTACTCCTTTATGGAAAATCTCCTTTTTCTACTCCTTTATGGAAAAAAAATCCATACCCTTCCCAGTGGCCCACCTCCACCTCACAGAATCCAAATTGGTATTTAAATTAATAGCGACCTCTAGGGATTACTAATCCACCTATGGGGAAGGGTCCTCAACCTCAACCTACATTACCAGCTCCATATCCATTGCAGAAAAACACTCAGCCTCTTATGCATCCCCAAATTCCAGCTCAACCAAACCCAAATCCCAATAACATACCGGTTTAGCTGATGCAAATTGTTGAAAATTCAGATCCTGAGATAAAAGAAATGGAATGCAATGAAATTAGGCTGACATCAGGACGCATTATTATCCCTGAGGAAAATAAAAACCAGCAACAATATGAGAAAAAAACACCAGCCATAGCTAAACCTTTGACTGTGACTAACATAAAAATAAAATAAGGAGAAGACATAGTCGAGCAGCAAGATCTTGAAAAACTTATAATCACTTCTCCTCCATTCCTTTAAATATTAGTAATACCCAAACCCATTGTTTATGTAGACTTTTATCTCATAGGGGAACTAAAAAATTTATGTATTAAAATTAATCTCCTCAAGGATATCCAAGATATTCTTATTTATGATAAAACGATTAAAGAAATATGTGTGAAAAATCCTGCGAGGAAACCAAAAGCTTCACCAACCGTCCATGTTGTAGGGGATCTATCTAATCTACTTTTAGGTAGGGAGACACCAGTAAAATATGAAGATCTAGGGAATCCCATAGTTACAGTTTAAATATATGGCCACTCTTTTCCGAACACACTAGTTGACTTAGGTGCATCCATTGACATTTTAATGGCAGAAACCTGTGAGGCACTTGGTATCATAGCTCTAGAACCGACCACTACCTTGCTAGAACTTGCTGATCATTCTCTTGTTAAACCCGAGGGAAATTTACAGGACATTATTGTTTTTGTTGACTCATGGGAATACCCAGTGGATTTTTGTTAAGTCCCTTTATTAATAGTGTATTCCCTTATTATGTTAGTGTAGCCCCCCTTATTGTTATTGTTGTACCCTTGTAACCCCCATATTGTTATTATTGTGCACTTACATTATTATTGTTAGGTCAGCTAGGGTTACATTGTGGCCCCACTAGGATTACATTCTGGCCCCATGGACTCCTATATATAGAAATGAGGTTATGTCATTTGTATCATCTAAGAATTGTTTATTCATGTAATGTATTGGAGGTTTCCCCCTCGAAGTGGCTTATTTATAAGGCGTCGATATCTCTTTTCTTCTATTTTTGGAGTTGGTTTCACAACATTTGGTATCAGAGCTTTGGATTCTAGGGTTTTGCTGCTCCAAACAGGTCATCATGTCATTTCACTATAACTTCTTTTCTATGAAGGTTCAAAAGCTAAATTTTAGAGTGTGAATCCAAAATCCTAAGGAACATCGTCGCAAATTTTCAGAGCTTGATTCGTAATATTTTTGGAGATATAATCTGTGGAAGTTAGGGTATTTTGTAGGCTCCTAAATTTAACCTAAACAAGACATCGCAGAATTTTCAATATAAATATTTTTCTACGAGGTTTCAGATGCTAAAATTTTCACAAAGAAAAGAATAAATCGTGAAGAACCTCCTGTAAAAATTTTAGATCTTGGTTCACAATATTTTTGGAGATATGATCTATGGAAGTTAGGATTTCTTTAGGTTCCTAAATTTCATCTCAAAGAGGTGACTGCGGGAAAAACGTCATAACTCTCTCTCTGAGTGTCAGATTGAGATTCTGTAAAAATTGGCTGTAATTACATGGAATGCAGTTTTTTATGTATCAATTTCAGAGCCGAAGGAGGAAACAGTGACACATTGAAAGTCGTACAAGTTCTCTCTACTGAACTAGTCCATAAATAGGTCATCGTAGGATGTTGGGCATAACTTTGTCTTCAATAATCCATATTATGTTAGACCTGTGGCATTTGAAAGAAGATTCAGAAGGCTACTTTAGGACAAAATTTTAGTTATTGAGGACCCAAAATCACATAGATAATTCAGTTTCAATATCGAGCTTCTCAAAAGCAAGAAAAAGGTGTGTATTTGGTTTTTAAAATTGCATAACATTTGTTTAAAAAAGCATTTTGAAGTGATTCCAAGGGCATATTTTAGAATTTTTATCAGTATTTGGTTTTATAATGACTCCAAAAAATAATTCCATACCCATTAAGCCCTCAAAATGGTATACTATGTCGCATGAAGAGGAAGAATTGTAGTATGAGATATCAAAATTACGGTACCAAGTGCAACAAATTTCAATCTTACGAAGAGCAACCGAAGATGACATAGATGGTTTAAAAGTAGAAATGGAGGCTAAGTTGGATGGTTTGAAGGATCAAATAATAGCTAATATGGATGATAAATTAGTTGAAGATCACATTGAGCATCAACAACAAGTTCTCCAACTCTGAAAGGATAACCTAACTTTGGTGCAGAATCTAATGAAACAACAAGAAGATCAACATCACATCGAAAGAAGTTATGAAGCAGTCACAGAAACAAGTACTCGACAAGTACGATCAATTTCAGAGTATCTTAGCAAGTGGAAGAACTTTCCTGTAGAAGATTCCACATAGGAGGATGAGAATTTTATCAAGAAATAATCAAGTGTTGAGGACAACACTTGTTTGAAGGAGAGGGGCATGTTAAGTCCCTATATTAATAGTGTAGTCCCCTATTATGTTAGTGAAGCCCCCCTTATTGTTATTTTTGTACCCCTGTAACCCCCATATTGTTATTATTGTGCCCTTACATTATTATTGTTAGGTCGGCTAGGGTTACATTGTTGCCCCACTACGATTACATTGTGGCCCCATGGACTCCTATATATAGAAAGGAGGTTTTTTCATTTGTATCATCGAAGAATTGTTCATTCATGTAATGTATTGGAGGTTTCCGCCTCAAAGTGACTTATTTATAAGGCATTGATATCTCTTTTCTTATATTTTTGGAGCTGGTTTCATAACAATTTTCTATTTATCAACTCGAGAAGTCGATTAGATGGACACCCTTTAATTTTGGGTCGAACTTGGTTAGCAAGAGTCGATGCTTATATAGGTTATCGTTCTGATAGCATGACCATTACAAAAGGAAATGCTATAAAAAACCTTTTTTTATATCTCCTTGCTAAGCCAAGTCTCCCCATTCTAAAAAATCATAAACATCCACCCACATACCTGGAAGAAAATATATGTTCACCTCTTACATTAGCAGAAGCTCTTGAGTTTAAGAATTAGACTGAAGATGATGTAATTAATAATTTTATTAATTAGTTAGCTACTGCGAATAATGTAAAATTTCAAATGTTGAAAGAGATTCTTGACAATGAAGCCCACAAAGACCCTTCGAAATATGTCGATGATCAACATATACTAACAACTATTGTTCATAACAACAGGCCTATGGAAATTGAACTAGGAAATATTTTGAACTTTAATGATAATCTGGACAGTGACCAACATCAAAAGCTTATTCAAGTTATACAAAAATATAAAGGGGCTTTTGCCTGGGACTATCCAGACATGAAGGGCATAAACCCTCAATTATGTACATGCCACATCTACACAGAAAAGGATGCCTGTCCTATCTGGCAACCTCAACGGAGATTAAATTCGCATCTCAAGGATATTGTGAAGGAAGAATTGCAGAAATTTCTAGAAGTGAATTTTATTTATCCTATTTTGGATAGTATGTGGGTCTCTCCGCCGACAGTTGTTCCCAAAAAGAACGAGAAGTGGTTGATCTGTTTGGACTATAGGGAATTGAACAAGGCCATGCAGAAAGACCACTTCCCTTTTCCATTTATCGATCAAGTTCTTGATACGTTGGAAGGAAAGTGATTATTTTCATTTATTGATGGCTTCAGTGGCTACAACTAGATCCAAATTGTGCCTGAGTACCAAGACAAAACTACTTTTACCTGCCCATGGGGTATGTTTTCCTATAGAGTGTTACCTTTTGGTTTATGCAACACCCCAACTACATTTCAGAGGGTCATACTCAATATTTTCTCTGATCTGATAAATGAGGGAATTTAAGTTTACATGGATGAATTCACCCCGTATGGGAATGATTTCTCTGATCGTTGCATTGCTACTAGGCTGTGTTTAAGTAATGAGAAATATCACATGATGATGACAAAAGGCATAATCCGAGGACACTACATCTTTGCGGTTGGAATAAAGGTATACCCATAAAAAATAGAGGCAATTATCCTACTACCTACACCTTGTACCCAAACTGAGGTACGTAGCTTCCTTGGATATGTAGGATAATATCGCAGATTTGTAGAGATTTTTTCACGAATTGTTGTGCCTTTGTATGATTTAACAGGAAATGTTGAATTTAAATGGTTTGATAAATGTGACATTGCTTTTATATATTTGAAGAAGTTAGTCTCGACTGCACCAGTATTGCATGGAATCCAATGGAGAGCCTCCTTTTCATATCTCTACAGATGCATCAGACATAGCAATAGGCATTTTCCTCGGGAAAGAGGAGGACAAAAAGCCCTATGCTATTTATTATATCAGCAAAAAACTCACTTCTATTGAACTCAATTATAGAGTAACCAGAAAATAATTTTTAGCTATCATTTATGCCATTAAAAAATTTAGACATTATATAATAGGCTACCAAATTTTTCTCTACACTAATCAGTTCACCATTTACTTAGCCAATAAACCAATTACTAATGGGTAGGTGGCCCGTTAGTTGTTACTTTTGCAGGATTTTGATATTACCATTAAAGACCGTCCAGGGAAGGAAAACCCAGTTGCATATTTTTTGTCTCGGGTTCTGAAAACGAACGATCTGCTAGCCGTAGATGATCAGTTTCTAGATGAAAATTTGTTTTCCATAGAATTTAAGGCACCATGGTATGCATATGTAGCAAACTATCTAGTGATAAGAAAACTACCAAATCATTTGACAGAAAAAGAGAGGAAGTTGATTGTCCAACACAATGCCCAATTTTCTTGGATTGGTGGATATCTTTTTCATACAGGGTTTGATATGCAAATACGTATGTGCATCCATGAAGATAAGATTTAGGACATCTTGAAGGATTTCCATGATGAGCCTTGTGGTGGACACTTCGTAGATCGCAGGACTCGACATAAAATACTACAGATGGGCTGTTACTGACCCATTATCTTTAAATATGGAAAGAAGTATGTCCAGGCTTGTGATAGCTGCTAGAGGTGCGACGTCCTGGTCAATCTGATGAAATGATGTTGTAGCCACAATTGGTAATGGAACATTTCAAAGGATGGGCGTTGGATTTTTTTGGCCCATTAAATCTGCCATCAAACTAAAAGGCCTACATATTAGTTTCTACAGACTATGCAACAAAGTGGGTAGAAACAATAGCTTGCCAAAAGCTACGAAAGAAACTGTAATTAATTTTGTTTTTGAGCTATTTGTGCAGCATGGTTTACCCAGGGAAGTGATAACAGATGGATGGCCACAGTTTGTAGGACATAAGATCAAATCCACTCTACGAAACCACCATATCACACATAGAGTAGCTTTTCCATATCACCTGTAGGCAAATAGGTAGGTTGAGAGCACCAATAAGGTCATTGAGGCGATTTTGACCAAAACACTTTCAACACATCGGCGAGACTATGCTACTAAACTTCTAGAGGCCTTGTGGGCCTATCACACAACTTGGCGAAGTACTATTGGAGATTCCCCATACCAACTTGTATTTGTCAAAGAACCTATTTTTCACTAGCACATTTGGCCCAATTTCTGACGGCCAAAATGTCTCTCTTCCGACACATATGCGTCCCAAGAGTGCCACTTTGAGGCGGGGAAAAACATGGTTAGCCATTATGTCGCAATTCCAACACTTCAATAAAGTGTCGGAAGAGCAATGTTCGCAAAGAGTCGGAAGAGCGACGTTAGCAATGTGTCAGAAGAGCGACGTTCGCAAAGTGTCAGAAGAGCGACGTTCGTGAAGTGTCGGAAGAGCGACGTTCACAAAGTGTCGGAAGAGCGACGTTAGAAAAGTGTCGGAAGAGAGACATCCGCAAAGTGTCGGAAGAGAGACGTAAGCAAAGTGTCTTAAGGGCGAAGTTCGCAAAGTGTCAGAAGAGAGACAACAAGTAATTTAAAAATAAAAAAAAAGTGTCGCAATAGCGACGGAAAAAAAATATTTTTTTAAAAACCTAGCCGTCTAAATACTGATGGCAACAAAAAAATATTTAAAAAAATTTATTTCCATATATTTAGCTCATCAAGGAGAAGATCTTGTTGTGATGGATATGTTTAAGCATAGATTTCTGAAATAAACAAGTGTTTTTGTCCCCTTCTTTAAGCCAATTAACTTGAGATTTTTATTTTCATAGAATCTATTCTTGCTTCCATATTTCTTCCAGTTTGGAGAGGAGTTTTGCTTCTTGGATAGCCTATTCTTGGGCAAAAACTTTCATAATTAATTCTTGTTGCAATATATCTAGTTGTGCTTCTAGTTGGATTTTATCCTCAAAGATGTTCTTGAACTCATCTTGGTTCCATTTTTTTTATCTAAGCTTTAAGGACCTTGATATTTTTTTGGAATTTGTAAATGGTTGAAGGGCTTGGAGCTTCAATTTCTTGCCACCATTTCTTAGCTTTATCAACAAAGGAAGGATATATTGTCCAAAATATATGAAAGAAAAATTGGAAATTCTTTAGGGAATATTTGAGGTTAAGCTCCAGCAGGATTGGCCAGTGATTTGAGCCATCACAGGGAAGTATAGATTCCTCCATGATGAGATCATTTTCTAACATTATTTCTGAAATTAAAAATATATCTAGCCAACATGCAATTTGGTGTTTACCTCCCTAAAAATTATTTCATGTGTGGATGCCATTAGTTGTTGATACATCTGTGGTGGTCATTTCTTTAATTGTGTCCTTGACGAAGTGTGAATCTCCACCCAACTTTCATATTCCACCTTTTTTCTCATCCATATAATTCCATTAAATAGTTTGACTCCTTGGAGCCTATTGGTTGGAATCTTTTGGAAATATTACTTGGTGCTACACTCTAGTCTAAGAAAAATATTTCCTTGGGGCTACAGATTTATGTCAGCCATAGATCTTGAGGTGTGTTTCTGAAAACAACATCAATAAGAAAATTCCATTTTCTTATGAATAAGGCAACACCGTCTACCTATTCAACTTTTTCTGGTTTGCAATCACAAGAATCCAGCCAGGCAATCTTTGCTAGATTTGAGGCTTCTATTTTTCCATAGATATTTTTAATATTAAGATATGTAGAAACTTAACAAAGTAATGAGAAAAGTACACGTCAAGTAATTTCGTTTCATCCCTGCAATGATATAGTTTTTGGTATTGATTATCCTAGTAAGAAAATGCATCAAACAGGTGGCAATTGTAACCATCAATTAGGTCTAGCACAAGCATCAGGAACAAACTCTACCCTTTGTACAATGAGATCTATGCTAGAACCAACCCTTCCAAGCTCCAGAAATATGTAATTTGAAAGAAAATACATAGCCAACATCTGTAGGAAAATAGATTGCGATGTTCAGAAATTCCTAGATGAATGCAATAACATTTTTTATCACATATGAGGATAAATAAAATAGATGATTCAACCGTAGGATTGATGAAGGGGGATTTGAAAAAGTGCAAACAGGTTGAGTTGGAATACCAGGGAATACTCTATAATATCTCAATATCTATCACAGCAAATGGTGGATTACCATATGTCAAAATAGTATATGTTATATATGCATGAAAAATCAAAACACTAGTTTAATTGATTTCATCAAACCACTGCATAATAATTCTCAACATTACCTATATCTCATTCGGAAAAGTAGCACTGAAGAGCGCGGTCTTGGACAATTTTATGAATTTGGGGTTCAAAACCCATGTCAAGCATGCGATCAAACTCATCTAAGGTCAAATACTGTATCATAGATAATGACAGCCTGCCCCTTTCAAGGAGGTCCCAAGTTGATAATGATGTGTGAGTGCCAAGGCAACTCCTAAAGTGACAAAAGAAAATGAAATGCAAGTGAAAAATAAAATTCATGGCTAAAAATGGTACATCCTAGAAGGAGAGAGGAAATACTCAACACTAAAAGTAAAGAATACAGGAGTGATTGAGCGCACATCAAAGGATGCTCATAGACCTAGAAAGCTTAATGCTGTAAAGTGCCAACAATAATCTAGTATGTAGGATCTAGAGGTATGAAACAAACTACCAGTCCATCATCTACATATTCTAATAAAAGACATCAACGTAAGTCATCGTATGCCTTCCATGAATTAAAATATGTGAAAGCCTCCTACCATTGATGGAAACATTACGGGTTATTCATCCAAAACTAAGCTCCTCGTTTAGAAAGGTAGTTCAATCTGCACAACTTCTCTAATGATATAAAAGTGTTTGATAGACAGTGCATCACTATAGAGGGAGCATCAGAAGCTATTATATATTGTTAATGCATGACTCTCAGCATCAGTTAATGTTAATGCATTCCATATATTAAAGCAGGGATCCATGTCTGTAGAAAAATATGAGCATAGATTTATGTTGCTTGTGAAATATATGGACTATATCATAGATGAAAAGTTTAAAGTCAGTCACTTTAAGAGTGATTTGCATGCAGCTATTATAGATTAGCTGTGTGTATTATTTTTTTAGGGCTTTGAGGCAAGGACCATAGTTTCTTAGTCCATAGTTTTATAGGATTGAAAGAAGGCATTAATGCAGGAGGTGGGGGAGTCTTAGATGGATTTTGGAAAACTACTGGTATCTTGACCGTGGGCTTATTTTTTTATTTTATTTTTTGAAAAAAATTGTCTTTGATGAAAGTGTTTCCAGTAGTCCTTGGTATGTATAAACACCCTAGTTTTCTTCTCCTAGTGGTATGAGAAAATCTTTGCAAAGACAAATGCACAATTATGTTTCCCTATGCATCAAGTTCCCTAGGATAGCCATGCAATATTGGTATTTCCACAAACATATTTCTTAGCCTCTCACACACTTTATCTATTACAAGCCTGAGAAAATTTACAACCCTCGGGCCAGAAAATCATGTCTGAAGTTTAACTTGTCCAAATAACTTAAAGAATAAGTTTTTATTGGGGTTGGCAATAAGATGTTTATATGGCTTGTGAAGTGCCTCTCTCCTTAGAGTCTATGGGAGGAAAAATTCCTCCATCTAAATAAAGCAATGCCTCCAGAATATCCTTTTCAATGAAGCAGTTCAAGTCAGGGTGGCCACACTCAGTGGTCATTTGAAAGTTGTCAATATTCAAAGTGCTAAAGGGGCACATTTGTAGGGCCAACATCCACTGGCTTAAAATAGGTGATTGGCCTACAAAAGGATTTTTAGGGGCCCTTTCTTCAAAAAACGGCCTAAAGAGAATCTCCACTATCAAATCAACCAAGAGTAGGATTCCTTAAACGATGAAATTGAAAAAGAACTTATTTCTCAGTTCTCCCTACAAAAGAATTTTCAATTGCAAAGTGAGGAACGTCCATGCAACCCTGTCTTGGAGTCGTCTCACATAAAATTTATGAAGAGAAAAGAATACTGTGTGACTAGTCTTTGACTTTGGGTAAGCTAGCTGCTACCCTCTCAAACATGATCAATGATGATGGTAAGTCCTAGGATTAGACAGAATCCAACGTGAAATCTATAATGCTACCTCATACTTTTTCAATCCAGACACTTTCATAGTTTCACAAAGAATACATCACAGAGAAATCATTGGGAACCAACTTAAACAAAGGTATTATCAATTTCATACCCAAGACCAATGATTCCAAAGTGACTATGAGCCGGAAGCCTATCAATCCGTTGAATGTCTCATGTAATATTCTAACCAAAGCTCAACACTCATAACCAAGCATATTCTTATGGTTATTATCAAACCTGCACAGACTTGTTTCATCAAATGGTGATTCATCATCGATGATATTATTGCAATTCGTAAGGGCATGGAATGGCCCAGTCATTATGGCCATAACATCCTATTCATCAAAACCAACTTCGAGAATAATTTATGAGATAGTGAGGTATATCCCTTTATTATACGTCTTTCATTTGAGCCAATTTCTATAAAGGCTATTAAGATATTATTCACCAAGACCTAACCTTGTCTCTCTTAAATTTTAATGGGTGTAAACCATATTTAATCTTTTTTTGATCAATTTTCCAAACAGAGGCCAGCGTATGCCTGATAGCTCATAGGGTCAAACAAGGTCTCATTAAAGTGGATTCATCTGCACAAACCATATCGAAATCAACTTCTGAATGGGCTCAAATAAATGTTATAGAACATGAGTCAATTGATGCGATATGGATTATTTAGGCATTTTCAGAAAGGCCCTAAGCTCAAAAAATTCAATGAGAAAAAACCTATTGCTACAGGTAGAGATTAGAGGACATGCCAGATTGACTTAAAGGTAGAGCTCACAGAAGATGCCAGATTGACTTAAAACAAAAGGATGGGCTTGGGTCAAGTCATGACAGATTTTCAAATTCATAGGCATTCCTTTTTATTTTCAAGAAACACTTGAGGAACAATGGGACATGCTTATCCAATGTGGAAAAAGAGTTTTGGTGAATGGATTTATAAGCCCAAGACCTTAGCAGCACGATTTCAGATCTGCACTAAGTGTTGGCTCCCACCCATGTTACTATTTATTGTAGGTGCCCTTGATTGCTTCTTTGGGCCAAATTTCATAGATTCAGGAACCTTTAATACACATGGAAGGAAAGGAGTGGCTTGGGTATCCCCAGAACTCACAGTCAAACCCATCCCTATATGTTAAGTCGATTGTTTTTGCTCTGGAAAGAAAAGAAGGAGATTGCATTCACACAGTAAAAATTTCTATTGGGGACTGAACCTTGAATCATTTATCAACGACCATTACCCCAGACAATTTTAAGATTAAATGTACCTTTCTAGACCATAGTTTATGTAAAGCATGGAAGGTTAGAAATCTAACCTCAATATAATCCACCTTGGCATCCCCCACAACAAATGAATTTTGATAATAAACCTATATTCTGGTTTTACCAATTCCACAACTCTGCTTGACAATAGGTATTGACCTGCTGTAGTCACTTACTTCACATCCCCATCCCGTAAAAGGAATCCCCTCTTTGGAGATAAATTACCCTAAACTGTGGACTTCCACTCAACTTGGAAGCGTATGCAAACTGAAAACTTTTTATTCATCTAGAAAAATGGGAAAAAATATATCGTTTAGGTCCATTGGTATTAGTAAAATTATTTTTAGTTCTATCACAATCCTGCAAATGCCAATTATTTTACATTCTTTGTCCAGTTTTTCATAATGGCATTGAATGGAACAACGCAATGTTTTAGTAATTTATTATATTGGATTAGAATAAATTTGATCTATTAAATTGAAAAACATATTGATGAAATGCAGGGACAAACATGTTTTTCTTCATTACTGTTCCTATCTTTACTTTTTCCAGATCAAGATACATATATTGGGTAGGTCCCATAAATTGGAAAAATATAGATATAAGTGGATCTTCCATCATTATTCATTGTCTAAATATCTTGTTAACCCATCTTTAAACATTTTAATACCCATTATGCTATCCTTGTATACCAGAAGTAGAAATGTTTGATGGGATCTGCTAGACAATGTAAATACAAGCCTCCATTGCTTCTTGAAGAAGGATCGAAAGTCCTAGATACAAAACCAAGAGATCTCAATACATTATCAGACAAGCCGAAATATATCTAAGGTAAAGTCTTAGTCCAAACTTAACAGGTTCGAAAAGCTTAGTCAAAACCATAGGAGACCTGAAAAAGGAGCTTAATAAAGTGAAATTCCGAGAGTGATTAAGAGGAAACTGAGAAGCTTAGAAGCCTAGAAAATCACACCATAATTTATTCAATACAATAGTATGACTTGAGGCCTTAACAACCTTGAGCAAAATTTTGAAGTTAGCTTTAGAGAAGGTTGAAGTTGTCTATAATATCAATTTGAATCTGAAGGAGATCATTGAAGTCCCCTGTTGAAACAAAAATGGACATTGGTTACATTTTATGGTTTTGAGATAATTGTTGTTATCACTATGTTATGCCCAGTGGAAATATTTCTAGGATGAAGGGTTTTTGATATGTTATAATTTGGAGATCGAAGAACATAATGCCAACTATTTTGAAGAGGATTTAAGAGCTAGAAATCCCAAATTGTTCTTCTTGTTATTATGTTTCAATCAAGTCTAAGAGGCCTCATAAATCCAAATAGAAATTGCTAATGGCCATTGCAAAAGAAATATTACTTCTCAAGTTAAGACTCACTATTTATTAAGAAAATTCTATATTTCCTATCTGAGTATGTGCCTTTAGAAGCTCTAGTCCAAAACTTTGAAAGAAGGATAAAATCCAATGGTATTTGGTCTACTATAGTAAGGCTGAAATACCTCATATGAAAGATATAAATACCAAAGAATTTGAGAACATAGTCCAAAGTAGTTTGAAATTCCTCGATTAGTGACAACGTTAGCAAAGGTATCTTTAGTTTGAAAAGTCTACTAAAGATTGATTACATTAGATTGAAGGCTATATATTGTTTTTTTTCTGAAATTGTTGTTTGAAGTTAGATTTCTTTTAGCAATAATATCGTAGAGTATATGAGAATCAAATGTAGGATTGATTGAAAAAGTATGTATTAAGACTTGTATTAAATTTTCTTTGATGTTGTTAAGGCTGATCTTTGTATGCCTTGATGGAAAAAATTCATTTGTGCAAAAATGTATCATCAAAGGACTATGCCAATGTTCTGGAAATACATGCATTATATGAAGTTATGAAGGGTTCCTTAAAGAAAACATGAAGGAAATCATTTATAAAGAGTCCCTTAACCTACTTATACACAAAAATTTCAATGATGAAATCCTCAAGTGATATATTATCTTCAACAATGCTTGGGCAGTGTTAGATGCATCTACTGATTTGAAGCACGCAAGCCATATTGGTATTGGAAGAAGCAATGAAATGGATCAAGTTCATTCAATTTACTAAATAATGGGTAACCTATGTAGGACACTTCCTCTGATATGAAATACTGCCCTGAAGTTGCAAATCTTGTAATGCCATATACCCTATACTGCAGTGATATGTCTTGCATTGCACTGTTGTGAGTATGATTGTATTGAATGAGATATGATGAAAAATGATTATTTGAAGTCTCTAGAATTATGGCTAATCCATAGCTAAAGGAAGCATCTCTAAAAATATATCTTGGGTAGCTGCAAAAGAAGACATTCAAGTATTTCACTAATATAAGGGATGAAATTCTTATACCTGTGCCAAGAATATTTGGTGATATATATTGAATTGAAGTTTTGGGGACCTATGTTTCCCTTGGAAATGTTTCATTGCATTTTAGAATGCAGGATGTTGTCTTTATGCCATGAACCTTGAAATATTCCCTAGAGTACGACCAAATCTTACTCATGAACTTAATTTCTAGAGTACGACCAACTCTTACTCATTGTACAAACCCAACAGCATTTATGGCTCCCTTTTTCTCCTAAATGACACCCTCTGCACACATGTAATTAAGGCATCTCCATAACCCACACATAGATATTGTGATAGCATCTAGAAGAGGTTAAATCAACCCACAATAATGCTACAACCAGCAAGGAAATTTGTCTAGCAACTCGTCCTTAAACATAATGTCGTTCTTAGGAGGTAAAAACTTTAGCAAATGAGAAAAATATCAATCTTGCCTTCCAAAAACACACCCACAAGACAAAGACAAAATTCGAGCTCCCTTGTGACTGGTTATTGTACTTCCTTTGTTACAGAATTTGACGATTTGAGTGTAAGAGTGAATATGGACCTCTTGAGTGGATAACTCGACCCCTTAGAAAACTAAACTTGACCCATGGAACAAAGGATTTCAGCCTCTTTCACAACACTAAACTTGTTCTTCCTTGTGAAGAACTTGACCAACAATGAATAAGAATGAACTCAACCCTAAATGAAATGTTCACTTCCTTTCTAATAATTATTGAGAGGTTGGAGACTTAGAGGTTGATGTTGACAATCCCAGCTACATTGATCCACATTTGATGCTAATGCCCAACGATAGCCTTTCTAGCAACAAGGAAGCTCTTTGTACATAAAATTGTCAAATCAAGCACAAATTAGCATATATGGTCATTGATAATGGAAACCAAAATAACCTTCCCTTGCTTCAATTGGAAAAGGAACAAAAATTACCAACTTCAACTCATCCCAACTCCAATTAGCTTGGATTGGTCACAAATGCACATTATCTTGTGCTAATCACTTGACAATAGATTAGAATGTTGCTAGAGGATGGCAAGATTTTTCCCAATATCTTATGTGTTCTTACAAACAAATCTGAGAAGACTTACAAAAATAAGATGATGATAAAATGTGTAACTAAGTGCGTAAAGCAGGGGCTTCGAGGTTCAACCTTAGGCATGTTCCCTCTTTCAATCCGAATATTACTTGGAGTTATTTCTATGGTGCATGTCAAATGTTGGGTGATTATGTTGCTGGTATTGTCCTTTATTACAGTTATGATCATTAATTCTAACTCAATATTGGAACTAGTATTGGTACTAATATTCATGCAAGGTAAGTAGCCCTTTGGGCCCTATTAAAATTTGCTATGGTTAAAGGTGTTCAGAATCTTCAGGTTGTTGGAGACTCAAAAGTGGTAATTAGAGTTTTAAAGTATATGTGACATTGGATAGTCTGGTTCTCTCTCACTGGCAGCACTAAGTTAAGGAACTCCAGAAAGATTTTCATTCAGTTTCTATTCAGCATGTTCATAGAGAATTTAATTCTCAGGCAGATCATCTTTCAAAGGATCCCATTGTAATCAGCAAATGGATTATGCATGGAGAATCGGAGGGAGGGTTTTGGTTTCAGTTTTCCCAGAAATATACATCAGGCTACAGTATGGAAATATTGACCTAATGAGACTCTTATTACTGTTGGTGTGAAATATCCCTTGAGTTTATCTTGGAGCATGTAAAAATTACTAGGTGGATCTTCTAGAGTTAGAAGTGGGAAACCTTAGTCATCACCCATATGCTGAGTGAAAAGGCACTAATATCCTATCTTTCTTTCAATCTTATTTTCTTAAACAAATTGCAAACCATTTTGCTGGATTTGTTGTGCATATCAACTTGTCTTTCTCATATAAATAAGGTAATTTTGGTATCTTGGAGGCCTTATGCTAGTATTCCTGAACAAAATATGTGAATGGAGGCCTTATGGATCTTTGTCAATTCTTTGATTGATAATCCGACATTTGAATCCCAAACCAAGGAGACACTGACAACTCGTCAGAATAGCTTTGGTTCAAAGTGTGAACTCTCTCAAGAGTTTTTGAAGAAAGTTGCTAAATGTGGAGTTTTTGAGAACATATTATCATGGGCAGACTTCAAACAGAGCAAGGATCTTAATAAAATTAATGGAACCAAGAGAAAAAGGTTAATTGGTATCACCAAGCTTGATGATGCAAATGATGTAGGAAGCAAGAATTATGAGAAATGCACTCTGATTTTAGCTTAGGGAGATTCAGCCAAGGCCCTTGCGATGGCAGGGTTGGCTATTGTTGGTTGAAATCATTATGTTGTGTTTCCCCTCAAAGGTAAGTTGCTGAATGTAAGGGAAGCCATCCATAAACAGATAATGGAAAATGTTGAGATTCAACATATCAAGCGAATCCTTGGTTTGCAGCATGGAAAGGAATATGACAGTGTCAAATCTTTGAGATATGGTCATCTTATGATTATGAAAGATCATGATCATGATGGTTCACAAATAAAAGGGTTGCTGATCAACTTCATACACTCTTTCTGGCCATCTCTACTCAAGATTCCTTCATTTCTTGTTGAATTCATTACTCCTATTTTTAAGACAACCCATAAAAATGGACGAGTATTGTATTTCTATACCATGCTTGAGTATGAATCATGGAGAGACTATCTGGGTGGATCAACATCAACATCAATTACTAAGCTTAGACTGATCTGTGTAATAGCTTGAATATGGTTAAGATATAGCTCAGAGAGTGTTGAATAGGGAAACATAGACTACTACAGAGATCAACTTCATTGGTCATGATACAGGTAGAGATCTTTCACTATGGCTTGTGTAATGGTTCACTCAAATCGATGCTAAGCTTAACCAATCATACAAGATCAACTATTATATCAACATTAGCAATCAAACTGTGTTTCTAATTAAGGTTTAGATACACATGTTGGCATAGATCTAGTAAGGCTATGTACTTATTACTTTGATTCTGGTCAGTGTTAATAGGGTATGAAATGAATAGGGAAATAGAGATCACTAAGTCATAACAAGGAGCTTAGCTTGAATATGGAGTTCCTGGTCACTATAATCTAAGACCTGTATTAAGGATATCATGTTTATACGAATATATGTTATTCCATTACGTGTAGTTACATCAAGAAAATCTTGGTCACTGATTCAATGGACTTGATTCATTAGTACTAATAGCATAGTGAAATCAATAAACGTATAGATTCAATAGATCTTACTACTAGCTTAAGTAAGGTGATATAGTGATATTTACTAAGCTTAAGATGGCAATCATAGGTACGATACGGTCTCTTATACCAATCTGATTTTAGTTCCATATAACTGTTATCATTGTAACTAATACATGGGAATCATAGAAGAGAGATAAGGGTGAATACATTAATCAACTTAAGGTAATCCAACTCTTTTCACTAATCAAAGCTGGAAAGAGCGTATTCAATGATATCAAGCTAGAATAGGAACAAGCATATCTCAGTATTGAGCTTACATTACACCTATGTCCACATTAGCTATTGGAATAAAAGATGATTTAATAGGTAGAATATTGTATGCTATTACTCTATCCTTAACCTTTATTATGAATATGGACATTGTAGTATACACTAGAGTAACACTGAAACATACGTTTTATAAAAGACCAATATGAGATAATGTAGATTAGGGAAACACTATCCTCATATAAACTATACAAGCTTATGGATTCGGATATGATTTGAACCTATACTACGATATGGATATTTGTTATCACTTTATTATGATATATTGATTGGCCTAGGATTAAGGGACATTTCAACATCCCGGAGCACTGGACATTACACCATTGGCATGGCACCTTGGTACAAGGGTTTTAAGGGTATAACTGAATGAACAACTATAAAAGATAATTGTGTGTCTTACACGATTAGTGGCATCATAGAGGAAATTAATGAGATAACATTAAGAATTATAGAGTTTCCTGTTCACAAGTGGACTCAAGATTACAAGGAATTTCTAGAAGAATTGATGACTCATAATGATAAGATTAAAGAACCATTCATAAGAGACTACAAGGAATACCATACTGATACCAGGGTCCATTTAGAGGTGTCATTATCTGAAGAGAATATGAATATTTCAATTCAAGTGGGACTTTTAAGGAAATTCAAATTGACTACTACAATCAGTACAAGTAACATGCATCTTTTTGGCTCAAAGGGAATCAATCATAAATATGAGACCCCTGAGAAAGTTTTGGAGAAATTCTATCATATCCGTCTTGAATTCTATGAAAAGAGAAAGAAAGTCCAATTGGAAAACCTTCAGCTTGATTTGCTGAAATTGGAAAATAAAGTCATATTCATCCTGGGATTTGTAAATGGAGAAATCATAGTGAACAATAGGAAACATGCAGAGTTGCTGTTTGAATTGAAGAGCAAAGGTTTCACTCCATTCCCCAAGAAGGGAAAACCTGTTGAGGCTGATATTGCTGGGGTGATAGCAGATGATGAAGAGTCTCCTAAAGACAAAATTGAGACAGTAAAGGGTGTTCGTGCTGTATATTATGAGTATCTTCTATCCATGGATGGTTGATGATTCTATGAGTGCCTTTGAGAGTGTTGGCATTAGTTTTTTCAGGGATTATTCATTGATGGGTACATTTACCCTAGCCCTGCCACTCCATATCCTGAGGCTCCTATTTGCAAGATCTCTTCTACTATCAATGGATCCCTTAGATTTCTTGATCCATGGGTGGTACCAAATCCTTCAGAAGTATAGTATTATGGGGTCAAAATGTCATTTAGTGCGGTAGAGATTGCCTACAAGGTGATCCAGTCTACATCCGGTAACTCTAACTTAGGTCTTGAGTAAGATGTGGACCCTAATAAGTATTCTTTTCATTTCTCGTATGTTGACTGTCCATATTATTGTGATCTCCTTGAAATTGAGCTACCTTATAATGAGGCCATGTTGATAATTGATTTCCCTTGGGAGGGGTTACATCATCACTCGTATTTTCTCCCTAGTCTGGCTGAAAATTGATGTTCAAAAAAGAGTTTATACTAAAAATGTTGAGTGATACCAATCTCCCATTATGGCACATGGTGTTTATTCCAAAGGGAAATTGTCAAACATCTTCAATACTATACCTGTATCAAGCTGGGGACAGATGAACATGAGAAATTTTCAAACATCTTCAATACTATACTTGGTCGAATAGTCAAAGGAAACACAGTGTGGTCACATACAGACTACAAGAAAAATAAATAAAAAAATATAGTGTAGGCCTTAATTATGCATACCTCTGGTGCATTCTTTAGTAACAATAGTGAAATCTACATTTGGTTTGTGGGTGCATGCCCAAAATGCCTGCAATTCCAATGCTTTATGATTTTTTTCAAAGAACCCAAATATGATTTTATTACAAACTTGGTCTCCAACATAACTCACCATGGTAAATATCCTAAAACATTTTTGAGGATGAAAGCTAGTACCAAAGCTTATTATACAATAAATAGGGGTTGTCAAAAATGGTTTTTGTAAATTACATGGGTTACGAAAAACCTGAAAAAAATTCAGACAAGGATTGCCCAGACTGAAAGCTTATCAGTTTTCATCAAATAAGAGAAAAGATAGGGGGACTCTTCTCTGGCCATTTCAGGACATGCATAATGAAGATTGAGGTGCTTTAAGGACATGAGCAGGAAAGAAACAAGGCCTCAATAAGATATGGTGTAGATTTCTCAAGGTCTATATTCCTTGAGATATGGTGGAGGAGAAGGCAGATCCCAAGACTTGAGATAGGCCTGTGGCTAATGAAAACTACAAGTTTACGCTATGAAATCTGTTTATGATTGGACTTATTTCCTAAAGGATGGTAATAGTTTCTTATCTTGCACTTTTGGTTTTAATGTCATCTACATCTCGGAGTATCAGGAAGGCCATGTATGGCATCCTCTACCCAAGTATTTTGATTACATATATCAGTAAGTAATAGCACTGTATGGCTTGCAATCCTCTAGTAGTTAGATTTAGTAGTAGCTATTAAGTTGTTTGAGATATTGCAATTCTAATTTAAACTAGAAGCTAGGAAGCTATAGGGCATTCTGTGTCTATGTCTGGTTTCAGACTTCTGCTAATTTAAATCTCTTTTTTGAACAAAAAAAAAAAATAGTTAACATTTCTCTTCTTGCATCTTAGATCTCATTAAAAGTGTGGAAATAAATAGAGAA
Source organism: Pinus albicaulis (assembly GCA_034641835.2). Taxonomy (NCBI): domain Eukaryota; kingdom Viridiplantae; phylum Streptophyta; class Pinopsida; order Pinales; family Pinaceae; genus Pinus; species Pinus albicaulis. Next base: position 187,794,681 of record CM076584.1, read on the forward strand.
AAAGCTGACACATACCTCTTGAATATCTCCAACATAAATCTTATCACCATAAGTGTGAATAGACACAATCGTATTGGGAAAGAGCTTATTCTCACATTTTCGCAACAATTTATTTTTGCCCAAGTCATATATTCTCAGCACCTGTCCAATCCCAACTAACAAGTAGCCTTGAAATTGACATAATCCAAGAGGTACTCCATCAACTGCTGTTTTATGAAAAATCTCCAAGGATTTGCCATCATCCATAGATCTGTAAATATGAATAAAACCTCCTGAACAATGCCTCTTTGGCCAAAATTCTAAATCCTTTGCAGTTCCAATGGCCACAAGTGTTCCGAATTCTTTATCATGAAAAGTAACAGAGCAAATGATAAATGTGGCTTCATTATCCTGTAGTGCCAAGAGGCATGTAGTTTCACCAGTTTTGGGATCTAGAATGTTAGTATGAATCTTTCATCGGAAAAATACCACTTTAGATACGCATAAAAAATAGCCCTAACATCAATTATGGCTGCCAAAATCTTTAAATATGCAGTTATTTGATCCAAATAAAGCTGCACAAATCCAGATCTATGCATAAAAGACATTAAGCAGTGAGAATAAAATGTTGCTCCATGCATCCAATAGAAAAGACAAGAACAATATATTTGAAAGAATTTTTATATTAAAGGGGCACCTGAGAGGAAAACAAGAAAGGTGTTTCCAATTCTCCTCAATGGGATGGGTTCTTGAAAGTCCTCAACATTTCAGATCTAAAACTTCTCTCTCTTGTTGGTGTAGAAAACCCAGACAAACATAGAACTCAAAGGGAGCTCACAAAACAAAAATGGAGAATGTGACAATGATAATGGCTCAAAGTCAGACCAGGAGTATAGATCTAGGGTGATCTAATATGCAATGAAAGGTGACAAATGAATGGGAAAACCCTTCTATTTATAACAAAATATTAGGGCGGTCTAGAACTTTGGTGCATGAATAAAATATTATTAATCAAATTCTAGAACCACCTTTTAGGAATATTTTATTATATTTGTTGGAGGGGAAAGGATTTTTGACTTGGGTCAATTCCTTTATTTATAAATAATAAATAAATAAATGATTATTTATTATTTTAAGGAAATGGTGTAAATATAATTAAATAAATAATGATTTATTTAATTATTTATAAATGATTTAGTCAAATTTAACTAGGAATATTATTTAAATAAGGATTAAATAACTTATTCCTAGGAAATAATCAAATAAATAAGGATTTATTTAACTAATTTCCTTGTTTTGGGTTAAATATGACCAGGAATAATAATTAAATTGATGTTTAACTAATTATTCTTTGAGGAAATATAAACAAATATATATTTGTTTATTATTTCCTTTTGGGGTTTCCTGTTTAGACCATAAACAACTTAATAAAGATGTTTTACTAAGTTATTTCACATAGTGAAAGCAATTTTACTTAGCGTAAAATTGGTCCTACATGGTGTACTTGGGTCCTGTTAGTGTCGGTATCTTCATCCCTCCGTCAATGATCAAATTTCTCTTGTTGCATTGCATATTAGGTGTCTCACTCAGTCAGTTGCATTCCATTAGGAGCATGGATCATATGACGGTAGTGGCTTGTTGCTAATGTCCCTCATGTCCTCTATTTTCTGGCCTATTTCTGTTCATTAAAATCATTTGCAGTCACTTTTGGTCTCATAGTTTGCAAAGAGTCATTTTTAGCGTTTTAGTGTCATTAGGTCTAGGGTTTCATTAATAAGGCCTTCAGAATGCCCAATAATGGTCAGCAGGCACATGAGGAGTTTGAAATAAGTTTTCAGTGCTAAAAATCTCATCATCATATGCTTAATGATGTATTTTTCTTCAAAACTCTGTTTTGAAGAAAAATAGAGTATTTCTTCTTTATGTATAAATGTAATGCAATTTTAAGTTTTCTCAGTTGTAATAATATTTTCACTGGAAACCCTGGTCACCTTTGTCAAGCTCCATCCAATCCATTCCCTGCAGGACAAACAGAAATCACATCATTCAGTCAAAAAGCAAAAATAAAGCAAAACAGAGTTTTTTTAAAAAAGTGTCAAAATTTGAAACATTGCAAAGTGGGTTTTTTTTTGAAATGGAGAATTAAAATCCTTGGCATATAAAAAATTTTCATCTTTCAAAAGCTCATTTTTATGCCAAGAGGAAAGAGTGAGCTAAGGAGAAATCGTGAGGAGCAAAGGAAACAATTTGAAGGCGAAATTATGCAAGTTCAGTTGTGCGACGCATTGGCTAGGTGTTGCGACGCAATGGCTGGGTGTTGTGACGCATTGGGCAGGCGCGACGCATTGGGTTAGTCCCCACTGTGTTGAAATTTCTCCTGTGCGGCACATTGGAGGTACGCTATGCATTGGGTTTGTTGCGCGACGCGTAGGGCCGCAAGTAATTTCATTGCCATTCCTCCCAAAACTTCAAATCTGCTCGGTCCTTTTTGGTTCAAGTAAGTCAAGTAACCCCTCCACTACCAATAAACATGTGTCTTGTGTTGTTTATGAGGATTTAAATACAATAAATTCAAACCCTATTTGCTTGTTCAAGGATTGTTTCCTTAGGGTTGAGAAATTGGTTTTGTGCCTATCACTTCCATTTCCCCACCTTGTATTCCCTCATCACTGTTAATATTGTTACATCAGCCCGTTTCCCTATTCCCTTATATCCCTAAATCACTCATTTCCTATCCCATTCCCATTATCCCACATCCCAATTATAAATTTCCCAAACCCCAATGCTATCCCAAAAAAAACCTAGTGACTGCCCCTAAACTTTTCAATTGATAGATTTCAATTGGCAATATCTCATCATCTCCCCTATCCTCTCCCTCCATATTCCCTCACTTATTATCACATATTTGGCAACAAAACCAAAGACACCAAACTCCTCATATTCATCTAAGGCAACATATACTTTGGAAATCATGGAGACAGATACCTCTTATGACCGAGACAGTGACTCCACAACTGAATTGCATGCACCTAGGAGACCTCACAAGAGTGGTAGACATGTGAGGGAGGAGCCTACTTCATTGGCTGAGCTGCAGGCCCGTCCTCTTGCTATTGCATGTTTTCAACAGCAGTCTTGTTATCAATTTTGTGAAATGGTTGCTAGGGTCCACCACCATCAAGAGATGGCCCGATTGTTTGTGTTGCATTTACATAATGGCCAACTTACTCTTGCAGGTGTGACATTCACTTTAACACCCGAAAATATCTCTTAAGCAACCAGAATTCCAAATGTTGGAGAGAAATGGAACAAAAGGCAGCAGGTTGATCCGGATTTTATGCAGGAATGCAACAGAATACAGATATAACCATAGATATAGAGATGCAGCGGAAATAATGCTTCATTTTATTAATAAAAGAATGATCGCAATGTTTACAAACATACGGGAAATAAGCTAGGGGCTGTAGCGTATCTCCGAGAAGAGATGTAGCGACGCAGTCTTCCCGAACCGTGTTAGCACAGGCTCGCAGGCCTATTACAGACATAATGGAAATAGATGAGCTAGGGTACTGGCAGCGTATCCCTAAGAAGAGATGTGGCGGCTACCAGCCCCTGAACTGTGTTACAATGCAGACATGATGGAGATGCGGCGAGCTAGGGAACCGGTAGCGCTTATCTCTGAGAAGAGATGTATCGGCTCCTAGCCCCCTAAACTGTCTTACAATGAGGCTCGAGGGCCTATTTATTGTTGAGAAACAATGTAGAATCCGAAACGTCCAAAACCCTAACCGCAGGAGATGAAGCGCCAAAACTGTGGGCGCCCGTTTGGGTAAATTGGTGGTTCAACTTCCCGGGGGCGTAACTTTGGCATCCGATATCCGTTTGACGCGCACAATAGCTCGTTAGAAAGATCTATCCGAGGACTATAGTTGTCGGGACGACTTTGATCAGCAAATTCGCTGGCGCTTTCATACCCAAAAAACGTCGTTTAGGGCCTCAAAACGGCTCCGGAAGTTCAGGACCCGAAAAACTGCTAAAAATAGTAAGTTGTGCCGAAACTTACAAACTGAAATAACTACTGGTGGGGGTTCAAATGGACTTGATGGGTGGCCACCAATATCCACCTAGATTATTAATGCCCCAAAACGGCTCCGGGTGTGCAGGACCCGAAAACCTGCTATAAATAGTAAGCTGTGCTGAAGCTGGAAAACTGAAAGAATTGATGCTGCGGGTCCAAATGGAATAGGTGGGAGGCCACCGATATCCACCTGGATCATTCCTCCCTCCTTAGGAAGCAATGGTCTCCATTGCGTTAAGTTCCTCCATGGGGGGGGGGGAATGGGGAATGGTCTCCATTGCGTTAAGGAAAAAAAAATTTGTCCATCATCGCGTTCCTCTGTTTCTCGAGGGCATCCTCGAGCAAGATTTTGACAGGATCTCCTGCTCCCTCATCTTTCTTTCCTTCCGCCATGGGGGATTGTCGGGGTTGCGAGGTTGAACTCCTTATACCCTGGCCGCGTTGGGGACATGAAGAGAAAAACATAGAAAGAGCATACCCGCTCTGATACCACTGATCCGGATTTTATGCAGGAACGCAACAGAATACAGATATAACCATAGATACAGAGATGCAGCGGAAATAATGCTTCAATTTATTAATAAAAGAATGACTGCAATAAGCTTACAAACATAATGGAAACAAGCTAGGGCGCTGGTAGCGTATCTCTGAGAATAGATGTAGCGTACGCAGGCCCCTGAACTGTGTTACATTGAGGCTCGCAGGCCTATTATAGACATAATAGAAATAGATGAGCTAGGGTACTGGAAGCGTATCCCTAAGAAGAGATGTGGTGGCTACCAGCCCCTGAACTGTGTTATAATGCAGACATGATAGAGATGTGGCGAGCTAGGGCACTGGTCGCGCTTATCTCTGAGAAGAGATGTATCGGCTCCCAGCCCCCTGAACTGTATTACAATGAGGCTCGAGGGCCTATTTATTGTTTAGAAACAAGGAATCAAACGTCCAAAACCCTAGTCGTAGGAGATGAAAGCGCCAAAACTGTGGGGCGCCTGCTGGGGTAAATTGGTGGTTCAACTTCCCGGCGTAACTTTGGCATCCGATCTCCGTTTGACGCGCTCAATAGCTCGTTAGAAAGATCTATCCGAGGAGTACAATTTTGGAACGGGCAACATGGGTCCATGGACCCATGTTGCCCTCTATTTTCCCAAAAAACGTCGTTTAGGGCCTCAAAACGACTCCAGAAGTTTAAGACCCGAAAAACTGCTAAAACTAGTAAGTTGTGCCGAAACTTACAAACTAAAATAACTGATGGTGGGGGTTCAAATGGACTTGATGGGTGGCCACCAATATCCACCTAGATTATTAATGCCCCAAAACAGCTCCGGGTGTGCAGGACCCGAAACTCATATAATCTATGGCCTGTATTTAAGCCAAAGGTAAAGAATTGATGCTGCGGGTCCAAATGGAATAGGTGGGAGGCCACCGATATCCACCTGGATCACAGGTTGACAGGGTACACTATGAGCCATATATAAAGCCTAGTTTTGTGAGACAACTCAGCAGAGTTTTTCCCTTCCGGTTCCTAAAAGATTCATATGCTCCTTTGATGAAACTTATTATCAAATATTTCAGTTGTGAGGGCCGGTTTTCACGTCTCTATGCTTATCATATCAGGTTGTTGATGCATTTTACCAGGGCGAGGATGATGAACCTCCCTTATTTCATGTGCCAGAATATTGAGAAGATGACCACTCTCGTGAAAAGGAAAACTCCTGAGCAGCAGTATAGAAGTATCTATCACTTTGCACTCATCAAAATTGTGGTTATGCATCAGCTCGGCTTGCAGGATATTTCATGGGAGGATTTAATTTCTAATGATTTCTTCACAGCTCCTCAGGTACCTTTGGAGGCTTTTCATGAGGCAGGTGAACCTTCATATTAGCATGAAGGTCATGAGACACAGACCGCTAGTGTACCAGTGTTTGTCAGCTATCAGAGGGGCACTAGAGGGTTATTTGTAGCAGCCAGGCGAGTATTATCTCCACCCGGGGTGGAAGGGGTCTCGCTTCCTTCATCAGCATCACAAGTACAGGACAAAGGTAAGAGGCCCATACATGATGAGGGGCCTTCAGGAGGCCAGGATACAGATTTTATACTCATTGATGATGATTTGGGCTCACCAAGCTCGAAGTTGAGAGAGATTGTTCAGGAACAGAAGGCGGAAATAAAAAAATTTGTTCGTCAAGTTGCAAAGAGCCCAATGGATAATTAACTACCTTGAGCAACGAAACAAACAGCTAGAAGATCAGAAAACTATCATGGAGTTGCAAAATATACGTGAGAACCGGCAAGCTGCCAAAAGGAGCCAAACCGAGATGACATCCATTGAGCAAGAGATTGAGGTTGATCGCGAAACTTGGCTTGAAAGGGTAAATATTCATTTAGAAAAGCTATTGGAGAAGGCCAATAAGGAAAAGAACATGTTGTGGCACATGTCGAATCATTATTGGGCAAGAAATCATGTTTGCAAGGCACAAATCAAGATCCTGAAGGCTAAGTTGAAGAGGGCATTAAAGCGTTGGAAAAGGCAAGATAGACTTTAGATTTTGGCTGAGGCTTCTGTGGCCCAACATAGTGCATGATGGAGGAAACTCAACCCAAATTTCAAGAAATTTGGGACACATTTTGAAATTTTTTTCTTTTTGGCCTAAACACAGATTGTTCAGCTCAATGCGTCGCGCCACTTGGCGCACGCTTATGATTGGGGGCTCCTCTTGGGTAAAAATTTATTTTTTTTGATTTTTCATGAAAATTTATGCATTCATACCTATGGCCAAGAGATTTTGACAGGTTTTGGGTTTCCAGAAGGGTCAAAAACACCCTAAAAATGACATTTCTGCCCCTTTTTGGACACACAGGAAGCAGTGTTAGGAGAACTCATTTTTGGAGGGGCAAATGGAAGCAAAATTCATAAATTCCACTTTTGTTGGAAATTAGACAGGAAAAAATTTCCAAAAAGCCCACTTGGAGCAAATTTGGACACCAGGAAGGCCTCCAAAATCAGCTCCAAAATAGCACGATGCATAGAGAAATCGGGCGCGATGCATTGGGGATTTTTGCTCATTTTGGACTCAGTAACTCTGTTTTTCGCCTAGTTTTTGAAATTTTGAATTTATTGCTTCCAAATGTTAAACTCATGATGTAATTGAATGTAATTTGATGGATCTTGATGTAATTTTGTCAAATTTTTACTCAAGGAGGTAGATTCATCCATCAAAAGGTGAATTGCAACTGAATGAATCAGTTTCCTATCTTATAGAGGCAAGCCGTTCCACTGCCTCTTTTCCAATTCTTAGTTTAGATCTTGTTGAAACAACTCCTAAAATTGTTAGATCGACCCCTAGAGGCTGGGGATGAGTTAGTGTTGTCTATATCCTGTATTTTTTTAGTCATTTGCATGGTTGGACACTTGGGAATGCTTTGAGCATCATTGTACATTTCATCTCTGCAGTTTGGCAAAGGAATAGACCAGGGTTTGCAGCACTCCTTGGGATTCATGTGGCTCTTTGTTTTGATGATGTGTTTCTCTCTATTAATGTAAGTTTACTGGTGCTTTATATATATCATCTTCCCTCTTAGTTCTTCTTAAGTTAAACAAACAAGGATAAAGGTGGAATTCATTAGATTTGCAGTGCTCTACCTTGAGTTTTGTTTAATTTTCTATGTTTTCAACTGTTTGAAGAGGATTCTTGAAAGTTTCTTACCCTCTTCAACTCCTCACCAGTCTAAGCTATCCATTGCATTCAAAATTGAAGCGTCAAAATAATTGCCTACCTTGCCCCTTTCAGATCTCTGCAAAAACTAGGCCTCATTCCCCAGACCCAAAATCTACCTTTCCCTTTGATCCAAAAAACAACCTCAAAATCAAATCAAACTCTCTTACATATATACCTAGCCTAAAATCAACATTTATTCAAGTCATATCAAGCCTCACTAATCATTTTTTGCTGAGATTGACCAGGAGAGATCCCTCTCCCGATCTGGTAGGGCTAGCTACCAGGTTAAGCGTGGTTTGATGTTACCCTAGATTCTTCCTTTCTTAGCCTGAGGTAGATTTAGGCCATAACATAGTAGCGACTCCGCTGGGGACTCAAAAATTGTTTTCTTGTTAGTGTTATTCATTTTATAAACTACAGACGAAGCCTGAAGTTAGCCAGGTAGTCTTCAAACTGCACATTAATTTGCAAGTGCATAAGTAGATAAACGCTGCTTCAGTCAATCTCCGGTCTAGTCTTATAAACGTAACATCTAACTTGTAAATTGCCCCAGTACATCAGATAGTTCTGGACTTTTGGGTGATGAGTCTAGAATTCAATAGGCTGAACAAGTTAGTTTTTTCCATTTGATTTTTGAGAATAATTCAACACACTGGCTTCTAGACGAAATACCAGAGAAAATCCAGATCCCGATCCACCTCCTGTGTATGAAAATCCAAATCTTATTTTGAGAATCCTTCGTCAAGAAAGTCCTATGATTCCTATGTTCAAATCTCATTCATGTCCTGTTGTTTTTGAGTATCTTGAAGATCTTGATTTTGACAAACAATTTGAGTTGTTGTTGTTTGAGACTAAGTCTGAAAGTGCTATTGATTCTACTGTCCTAAATCCAGAGTTTGTCAAAGATATTGAAATTGAAAAAGCTAATAGATCCATTGACAGTTACATCTTGAATATTCAGAGTTCCATTGTGGAAACAAACATTCCCGGATTCATAGAGTCTGCATCTGCAACTCTTGGGTCATCCGCAATTACATCTAGTTCACAAATTCCTACCGAGCCTCCTTTCATTCCCACCATTCCCATGCAATCTTCTATCTCTGATCAACAATCTGCAGTAGTATCACCTCCATCCACACCATATAAATCTCATACATCAACTTCTCTGACTCCTCCTATATCCCCAAACCTGGTTGTAAATTGACCTAGAGCAATGGCTGCCCGATTTGCACCCCTCGCATTGCCTCAAAACTTGGATGACATGCCCGCTGATTATCAAAGCAAAATTCCATTGTTTGATGGCACTCCTCAAAGTGTTACTGCTCAGAAACATGTGGATAGGATGGCAGATTTCTTTGACCTTCATGAGATTGATGCGGAAAATGTGACAATGAGGCTGTTTGTACAAACCTTTGGAGGTGAAGAAAGTGGTTCAGAGATTTTCCGGCTAGAAGTATTACTACATTGCCTAATCTTCAGAGATAATTCTTGGAGCGATGGGAAGTGAAGAAAGACCCGCTTCAGATCCTTTCCGAGTATGAAAATATCAAGCGGAATGTTGGTGAGTCAGTTCAAGATTATTGTATTAGATTCAATTTTGTTTACAATGCAATTCCTGCTGATATAAAGCCACCTAGGGGGTCAGCTTTGATTAAGTTTCTGGATGGCTTTGATAATGACATGGCTTATCAATTAAGGGAAAGAGATCTGGGCACTTTAGAAGATATGCAGAAAATTGCAGTCAGCGTTGAAGCCAATTTGCTTGCTAGGAGAGCTAGAACGAAAGCTGAAAAGAAAGTAGCAATAAAGGAAGAGGTTTCCACTTCAGATCAAGTGCTTCGTAAGATGGAAAAGATGTTTTAAAGATTAACACTTGATAAGTCTGAACCGCAGATCAGAAATCCTAACTTCCATGGCCAGCAGCAACCACAATTTAGAATCAAGCAAAGAGAGCAGCGAGTATAAGAACAAGCAGTGAAACAACAGGTGAAGACACCTTTACAGCAGAATTTTCTACATGGTCTGGAATCAGATGATGAAGAGAATGTAATAGGAGAAGAGAATCATTTCTTTACACCTGATTATTTGCCAATTTTTATCACTGAATATGAGGAGTATTCGGAAAACTCAGCTGTACAAAAGGATGAAAATTTCATCTTGGCAAATGAGACAGCTCTTGAAGAAGAATTTGATGAATATCAGAGGGGGTACATGAATGCCTTGACCGCCCAACAGCGACAATATTCACTCAGAAATAGAGATGTGCCCATTAATCCAATTCAAAAAAGAAAGGAAGCTACAACACCAAAGAATGATTCACTTGTTGTGCAGAAAAAGGGAAAAGAGACAGCTGATCCCACTACTAGCAAATCACCATCAGCAAATGAAAGATCCAATCAGCCAAATATATCAAGGGAGAAAACTGAAAATAAGGATGTTCCAGCTAAAGAGGTGGAGAAAAATTTAGTTTTTAACTTAGAAAATGAAATTTCTAAGTTAAAAGTATCCATTCCTTTGACTGAATTGATGAAAAATAGCAGCTATAAGGTTCAGGTGTCTAAGATTTTGAATTTAGATCCACTATCTGATATGGTAAACGTGGAAGATGATCAACCTGAGTTGATTTTCGGTCCAACATTGGATGGTGAGTCTCCAGATAGTGATGTACCTCATTTTTACATTAGCCTTAGATTGCATGACTATGTGTTACACAATGCTATGTTTGATTCCGGAGCCTCTCATAATCTCATGCCTAGGGCAATCATGGAGAAATTGGGATTGGATATCACTAGAAAGTATCATGAACTTTATTCTTTTGATTCTAGTAGAGTAAGATGAATTGGGCTTATCAAAGATTTGGTGGTTAGTTTGGACAAGATTCTGACTAAAAATGTTTTGATGGATGTAGTTGTGGCGGATATTTCTCCTAGATTTGGCATGCTTCTTTCCAGATCTTGGGGAGCGAAACTTAAAGGGGAATTGCAGCTTGATTTCTCCTATGCTACTATTCCCCTGTTTGGTCAGATGAGAAAATTATACCAGGAGCAAAAGATGAAGTATATGATCACTAGCAAGGAGAAACTGGTAAATCATCTAGTCAATTATGTGCATACTGATTTAGAATCATTTGTTTTGTACTCAGATAGATTTAATGCTGTAAATAGCCAATTAATTCAAGTAGAAGACATTCCAGAAATCACTGAAAATTTTAGAGAGGTATTAAAGAAAGAAAGACAAAGACTTGATAGTACTGATGAGCAATCAGCCTCCCGACAACAGCAAAATGTTGATGGACAGCAAGACGAAGCAAAAAAGCAAACAGAATTTCAGCATTTGGAAGAAGACGAAGATGGTTTGTCGACCATGGATTTTGATGGTGCAGTAGGAAGGGATGGTGCTAGAATTGGCATTTGGGTACGCAACCCTTTTTCCTCCCCAAACAAAGTGCCGAGTAATGTAAGGGTCTGTTCTTATAAATTGGCTTTTGATTGTTCAAATAATGAGGCTGAATATGAAGCTTTAATTGCTGGTCTAAAAATTATTAGAAAGTTAAATTCTAAGAGGATTGCAGTGTATGGTGACTCCAAGTTAGTTATCAAGCAAGTGAAAGGTGAATATCAAGCTAAGCATCCTTGAATGCAGGCATACCGCAATGTGGTACTAGATATCTTGAGATTTTTTTTAGATTATACTTTGACATGTGTCCCTCGTATTCAGAATGATATTGTAGATGCAATTGCAACAACAACAAATAATTTGAAAATTCTAATGAATTCAAGAAATAAATTTGAAATCCATGTGAAGCATCGTTCGACTGTTCCTAATAACCAAAGGTATTGGCAAATGTTTCAAGATGACAAAGAAATTGATGAGTTTCTGCAAAATGAAGGTAAATTCAAAGACACTTCTATTGATGGGGAGCATGATGATGGCGAGGCTGATGTACAAATCAATCAGATGGAAGTTTTGCAGCTGAAGGATAATGTCATTCCTAAAGGTCTAATACCTTTAGAGGAGCTTTTCGACCAAGATGATGTAGCTCGGAAACCAAGCTTGCTGCCCACTGAGAAAGGAGTTGAGGATGTGAACATTGGATCAGCAGAAAATCCTAAAATGGTGAAATTTTCCAAAGCATTGCCCCCACAGGTAAAAGCAAATTATATCACTTTATTATCTTCCTTTGCTGATTTATTTGCTTGATTATTACATACACTGTTTTTCATGACCGAGTTCTCCAAGAAAGTTAAAGCTAATAGTGTTACATTTTCTAGCAAACAACTTGTCATCTCAAGCAAGAAAGTAGGGTTGTGTGTAGGGTGTCTGTCTCTAATTTGAACAAATGTGCATAAATATTAAGCTTAGGTGTTAAGTAAGATGGTTAAAGGCAGAAAATTTAACCGATCTGAGCCAATGAATACCAGATTTGTCGACCACCGAGCAAAGCCCCAATTTAAAGCAGTAGGATGGTATAGGTTTCTAAAGAAGTTTTCAGGGGAAAATGTAGATGTTGCACAAGAATTTGCTGAAAGTTTTGATGGGGAGAAAGTAAAGCTCGGAAGATAAACCTTCAAAATCACCAAGACCATTATAGCTAGGGCTACTCAGACTTCAGCTACTGGAGAATGTTGGTTCAAAAAGAAAATGTTGCAAGTAGATATCCCTACACAAATCTATACAAGAATGATTTATACCATTACCATTGTGGACCTAAGTTTGAAAGTTGTGTATTATGGCGATATATGCAAGTGGTAGAAAGCTAAGTCATCACCCAAGAAACAACATGAAGACGGTGCTAAATATGCTCTATCCAGGCAACATGAAAAAAAAAGACAGAGCCAGTGAATTTATTAGAAAGCATAGCTGATTTTGCCAAGATAGCCAAGAAAAAAGATGCATATTGGGAGAAATTCTCTACTGGGAGTACTATGTCTAGTTTACCTATTCCTTCCATTTCTCCTGGTCACGAGACATCCATTAGAAGGAATCTATATTACATGTCTGCAAGATCTCTAGCACGTGGTCATACCCCTACACTTGGTTCATATCTGGCTTCACCATTCCATGGGTTAGGTCAAAGTTCTCTGACCTTTACATTAAAACGTGAATGTGTAGACAACAAATGATTTCTCATCGACCTTGTTTCTGCAAATAATAATAATTCAAAAACCACGCTATGCAGTGTTGCGGCAACAATTTCCTTTGTGGGTGCACTGAATATCTTCCATCTAGCTAATGTTCACAACACTGTTATGGTATTTGATTCAAATAAGGTTGAGAGGACATTAGTTGTACTAATAGGGAGGAGAATCTTGCATGGAGTGAGTTCACATACAACAAGGGACTTAATGATACAAGAATAGTCAACGAGTCCAGTAGGGACATGCTTGGGGTGGCTTATAACTGTTATCTATATGGGTGGACGGGTTCCACAAATCTGTCTAAATGTAGAATGAGGAACTGTTGAGGGTCTAAATCCATTGATGTTGCTATTTGCAATAATTGGTAATGTAGTATATGTGGCAAGCATTGTTGTAAGGAATTTCTAATGGAGAAAAATAAAGCGAAATATGACATGGCTTGTGGATGCTGCAGTCTGTGTGCTTTTAGATTTCCTTAGTTTGGCTCAATTTTCCTATCACAAAATTAGAAGATATGATTGAGAATATTGTAATAATGGAGATTATGTGGCAATCAAGCTAAGATTGAACAAAAAATTCATTGCTCATCCTAGTCTGAAAGATGAAATTATAAATGTTGATAAAAGCCCAAGAAATGAAGCCAAGAAGACCAGAACCCATAAACAAAAACATGCAGAAAAAGGAAAAGCTAAAATAATCTCTAAGGCAGAGTCCCTCAAAATCTTAGCTTATGTGCTTGATTTTATTTAAACATTAAAGACAAATCAAAGAAGAAGAAGAGCACATTTTTAGCTTAATAAAGAAATGCGGCTATTTATAGGGTTTCCAATAATAGCTACCTATTTTTGAAAGGTAGATATTGTTTCCTAAATTTTTTTTATAAAGGATGTGGAGGGAGTTTTTGTCCAAATATCGAAGGATGATACTAAGTGGTAATTCAATACATACAATATCAATAGAAGGAGTTGTTTCCAATTGTCAATTAATCAAGTTCTCTTCCAGATGTTAGTTTCAGTTGAAAATTTTTGTACTTTTGGGGGAAAGAGTCAGATGTCATCTTCAGCTGTTAGTTGCACTTTTTGAGAAAGTGGTTATAATAGAAAAGAGGACTAGTTTTCTAGTAGTTTGCTACATCACACCAGTTGCTTCTAACTATATGCCATCATGTTTTTTGTCTTTATTATGTTGCACTACTTTGTATTATGGTTAAGGATAAGCTTCACCTTATGTATAGGTATATGATAACTTCTCCAGAACAGATTCACACTTTTTGTGGAAATATCAACATGATATCTCTTGTATATATAGGACGAAACTCAAGAGAGAAAAGGTTGGTGGTTTGTGAATCTTATACTCATGTGATCAATGTACTCTTTCAGTTAATGATATTGAAAAACACTTTTGAGGACTTATTACTATCTTGATATGTGTATTGTTGATCCTTCTTATGTGTTTCCATACCTAAATATCTTCAGTTCGAGTTTGTAGTTTCAATTCTGTTATATGTTTTTATGAGCCTCTTGATACGTTTATGTACCTTATCAATTTTTATCAGTCTTACTTAGCAATATTTCGTGATGAGATGTGCATAATAACTGGTTCAAGAGAATTCCTTATGACAATGACTTTTAATGATGTTCAATAATATTATTTTAAGTCTTATAATAGCCTTATCTTATTGATATATTATTAGACTGGTTCTTGTGTTGTTTTTCCTCAAAGCAATGGATTTATACCTTGTAGACCCACTGTCGCTTCTGTTATTCCATACTTTCTTCCTGCCATAGACTACAAACTTATCTTTTGCTACCATATCATGCCTAAATACCCTCATTAGTGTGACAGTGAATTTGTCTGAAAACCTTTTCAGCGATTGACAGCTTTAACCACCTACCAATTATATAATTCAAATTATTAAATTTTCCTAGAGCTTAAGATGTGTCTGGTCAATCACTTGTCACAATCCAAGTGCTGATTCAAGCACTAAAATCTTTTGGTGCGTCTGTCGGGAGACGAAGGCCTTGAAACAAAGTATTCTCCCGAGTCTCTTGTTTTAAATTTCTGATTATCAATTCTTGATGGTGAACAAGAATTAGCGACTTGAATAAGATTGTAATCTTTCACCTCACGACTCCATGACAAATAATATAGAGGCAACTCCATTGTTTCCAGATCCAAAACTTGATGGAAGCGATCCTCGCTAAAAGATATGCCTTTTGCAATTTTTCAAAGATAGATGGCTTTCTTAATCCTTTTCCAGTTAGAAGTGAATGGGAATTTTCTCTTCGAAGGTTTAGTGGACATGATTGGGAAGTACCAGCTATTTTTTTATGGAATTTTCATGACTGGATTCATAGGTTGCATTTTGTTCATGAATATGTAAAGATTAAGTTGTTTAGATATTCTTTGGAGGGTGCAGCGCTTGATTGGTGTAGAGATCTTCCTAAAAAAGCATCACTTGTTTGAAAGAGTTTCATGATGCTTTTAATTCATTTTAGAAAGATAGGTATCTGGTCAAATGTTTTTCTCTGGAATGTTTCTATCAGTTTGATAGGAAAGTTGAAAGTGATGATGAACAACATAAATTTAAATAAAACATGGTTATACCAGAAGGTATTCAACAACCATTTTTTTCTCATGATTTTCTTCTATCTCCTATCTTTCAAGAAGATGATAAACAAAAGATTATTAAGCAGTATGACGAGATATTAGGTGAACATAGTGAAAACTTCATAAATCAGGCTTTGTTTGATAAATATCCTAATGACGAAGATTTTTCGACCATAGAGCAAAGCTCCAATTTCAAGTAGCAAGTTGGTACAGGTTTCTAAAGAAAATTTCAGGGGAAAATGTAGATGTTGCACAAGAATTTTCTGAAAGTTTTGACAGGGAGAAGTCAAGCTCGGAAGCAAAACCTTCAAAATCACTAAGACCATTATAGCCAGGGCTACTCAGACTTCAACTACTGGAGAATGTTGGTTCAAAAATAAAATGTTGCAAGTAGATATCCCTACACAGCTCTATACAACAGTGATCTATACCATTACCACTATGGTCATAAGTTGGCAAGCTGTGTATTATGGCTACATCTACAAGTGGTGGAAAGCTATGTCATCACCCAAGAAACAACACAAAGACCGTGATAGAAATGATCTGTCCAGGCAACGTGAAAAACAAAGACAGAATTCGTGAATTTATTAGAAAGCATAGCTGATTCTGCTGAGCTAGCCAAGAAAAAAGATGCAGATTGGGAGAAATTATCTCCTGGGAGTACTATGTCTAGTTTAGCTATTCCTTCCATTTCTCCTGGTCGTGAGAAATCCATTGGAAGGTATCTATATTACATGTCTGTAAGATCTCTAACAAGCGGCCATACCCCTACACATGGTTCATATCTGGCTTCACCATTCCGTGGGTAAGGTTGAATTTCTATGACCTTTACATTAAACCACGCATGTGTAGACAACGAAGGATTCCTCACCGACCCTGTTTCTGCAAATAATAAGAATTCAAAAACCATGCTACGCAGTGTTGCTACAACAATGTTCTTCATGGGTGGACTAGATTTCTTCCATTTAGTTAATGTTCACAACGCTACTATGGTCTTTGATTCTACTAAGGTTAAGAGGACCTCAGTTGTATTAATAGGGAGGAGAATCTTGCAGGGAGTGAGTTCACTTACAAAAAGGGACTTACTAATAAAATAACAATCAAGGAGTCCAGTAGGGACATGCTTGGGGTGGCTTATGACTGTTATCTATATGGGTGGATGACTTCCACAAATATGTCTAAATGTACAACGAGGAAATGTTGAGGATCTAGATCCATTGATATTCCTACTTGCGATAATTAGTAATACAGCCTATGTGGCAAGAATTGTTGTAAGGACTTTCGAATGGAGAAAAATAAATCCAAATATGCCATGGCTTGTGGATATTGCAGTTTGTGTGCTTTTAGATTGCCTTATTTTGGCTCAATTTTCCTATTATAATATTAGAAGATCTAATCGAGAATATTGTAATAATGGAGATTATGTGGCAATCAAGCTAAGACTAAACAAAAAACTCATTGCTAATCCTAGTTTGAAAGATGAAATTATAAATGTTGATAAAATCCCAAGAAATGAATCCAAGAAGACCAGAACCCAGAAACAAAAACATGTAGGAAAAGGAAAAGAAAAAAGAATCTCTAAGGAAGAGTCCGTCAAAATCTTAGCTTCTTTGTTTGATTTTATTTAAAAATTAAAGGAAAATCAAAGAATAATAAGAGCACATTATTAGCTTAATCAAAAAATTTAGCTATTTACAGGGTTTCCAATAATAGCTACCTATTTCTGAAAGGTAGCTATTATTTCCTAATTTTTTTGTATAAAAGATGTGGAGGGAGTTTTTGTTCAAATCTCAAAGGATGATACTAAGGGGTAATTAAATACATGCAATATCAATAGAAGGAGCTATTGTCAAGTGTCAATTAATCAAGTTATCTTCCATATGTTAGTTTCAATTGACATTTTTTTCACTTTTGGGGGAAAAAGCTAGATGTCATATTCAGTTGTTAGTCGCACATTTTGAGGAAGTGGTTATACCAGAAAAGAGGAGAAATTTTCCAAAAATTTGCTACATCACTCCAAATACTTAAAATTGTTTTTTTCCTTTATTATGTTGCACTACTTTGTATTATGGTTAAGGATAAGCTTCACCTTATGTATAGGAATATGATAACTCCTACAAAACAAATTCACACTTTTTGTGGAAATATCAGCATGATATCTCTTGTGTATATATGATGAAAATCAAGAGAGAAAAGGTTGGTGGTTTGTGAATCATATACTCATGTGATTAGTGTACTCTTTCAGTTAATGATATTAAAGAACACTATTGAGGGCTTATTAGTAACTTGATATGTGTATTGTTGATCTTTCTTATTTTTTTCCATACCTAAATCTCTCCAGTTCGAGTTTGTAGTTTCATTTCTGTTATATGTTTTTAAAAGTATATTGATATTATGTACCTTATAAATTTTAATTAGTCTTACTTAGTAATCTTTCTTGATGAGATGTGTGTAATAAATGGTTAAAGAGGATTCCTTATGACGATGACTTTTAATGATGTTCAATAATATTATTGTAAGTCTTATAATAGCCTTCTCTTATTGATATATTATCAAACTGGTTCTTGTGTTTTTTTTCATCAAGGCAATGGATTTATGCCTTGCAGACCCACTGTCCCTTCTATTATTCCATATTTTCTTCCTACCATAGACTGCAAACTTATCTTTTGCTACCATATCAGGCCTAAATACCCTCATTAGTGTGATAGTGAATTTGTATGAAACCCTTTTGATTGAGAGCTTTAACCACCTACCAATTATATAATTCAAATCATCAAATTTCCCTAGAGCTTAATATGTGTCTGGTCAAGCACTTGTCACAATCCAAGTGTTGATTCCAGTGCTAACACCATTCACCAAAGAGTCTTTTTGCCAACATGTACACAATGATCCCAGTATGAAAATTTTAGTTGTAGGGAGTGATGACCCGACAACTTTACTTTTATGAAAATTGTTTCTTTCTATTTGTAAATAATGCATGTATTTTCTTTATATATCTAGTTTACAATTTTTCGTTTCTATTTTTTATAATAAGCATTCATGTATAAATGCGTGGATTTTTTCTTTGAAACAATTGCTTACAATCGAAACAATAACCATAATTCCTTTATCATTGTTTCACGTCATTTTTAGCAGTTGATGTTCAGTTCTTGGGACAGTTACTGTTCCCTTCCAATTGAACAACTGTCGTTTCTTTCCTTTATTTTGGCTTGAGTATTTCACTATTGTTGTTCCTTTTAAAAAAAAATGAACAATTGTTGTTCAATAGAGTGAACTATTGTTTTTCAATAAAATGAACAACTGATGTTCCATTAAATTAAAAATTGTTGTTCAGTAAAATGAACAACTGATGTTCCATTAAATGAACAACTGTTGTTCAGTAAAAATGAACAGTTGTTGTTCAATAGAGTGAACAACTATTGTTTAGTAAAATACACAGCTGTTGTTCAGTTAAATGGACAATTGTTGTACAGTAAAATGAATAATTGATATTTATTTGTTCTGATTTGTGTTCGATACGTATTGTTCCTTTTTGACGAAATTCACATACCGTTACTATTCAATAAAGTGAACAGTTGTTTTTCAGTAAAATGAACAACTGTTGTTCAGTTAAACGAACAATTAATGTTCCAACATCTGCACAATTGTCGTTCAATTCTATCAAACAACCATATTTTTTTCACATGCTTTGTTATGTAAATCATCTTTTTGGATGGAAATTTACACCGAATTTGAAGAAAAAGTAGTTATATTAACAAAATTATGACTTTTACCTTTGATGATTATCTTTATTATGAAATTGACATGGTTCATCTATTTAATGATTTGCTGGATATATCCTC
The DNA here is from genome assembly GCA_034641835.2 of Pinus albicaulis. Taxonomy (NCBI): domain Eukaryota; kingdom Viridiplantae; phylum Streptophyta; class Pinopsida; order Pinales; family Pinaceae; genus Pinus; species Pinus albicaulis. The sequence continues at coordinate 187,814,044 of CM076584.1, forward strand.
TTTGGATATTTCATAAAATGATTCACTATCTCAATACCATGTTGGTTTATCCTTCACACATTCAATTGATAATTCCCTTTTGTATGATTATATAGGAATACAACCATAACTTTTATTGGAATTCTTTTACTTCTCACACCATCCCTAACTCTTAAGAAGTTCATGAGCCTCTCTCCATTTATGATATGATTTTGAAAAATATAATATAAGCTTTCTCAAAGGGGATAGGGGGTCTCATCACGAGCCAGCTGATCCAAGAGGATCTTGCTTAAGTTTAGATCATCAATGAAGTTTTTTTCATCTCCAGTCATCTCCATTTTGTTTGTTGAGAAGTCCAATCATCTTTAGTTTGCCTGATGAGGGTTACTTCTTCATGGTTATGATGTGGCTCAAATTTAGTGCATGGTATTTGTAAATTTCATGTGGTAATGATGTGGTGATATTATGTAAGCCTAAGTGATAATCCTAAGTCATTATGTAATGGTCCTAAATCTAAAATATGGTAGAAAATACCTAATTCCAAAGTTCTAAGGACCTAGCGCTAAGTGTTAAACCTTGCAATGTATTAAACCATGTTAAAAAAGGTTTCAGAATATATATTAAATTAAAACCATATAAAATTATAGTCCTAACCATAGCAATAACCGTGTCGGAGTTGTCACTACATGTGAACAGGCAGATGTAATGGATTGCAGCCTAACTGTGTGGGGACCGCAGCAGAGAAGACTGTTAGCTAAAATGTGATCAGGTTTTGTAAATAGTTGTTACCACGGGAATGGATTGTGCAGTTGTGGAAGGCGACCACAACACAGAGCGCAACTGCCTGATGAGAAGTTGTCACATGCGAGTGGTTGATTGCGAGCGTATCGGAACTGCTAGGTTAGACCGCTAAGTGGTAGTCTGCAGTTAGAAAAAAATTTGATCACATGCCTAACAATTGTGTTTCCACGCCGGTTGTTGTCTGTCAAGGTAAATTATAACCTAAAGTCTGTTTTTGGGTTTTATTTGTTTTGCGCGCTATGTTAAGTTTCCCACCATGTCACCTAAACTCTTAGGTGTCACATGCCTACAAGATCGAGAGCTCAATGCTCATTCAATGTAAAACCAGTTGCCATTTCTAGTTCATAGAGATCAAAGCTTGAATCGGCATAACATTATAAATTCAGTCCATTGCTCATGATGAAGAACATAGTGATTTCAAAGACTTGTATTGATATTTTGGAAGAGAGAGGTTGTTTTGTTTTCAGTGTAACTTGGTCGTCCGGAGACGGAATTGAGCGCAAAGATAGGCGTTGGAAAGCTAGGAGAGAGAGATTTATGTTGACAGTGACCAGAGATGTATGCGAGCACATTTAGTCTGGTGTTTTTCTATGTAAATACTTCCTCCGATCAATCCTTAATAAAACATATGCCCATCCTTAAAGCGGACCCAGAGACGTAGTCTACGAGGGATGAAATTCATAATCAATGTTTGTTGTCTCTTATCTCTATTCTTTGCTGTAATTTCATGCTTAATATGTTTCTTATGTTCTAGTTTAAGTCATAACTTAAATTTCTTTCCTTCAGTATTCCACATTAACCGATCAAGTTAACAATCAATTCACTGTTGGAAAATAATCATTTTTACTTCAATATTAGATCAGGTCTATTTCAGATCATATATTTTGGTATCAGAGCAGGTTTTGTTGTAGGATTTTTACTAGTGAATGTTAACTAGGTCCAGATTACGACGTGGAGAAGGAACGCTTGAGGACATAGACTCAAAATTTGGAAAGAGAAAAGTCGCTTAAGGATTGACAATGGGAGGATACGATATAGGTGAAACTCCTGAAGTGAAGGTCATGGGCGAAGAATAGATTCAAAAAATGTTTTTTAACAGGCACCAGATGTTGGGATAACTCTACAAAGATAATAAGGTGAGAGATGCAGCTTATTCTTCGAAGGCATTGAAGAAGGACAAAGGAAAAGGAAAAGCTGATAAACCTCCTTCTCCTCCATCATCTCCATCATCATCATCTTCTTCTTCTTCTAGTTCAGATTATGAAACAGAAAAGAAACCTCAGAAATATCTTTTGAAACTTGATGTATAATTTGAACTACCTATTTATGATGGAGAAATGAATCATGAGAAACTAGATAACTGGATTAAGAAATTAGAAGTGTATTGTAAAATTTATAACATTTCTGATGAAAGAACAAAAATTCAGTTAGCTACACTTAGAATGGGGGGAACAAATTTAATCTAGTGGGAAAGTAAAAGTCAAGTAAATTTAAAGAAGAAAGGTAAAGTCATTTATTCATGGTCTAAGTTTTTAAAATCTCTCAGAAAATAATTCTATCCTTTGGGATACATGTAACAAGCTGTTATTTATTGGTAGTATATGAGGCAAGGTAAAGGGCAGAATGTTCAAGAGTTTACTCATGAGTTCAGGAAGAAAGCTTTGGCACTTGTTATTTCATTGGATACACGTGAAACTTTATTAAAGTACATTTTCAGTTTACATTCATATTTACAGCATACGTTTATTGATTTTTAGTCCTAATGACTTTGATGAAGTGTGTGTTCAAGCCATACATATTGAATCAGGTGGCAGACCATTCAAGTTTTCACCGAAGGCATCCAAATAGTTGGAAATAAAGGATTCCAAAGACATCAAGAGGAAGAGTAGTTCAAAGGGAAAGAAAACAACGAAAACTCAGAAGGAAAGTGAAAGACCTACCTGTAATCACTTCCATAGGATCAGACATGATGAATCCAGATGTTGGAAACTTCACCCAGAACTCAGAACAAAGAAGTTCCAGAAAAAAAAGGTGGAAATAAGGCTAATATAGAAATCCAACAAGATTTGAGCTCCAATTCAGGTGATGAAAGGAAAATAACTGGAATGGTTTCGACAGGTAAAAGTTTTGACACTAGTTCTAGTTCCAGTTCTAGTACTTCTGCATCTTCTTCAAACATAAATCATCTAGATGAAGATAAAAGAGTTGAATTATTTCATATAAGGGTAACTTATAAGCAAAAAAAAATAGATACTTTGTTTGACAGTGGATCACAGGAAAATTTAATATCTGAAGAACTAGTTAATAAATTGGTTTTAGAGACACAGAATCATTCAAAGCCATACCCATTAGGTTGGCTAAAATAAAATAAAATATTAATGTCACAAAGCAACACCGTTTAAAATTTTCCATCGCAGCTAATTACATTCATGAAGTGGATTTAGATGTGATACCATTAGACATATGTGGAATAGTGCTGGGAAGTCCTTATCACTACTATCGTGATGCATTGTTTCATAGGAAAGAGCATAAATATCACCTTAAGAAAGATGAAATTGAATACATTGTCCGGGCACATAAAATTAAAACTCACTTGGATTTAGTTACTGCTATTCGAATGACAAGACTAATAAGCTCAAGTAATAGATGTGTACTCATGGTTGTAATAAGGATCAACGTGATGATTTTTTAGGTTGTGAATCTCAGTTTATAGACAGTTTGGTTAAAGTGGTAGATTCTTTTCAAAGTATATTTAAAGAACCAAAACATCTGCCTCTTAAATGTGAAATACAACATGAGATACAGTTGATGTATGATGCCCCTCTTCCTAATGTCAGAATGTATCACATGCCAGTTATAGAGAATGAAGAAATAAAGAAACAAATCCAAGAGCTGGTTGAAAAAGGTTTCATTCGACCCAGTTCTTCTCCATGTGGTTCACCCATAATTTCAGTTCCTACAAAAGACAGGACATGGGGAATGTGTGTCGAATTTAAATATTTTGATTCACTTAAGCAGAAAATTGTCACAACATCAATATTAGGTTTACCAGATCCTCAACAGCCATTTGAAATTGAAATAGATGCTAGTGGTTATGCAATGGGTGTAGTATTACTTCAAAAATGGAACCCTATTTGTTTTCATTCAAATTTTTTTTTCTAAGGAAGTTATAAATTATCCGACATATGATAAATAACTATTTGCTTTGGTTGAAAGTGTAATGAAATGGAAACACTACTTAATGGGTAAGGAAAGAGTGATTCACACATATCATCAACTGCTTCAGTACCTTTAGTCACAAACTAAGTTGCAACAATCTCGCCATTACAGATGGATGTGATTTCTTTAGAAATTTAACTTAGTAATTAAGTACAAGAAAGGTGTAACAAACAAATTAGTTGATATGCTGTCTAGACCATCTTTGAATGCTTCGGTAGTGCTGCAGAATAGTTCTTTAAAACTTGAAAGTTATTTAGAGCAATATGGTACTGATGTTGATTTCAAAGATATTTATGAATCACTAACGCATGGTACTCAGGTGGAAGAAGTAAATTTTCATGTTCATGACAGGTTGTTATATCATCTGGGTAAGTTGTGCATACCACAGATAGAAAGGGTGCATGTTATTCGGGTAGCACATTCTTCTCGCATTTCAGGACATTTTGGCGTAAGAAAGACTATGACGCAAATTCAAATTTAGTGTTATTAGCTTCGCATGTATGAAACATTTTTTAAGTACATTAAAGGATGTGTGATGTGTTCGAAAAGCAATACAAGAAATTAAAATATTGGCTTGTATATGCCACTTCCAGTTCCTTTGCGACCATGGGACAAAATTTCCATGGATTTTTTTTGAGGACTTCCTATGTCTAGGATAGGGCATGATTACATGTATGTCATGGTTGATCGTTTCAACAATATGTGCCTTCTTGTTCCATGAAAAAATCAAGTGACTACAGAACAAACGACACATATGTTCTTTCAACAGGCATGGGTTCATTTTGGGTTACATACTTCCATTATTTCTGATCGAGACACTCGCTTTATAGGAGAGTTTTGGTCCACTTTGTGGGGACTTATGGACACAAAGATGAAGAAGAGAATAGATTTTCATCCACAGACCGAAAGACAGAAAAAAGTGGTGAACAGGATAGTGATACATATTCTCTGAGGTTATTGCAGCAATCATCCTAAGTTGTGGGATGAATCTTTACCTTATATGCAACATGCTTACAATCAAGCCTTACATTCTTCAACTAATTGATCACCATTTGAAACATGTTTGTTGTGAAGCCAACTCCAAAAATAGAAGAAAAGAGATATCAATGCCTTAGAAATAAGCCACTTCGAGGGGGAAACCTCAATACATTACATGAATGAACAATTCTTGGATGACTCAAATTACAAAACCTCCTTTCTATATATAGGAGTCCATGGGGCCACAATGTAATCCTATCCGACCTAACAATAATAATTTAAGGGCACAATAATAACAATATGGGGGTTACAGGGGTACAATAATAACAATAACGGGGTTACACTAACAACAATAAGGGACTATACTAGTAATATAGGGACCTAACATGCCCCTCTCCATCAAAAAAGTGTTGTCCTCAATGCTTGAGTAGCTCTGGGTGCTTCTGTATAAAATTATCATCCTCCCATGTAGAATCTTCAGTGGGTAAGTTCTTCCACTTGATGAGATACTCTGAAATTGATCGATTCCGTAGCTGTCGAGTTCTTGTTTCCATGACCGCTTCGGGTTCCAATATGATTTTTCCTTCCTCATCAAGTTCTGGCAATATTGTTTGAACTGGAAGATTTTCACCTATAACCTTTTTTAAGCATGAAACATGGAAAACTGGATGTACTCGCGAAGAAGCAGGAAGCTCCAATTTGTATGCCATAGAACCAATCTTTTGAAACACCTTGTAAGGACCATAGTACTTTGGTGATAATTTATTATCCTTCTTAGCTTGCTTGAGGGACATTTGTTTGTATGGTTGTAGCCGTAACAATACCCAATCTCCTACATCAAAACTTCTCTCGCTGCGATGTTGATCTGCCTGTTGTTTCATTCGATTTTGTGACAAATTCAGGTTATCCTTTAAGAGTTGGAGAACTTCTTGTTGATGCTCGATGTGATCTTCCACTGCTTGAACCTTTGAATTTTCTCTTAAACATGATGTGATGGATGGTGGATGATATCCATAAAGTGCCATAAATGGGGTCATTTTTGCTGCAGTATGGAAGGAAGTGTTATACCACCATTCAGCGAGAGGAAACCACTTGACCCATTGTGTTTGTTTATCAGATACAAAACAATGAAGATATCCTTCCAAAAATTTATTTACTATCTCATTTTGACCATCAAATTGAGGATGATAAGATGAGCTATGAGCTAATTGAGTACCCAAACAAGAAAATAACTCCGTCCAAAAATTTCCAGTAAAAATGGGATCTCTGTCGCTCACAATAACCCTTGGGATTCCATGTAGCTTTTGAATTTTGTCCATAAATGTAGTAGCAACTGTACTTGCTTTAAATGGATGAGATAATGCACAAAAGTGTGCATACTTGGTAAGTCTATCAACTACCACCATGATGACACTCTTTCCTTCGGACTTAGGTAAACCCGTGATAAAATCCATTGAAATCTCCTCCCAACGTTGACTTGGAATGGATAAAGGTTGTAGAAGTCCCGGGGTCTTAATTGTCTCAACTTTATTCTGCTGGAAAACCAAACATTTTGCCACAAAATTTTGAATATCAGATTTAAGGCCATCCCAAAAAAATTCTTTCTTCACCCTGTGGTAAGTTTTTAAAAATCCTGAGTGTCCTCCTAAAGTAGAAGTGTGCAATTCCAAAAGAATCTTTTGTTTTAGTTGGGAATTCTTACAAATATATAAGCGATCTTTGTACCATAAAGAATAATTTTTCCAACTAAATGTATCAGATGTACTAGGATCTTGCTGCAACTTTTGAATGAGTGTCCATACTTCTTTGTCCTTCTTCCATTCATCTCTTGCTTCAGTTATCCAATCTGGTTCGATAATAGAAATGGCACAAAGCAATGCTTCCACCTCTTCATTCTTTCTTGAGAGTGCATCTGCAACAACATTAAGCTTTCCTTTTTTGTAGCTTATTTCAAAGTCATAACCCAACATCTTTGTGACCCATTTTTGCTGCTCTTCTGAAGATAGTCTTTGTTCCAAAAAGTGTTTAAGACTATCATGATCAGTTTTTACCTTGAAGTGTCTTGCCATTAGGTAAGTTCGCCATTTCTTTAGTGCATGCAGTATTGCTAACATTTCCTTCTCATAAATAGGTTTCTGTAAATACTTTCCTTTGATTGGACGACTTTCAAAAGCAATGGGTCTTCCTTTCTGCATTAAAACAACACCAATTCCATTTCCTGAGGCATCACATTCCACAATAAAGGTTTTTGTGAAGTCTGGCGTAGCTAAGACCGGTGCTAGGCACATTGCCTCTTTAAGATGTTCAAAGGCCTTAGTTGCTTCGGGAGTCCATGAAAATGCATATTTCTTCAATAATGTTGTTAGAGGTGCTGCTATTCTCCCATAATTCTTAACAAACTTGCGATAATACCCTGTTAACCCGAGAAATCCTCGCAACTGCTTTATGGTTGTGGGGACTTTCCATTCCTTAATGGCTTTAATTTTGTTGGGGTCTACCTTAACACCCTCGTGAGATACAATATGACCCAGATATTCCACCTCTTGTACTCCAAAGAAACATTTGGATGTTTTTGCATATAATTGTTTCTCCTGCAATAGTTTGAGCACCCTGTCAACATTTTCAACATGATCCTTCCAAGACCTGCTGTAGATTAGTATATCATCAAAAAATACTAGCAAAAATTTTCTAAGGAAGGGTTTGAAAATGGAATTCATCAACACTTGAAATGTAGAAGGTGCATTGGTAAGGCCAAAAGGCATGACCAAAAATTCATAATGACCCTCATGAGTTCGAAATGTTGTTTTTGGAATATCTTTAGTCTTCATTCTAATTTGATGATATCCTGAATGAAGATCAAACTTGGTAAAATAAATTGCTCCATGTAATTCATCCAATAATTCATCAATCACAGGAATGGGAAATTAATCTTTAATGGTGAAATTATTGAGCTCCCTATAATATGGACACATGTGCCATGATCCATCCTTCTTGTGTACCAATACTACAGGAGTAGAGAAAGAACTTTGACTAGGTTGAATTATACCCGCCTCTAACATTTTTTCAATCATACGTTCAATTTCGCTCTTTTGGACATAAGGATATATATAAGGCCCAATGTTTGGAGGAACACTTCCTGGAATCAAATGAATAGCATGATCATGATCATGAATAGGTGGGAGTCCTTTGGGAGTTTCAAACACCTTGGAATGATTGTCCAAGAGTTGTTGGAGATCTACAGAAATAGATGATTTTGATGTTGGAACTTCTAGTGAGCATAATTGTGCAATTACGCCTCATTGTTCTTTCTTTAGAAGCTTTGTCATGACATTAGAGATTATTATCTTTCCTAGCTTCCCTGCAATACCCTGTAATTTGACTTCCTTTCCTTCTAAAAAAAATACAAGAAAATTTCTTGAAAGTTAAAAGCTACTGTCCCCAAAGATTGTAACCATTGTATTCCTAGTACAACATCAACACCTCCCATAGGAATGGAAAGCATTGGAATATTCAATACATATTCCCCCATGGTTAGCTTGATATTATGGCTTTTTCCAGAGCAATTTATAGTTCCTCCATTTTCAACCATCACTTGACATTCTGGTGTTGGGTATAGGAAACAATTCAATTCCTTGGCTACCTTACAATGAATAAAATTATGGGTGCTACCTGAATCAATAAACACTAATACCTTTTTCTTCTTGATATGTCCTTCTATCTTGAGAGTTTGAGGAGTGATAATTCCTGCCAATGCATTAAATGATATGGTCAGACTCATTTCTTCCTCTTCTAGGGCTGGTTCCTGGTGTATATCCTCTTATTTTTCATTTTCTTCTTCCTCTTCACAATCTATGTAAAATAATTTCTTCTTAGCACACTTATTACCTTTAGTGTATTTTCTATCACAACTGTAGCAAAGCCCTTTTGCTCTTTTTTCTTCCAATTTTTGTGGTGTCAACCTTGTAGGTTGCAGAAATCTAGGTGTAGCAACACTTCCTCCTTTATAGAAGTGAGTGGTAGGCTTCCTTGTCGCCATAATTTTACATTCAATTTTTCTTGCCAACCTGAATGCCTTCTCCAATGAATCAGGTTCCAAAACACGAACTTCATGTTGGATGTCATCCTTTAAAGTACCTATGAAGAGATCAATCCTGTGTTCCTCTGGAATATCAGTTACCCTTATATTCAATTTTTGGAAGTCCTCAATGTGCTCCCCCACTAAACCCTTTTGTTTGAGATTTATCAATTGGCTAAAGAAGGTGTTGCTCTTTGTATCCTCATAATGTGCTATCGTTTCCTCCGTAAAAATTGACCAAGTGACAATTTTTTTACGGGAGCAAAGCCATCGATACCATACAAATGTATTTTGTTCTAAATGTAAAGTTGCAATGCGTACCTTTTGTGTGTTTTTCACATTATGGAGATCAAAATATTGCTCCATCTGTAGTATCCATGTTATAGGATCCTTTCCATAAAAATTCCTCATATCCATTTTTGGAATATGGTGGTTCTTTCCGCCAACATTACAGTTTATGAAGTCACGATTAACATTTATTTTGTTCTCATCATGAATTTCCTCTACTATCTTTTCACCATTAGGAAAAATTTCTTGTATCAACTTTTTCAAACCTTCCATGTCTTCTTTTAGATCATACCTCATGTTTTCCATGTTGTCTTTCATTTTTTCATCGATCTTAGCTTCCATGTGATCCATCTTAGATTCCATGCCATCTATCTTAGATTCCACGCCTTTCTTCAAACCATCCATATTATTCTTCAAACCATCCATCTTCACTTCCACGCATTTCTTCAAAACTTCCATTTCATTTTTTGTTTCTCTTTACGAGAGCGAAATTTGGTGCACTTTCTCTTGTAATTTTGATAGATCATGTTGCAATTCTTCATCTTCATGAGTCATAGTAGAGCCTTCTGAAGGCTCAATGGGTGTTGAATTATTTTTATGGGGCATTTTTTAGAACCCAATACTGATATCTATTCTACAATATGCCCTTGGAATCAATTCAAATTGATTCTTCAAACAAGACTTATGCAATTCGGAAAAAAAATACACACCTTTTTCTTTTTCTTTTTCGATATTGAAATTGGATTATCTCTATGATTGCGACTCTTCAATATCTAAAATTTGGCACCGATTTAGCCTTCTGAATTTTATTTCAAATGCCACTGGTTTGGCTTGATTTGGATTCTCCAAGGAAAATTTATGTCCAATCTCCCACAATGACCTAATTATGGACTAGTTCAGTAGAGCAAACTTGTACGACTTTCCACGTGTCACCGTTTTGTCTTTTAGATCTGAAATTGATAACAAGGAAACTAAAGTCCATATAATTGCAACCTCTTTTTATGTCACTCCAATCTGATTCTCAGAGAAAGAGTTATGAATATTTTCCCACGATCACCTCTTTGAGATGAAATTCAGGAGCCTGAAATAGCACTACCTTCCATAGATCATATCTCCGAAACTATTGCGAACCAAGCTCTAAAATTTTTCTATGACTTTCCTCTAGATTTTAGCTTCGCACCCTTAAAATTTTAGATTCTGAACCTTCGTAGAAAAACAGTTATAGCACAAATTCTACGATGACTTGTTTAGATTAAATTGAGGAGCCTGAAAAAAGACTTAACTTCCACAGATAATATCTCTGAAAATATTTTGAACCAAGCTCTAAAATGTCGCGATGATGTTCCTCAGGATTTCAGCTTCACACCCTAAAAATTTCAGCTTTTGTAACTTTGTAGAAAAAAAGTTATAGCGAAAATTCCACGATGACCTGTTTGGAGCAGCGAAACCCTAGAATCTAAAGCTCTGATACCAAATGTTGTGAAGCCAGCTCCAAAAATAGAAGAAAAGAGATATCAATGCCTTAGAAATAACCACTTCAAGGGGGAAACCTCCAATACATTACGTGAATGAACAATTCTTGGATGACACAAATTACAAAACCTCATTTCTATATATAGGAGTCCTTGGGGCCACAATGTAATCCTAGCCGACCTAACAATAATAATTTAAGGGCACAATAATAACAATATGGGGGTTACAGGGTTACAATAATAACAATAAGGGGGTTACTCTAACAACAATAAGGGACTATACTAGTAATATAGGAACCTAATAATGTTTTGGGTATCTACCAAAGCTACTGATGGAATTCATGTTCGGTGAAGAAGATAAAGTGGATGGAATCGAAGATTCAAGCAAATCAATTAATTTCATTCAATGGATATAACATATACATGAAGCGGTGTCAGATAAATTAGATAAGAGTCAGGCCAAGTATAAAAGGTACCACGAGTAGCATCGAGTCGATCATCATTTTTAGGTTTGTGATCAGGTATGGTTGTATATCATTAAAGACAGGTTGAAAGGTGAAGGTAAGAAACTGAAACCCATCAAGTATGGTCCTTTCAAGATTGTGGAAAATATTGGAAATAATGAATTTCGGCTATATTTACTACCTTAAATGTATATTTATTCAGTTGTGAATGTAGAAAATCTGAATTTGTATGAACTTTCAATGATCATTGATCTAGAGGAAGATACACAGATTCCTACAATTAATGATTTGTTACCTAAGTATATGAATGAGTTGTAGGTAGATACCATCTTGGACAGGAAATTTTGCACTTCTAGGCGAGGAGATGCTGAATATATTCAAGTAGGACTCAAGGGCATGAATCTGAGCAAGGCAAGGTGGATGGAGATCGGAAAAGTGAGGGAGTTGTACCCTCACCTAATGTCTACTTAAATCAAAATTTTGTTGGTCCAAAAGATTTCAAGTGGAGAGAATTGATCCAGGAGGATCTTGCTTCATTGAAGATCGACAATGAAGTTCCATTCATCTCTAGTAATCTCCAGTTTGTCCATTGAGAAGTCCAGTCATCTTCAGTTTTCCTGATGGGGGTTACTTTTTCATGGTTATGATGTGGTTCAAATTTGGTGCATGGTATTTGTAAATGTCATGTGGTGGCAACATGTGGCAATGATGTGGTGATCTTATGTAAGCCTAAGTGGTAATCCTAAGTTATTATGTAATGGTAATAAATATAAACTATGGTGGAGAAGACCTAAGTCCTAAAAATACCTAGCGCTAAGTGTTAAACCTTGCAATGTATTAAACCATGTTAAAAAAGGTTTTGGAGTATATATTAAATTAAAACCATATAACATTACAGTCCTAACTGTAGAAATAACTGTATCAGAACTATCACTACATCTGAACATGCGAATGTAACGGATTGTAGCCTAACCACGCGGGGACCATAGCAAAGAATACTGTCAGGTGACATGTGATCGGGTTTTGTAAACAATTTTTACGACGGGAATGGACTGTGCAGTTTCATAAGGTGACCAAAACACATAGATTGCAACCGCTTGATGAGAAGTTGTCACATGCAAGTGGTTGACTGCTAGCGTGATGGAACTACCGAGCTAGACCGCTAGGTGGGAGTCTGTAGTTAGACCACAGCCTGATCACATGACTAACAATTGTGTTTCCGCGTCAGTTGCTGACTGTCAAGGTAAATTATAATCTAAATTTTGTTTTTGGGTTTTATTTGTTTTGTGTGATATGTTAAGTTTCCCACCATGTCACCTAAACTCCTAGGTGTCACATCCCTACAATACTGGGAGCTTAATTCTCATTCAATGTAAAACCACTTGCCATTTCTAGTTTAGAGAATTTGAAGCTTGAACTTGCATAACATTATAAATTCAATCCATTGCTCATGATGAAGGACAAAGCGATTTCGAAGACTTGTATTGAGATTCTCCAAGAGAGAGGCTATTTTGTTTTCAGTGTAACTTGGCCGTCTGAAGGAGGAATCGAGCGCAGAGACATGCATTGGAAAGCTAGGAGAGAGAGATTTCTGTTGACAGTGACCAGAGGTGCCTGCAAGTACATTTAGTCTGGTTTTTTTTTTTGTGTAAATAATTACTCAGATCAATCCTTAATAAAACAGATGCCCATATTGAAAGCAGACCCTGAGACGTAGTCCACCAAGGATGAAATTCATAATCAATGTTTGTTGTCTCTTATCTATGTTATTTTCTATAAGTTAATGTTTAATATGTTTCTTAAGTTCAGTTTAAGTCATAAATTCAATTTCTTTTCTTCAGTCTTCCACATTAAGCGATCGAGTTAACAATCAATTCACTGTTGGAAAATAATTGGTTCTACTTCAGTATTAGATCATATTTATTTCAGAACATCAGCCTACCATGATCGTAAGGATCTTAACAAGTGACATTCCCATAATGGCCACCACCCTAGGGTAATGGCCTTCCAGACAGTCCAACTTTCGGAAGGACAAGAGGTCTCATCACGAGCCAACCTGATCATTTTGTTATACCCTAGTGAATGGCATTGTGATTATCTGGTTACCATTCTAGCACAATGATCCATTTGTATAAATAAAAAAACTATACAAATCCTAAATGGAGGATCCTGGATCATTTTTGGGGTTAAAAAGAAACCCCGTTGAGGCTATAGACGCCTACTGGCAGCAGTAGCCCTGCTTGTGGTATTAAAGTTCTGTTTTACATTGCCAATTATTCTATATCCTACTATTTCCTAGTGACTCATTTCCAATGATGAATTTACCATTTGAACATCGTTTATATTTATATTAACCGATATGCATGGTAAACTATATTTTTATGTGAATTATATCAATACTATCCAATCAATTGATACCATCGGTCATTATCATTATTCGCCTTGTTAGCTTTCGTCATACCTTTTCACCAAAGGAAAAATATTTCTCGTAATGATTATTTATCTGCATTATTCCTTTTTAGGTCAATTTCTAAACCATTTCTATGATTTATAGTTAGCACTGCTCTCACTGTTTCCTGCCATATTTCTACAGCTCTGACTATTTTCCTACCGCATTTATGAATCCATCTTGTCCTTTTCTCTTTTCCTATGCTCTGCCGACGTGGACGCCCTTTTCTAATTGGAGGGGGGAAGGTATACATTATGGGACAAAATGTGAAATAATTACTGAACTCCACCAAAATTTTCTGATGCGACAAATATTATTATTGCTGCCTTTATATAAAAATAACATTTCCCAATTCAAAAGCTTTGTATGCGGTATTTGTTGTTGTTCCAAACTATCTAAAATGCGAGAAAGTGCATGCAAGGTGTGAATTAGTCTACAATAGCACAACAACCATTGGATGAAATTATGTCTGCAGTGAACCTACGATATTACGATTAATATAGAAGGCTCGTGAAATTATTGAGCGCAACTGTTGGCTTCAATACCTTGTTAAATTACTTGGATTTCATAACGAAATAGCGCTTGAATTTCTGAAAATTTTGCAGAATGGTTGCACAACTATTAAGGGTAGAAGTATAACAGTTTCTGAAGCAGTCATTGCTGAAGTGTCTAGACTTCTAGAAAAAGGCATAAAATGGACCAAAAAACATGCTCTATTGCATGAAGTAGTTGCAGTATTTAAGGACCCAGAGGAAGCACTAATACACAAAGGCAAATGAGTTCATCCCACATCTTTAAATGAATCATGGAGAGAACTAGCGACCACTGTTCACAGATACATCACATGCGATGGTCATCAAGATGTGGTAAATCCTCGACAAATTAAACTGTTAGCAATTATTATATAGAAAATCACAGTTAACCTGTCGTTCTTTCTAAATTATTTATTTCATGATGTTGCTAGTCGGGTTAGAAAAGCCAAAAATCAACGTTCTACCATCAGCCATCATGGTTTCATTAAGCTCATTATTATTCATGAAATTTCCCAGAAGCAATTGAATTGGAATAATCTTGTAAATCCTACTTTACCCCTATCAGAAGAAAACCTAGATGCACAGGCAGGGGTAGATGATAGGAATATTGATGACTTAGAACAAAAGACTGTAGAGGCAGAAATCCCAAAGAGGGTAGGAAAAAGGAAGACTTCTTCCTTATCCTCTGGCTCAAAAAAATGAAGATGTTCTACAAGGCTAAGCTCACGTCAGTATACCACAAATCCAATAGATGAAGCAGGGCCATCTCATACACCTGCTGCAAACCCTCAAAACACCTTTTCATTAGACGATGAGGAGGAGTTGGACCGAGTATTAGAAAGTTTGGGAACACTTATTGAGGAAGGAGGCCAATTTTAACACTCTCAAGGTCAAGATCATACCCTTAACCAATATACCTCTGTAGGTAGTTCTAGACACAAAGAAATTTTTCCGTTTACTGAAGAAATGGAATATCTGTCAGAACAAGGGCAACCAGTTCCCTCCATAGATTAATATCCTGAGAGAGAAACTCATGCAGAAAGAGATTTTGAATAAAAAATCAATCAGGAGATATTGTTCCATTGGAACAAGACCCTAAAATTGGTACAACCTCTCTTTTACCTGACCTAGACACAATTGTTCCCTCTCCAATAAAAAACCCCATAAGAAGGAGGAGAAGACAGATAATGCCAGGTTGGAAACGTTGAGTAAAAAGAACAGGAAGTTGAAGAAAATGATTAAACGATTAAGAAAATGGTTGAAGGAAGCAGATAAGGCCCGAAAGCAGAAAGTGGAATTAGAAACCATTAGAACCCAAACAGAGAAATGTTCCACTAAGGATATTGGAACTCAAACCGAAAATCCTTGTGTTTGTTTAATGGAGACTCAAACAAAATTTTCTATGAATTTTATGAATGTTGTTGTTCAAACAGATTTTGTAGAAAATGCTCAGATGAATTTTTGTATTCCTCAAGAGACAACCGATACTGTGGAAATCATTTTTCAAACTGGTTTTGTGACAACTTATGACAATGTTGCTCAGATAGAAGAAACACCTCATTGTGTCCCTCTGGTAAGGGAAGTTGCTATCATGAAATTGAAAAATGAATTAATAGGGACCCAATAGGTTTTGGCTCAGCATAAAAAGGAAGTGGTACCTTTACAAACACACCAGGAATTATTGAAGAAAATTGATACACTTACTGCAATAGAGGACAAGACTTTTTCTAGTCTTAGAAATGAGTAGGAGAAAGTGAAGAAAGTGAAAAACAAACTTCAAATATCCATGGAAAAAACTGAAACCATTTGTTCTATTTATTCTTATGTTTTTTCTTGTCGATCACCAACCACCAATTCTGCATTATTTTTACTAGGGAGATAATTATTACTGAAAATTAAAGTTGTCAGGGATGGTAAGACAACTAAATTCAAGACTACTTCATAATTTATTCAATGCCGCAAGGAACATGATGATAAGGTAAAGCGCCTTCTCTGTGAGTTATACTTGGATAATTTTTTCTTGGAAAATGAAAGGAATGCTAATCATAGCCCCTTTATTAGGTATTTTCAATTCCAAGCCTTCCTTTCTTTTGATTCTAACAAACTTGAATGGGCCAAGGCCTATAATACTTTCCAAAAAAGGGAGAATGGTCTAGATTTATGGCTTAGAGGAGAACCCACTAAACCTTTACACCTTTTCATTCAACACAAAAGGTTTATGGAACAACAAGGAGTTGTGGCCACATTGGTACCTCTCCATAAATATGTTGTACATGCTAGAAGATAATATTTCCAGGATATTAAAGAAGAGGCTCTGTTGGCAGCGAAACCAAGGTGGAAATATTCTACTAACAATGTTAAAAATCGAGAGCCATTCGGTTACATAAATATCAAGGCTGTTGCTGCTCTTCTAAACTTGTACAACAATATCATCCTATGCATGGTCCCTACCTAGATAGGATGTCATTATAGGTGTCCCATTATCTAGTATCCCCTTGAAGGATATTATTTTGATTATGATTTACCAGAATGTCATGAGAGTCACAATTTTGCAATGCTTAAACAGAAAAATGGTTTTAGACTATATCAGGAAGAAGTTTATCCTGCCTACTCTCTGACACAATTACACCTCAACTGTTGCATTGCATGAGGAAATGCAAAAATGTAACCAGTGGAGTATGTTGAATCAGAGAAAAGGTATGTTTTTATGCCCATATTAGCTTTATTAATAATTTACTTTTATGTATTTATCTTCATTTTTAGGAAGAATCTAGAATAAAAGATTGTGAAAGTTGAATAAAATCAATTTTCAACAAATTGTATGATTTTAGCAGAAAAGCTAACTTTTTCTTGCCTTTATGTGCAAAAATCAGAATTGGACAATTGATGTTCAATCGATGGAACAACAACGACCAAAGAAATAAAGAAGAGCACCTCTTGATCACACGGGCTAGCGGAAGAAAAGGATAATCGAGCTAATTCTATGGTGGAAATCCGATTATTAGATGTGAAATCCTCAGGATCTCCTGATCCTGAGGATTTTCTTTCATCTATTATTTTATCATTAGTTTATATAAGGATGATAGGTGAAAAATAAATTGTTGTTAATTTCCAAGCTTTAACTTCCGTTTGGACACTATTATTTGTATTGAAGACAGAGTATTTTCACTACGGTGACATTGTATATTACTACTGTGATTAATGAGAAAAATAGTGATTTCTTTGTAATCATGTTCTGAGTATTTTCAATAGTGCCTTTTGGAGGATTTGGGCCCTGTCGCTGGGAGATTTGTTGCTTCTTTTGTGCCATAATCATTTCCTTCATTTTTGCGATTATGCATTACTGTATCTTGTAGAATTGAGTTATTGAGACTGTTGTGTGATGTTAGAATTCATTTTCATAATTTACCTTTACCTTGTGGGATAAATCTTAGATGATGATACTTTTACAATTGCATATTGTTCTTTAATGAATTGTTCATATTAGTTCAAGCATTACATTTAATTGTTGTTCTTTTCGAGTGATGCCATTATAGATATCGAGTGATTAATTACTGTCATTCTTAATTAAAGGTTTGAATAATTTATTGTTGTTCATTATTGTAGTTTCTCTTTTCATTAGATAGATTATTGCTAATATTAGATAGTAGTTCTTTAAGTGTGATTCCCTCAATTCATGTGTTTGGATTCAATTTGTTTATAAATAAGTTGAGATTTTATCAAGATTTATGGTTTGGTAATGCTTTAAGATTTTATTTTTGAATTATTCTAGATTGAACTTTGAGAATTAGAGATTGGTTATTGCAACGATTTAGAATCATTTTATTCCGAAATAGCCTTTGATTTCAATTGCATAGACAATGCCAACACTCTTGAAATAAACAGATGTATCCTTGGTTGATAATTAATGTAGGTATTAAGATTGATTTTCATAGTCATCTTAGTGCACCAACAGTCCCACTTCACAACACCATACATCTCACTCTCCTGTACTCATTATAACCCCTTTTCACACATTTCCCCTCCGGGTCCATATTTTTCCATTGGGCCCATGAGGTATTAGAGTCCCCCTCCCATTTTCCACATTGTGGGTCAGGCATGGAACAATGCCCTAGAGGTTGATGAAACTAAAAATAAATTTAAAAGAATAATTTGGCCATAATAACATGAAATGTACCATAAAATGTGAAGGATGGCTGGGACATAATAATTTATCATCTGGGAAAAATTCAATCATGATCCCTACTCCCTATCATTATGGCCATCAACCGATTTGTTAGGGCCCCTTGTGTGTGCCCCATGAATCATTAAGGAACCCATGAATTTCCTAGACATTGGTGGGAAATGAACTACCCAACCTTAAGGAGGTAATCACTGCTTTATCATACGCACCATGCTCACATCCACTGGAGCCTCGAGAAGTTAAAATAAATAAAAAACAATAAAAGGAAAAAATGTATTTTAAGAAGGGTGGAAACAAAAAGGTCAAGGTAACTCATGCACCACTATTTATCCCTCTTACATTCATATCCCCATGTGTGGGGTTTCCTGTCACATACATAATCGATAAACAAATACTATATAATTTTTTTTTTAACTTATTGTTACCAAAGTAACTATTGCAAATATATATATATGCTCTCGGCAATGTAATCATCATTTCACAGTTAATTCACAATTAATACACAAGAATCTGGATTTAATATTCGTACTGGCATTCCCATAAAAGTTATTATTCGGAAGATCTGGTTATAAGGCCCTGAGTTTAATGCAAAGGTTTTTCTTTTGTGATATCCGAAGACTCATATTTAATAACCAAGGCTCAAGGCTGATCTAACTATTCTCGCGTTAAGACATCTGTAAAAGCTCCGGCGTTGAAAGATGCTCCGCCAGCTTGGTATACATGGTGATGTTAAATTTGACGTGTTTTGAGAACTAAGCGCCAAGATCAAAGCTATGGCAACTCCGACACCTGGGCTTTCCTCTACCCATCCCGTAACTTCGTTTTTAATGAAATTTATTGCCCAGCGTACCGCCAGCCTTACCAGCATAGCTGTCATGTTTATCTGGGTTTTCCATAGCACATTCCGCGGGTAACTTAACTCTCCATCTCACTTGCCGGGAAGGTTGCGATCTTTCGGCATTTTCTCTACCTGCAACCAAGAGTCGAGGTAAACAGCGTTCCTTTGGACTTCATCGGTGGCCATGGTGCTCATGGGGTTACCTGCTTGTATTCTCCGCCCAAAACTCTTTTAAACACTGGTCGAGACTGCCCTCCGTAGCATTTCGGGTTTCAGGTAACAGTCTCTCATAGCTCTTCCTTCGCTTGTTTGTTAACAGTTAATTGTGATTTGTTTTCTGATTTAATAAGATGGGTAATTTCTCTTTGTTTTTCAGGCATGCTATTGCCAGGGTTAAGAATGCTGAAATCTTGCTTAAGTCTCGGAGGCGAAACTCCGCAGAAGGTTTCCAGTGACGCTGGTAACTTTTCGTATACCACCCTCTACTTTCTCTATTCACCCGCTTGCAATGGTAATCCCGTTTCAGAGTTATATCCTTACCCTTAGCTTCAGAACTGATTTCGTTATTCCTCCTGTGTATTCGGTTAGGAATAAATTCGGGTTCGGGGTTTATTACTCACAGGTAACAGTTCTAGCATCATTTAACCCTCGGCTTCTTGTTATTTTTACTTCGGTAATGAAACTAAATACTCCTGGGTTTTGCAGGTACGCTCAGCTCAACCATCTGATTGCACAAGATAAGCTTCAAGCGACTAGACCTCGGCTAATACCCGTATCATTTTTCCAGGTACTCGTTTCCGAAGGAAAGAGGTTAAATCCCTCTTCAAATCCCTATCCTGGCCACGGGCCTTCGACAGTCTTGTTAATAGAATATTTAGTTATGATTTACAAAAGCACACAGAGCGTAGCTCTCAGCTCAATACCCTTGGGGTTGTTCTCTTACAGCTTTGTTGTGGTTTCTTATTTAATGAAAAAGGCGTTCCTAGGAAGCAGGGCTCCTAAAACCCTCGGCATGCATAAGAATATGTTTTCTGTTATGACTCAATGTTAAGTTCTGAAATATTTTAGTAGTTTCCAGGATACGATACTCATGTTTAATTCCGGGTTGAATGGCTATACATAACTATGTTGATTCAGGGTTGAATGGCTATACATGACTCTATGCATACTGTTTATTTTAGAGATTTCACTTTTCCTTCTGAATATACGCACAGTTACAATATTCTTTGCTTGGCCGACTCTGCTATGTTAGTCCCACAGTTTGTTTTTATGCGGAATGTTCTCCATACTTACTTAATGGCTATGTCCAGTTACAAACTTCTGAATCAGCATTCATGTTTTTATTTTCTTTACGTAATTGTATAGCAACAATCGTTTCTTTGTTTACTTTTCGAGGGCCTGCTACAGGTTCTTCTTACTGTAATATCGATTTCTCTCAATATTACACTCATAGAAAGCAAAAGATCTCTGTTCTAAATTGTAACAAACCCCTTTCTGTTTCGTAGCGAATCACACAAAACTAATACAGGGTAATAGAAAGAAATAGATACCTACACCATTTCTATGTTTAAATTCGATGCTTTCTTCCAGAACTTGTACAGAGTTTCTTTAAAGTTGCTAGATCGTTCTTGCCGTTTTCCCATTCTATATTAAACATTGCATTTCAAATTCTTAGAGTATGTGCAAGGGTCGAAGTTAATCATAACCTCTGTAATTTCAGACTATTCTCTTTTCTTTTCTAGTAGCACTAAGCAGAGCTATTTACTGTTCTTTCAACATAATATATTTAAGAAGAATTACAGTAGCACATATCTGTAACTTTTTAATGATATTAAACTCCAGAAAGATTAACACTTTGGTACTTATCTGTAGACAGTAGCACATATGTGTAACTTTAATGATATTAAACTCCAGAAAGATTAACACTTTGGTACTTATCTGTAGACAGTAACACATATCTGTAACTTTTAATGATATTAAACTCCAGAAAGATTAACACTTTGGTACTTATCTGTAGTGGTAGAAATTTCCAGGCCGTTGTCCTCCCAACCATCAAGGGAAGCTATTACGTCCTCACCTTGCCCCCTAGCCCCAGAAATCGAATGGTGCCACGGGTTTAATAGTGGAACAATATACTGTGACCTCTGGACATCAAATTCCAGTCACCAACAGTGAATATGGCTCACGTAAGAGTTTCCAAAGTTATTTTCAACTGGTTCCCACACCAGCTCAAGAAAATACTTTCTCTTCTTTTTGCCAATTTCCAGAACCCCCTCTCCTCCTCTGGATCCTCACTTTATCCATTGAGGAGAGGGTAACTGTTGTCCAACTGTTCCCCAACCACCATCTATTCTGAGAAATGATCACCAACAGCTTAGGAGATTTCTATCCATTCATTGGTTTCTCTTAATAATTCACAAATAGAAATAAAATAGTAATTTTTGTTTCAACACATAGTCATCAAGTCTTTCTTTGAAATAAGCAAATTGTTTAAACTAGTTAATGCTAGTTAATCTTTTAAATGAAGCTGTCACATCTCCCCCCCCTAGGAGTAACACCGTCCTCGGTGTTTTCATTCCATCTCTGCAAAGAGTGCTGGGTAAGATTCCTGTATAAACTTTTCATCCTCCCAAGTAGCTTCGTCCGGCCCAAAGTGCTTCCACTGCACTTTTAACTGGGAAACTACTCTTTTACGGAGTTCAATTTCCCTACGATCCAGTATGCGTAGCGGCTCTACCAGGAATTCTTCGTCCGGTTGTACCTGAATGTTCTGCCAATGTATTACATGTTTTTCATCATGCACATATTTCTTTAACAAAGATACATGAAACACGTTGTGTACTTTAATATGACCAGGAAAATCCAGCCTATAGGCTACTGGTCCCACCCTTTCCAAAATTGGAAGGGTCCGCAGTAACAGGGTGCTAATTTGGCGCAAGAAGTCCATCTTAAAGTACTTCTTTTTGGTTTAATCCTGACATACACGTGATCCCCTACTCTGAATTCACGATAAGACCTCTTCTTGTCTGCAAAGACCTTCTGTCGGTCCTGGGCAGCTTTCAAATTCTGTCTTATTCTTTTTACTTTAGCTTCTAGCTCTACCAACATTTCTGGCCCCAACATTAATTTCGTCTCCGGACTGCTCCAGTTTATCGGTGTCCGGCACTGTCGTCCATACAACGCTTCAAAGGGACTCATCCTTAGGGATTCCTGATATCCGTTATTATATGCAAACTCCACTAGGTGGAGATAATCCTCCCATTTAGTTGGCTATCGCATTACATACATACGCAACATATCCTCCAAAACTTGGTTTACCCGCTCGGTTTTCCCATCAGTTTGAGGATGATAGGCAGTACTGAAGTGTATCTGAGTACCTAGACCCGAGAATAAGGTTTTCCAAAAAGCGGAGGTAAACTTAACGTCTCGGTCTGAAATCACGGTCTTAGGTATACCATGCAATCTAAAGATTTCCCTCATAAATATGTCTACAATTTGCACTGTCTTGTAAGTGGATTGCACAGGTATGAAATGGGCAGATTTACTTAATCTGTCCACCACTACCATGATTGAATCATTTTGCTTCCTTGTTCGCGGTAAGCCTGTGATGAAATCCAAAGAGATCACTTCCCATTTCCATTCAGGAATGGGTATGGGCTGCAATAGCCCCGCTGGATGCCGATGCTCCACTTTAACCTGTTGGCATTCTAAACACTTGCTCAAATATTCCGCAATGTCTCTGCGCATACCAGGCCAATAATATATTTTTCTAATCGCTTTAAGCATCTTTTGATAACCGGGATGACCAGCGTAGTTGCTGTGATGGTACTCGTTCAGGATCAACTCCTTTAGACTTGCTCGATTGGGAACATAGGTTTTTCCGCGAAAAATTAACATCTGATCTTCATTTTTGTCATATTCAGATGGCTTACCTCGCTCCTTATCCTATTCCATCTGCTGCCATAAAAACTTGTATTCTGGGTCCTTCAGTGCTTCCTCCTTTATTTGTTCGGACAGCTGGCTTATAGGTTGGCTGGAGTATATTGCACAGATCCCATGTAATTTCCTGCTCAGGGCATCTGCAACTCGGTTTTCTTTACCCTTAACATGTTGTATGTCCATGTCAAATTCGCTCAAAAAGGCATTCCACCGGGCTTGCCAAGAGTTTAAATCGGTCTGTTTAAAATAATTAGTTAGACTGCTATGGTTTGTTTTGAGTACAAACTTTTTGCCCAGTAGATAATGCCTCCACACCCGGAGAGCATGCACTACTGTTGTAAGTTCTAGATCATAAGCAGAGTATTTTTGCTCGTGCTCTTTTAGTTTCCGGGACTCATAAGCTATTACCTTGCCTTCTTGTGTTAACACTGCACCGAATCCCTCCTTACTGGCATCCGTGCACACCTCGTAATCCTTACTGGGGTCAGCCACCCTCAGTACTGGTGCTGTGGTTAAAAGCTGTTTCAGCTTTTCAAAGCTGATCTGACAATCTTTTGACCAATTAAAAGGTTTGCCTTTCTTTTGTAACGATGTGATAGGATAGGCAATCCTAGAAAATCCCTCGATGAAACGTCTGTAATATCCTGCCAGACCCATAAATGATCTGATATCAGCCACATTTTGGGGTGCTTGCCATTCCAAGATAGTTTTAATCTTTTCAGGGTCCACTGCTATACCTTCAGCTGTCACAACATGACCCAAGTACTGAATTTCTGTTTTAAAGAAATCACATTTGCTGAATTTAGCATACAGCTGATGTTTCCGCAGCATTTCCAATACTATCCTCAGATGCTCCTTATGTTCTTCTTCGCTCTTAGAATAAATCAATATGTCATCTATGAAGACCAGTACAAAATGATCTAGAAATTGATGAAAAATTCCATTCATCAATCTCATAAAAGTTGTTGGTGCATTCGTCAATCCAAACGGCAACACCACAAACTCATAATGCCCATATCTGGTACAGAACGCTGTTTTGCAAATATCCTCATCCCTGACCCGAATCTGATGATATCCGGACCTCAAATCTATTTTAGAGAACACCTTGGCGCCTCTCACCTGATCGAATAAATCATCGATTCTGGGTAAAGGCTATTTATTCTTAACTGTCAGCTTGTTGAGTTGTCGGTAATCCATACACATACGTAAGGTTCCATCCTTCTTTCTAACAAAAAGAATTGGTGCTCCCCAAGGTGACACACTTGGGCGGATATATCCTTTATCTAACAACTCCTGCAGCTGCATCTTTAATTCTGTTAACTCTGGTATGCTCATTCTGTAAGGTGCTCTTGACACAGGAGAGGCTCCGGGTAGTAATTCAATAGTGAAATCGATTTCCCTTTTGGGTGGCAACCCAGGAATGTTTTCTGGAAATACATCCAAAAATTCCTGTACCACAGGGATATCCTTTATATCTACAGCCTTTCCCTTAGATTCGGCGTATCCCACTTGAATTGCGTACAACTGACATCCTTTACGAATACACTTGCTCATCTGAGATGCTGTTATGGGACGTAATTGCACAGGCTTTTTGATTCCTTTAATCTCCTTACGCGTACCATCTAGCGCTCTATACTGTATTGCCTTTTCCTTACAGTCCACTATGGTCTAGTGTTTTTCCAGCTAGTCCATTCCTACTAACACGTCATACGATCCCAATGGTAGAATATTTAAATCTACCTGAAGCTGCTGTTCTGCAACTTCTAGTATGCAATCAGCAATTTTCGCAGCCACTTTGCGTTTTGCTCCGATGGCTAGTTGAACTAATCAGGAGTTTTTAAATTTCTGCTCTTTTAAGTTGCACATTTCCACTAGTTTAGGATTTATATAACTTAAACTAGCGCTAGGATCTACTAAAATCGAAACAGGTTTAGATAATATAGTACCTTCCAATTCAATCATTATGGGTTGAAAATCAGCCTGTCGATTCTCCAAGGCTGCGTTTATACGTGGTATGTTTCATGCCACATCCCCAATTGTTGATGTTTCCTGCAAATTTTCCACAGATTCACTCTTATTCCGTTGTGGACAGTTCTTATAGTAGTGTGCTTCCCCACAGCCCCAACACTGTAGGGGGGGTCTAGAATTCTACCCCTGTTCTAGTTTACTCAATGCTTTTGTGGGTTTTTCTTCAGCTGGCCATTTGATCCTTTGATGGTTCTTATTAAACTGCTTGCTTCCAGCGTTCCGTCCTGCCCCTTTAAAGTGGCTGCTTTTACTGCTTCTGAAAGTAGATGAATTTTTCTAATTTTTCTTGGGCTGCCAACTTTTCCCACTCTCCCCCTTGGCCTTATTCTGCTGGTAACACATGCGTGCTTTCCGGATAGCTTCATCCATAGTTTGGGGGTTAACAAACTCTATTCTTTCCCTCATGGGAGCAGGCAGACTGCTCAGGAACCGCTGTACCTTGGCTTTCTCCTCTCTGAGGTAGGGTACATAACGTAACAGGGAGGTAAATTTCGCGACATACTCATCCATGGACATCTGGCCCAGTCGGAGATCATGGAATTCCTTTGCCTTATCATCATAAAATCTCTCCGTTAAATACTTATCCTTGAAGTATTTCTAAAACTGTTCCCAGGTGACATCACGCTCATCTAGGTTGCGTACATTCTTCACCTCCTCCCACCACAGAGTGGCTTTCTCTCGCAGCTGGTATATAGCCAATCTGGCTTTCAGATTACTGCTATACTCATATACCTGAAAATATTTATTAATGTTAATTAGCCATGCTTCAGCTGCCTCTTCCGCCTCGCCATCAAACATTGGTGGCTTAATCTTACGAAACTCCCCCTGTAGTTCTACTTTCTGCTTCTTGAAATCTTGTTGGTCAGATAAATTTCCCGACTCTGCCTCATTATAATTCTTATTTTTACTCCTTTGTGAGGGGCTCCTCTCAGTTTTACCAGTAGTATCATTCCTGGTTTGCTGCTCATCTTGTCCTGTTGATTCATCTTTTTCAGCACTGGGGTGCTCCAACTCTTGATTTTGTTTATCAGATAAACTTTTCAGTATCCTTTCTTGGTCGTGGAGCAACCTCTCATTGTCCTTTTGGACCCTCATCATTTCTTCTTGTAGTTGCTGTACTGTATTTAGTAAAAATGCAGTCTGATGCTATTGTTCTTCCAGCATTCGGCTTGTCTTTTGATGCTGTTCTACAGTCAATTGAACCCACATTTCTGGATTCATAATAGTTTGGCCCAGAGTCTCCTCCGACGGAGCTTGAGATGTCGTACCTTCTCTCATGTCCCTCGTTCCTCTTAGTGCACTAGTCACACACACAGCTTCACTGTCAGTAGACCCCTAGGATCCCAGTGTAGCAATCTAGCTCTGATACCAATTGTCACATACATAATTGATAAACAAATAATATATAAAAAAATTTTAACTTATTGTTACCAAAGTAACTATTGCAAATATATATATATTCTCTCGGCAATGTAATCATCATTTCACAGTTAATTCACAATTAATACACAAGAATTTGGATTTAATATTCGTACTGGCATTCCCATAAAAGTTATTATTCGGAAGATCTGGTTATAAGGCCCTGAGTTTAATGCAAAGGTTTTTCTTTTGTGATATCCGAAGACTCATATTTAATAACCAAGGCTCAAGGCTAATCTAACTATTCTCGCGTTAAGACATCTGTTAAAGCTCCGGAGTTGAAAGATGCTCCGCCATCTTGGTATACATGGTGATGTTAAATTTGACATGTTTTGAGAATTAAGCGCCAAGCTCAAAGCTATGGCAACTCCGACACCTGGGCTTTCCTCTGCCCATCTCGTAACTTCTTTTTTAATGAAATTTATTGCCCAGCGTACCGCCAGCCTTACCGGCATAACTGTCATGTTTATCTGGGTTTTCCATAACACATTTCACGGGTAACTTAACTCTCCAGCTCACTTGCCGGGAAGGTTGCGATCTTTCGGCATTTTCTCTACCTGCAACCAAGAGTCGAGGTAAACGACGTTCCTTTGGACTTCATCGGTGGCCATGGCGCTCATGGGGTTACCTGCTTGTATTCTCCGCCCAAAACACTTTTAAACACTGGTCGAGACTGCCCTCCGTAGCATTTCGGGTTTCAAGTAATAGTCTCTCATAGCTCTTCCTTCGCTTGTTTGTTAACAATTAATTGTGATTTGTTTTCCGATTTAATAAGATGGGTAATTTCTCTTTGTTTTTCAAGCGTGCTATTGCCAAGGTTAAGAATGCCGAAATCTTGCTTAAGTCTCGGAGGCGAAACTCCGCAGAAGGTTTCCAGTGACGCCGGTAACTTTTCGTATACCACCCTCTACTTTCTCTATTCACCCGCTTGCAATGGTAATCCCGTTTCAGAGTTATATCCTTACCCTTAGCTTCAGAACTGATTTCGTTATTCCTCCTGTGTATTTGGTTAGGAATAAATTTGGGTCCGGGGTTTATTACTCATAGGTAACAGTTCTAGCATCATTTAACCCTCGGCTTCTTGTTATTTTTACTTCGGTAATGAAACTAAATACTCCTGGGTTTTGAAGGTACGCTCATCTCAACCATCTGATTGCACAAGATAAGCTTCAGGCGACTAGACCTTGGCTAATACCCGTATCATTTTTCCAGGTACTCGTTTCCGAAGGCAAGAGGTTAAATCCCTCTTCAAATCCCTATCCTGGCCACGGGCCTTCGACAGTCTTGTTAATAGAATATTTAGTTATGATTTACAAAAGCACGCAGAGCGTAGCTCTCAGCTCAATACCCTTGGGGTTGTTCTCTTACAGCTTTGTTGTGGTTTCTTGTTTAATGAAAAAGGCGTTCCTAAGAAGCAGGGCTCCTAAAACCCTCGGCATGCATAAGAATATGTTTTCTGTTATGACTCAATGTTAATTTCTGAAAGATTTTAGTAGTTTCCAGGATACGATACTCATGTTTAATTCCGGGTTGAATGGCTATACATAACTATGTTGATTCAGGGTTGAATGGCTATACATGACTCTATGCATACTGTTTATTTTAGAGCTTTCACTTTTCCTTCTGAATATACGCACAGTTACAATATTCTTTGCTTGGCCGACTCTGCTATGTTAGTCCCACAGTTTGTTTTTATGCGGAAGGTTCTCCATACTTACTTAATGGCTGTGTCCCGTTACAAACTTCTGAATCAGCATTCATGTTTTTATTTTCTTTACGTAATTGTATAGCAACAGTCGTTTCTTTGTTTACTTTTCAAGGGCCTGCTACAGGTTCTTCTTACTGTAATATCGATTTCTCTCAATATTACACTCATAGAAAGCAAAAGATCTCTGTTCTAAATTGTAACAAACCCCTTTCTGTTTCGTAGCGAATCACACAAAACTAATACAGGGTAATAGAAAGAAATAGTCTTCACCATTTCTATGTTTAAATTCAGTCACTTTCTTCGAGAACTTGTACCAGTACTACTAAAGTGCAGTCGTTCTTATCGTTCTTGTCGTTTTCCAATTCTATAATAAGCTTTGCAGACACCCAAATTCTTAGAGTAGCAGCAATACGAGGTCATTGAGCCCATAACCTCGTAATTTTAGACTATTCTCTTTCTTTCTAAGTAACTCATGAGCTATTCACCCCATTCTTTGACATAATATATTTAAGAGGAATTACGGTAGCACATATGCGCCAACTTTTAATGATATTAAACTCAAGAAAAATTAACACTTTCGTGTCTCAAGCACCCAGTACATATACGTAGCTTTTAATGACATTAAACTCCAGAAAATTAACACTTTGGTACCTATCTGTGGTCAGCAGCACATATCTGTAACTATTAATGATAATGAAACTCCAGAAAGTTTAACACTTTGGTACTTATCTGTAGTGATAGAAATTCCCAGGCCGTTGTTCCTCCCAACCTTCAAGGGAGGCTATTACGTCCTCACCTTGCCCCCTAGCCCCAGAAATTGAATGGTGCCATGAGTTTAACAGTGGAGAAATCTCTTGTAGCCTCCCCACGGACATCAAATTCCAGTCACCAACAGTGAATATGGCTCACGTAAGAGTTTCCAAAGTTATTTTCAACTGGTTCCCACACCAGCTCAAGAAAATACTTTCTCTTCTTTTTGCCAATTTCCAGAACCCCCTCTCCTCCTCTGGATCCTCACTTTATCCATTGAGGAGAGGGTAACTGTTTTCCAACTGTTCCCCAACCACCATCTATTCTGAGAAATGATCACCAACAGCTTAGGAGATTTCTATCCATTCATTGGTTTCTCTTAATAATTCACAAATAGAAATAAAATAGTAATTTTTGTTTCAACACATAGTCATCAAGTCTTTCTTTGAAATAAGAAAATTTTTTAAACTAGTTAATGCTAATTAATCTTTTAAATGAAGCTGTCACATTTCCTCATCATCATTACCCTTGTACCATGGTATGTGGCTTGGAGATTTCCGTATTTCCCTATTCCGTTCCACCATCATTTAACATGACACTTTAAATTTTATGGATGTACCATTGACATGTTACTCTCTTAGAGGTCGAAACCACCTAATAGGATCCTTTATTAACCCCCCTCTTGAGATTGGTGACACCTGTACCTTATAAATCCCATTTGGAAGGGAATGCGACTATGAAGTGTCCACTTTTTCCCCTAATGTGTAACAATGTTTATTCAATTGCAATAATGAATTGTTGTACTAGAATATTAGGAGATGCATTGGATATTAAACAAGATTGTATGTGGGTCTTCATCTTGGGCTTGGCCTCCCTATACGGGATCCTAGCCCTCCAGAGGTTCATAATGGAACTTGTGGGTGAGTGTTGAGAGCCATAGTACCCCACCATATTAGAGCATTGATTACCATTCCATGGGATTCTTCAACACCACATATTTATTTCTCATCCCCCAACCATACAGAGATGATGATACACTTGGACCATGTTGCCCAACTAGCCACAGTCTTGTACCTAACACTTGGCAGTTGATCCAGAGCCCAACTAGGGTTTTTTATCATCCACAAAGACATGGAAGGGTTTGTATCATCATATTATCCCTTATTGATGGAGCATCAACATGCCTGATGCATTTGGAGACCCATGAGACCATTGATGGCACCCCACAACCACTTGGGAGAACCACTCATTTTTTTCTTGGAAACGAAGGGGGTACCCCCTTGTCCATCATTTTGAGAGCCCTCCTTTTCATCTTGGCACATGGAGGACTTATCTTGGGCTTCCAACAACCCTTTTTCTCCATTATTCTATCATTTCAGGCTCATTAGGAAGGCTTGTTGTACACTTTTGATATATTTGGTGGGATTGTCACCAATACTGTTGTTATTTTTCACATTAAAGTCATTTTAAGGGCTTATTTGACTAATTAGACAAAATATAACTCCTAAAGGCTCATATAAATGCAATTAGAAGCTCAATTGTGAAAAATAATTCGGACCTGCAATTGAAGGATGAAAATGGATCTTTGGAATTCATTTTGATGTATGGAAATTTTTTTCTCTTGCCTTGGACTTTCTCTTTTCAATTTTAATGGATGGATATAGCTTAATTTTCTAGTAATTACCCCTTTTTATGCTCTATTTTACATTTCTAAATGTCTAATGTATGGAATATAATGTCATGATCTTAAAAGTAACCTATTTTAATGTGAATTTATGAGAACACAAGGATTATCAATTGTGTTGCATGCATTACTCATTGAAAAAGGTGAATGTGTGTTCTTAGAGGTTTTCTTAATATTGTAACCTTGAAAATCCATAATATTTGTCAAATGCAATATAAACATATATTTTAGTTGTGAAGTTGCTTCATTTAGAGATAGCAAAACTGCATAGGTATCCTTGATAGAGCGAAATTAAATCAAAGTGACTATTGACACCATTTCTCCCAATTTTAAGGCACTGTATATGAGATCATTGGTGATAACATTAAATCAATGAAATATCATTATTTCACCTATTTTCTTCTTGTTTTGTTCATCCCTTCAAGGAGAAGTAGATTTCTAGGGCTTGATGCAAAATTTTAGGAAGGAGGAATTTTGGGATTCTATCCAGACAAGTTTCTTCATTAGTGTCTCCTCTAGGCATCCTCCTAATTTGAACAAATTATGAAAGTGTAATTTCAAATAAATTGATTCCCTATACTTTGTACCAATTGGGAACCCTTGAATATAATTTCATTTGGGGATTTCTTGGAGGTTCACAAGTTATTACTTATCGTTCAAAACCTTTTCTCTTAGATATCTTGACCTTGTGATAACATTAACTCAATGAAATATCATTCTTTCGCCTATTTTATTCTTCTTTTGTTCATCCCTTCATGGAGAAGGAGATTTTAGGGCTTGGTGCAAAATTTTAGGAACGAGGAATTTTGGGATTTTTTCCAGACAAGTTTCTTTATTTGTGTCTCCTCTAGTCGTCCTCCTATTTTGAACAAATTATGATAGTGGAATTTCAAATAAATTGATGCCCTATACTTTGTACCAACTGGGAACCCTTGAATCTAATTTCACTTAGGGATTTCATGGAGGTTCACAAGTTACAAATTATCATTCAAAACCTTGTCTCTTAGCTGTCTTGACCTTGGGTGAGACTTTACTTCGACATATTCCTCAACCCTAGGTCTTGTGTATTATGAGTCTCTCGCAATGGGTGTTTCATGGAAAGTCATCCTAACTTCTCCAAAGTCTCACTCTTTAATTGAATATTTATATTAAATGAGCTATCCTTTCATCACTTTAGACCCTAGTATAGGCATATTAATCACAAGTGAGTAATATTTGAAGTCTTGATCTTATGCACTCATCATTATTGAAAATTCCTAAGCCAAGGTCTAGTCATCCTTCATAGGTCTTTCTTGGACAAAATTTTAGCTTCCCTTGAAGCATTTGAACCATTAATTGAGCCTCTTCTTGAATGGGCCTTGGAAATAACACCATACCTTTCCATTGATCCTATAATTCTAGTGATTTCCCTTACATTGGGACTTCTCCCATCAGTGAATGTTTGTAAAGAGAAGGGGACATTGACTAAGTTGACAATGGGTATTTGTCCCATCGTTGTCATTTGTTCAAGTAGTTGTCCCTTAGGTACCCCTTCTAGCACCCTTGCTAGATTATGTGGAGACATGAACAACATGGCACCAAAATGAAAAGTGAAGGAGACACAGTTGGAGGTATCGCAAGTTCACTTGGAGGCATCATCATAGCATAGTAAGGTAAAAATTAATTCAAAATGAATATGGAAAACAAGTGGTTTGATCCCATGTTCACATGCTATTAGGATCGATGGATGCTCATTCTTGGTACTATATGGAAACATTTCTTAGTCACTCATATTATGTTTTTTTTTCACAAATTTTGAGGGTCAAACATATTAACAAGGATGGGATGTAGTATACCTATAGGAGGTAATATTATGGTATATAAGGAGGTACCCAAGGGAATAATAATGGATATTACATTATATATCATTATGTATGTAGGATATTCCTAGTAAATAAGGCCCATGTAGTAGTGTGAACATAAATAATGTAAGAAGACTTATTCGAAGGTTCCCCCTTCTAAGATGTTCCTTCTCCATAATGTCTTTAGGAGGTATTAGTATTATAGATAGAAGTATAAGCAATATCATTTTCATGTGATTATATTATAATAGTAACAACAAAATATTGCTTTAGGAATGAATTCAATTATGTTATCACTCAGTAATTTCTCAAGGTTAAAGAAAGAACTCACTGAGGTAACCACAAACCTATTTTTAAGCCTTAGGATCTAGCCTTCCTAATTCTCACAGAGGGCTCTCTCTATATGATTTATCTTTGTTGATTGTATTTTATTTTAGGCTAGCTATGTAGGGTAAATTGGTTTTGGATTTTGAATTGATTTTCTGGTGAAATCACTTACTTATATGGATAGATGTAGGTCTGTAGTTCCATTGGGCTAATGGAGTCAATGTGTCAAGTAGTCACATCAGGATCAAGTTCTAAAGGGAAATGTTTACAGGGAAAGATAGTTGAGTCAATTCAGATATTTTAGGCAGATGGTGAAAATGGTTTTTATCAGGATAAAATATCCATAAAGGGTTCTTAAATCTGGATTATGAGTGAAAAGGCAGAGGTCAGTCGAAACTAGGGAGCAATTAAGCGTTCCTTAGTCTAGATATCAATGGAAAACATATAAATGATAATAAGTCAAAACAGAGTGATTTTAACATATTATAAAATAAAAATTCCTAATTTATCATTTACATTTAGAACACATTCAAGTATTGATGAAAAAAATTAGAAATTGACAAAGAAATAAGTGAAAATACTTCACTGTAGTGGCCCAACACATGAATCATGTAATATGATGCTTTCTTTCTTTGATCCAGTCTGCTGACTTGAAATTGTTACAATCACCCTTAGGTTTAGAATAATACAGTTATAGAAATTTTCAACAATTCATCCACCCTCAATACTTCAAATTATGAAGTATTTATACAAATTATAAACTAGAATATCTTGAAAAAATATCAGGGTTGGTTTACAAATATCTCAAACTATATTACATAAATAGAACTTAAATAAAGGACACTCAAAAATAATGAATCTATTTGGCACTATATTTATGGATTTATGGTGACAAATAAGAGAAATTCAAATTTGATAGCAACTCTTAGTTGATGATGAGGCTTCCAAGTCACTAGCTACCTCCTTCCTTTATGCATTTTTATCTAGAAATTCTACAAAATTGGGGTCGAGTGATACCTTTTTATTTCTCAATTAGAGATAGATATGTAAAAAGTGAAAGAGGTTATTGTATATAAATATGTTATTGAGATAAACCTCTCTCATTTTCCCAAAATCCAATTCCATCTGTTTACACTATACTCTACTAAAATCTGTCTAAAACAAGATTTCACACAATTTGAAAATTAGGTTGTGAAGATGTAAATGTATTTATCATTATGTAATACCAGTGTAAAAATTGAGATAGGTTTTTGTAGGATCGCATATTAGGAACATAAAACTCCTAAATTTTTACAAAATTCATCTTGGATTGGCCACAATAGGTTCTGAAAAACTATGACTTAAACAGGAAATTTCTGGAAAATGTCCCTTCCTACTCTGTTTTCATCTTTTAACTTTACTGTTCTTTTAAATGTTTTTACCTTTAATTAAGATAAACTTCATTGTTTATGGTAAAAGTGTTTTCATATCTGTTTAACCATTATCGCCTTCGTATTTACTTTTACTTTTTTACCTTGACTGCTCTGTTTCTGGGTAAATGCTTCCTCCTTTGGTATTTTTGTTCTAACTTGATTTTCTTTCTGTGTATAGAACTTCTGTTGAAGGAGACTATTTGAATTCATTTTCTTGTGAATTCTCAGAGTAAACATACCTTTGACTGGTATTAAGCTATTTATCCAAATTCTTCTTTTTCCAATAACCTACAAAACAAAACAATTTTTAATAAAACCCTGGTCTGAAGGGAAGCCAATAATGACTTTTAGGGAACAGGGAATATAGTGAGAGGAGTTATAGCCATAGCAAGGGTTTTATCACAATTTTGCAGAGGTGTGGGCATAAGGGTAGATATGGGTTCTGAACCTCAAATAGCTTAACATATTGGTGTGAGGCTATAATAGTTTACCACAGAGCAGAGTGAATATGTTTTTCGCAAATGGCACAGATATTAACACAATGGTTCGGGATTTTCATTGCATTGCTTTATTTCATTTAGTGCGGAGTGGACCAGTGGCTTATCATAGTAGATGAATGATTTAACGCATTTGTGCAGGGGTGAGGAAGTCGTTTTCACATCGCGGGGTCAATAGGTAAGCGGTTTATCACACGAGTGGAAAATGGTTAATTGTTTCAGGATGGAGGATGCGATGAAGCATGGGCAGGACACGTGGCAGGGAGGGGCCAAGTGAAACTACCCATTTCGCAAGCTCTTAGTTTTTTAAACATTGGATGGTCAGGGGTTGCGAAATGGTATAAGGGCCGTTGGATCTATGGGTCATGATCGGACGACTGGCGAGATTGTGAGGTTCAAAAGAGGTGGGACCCTCGGTGATTAATGGGTGAACAAGTGGGCATAAGGGTAGAGATGGGTTCTTAACCTCAAATAGCTTAACATATTGGTGTGAGGCTATAATAGTTTACCACAGAGAAAAGTGAGTATGTTTTTCACAAATGGCATAGATATTAACACAATGGTTCGGGATTTTCATTGCATTTCTTTATTGCCTTTAGCGCAGAGTGAAACAGTGGCTTATCGCAGTATAGGAATAATTAAACGCATTTGTTCAGGGACGAGCAAGTGGTTTTCACATCGCGGGGTCAATAGGTAAGAGGTTTATCGCACGGGTGGAAAACGGTTAATGGTTTAGGGATGGAGGATGCAATGAAGCATGGGAAGGATGTGTGGCAGGGAGGGGCTGGGTGAAACCGCCCATTTCACAAGTTCTTGTTGTTTTAAACATCAGATGGTTAGGGGTTGCAAAATGGTATAAGGGCCATTGGATCTATGGGCGATGATCAGACAACTGACGAGATTTTGAGGTTCAAAAGGGGTGGGGCCCTAGGTGATTAATGGGCGGGGAGTTAAATGATAACGTAGAGGCTTTGTTAATAAATAATGATAGGGATATATAGTATGGAGGAGTAAGTATAATCTAATATATTATATGTTAAATAATACAAGGGGATAGGTAAATATACATAGGTAGGGTTAATGGGTAGGGAATTAATATAATATAAAGAGTTAATATGGTAGTGGGAATTTAAATAATATATAAACTATGGATAAAATAATATATGGGGTTAGTATATGTATGCAGGAATGGGTTTTAAGTAATATCGAGGAAGGATTTTGGAAATGGGACTCGATATATTTATTTGACCATTTAGACTTAGGATAAGGGGGTTTTTATGAGGGGAGAGGGATATTTAGGATAGAAAAATAGTTAAACTAAGGGAAAAAGGAGTATTAGTAAAAGGGAAAGGGTAAAAAATTAAGGGGAAGGGATTTTTTACAAGGGAAAAGTGTTTTTAGGAGGATGTTAGAAACATGAAATGAATCATCAGTGCTTTCCATGATTTTCCAAAGTGCTTCTGACTACCGTTCTTTATCCTATTTTTTTTATTTCCTTTTCTTGGGTGTATTTAAGCTTGCAAACCCTTATTCATTTTTCTTTCAATCAGCAAACTAATTAATTCTATCCTTATTTCTTCCAAGGGCTCAGATTAAACTATTGAGATCCTTATTTATTCTCTACCTAACTATTGATCTACCAAGTTTAAAGAGTTTGGCTAGATCTTTATTCTCTATCTAATGACATGAAATTTAAAGCATGAAAAAGTCAAAATTAAGCAGTTTGACTATCATGGATTGTGGCATTTTAACAGGATACACACAATATTTATTTTGCAGTAAAAGTAAACTAATAGTAGTGGCATTTAAACGTGCAACACTTTCATGTTTTATTTTTATTTCTTTTGTGGGGTTCATATTTTCTATTCTTTTTTATTTTCTTTCAAGTCCTTTGATTTTTCTTTTAGGACTTCTACCCTCTTTACATTTTTTAATTTTCTAATATGGGAAAAAAATTTGCAGAAAGCAAAGTATGTACATATTTACAAGACTAATCAAAGTCAATTCAAAATTATGAATCCTATTGTTATAAGACCCTAACAGTGGCTTCACATGGGGATGGAATCTCCTTGTGAGATGTCAAGAACACTATCGACTAGTAGCCTGATCCATTGGGTCAATCCCAAGACTGCTCATGATTTTGTTATATAATCTCTGTGATTGAAAATTTTTAACTGAAATCAAAGCTTTTCTGCAAACTAAAATCTTGTACCTGCTGAACTGCTGTAACCTTCACACCAACTACTAGATCATTAAGATATTAGGACCTTCTTCCTCACTTTAAATCTTAATGAATTATTTCAAACTAGCCAAAAACTGAAAACTGAAATAAGCTAAAATCCTACCTACTTACTCTAATCAGCTGTCCAACTGTTGGTTAGGTAAAATGAAACAAACAATGCAACCATTCAAGCATTATGTACTTTGACAGATTTTGTTGCATTTTCTTGTTGATTATCAAAACTGTAATTCTACAACCTATAAGAAACATGTCAACAAATGAGAGGATAAGGAAATACTTGATTTCCTTTGTTAACTCTAGAAAATTTTCAAAAGGATCTTCCAAGATATATACACTAATGTTTAACTGATCTAAACAACTGTACATCTGTTCTGGATGGCCTCCATGCCATGAAACTGAAATGTTATTTTCATATTTATCTCCTTGAAAACATTCAGATAAGATTTGTGATGATATTCCTACTGATTGTAATGTTTGAATGCTAAAACCTTTATCATATTGATTCTAAAACTCATATTTAGTTAATGGAGGAAAGCTTTGAATGCATTCAATATCCAAAATATCAGCTATTGGATCATGAAAAATTGGGAAAATTGTTGCAACCTATGGCATATAGATTTCCATGGGACTTCATAAATTTCAACAAGTTGCTCATCCTTTTCTTTAAAGATGTTATACCACATTTATTTTAAAATATGAAATGATTCAAAAAATAGTGGTATGGAACTTTCTTGTGTAATTTGATCAGATGTTTTAATAAAATTTGATAACTGTACTTGTGAAACTGAAAAATCTTGATCAATAGTTCAATTATCTTCTTTGTTGTCAATCACAATACCTAAAGACTACAGATTATTGATGGCTTTAAAGTTGTTTCTAATAAACTGAAATGAATCAAAACAAAGAGGTAAAGAACCTTCACTTATTTTTCAAATTTTGAGCCTTTTCTTCCTCACTCTCATGGCTGATCTATATTGGCTGATCTCTGTATTCCATCTGCTGAAAATGCATTTTTTCATCCTCCAAACTAGCTACTAATTTCTATGTAAAGTTAATTTGAATTTGAAGAACATAATTTTAATCATATTGATCATAGTCAGGAAAATCATTAAATGAAGGAATGTCATCAAACATACACATTAAATCGGTAGATTCCTCTTCCACATATTGATTTGTAAATCCATTTTCTGATCTATGAAAGATGGGATAAGCAGGAATTTGTTCATGGCTATCAACCTCTTCTATTCCTTCATGGTGATTTTGAACAAAAAAATCATCTTTCATGGTGATATTCTGTATCATTTCTTCTATTTTACTTACCAAAATTTCAAGTTTTACCTTTGCAGTGTTGTTCTTCTCTCCTTTTGCTTTCAACTTTTCCTTTCTTTATTTCAAATTAACTTCTATATCAACTGCAATGTTCTGCATCTGTACAAGTGTTTTTGAATCTCTTTCTCTTAACTGAAATTCTATTTCTGGATCAAACGCACTTGGATAATGCAAGAGAGTTGAATCATGAGGAGGTCTAATATTTTATGGTATTGAATAATAAACTTGATTAAATTTTTTAGAAAATTGTTGTATTGTTTCACTTGGATGTCTTTTTAACTGATTATATTCTTCTATGATCACAAAAAGATTGAATTTAATTATCTATCTGTCAAGAAATTTTTTGACAAACTGCTGGAAATTTGAGATGCTTGCATTAGGTAGATTCTTGAACCAACTCTTTATTCTATTTTTCAAAGAAAGAGAAAAAATTATGATTCTAACATCATCTTCATCAATCTCAAATAGGTCCATATAATTCTAAAAACCTTGAATATGTTTTTGGGCAGTGATGATATTATTTTCTCCATCAAACCTGGGAAGAAATTTGTAATAGTTATCAAGGAAATCATGGAGTATAGGAGGTAAAATGAGGGGCTTATATCTATCAAGAACTTTACAAGGTACTAGAATATGCACAGGGATTGTAAGATCAGTCTTGAATTTTTGAGGCTTCTTAATTGGAAAATGATCATCATAAGATTCAAAAGAAATTTTCTCGAAGGGTG
Source organism: Pinus albicaulis (assembly GCA_034641835.2). NCBI lineage: Eukaryota > Viridiplantae > Streptophyta > Pinopsida > Pinales > Pinaceae > Pinus > Pinus albicaulis. The sequence continues at coordinate 187,853,227 of CM076584.1, forward strand.
ATGCAGGAGCATCAAGGGAATTTTTTTTATTTGTAAATATGTTAGAAAGGGGGTGTGACAATTTTTAATATTTTATTAATTAATTTGAATAAAATAGGAGAAGGTGAGGATTTTGTAAATATCCTTTTATTAATAAAAGGATATGATAGAATTTGGTTAAGGATATGAAGGGATAAGATTCTAGATAATAGGGTTTGTTGAGATATTGAGGGGATTGAGCATTTAATTAGTTCATTTTAAAAAAATTGTATAAATTCATCAAGCCTCAAAGGCATGAGAGGTGTGTGAGAGAGAGTAAGAGAGTGGTAGAGAGCTGGTTTTGAACAACCAAGGCTGTAAGCCTTTGGTAAATTGTAAGGGCCATCAATCTGGAATATCAGGCCAACAAGAGTTTGTAAGTAATTTGTTTTGATTTCAGATTATATATATATACATTCGGTGATTGATTATGAAAGTTATATTTATTTCTGGTTAAATGTATATATATGGTCGAGGAATTGATTGTTGGAAAGATCGACCAAAGGAAGGTGCAATAAAAGAATTTGTGAGGTTGATTTATGCGTACAAGCTAAAAGGATCGATATTCATATAACAATTGTCATCTGTGTTAAATAAATGAGCTTATCTATGTCGAATGAGTGGTTATGTTAAATCGATCTGAATTTGATTGATAATGGAAAGAGGAGAGTGCCAGTAAATGTGAAAACCGTTATGCATACTTGGTGAGTATAAAAGGCGTTAAACCTCTGCGTAAGGGGGTATTTTAATACATTTTAAGTTTATAGTTTGGTGAGAAATCCTGTACGCAAAACTCTGTTATGTCAGGCTTATATATTTTTGAGTGATCAATAGCAGAAATTGCTATTCGTTGGTGCGTTGAGACCATTGTTGAACTGAATGGAAAGCGTTAAGCTGTATATGAACAGGGTACTTTTATATGCATTGATTTAAAAAAAAATCCAACTGCTATATGACTGTGTGGTAATGTAGAACAGTAGCAGTTTTAAATCGATTTCATCTATGGAGAATTTGGATGCGCTGTTCTATGTGGATCAATATTGTAATTGTTAATTGCAGAAATCGATGGGATTATAATTGTTTGCAGCTTGTTGAAATTTTTAAACAAAGCGCAGATTTAATTACAATTCAGTGGCAACAAAAGCGTGGAATGAAGAGGACGAGTTTATTATCAAAGGTGTCAGGACGGATTGATGATAGGTTGTATAAATCAGAAGCACTGGTATTGAGACAAACCAGTTCGAATCCAATGCAGATGTTGAAGTGCTAGACGTGAACAAAGTAACGCAGGTAGGCACAACATTCAATTAGCAATTGTATTGATGTGTTGAGTTTTGTATTAGACTTTGAATTAGAGCGCTGGCATGTTGAAGAAGTCAATATTGAATCTGGGTTTTACACGAATTACTGGTGTCTAAGGGACGCAGTAAATCAATTTCTGAACTTTGTGGATATGTTGCTGAAATCGATTCCTCTAGTGGCATCGATTGGAGGAATTCTGTTCGATTAAATATGTTGTAGACGAGTGAATACAATTGAAGTCGATTTCAGGTCCGTGTAATTCAGATTCAGAGGAATCGAATGTCAGTTTGAAGCGGCAGTTCGAATATTTAAGATCCAGTTTGGAAGTAGTGTCAAAGAATTGTGTCAGCGCTAGAGAATTGGGGAAATACAAGTCGGGCAAATTCGCTGAAGGCAGCGTTGGGTAAGCATGAAATTCTATGAGTTTGGTTGGTTTGGTTTAAAATAGTGTCTAATTGAATATTAGAACATGGCGCATTTGTTTGGTTGAAATCTGATCATGAAAAGAAATCTGATCTTCAAAGGCTCATGTACAAGATTGGGCTTTAGAATGAATGATGTTTATTTGATTTGAAGGCATGTAAACTGGGATTGGAAATGCAAATTGTAAATTGGGATGATGTGTATAAACACATGTGCATGAATGATGTTTATGATTGAAGTTAAATGAGCTTCCGTAGAAATGAATTTGCCAGAGATTGAGATTTGGATTTGAGCATTACTGAGTATGCATTCTTATATGCATGTCAATGGAAGATCCTGGGTATTGCAGGGTAAGCCTGCATCAAAGGGATTAGTAGAATTAGTATTTACAATCTTTAAAGGAAAATAATTAAAAACTGATCTAAGATCTTCTCTAAAATACAATATAAATTGAAAATATTTCTTAATGAGAAAGAACATGATGTCTTGGATTGTAATCCAAGTTAAAAGTCTGATCTTTCCATATTGTTCTTTTAGGTTCATTCCTCTAGTGGAGTCTTGATTGTGAAATTGATTTGGAGTCGCTAGGTGGATGTTTTTAACCTTTGTGTGTCTGATCACTGTCCACCATCATAGATCAGATCTGAACCCGTAAAATATATCTGAAGAAAATGTTAGTTTTCCCCAGTATGGTTGCCAATATGTTATCACTAAGTAATTTCTCAAGGTTAAAGAAAGAACTCACTGAGGTAACCACAAATCTACTTTTAAGCCTTAGGATCTAGTCTTCCTAATGCTCAGAGAGGGATCTCTCTATGTGATTCATCTTTGTTGATTGTATTTTATTTTAACCTAGCTATGTAGGGTAAATATGTTTTGGATATTGGATTGATTTGGTGGTGAAATCACTTACTTATATGGATAGATGTAGGTCTATAATTCCATTGGGCTAAGGGAGTCAATGTGTCAAGCAGTAAGATCAGGATCAAGTTCTAAAGGGAAATGTTTATAGGGCAAGATAGTTGAGTCACTTCAGGTCTTTAAGGCTAATGGTGAAAATAGTTTTGATCGGGATAAATGAGCAATTAAGGGTTCTTAAATTCGGATTATGAGTGAAAAGGTAGAGGTCAATCGAAACTAGGGAGTAGTTAAGGGTTCCTTAGTCTAGATATCAGTGGAAAACATATAAATGATAATCACTCAAAACAGAGTGATTTTAACATATTATGAAATAAAAATTCCTGATTTATCATTTAGATTTAGAACACATTCAATTATTGATTAAAACCATAATTGACAAAGAAACAAGTGAAAATACTTCATTGTTGTGGCCCAACACATGAATCTTGTAATATGATGCTTTATTGCCTTGATCCAGTCTGCTGACTTAAAATTGTTACAATCACCCTTAGGTTCAGAATAGTACAACTATAGAAATGTTTAGCAATTCATCCACCCTCAATACTTCAAATGATGAAGTATTTATACAAATTCTAAACTAGAATATCTTGAAAAAATATCAAGGTTGGTTTACAAATATCTCAAATTGTATTACATAAATAGAACTTAAATAAAGGACAAAAAAAACTAATGAATCTATTTGGCACTATATTTATGGATTTATGGTGACAAAGAAGAGAAATAAAAATTTGATAGCAACTCTTAGTTGATGATGAGGCTTCCAAGTCACTAACTACCTCCTTCCTTTATGCATTTTGCTCCACAAATTCTGCAAAATTGGAGTACTGTGATACCCTTTTAAGTCTCAATCCGAGATAGATATGTAAAAAGTGAAAGAGTTTTTTATATATTAATATATTATTGACATAAACCTCTCTTAGTTTCCCAAAATTCAATTCCATTTGTTCACAATATACTATGGAAAAATATGTCTAAAATAGGATTTCACACAATCTGAAAATTATGTTGTGAAGATGTAAACGTATTTCTCATTCTATAATACCTGTGTAAAATGTGAGATAGGCTTTTGTAGGTTGGCATCTTAGGAACATAAACCTCCTCCATTTTTTCAAAATTCATCTTGTATTGGCCACAATAGTTTCTGAAAAACTATGAATTAAATAAGAAATTTCTGGAAAATGTCCCTTCCTGCTCTGTTTTCATCTTTTAACCTTACTATTCTTTTAACTATTTTTACTTTTACTTTGGATAAAATTCATTTTTTCTGGTAAAAGTGTTTTCATATCTATTTAACCATTACTATCTCTGTGTTTACCTTTATTTTTTTTGTTGGAAATATGATGAAATATGTTGTCCTTGATGGCAACCCACTTGATGAAGAGGATGGCAACCTACTTGATGAAGTTATGCTTGATAGAATATGTCTTAATAAACCTGTTAAATGATGTAAATCTGATGTAGCTACAGTGAGTATAGAAGGTAATGAAGAAAGGAATTCAGTATGTGCTAGATCTATGATGAAAAGAGTATGTCTCAAGGCATACGCGGATTTTTCTAGGAGAAGTCGCATATGCACGCGGGAAATAACGTGCCAAGTCGCGTATGGGAAAAAGCGCTCATAAAGTGCAAAAACAGGGGTAACCACCATGGTATTGACCCATTTTATTGAGTAATGATTCATCTATGTGACCTCGTCCAGGAATACCATCGGAAGTAATGTGGTTTTGGCTCATGGTATTGAAAAACGGTAAACCTATATAAAGAGAAGAAATTCATTGTGCAAAGGATGAGAGTGGTGTGCATGGGTCTGGGCTTTAATGAATACTTCACTCTGAAGTATATCTGCATGATGGAACTTTGCTCTTAATTGATAGATCTGATTCTATAATGTATCTATGAACATAATGAAGGTTCAATATCTCTAGATCTTGAAATGGAAAAACCCTTGGATGATCTGAAAAGAAGTGATGAAGACCTGGCGCAAATATGTTAAAAGAAGTTGAAGCAATCTGGGTAAGTTCATAGATCTTGTCTGTTCTGCAAATTTTATCTTTTATAGATGTATACGCAGGTTTGCTTCACTGAAGGCGCGTATATACGCGGATCTATTTCAACAAAGGAGCGTATGACCTGTTAGGGTTTTCTTGAAAAGTTGCACGAATGCATACGCGGGTTTTCTTCATTAAAGGCGCGTATATACACGGATCCATCTAAAGAAAAGCGCGTATCATATCTGAAATGATGATTTCTCAAAGTTGAATGTGTCTCTGAATATCTGTTCTGAAGTCTGGGTTAACTCTGATATTCTGGTTTCAGTGGGTTCACTGTTCTGTTTGTAGCATTGGGCAAAGTATGTTTGTTGAAGAGTGAAGGGTTGTGTTGGAGCTGTATACATGGAAAGGATGAGAAATATGTGTCTATGAAAATAGACAAAGAGACAAAACAGTGGGGGAGATGTGTTCCAACACTGCATCCAAATCTTGGAACACACACTATGATGGATCAGTCCTTTGTGATCAAGACTCTTGACACCAAGGAGATCATAGGTGTTCATGATTTAACTACATCTAGAGGGAGCACCTTAGACTGTGAAATCTTGTAGAAGGTGGGTGATGAAGAAGAAGATGGGAGAGTTGCTCCAACTTCTCCCTGCCATGGTACTTCCACACAGCAATTAGAGGTGGATTTGCGCAGTGGAAGTAGTCATATTATGTTCCCATCTATATTTCACATGGGAATGAGCCATGAGACATATTTATCTTGTGGTGTACCCCCTGGGAGACCACCTGATTCAAATTTGGTGGGAGATGTTTCATGCATTGATTCTCCTTCCATAGATCCAAGAAGGAAGGGGGCATTAGGAGACCCTGCTACAACGCTAAGAGTATGGGGGAGGTATAAAGAAATGGAGAGAATTTTCCCTTTGACTTCACTATCTATCCTCACCTCTCAAATTTCGTTGAGAAGATATGCTGCAAGGAGAAAAAATGACAACATCATGAAGCATGAGAGGCAAGACTTGGATCAGAAGACAAACTTGTTTGAAGAACACTTTTCCATACTGGAAGAGAGATGGTGGTCTCGCAGGAATGCTTTGGCTAAAATAGAGAGGCCTTAGACAGATGATAGCCTTCCATGGAAGGCTAACTTCCAAGAGCTTCCTTCTTCTTTGAGGCATGTGCATGAGCAAGGAGGGCAACAAGGAAGGGATAGCAACCTTCCATCTCATACCTTTGGCATGGGAGATGTCAAAGAGGAGAAGAATGGGAGGCATGGCCTTCCAACATACACCTTGGACATGGAGGATGTCAAGGAGAAGAGAAGCAACATGGCATTCACTTCAGTTGGCACATTGTCAGTGCTGTCATTGTTGGGCACCTTAGATCCCTATTGGAAATCCCAACTGTTGGTGGAATATTCCAAGGATCTTCATACATGAATGATTCTTGTTGACTTGCTACATGAGGAGGATTACTCAATCCAAGATGGGGTCATGTATGATCATGGTAGGATCTTCTTTTCTAAAGCCTCCAAGCTCAAGGAGAAGTTACTACAGTGGGCCTATGAGGAGTTTTTTTTCAGCCATGGATATTCTATGAAGCTCAACAACATTATCTTGAGGAGCTACTATTGGGAGGGATTTGGAGGAGGACTATATCAGCGTTATCAAAGATGCATGAAGTTTGAGAAGATGGGGCAGCAACATAACTTTGTTGGAGCGTTAATTTAGCCTTCTCTTTCCCCTCTTGAGGGAGAAGACAGATATATGCACCACTCCAATTTTATGAGGAGAACTATTGGTGAAGAACATGCTCATGTAAATCAAGTTTATATTTATGATTGTATGCATTCTTTCACCATGTTTATGCACGCCATGAATCCAAGGAGGAGTGTTATATCTTGTCAATCTCATGGCAAATATGGGGCCACAAGAATTGATGCATTTGGCCACTCCCTTGGTGGAAAAAGGGAGGTCTTGTTTCATGATGGGTGTTTTCCTAAAGCACCAAACATATCTCACACATTCAGCTATAGTGAGATGGCATGGGCTGCATGTAAGTGGTGGGAAAACCACTTACCACATCTTGGTTTAATGTAGGTAGGAGATGCATTACATTGGTTCCACATGTGGGACTATGACCCACCTCCATATGTGCACCTTGTTGTTTGTTTGTACATTGTTTTGCTCCCATACATTGAAGACATGCTTGTACTTTTTATGGGAATATATGGAGGGAGGATGGGAAGTATGCATGTGCCTAATGAGCTGAAAAATCTCCATGTGTCTTGTGTCATATATCTCAAAGGGGACATTAGGCAACCCATGGGTGTTTCACATGAGATCATGTTTCCTTGTGGGATGGATTTTTCACATCTCATATTGACTTTGGGGGAACAATTCATGGGGGTTTGGATTGGTGAGCATCTAGCTTATGATGGGAGCTTGATATTTGATGATGTCACCAATGGAGGAGAAGTCTTGCAGCACTCACCTTATCAGTTGCTTGAGGACAAGCAACATTTTGGAGGGGAGGACTGTAATATTCCCATTTAGCCCAAGCTAATGGGAATATCTTATTTTGCCTTGTTTTATCTTGCTTTTCATGTTTAGGAATAAAATGTGATGGAGGACATGTAAAACTCCTAAAAACCATGAATAAATCAATGCCTATGTAAATAGAGACATATTTGGGCCATGTAAATAAACTCTTGCAGGTGTGAATGGGTTTAAATCATAGGATGGGGTCAACCTTGACCAAGTCAACAACGCAGTCTAGGTGCAATGAACCTCATGGATACACAGCGCAGTTCTAGATGGAGGCTCCACACGTGAAAGGGGATAACTCATTGAGGTGGTTTAGGGTTTTACAAGGCTTTCACCCTATAAAAGAAGGAGCAGGACAACAGGAAAAGGTTGTTGAGGATATTATTTTCTGAAGGTATTGTTTGTTTAGACACTCCTCTTTGGCTTTTCCTGTTTAGGATTCCCACCTCCTTCCTTGAGCAGCTCTTGGAGGAGTCTTGTTTGCCTAGTCCACTATCTGGAATTTGGCCAAGCCACATCTTGCATCTACAGTGCAGTCTTGTTTAGGCTTGGGCTGTCCATGTAAGCTGTAGCAAGTGGAACACTAGATCTGCTTAGATCTAGACTTTACTAGTGCCTCTTTTCATTAAGTGCGTCTTTTAACCTCCTGGAAGAGTGCATTAGCTGTGGGAGCTTCAGATCCATATATTGGCAGCAGGCCAAAGAATTCTCAGAGCCTACAGCACAATCTCTCTTCCATGACTGTGTTATTTGCAAGAGCAGAGTTGCAGGGATATTTGGCATCATTTCAGAGGATAGATCTCCTGTGATTGGATCCTTCCTTTCACTGTTGTGATCCATGGATTGGCCAACAAATCCACGTTGTTTCAGATCTGATCTGATACATATGTTATGATTCAGAATTTTTTGAATACTTCTACACATCTGTGACTTAGATCTCAGATCTACTCACCGTTGTTCATGTTTTGCTGAGATCCCCAAGGGGAGTGTATAAAGGAGATTATCTTGTATACAGATTTGGAATGGATATATCATTTTGTGTACAGATCTACTATAGATCTGAGTTGTAATATACTACATGCTTCAAAAATTAAAATAACATTTTCAAGCTCATTCTTCCATTTCATGTTGTTGTAGTAGCTCATTTTGAGGCTTGTGTCTTGTATATTCATTCTATTTCTGTTATACACTATATAAGCTGCATTGTAGATCTATTTTAGTGTTGTATAGCTGAAATATGGACCTCCATGTTGGTCTCTTACTTATAAATTGATAAACTGCGTTATTTCTGAAGAAGTCCTTTGCATATAGCTGCAGCCCCTCTCTTTGGGTGTTTTTCAGCTAGACTAGGTTGTAGGAGATCTGTTTAACCAACCTAGTTTGATTTTTTTTTTCTCTCCTTTTGGATTTAGATCTTAGATGAGTTGATATAAGGGATCCAGAAGCTGCAAACTCATTTTTGTGCATATATTTCTCAGGAGTTCATTATTTTAGCAGGCTTGTTGTGCAATCCCAGTTCTGGGATATTACAAAAGTTGACAGGGAAGACGCCAGTTAGGATGGCTTATGGTAAGGAGGTTGTTATTCCCATGGAATATATTGTTCCTAGCCTACACATCGAAACCCTCACAAACATGGAAGATTATGATGTTATGGAGGAATGGTTAGTGCAACTTGTGGCTTTGGAGGAAGATTGTTTCATCGCCAATTACCATCAACAGGTACATAAGGCACGCGATAAGGCCTGGCACGATCAACATATTTGTCAAAAAACCTTTGCGAAGGGTGGCTTGTACCTTCTCTATGATAGACAGTTTGTGAAAAACCCCGGGAAGTTCCGACAGCACTAGCTTGGGGTATGTTTTAACTGGGTCTAGTATTTGTGTGATGAGTTTCTGACTAATGTTCGCGAGTCCCAGGAGTAGGGCCATGCCTTTTTTTATTCTTGGTTACTATTCCTCATAGCGTTGGTTGCCTGGGAAGCCCCGACGGAGTTAGTCCTCCCTGAGCTTACCCGAGATATTTGCGAAGGGGCTCACTATGCACACTTATGGGATTCTAAGGATTTGCAACGTCTCGAGGACAGCCAAGTTTTTTGGGTCCTCTTTCAGAGTAGCTTGGCCGTAGCCATTAACTCCCAAACATGGTTGTCCCCTACCGTTTATGACAGATACAAGGGCATTGTGGCATTTTAGAGCACTATGCACAATGTCTAGATCAGAGCACACAAGGATAAAGCCTGGACTTCGCTCCCTTATATGGTGGCAGATGAAGAAATTGACAACGTCATTGTGCTTTGGCCTCCTAACTGGAAGATCGGCTTCAAAACTAGCACAAAGGGCGTCGTAGGAACCAACATATCAAAATTCAACCCCCCGGTCGTCCTCAAGGATACCAGAGGTGTGACCAAGAGTCCCAAACAAGACACGGGTGCAACTGCACAAAAGGATGTGCAGCAGAAGCAGACCCTTGAGAAGGACAGCGAGGTGGAGACTCAGGTAGATTCACAGCCAGACCTGGGTATAGGAGTACTTGTTGCAGGAGGACCTGCCTCCCCCCTCGGCACGAAGCGAACAAGTGAGCCTATCAAAGCACCCCGAAAGAAGCAACGTTCTCAGAGGGCAGAACGAGATGAGACATCCACATTGATTGATGGAGACCTTGAACAAATCGCTAATACGATCACTCTAGCCATGGAGGATAGATGGGTAGCCTTAGAGGAGTAGAATAAAGTTGTGGTCGACACAATCCAGGCTGAGCTCCGTGCGCTATAACTGAATATTGACACATTGCATACCAGTGTGACTCAGGTACGCACAACTTCAGCCACTGGTAGCGCAACATTAGTTACAGACGAAAGCTACCTCTACTCTCTACCTAACGCAACCCTTGTGATCAGTCCACTCAACCTGAGAATCCAAGTCCAGGCTAGCACAAAAGTTGAGCTGAATTTAGCTGGGCTACCTCATGAGGCCTTGCAGGGTCTCCACACCTATGTATTTCAGGAAATTCATCATCAAGACCAAAAAGTGCACCAACAGCTTGAAGTGGCTGAACAAAAAATTGATGCAAAGAACGTTGAATTATGCCTTGCCACCGCGAAGCAAACGAAGCTTGAAAACATGATTCACCAACTTTTTGTAGAGGTTACCACAGAAATCCTAGCCACAGCCACCCCTGAAGCTAAGGTTGAAAGGTTGGTCGCATTAATGAAGGCCTATAGGGAGGAAGTTCAGGTGTTCAATACATGGATGGAGTAGCAGATCACCAATCTACAGGCTAAGCTGCAACCCGAAACACCTTCGGAGGTACAGGCCCAGCGAACTGCGATGGTCACTACGGATACGAACGCTATTATAGGGAAAATCGCACAGAGTTCCCAATTATTAGAAACAACCATGCAGTTATGGACCAAGTTCTAGCGTGACCCAATCCTGCATGGCATCAACCAGGACCTGCGACAGAAAGAAGAAGAGTTTGAGACATTGCAAGACACCCTGAACACTTTAGTTCCTGCTCAGTGTTTGACACGGTTGCGCACTAATCACGCCCTCCAAGCTAATATTGATGAACTTCGATAGAAGAAGAAGGTCTGCGATGACCGCCTGAAGCCTTGGGCTACTGAGGCCCTCAATCTTTCACAAGATGTTGATGTTGTAGTTAAATAGCTAAACCAGACTCTGGAGAGCATCACTGTTGCGATGGAAGGTCTGATTTCGGAAAATTTGGTCGACATTGCATAGAATGTTGTTGTTTAGAGTGAAGGTGTGCTGCCTCCATTAGCTGAGGCAATCATATTGTTGCAGGCGCAGGTGGAGAGCCCACCATCACAGTGACTCAGGACGAGTCACAAGATTGTGTTGGGGGACAGTTGGCACAGGGTCTCCTAAAGCTACGAATTTTGTCCATTTTTGTATATTTTGTAATATTTAGTCTAAAACAGGGTTTTTGGGGTGGGTCAAAGCCCCTAATGCATTGTAACGAGTCAAGGGTAGACCAAGAGTCTGCAAACCACGGTTTGTGGACCATTGGATGCGTAGGCTAAATCGGTATAAATAGATAAACTTTTTGAGTCATAGGCAAGAAAGAATAGAGACTGATGTTAAGCACGAATTGTTAGATCTATTGTTGGGTTTTTTGGGGAAGGACTCTTGCTAGTTATGTGCGCGGAGCTCCTCAATACTGTTGTGTGCAGACCTTGCTAGTTGTGTGCGCAGATGGTATTTTGGGATTGTAAGGTGATTCTAGTATTAATATATATGTGAAGTATTGTTGATATCTAATGTGATTAGGATATTTTTTGTATACTTTATGTGAACTTGGGTTCTATGATTAAGCTATGAAAATATCTATTTGATCGTTGTGAAAGTATCCTTGTTTCTATTATATGAATCTATGATCTATTAATTGTTGTGATTATAGTTGCGGTACTGGTAGATTGGTATTACGCACGTGGATGCGAAGGTAATCATTAGATATGAGCTCTATGATATAAGCCTGCAACTAGATCTGTTAAATGAAAATCTTAATAAGTTGGGAATGTAACTCTGCTTGACTTATCTACTCTCTCTCAGGGTGCAGAAACCTGGTTCCAGCACCCTCCCATACTGTTTCAAGTGAGACTTTGGCTTGCGTAAGCAGGTCACTGCCGAAAGTGCCAGTAGTATAGGGGTTTGTTGGCAAACCTTAAACCTTCGAGCCTGGGTCAGGACCCCTTGAACCAACATATGTAATTTTTTTTTAACAAGCTAATACATAGTTGTAGCAATTGTCTTTTAGACCTAAGATTTATTTTGAGCTTATGTGTTTGTGTTTTTCCATTTCTCATATTATCATTAGCTTCATCATATCATGATTAATTGGAATTCATATTATTATGATCCAATTTACTTCATGTATTATTTTTTGCTGTAAAAAAATTATTTTCAAGCTTAATTTCTTCAGCTTCCTTGAACTATATTTTCTTGTGATTGAAGTCCCATAGCTGACTCCATGCCTAATGGCAGCCTTCATACAATCTTCCACCTGCAAAATCACTTAAAACACAAAAATATTTAGCCATCTGCACTATGAATTTTGTTTTCGAGTATTTTATATTTTCTTTGAGAGAGCCCTCTCTTATTGGAAGGGATAACTTCCAATCCAAGTGGTTTGAAATAGTTACACTAGGTTGATAATTGAGCAGCCCAATTGGTCCTAACTTAGTGATTACATTTTGGTTCGTCTGTCGAGAGTTTGAAGCTGCATTATCAGGGGAAATTGATTAAAATCAAAGTAACTAAGCTCTTGAAGATAGCAGGAGATCATAAATTTTAAAGGTTTTACTTCTACCTCGGTGACTCCACTGAGATCCTCAGCCTAAAGGTGGATTGTAAGAAGATTCACATGAGTAATCTAGACCCTGAGCCACCAGAGATAGTTGATGATCTAGAAACAATTCTCAGAGGTATTGGTAGCTCATCAAAATTAGGTAATCCATATCTTACAAGAGTTTCATATTTTCCTTTTGAGGTTGTGTGAAGTTTTGAAGACATAAAGTTTGATGAAAAGATAGAAGAAATCCTTTTTAGATCTGTAATATTCCCAATTAGTCCTAAGCTAATGGGAATATTCAATTTTGTTTTATTTTTCCATTTCATGAATAAAAATGTAAAGGAGGATCAAAAAACTCCTAAACAACAAATAAATCAATGCCAAATGTGAAAAAGGCTAAATCTTGGCTATGTAGGTAAGCACCCTTAGGTGTGAAAGGGGCTGGATGTTTTGACTGGGTCAACCATGACCAAATATACAACGTTGTCTTGGAGGAGTGGCCATCAATGAGGCACAATGAAGTTTTAGATGGAGATGGCTTGTGTGAAAGAAGCTATTTCATTGAAGGTGGTTTAGGGTTTACAAGCTCTTAACTTATAAAAGGAAGAGGATGGCAACATGAAAAGTTTTTTGAATGATATTATATTTCTGAAGTATTTTCTGTTTAGACATACAAGCTTTCTTTGGCTATTTAGCCTAGATTGAAAATGATGTTTAGCATTAGGTGTTCCTGATCAGGAATCCCACCTCTTCCCATTGAGTAGCTCTTGGGAGATTTTTTATTGCATAGTCCACTGTCTGGCTTAAGGCCAAGTTTCTTCTTCCAACTACAATGTAGATCCTATTGAGGGTTTGGTTGTCTTTCAAAGCTGCAGCAAGTGGAGGCTAGATCTACTTAGATCTAGACCATTTCAGTGCTCCTTTTCAGTGGAGAAGTCTTCTATTCCATTGGCAAGAGATTATTGAACATCTTGAGCACCATTTTCAGATCTTGGCATGTGTCCAAACTTATTATAAACCCTACAACGCAATATTGCTTCCAGAACTGTGTTATTCTTGTAGGTGATGTTGCAGGGTGTTATGGCATACCATTTGTAGAGCTAGTTTTCATGTGTTGGGGATATTCCCTTTACTTTGTAGAAATTATATAACTTATGTATTATATGTCCAAGATTATCCTAATCTCACACTTTTTAACTTCATGCAAAATACAGAATCTATTCCACCATTGATCATTTGCGGAAATTAAATCAAGATTGCAATGCACACATGAAACAATAAAAATTCACACACATTAACACAGTTGTTTAACGGGAAAGAATGAAGCTGAAAACCCCAACTATATATATATAATATATGCCATAGAGATCATGTAACAATCCTCATACAAATTTGATCATATCAAGCTCTCAGTACAATACAATCGCTACACACTAATCAAGAACGATTAGCAAAATTCTGCACTGATTTTTGCCTTCCTAATAGCCTGCCTCTACTGCGCAATCCATGCTAAAGAATGGCTTTGAATGAGTTTGAATTTATACAGCCTTGCTCACGCAATCCTCATTGGCATATCCACTGAGTGTTGGATGCAATCAATGCATCACTATAGTCACAACTGATAGTCTATCTTGCCCTTTCACCTATCTCTCCACTAGAACTGACATGCACTATAGTTAACCATTGTATTTACTCAGTTGATTAATGAGTTATTATTTGTGAATTAATTAACTAATTAATTCACTCCACTCTCACTAGTGTATCATTCAGTTAGACTAGATACAACTAGCTCAACTGAGTCTAACTGAGTTAAACTGAATACAACTCCATAACTACTTCTTCCAACTGTGTCATAACTCTGCCACTTGAGTTCTAGCTGAGTCCTGCATGTAATAGCTCCAGTGAACCCTCAGGAATAGCATATTTCCTTCTGTCAGCTATTGTGCCACATCTGTGCCCTGAACTGAAGTGCTCCAAGAGAATAAGATAATGTTTAGAATCCAAATATTATTAAGAGCTAATAATATCCGACATGTCTATTTTTAGACTGGCAGTCTAAAAATAGACTTCGCCCAAAATTTCTAAAAATAGAAGTCCATCTATTTTTCCAACTTGACCAACCATCCACAAATAACATCCTGCAACTCATAGAATATGATAGACATGTCTAAAAATAGACATAGTCTAAAAATAGACTTTTGTGCCAAAAATAGCCTGCGGGCCCACTTAGTGAAGGCGACTCTTTTCAATAAGCTCATCATCTTGTTGAATCTCAACAATCCCTCTCAACAAGATAGGGATTATCTTCCACCCTGATCCTGTCTCTATGGTATTCGAATTTTCTCCTGGTGAGCGCCTTCGTTAGAATATCTACATCGTGATCTTCCGTAGGAATGTAAGAAAGCAACATGATACTCCGTTGCACGCAATCTCTGATATGATGGTACCGGATGTCAATATGTTTAGATCCATCATGAAATACTGGATTAACTGAGAGTTTAATGCAACTCTGATTATCAAAATATATCACAGTAGGATCTAAATGAGAACCGAACAAACCAACCAGGATCTTCCTCATCCATATAGCCTCGCATGCAGCCAAACTTGTTGCCATGTACTCGACCTCCATGGAACTGAGTGCCACGGATCTTTGTTTCCTGCTGTACCAAGAAACTGTTGTAGATCTGATACTGAAAATCCCTCCAGATGTGCTCTTTCTGTCCGTTGGGCTTCTTGCCCAATCTGCATCCGTGAAGCCATGCAGCTTCACCTCATCCGACTGTCTGTACCACAATCCATACTCAAATGTGCCCCTGAGATACCTCAGGACATGCTTTCCTGCCTTCCAAAAGAGCTTGGTAGGCTTCACCATCACTTGTGAAAGCTGGTTCATAGCATAGCATATGTCCAGTCGTGTATTGACTAAATTCATGAGTGAACCAACCAACTATTGATAAACAGTGGCATCCACTACCTCTACCGATGTAGCATCCTCCTTCCTCCAACCACTAGGAAGAGGAGTGTCGATAGGCTTGCAGCATTGCATGTGAAACTTCTCCAGTATCTCCTGGGTATACTTGCCTTGAGACACAAACAGTTCACCTTTCCGCTACCAAATTTCAAATCCCAGGAAATAATGAAGGAGGCCCAAGTCCTTCATCTCGAACTCCTTTGCAAGATCTGCCTTGCATGAGTGTATCAACAGTTCATCACTCGTTAGTATTAAATCATCTACATAAAGCACAATGATCAAAAGCTTACTCTCCACCACAATTTGGTATAGGTTTGGATCTGCCTCACTCTTGGTGAAACCAAGTCCGGTGAAATAACTGTCTATCTATGTGTACCAAGCACGAGGTGCTTGTTTCAGCCCATACAGCGTTATTTTGAGCCTGCACACATGCAACTCGCTGCTGAAAATTTTGAATCCTTCAGGATACTCAATGTACCCCTCTTCCTCAATGATTCCATTGAGAAACGCAGTCTTCACATCCATATGATGAATGTGCCAACCCATCTGCACTGAGAGAGCAAGGATGGTCCGTATGGAAGAATACCTTGCGATAGGTGCAAAGGTTTCTTCATAGTCGATCCCCTCGATCTGTGAGAAGCCTCGGGCAACAAATATTTCCTTATAATTCTCAACTCTCCCATCCGTAGCTTGCTTCACTTTGTAGATCCATCTCAAACCTACCACTAATTTCCCTTCTGGCCTTGGGACAATCTCCCATGCACTGTTTCTCACAATCAAATCATACTCTTCCACCATGGCATCTACCCATGCGGGATCCTCCACAGATTCCTAGAAAGAGGATGGCTCCATCATGATACACTTGCTCATCAGATCCATGTATCCAGGAAATCAGTCAGTTGACTGTCCCTGTCTGTGCTGTGATGTAGGAACTCCTTCATTCTGCACTGCATCAAGATTCATTCGCTCATTTTCTGTAGTGTGCTTTCACCCTCTGATGTTTGGTGTTGCATGAGTGGTTTCTTCCACTCCATGAACCTCCTCTTGTGGCTGATCCACATCTTGAGGCTCATATTTAGGAACAAGTATCTCCTCCTCTACATGCAAGTGTAGCTCCCTCTCAAGCGACAACTTCATGGTTTTCTCCTCTTGAAAGTTGATATCCCATCGCATGACAGTCATTTGACTGTCTGGAAAATACACACGATAATTGTGGGGTGTTTCTGTGTACCCCACAAATATCCCAACCTCTGCGGTCGGCTCCAGCTTCTTCCTGGCATCCTTCTTCACATGAATGTAAACAAGTGAGCTAAAAATCTTCAAATGATAAATATTAGGCTTCTTACCAGAAAACGCCTCTTCGGGTGTACTCATGCCAAGTACTTTATGAGGACAACGGTTTTGCACATAAACCACAGTGTTGCATGCCTCAGCCCACAAGTGTACGGGAAGGCCCTGATCATGCAACATCACCCATGTAGCACCCACAATTGTTCTGTTCTTCCTCTCAATGACCCCATTTTTCTGTGGGTTATGAGGTGCTATGAGTTCTCTTCGAATTCCTTCTTTGCTACAGAAGTCTTTGAATTTTCCAGAGATGTATTCACCACCATTATCACTTCAGAGAGCTTTCACTTGCTTCCCCGACTCTTTCTCAACTAGTGCCTTGAACTCATCAAACTTTGAGTATGTCTCGCTCTTCTTCTGCATGAAGAAGATCCAACACTTACGAGAAAAGTCATCAACAAATATCACATAATACATGTACTTTGCTGTTGAAGCAACCGAGAAAGGTCCACACACGCCTGTGTGAATTCCATCAAGGATTGTCAAAGCACGACTATCCTTCTCATGAAAAGCGGTCTTCACAAATTTTCCCAAAGTACATCCCTTGCACTGATCTGACTACGCAAGTGTACCTTTGGGAAGCCTGGTAGAAATCTGCGCAAAATTTTCAAAGCGCCATGGTGAAGATGGCCCAATTTCCTGTGCCACAATTCGCCCTCATCTCGGCTCACCACTCCTTTTACTTTTCCTGCCATTGCAGCGCAGCCATCTACCTGCAATTGATAAATATTCTTAACTCGAATCCCTATCCTCCTAGTTTGACCAGTTGTTTTATGGCACAGGAAGGCTTTTCCCTCGCTAAAAACAACATCATAACCCTTGTCTTCCAGCATCGCCATGGAGATCAGATTCTTCTTCAATCCTGGAACATGCATGACATCCTTCAAGATGAAAGGTTTACCGGACTCCCTTTCAAAGGAAATGGTCCTGATACCAGTCGCACTATATCTACCATCATCCCCCATCTTGATTTGCACTCCAAGATCCTTTTCCTCCAGATCACTAAACAAATATTTGTCTCCATTCATATGGAAAGACGCACCACTATCAAGAAACCACACTGATCCCATCACACTTGATACCAAGCATGCGATCAAAGAAAATTCGAGCTCAAATTGTGAGGGTAAGGCCTCTCCTACTGCAGAACCAACAACACTCTTATTCTTCTTCTTCTATGGGCAATTAGTGGTGAAATTCCCGTGCTGGTGATAGTGAAAACACTTCACCTTGGACAAATCATGCTTCTTGCCTTTAGCTTCGGATTTGGAAGATTTCTTCCCTTTTCCTTTCCAAGGTTTGGAAACCAAAGTGCAATTTTCTTCATCTTCATTCTTAGATGAAGATCCATCCCTGGTACCCTGCCTTATCTCCTCCTGCACAAGATCCGACCAAAGTCGCTCCCATCCTGGCAGTTTCTCCCGTCCATTGATAGAGTCTTCGTAGCTGTGCCAACTCTTTGGAAGCCCAAGGAGAGCCAAGCTCACCAAGTATTCTTCATCAACAGTAACCCCCACACTTCCTAGCTCATCCTTGCAATGGAAAAACTTAGTGAGGTATTTTGGAATACTGTAGCCTTTCTCCATTTTTATTTTTCTGAGCTTGTCTTTAAGTGCCAACTTCCTCTGGTCACTTCTGCTTTGGAGCAAGACTGTCAAAGCATTCCACATTAAGAATGGAGTGGCTTTCCTATGAAGGCTGGACACAATGTGGTCCTTCACACCTTCCAACATAATCCTTCGACACTTTACTACCTTCTTTTTCCATGCGTCAAGTGCGGTTGCATCGCTAGAAGCAGGCTTCGGAATATCAACATCTATGAACTCCTTCAACCCATTATTATCCAGGACCACCTCCATCCTGTCCTTCCATGCTATGTAATTCGAGCTCCCATCAAGGTCATACTCCAATCGCAATCCGTTGAAAGACATTTCAATGAATGCTCAACTTTGACACCAAGAAAACACTGCAGCAAATTCAAATTCCACCAACACAAAACTCAACTGCTTCAATAATTGCAATCTCCTCCAATGATCAACACTGCTCTGATACCATGTAGAAAATATATAAATTATGTTTTATATGTCTAAGATTCTCCTGATCTCACACTATTTTAACTTCATGCAAAATACAGAATCTATTCCACCATTGATCATTTGCAGAAATTAAATCAAGATTGCAATGCACACATGAAACAATAAAAATTCACACACATTAACATAGTTGTTTAATGGAAAAGCCTGAAGCTGAAAACCCCAACTATATATATATAATATATGTCATAGAGATCATGTAACAATCATCATACAAAGATGATCATATCAAGCTCTCAGTACAATACAATCGCTACACACTAATCAAGAACAATCAGCAAAAAACTGCACTGATTTTTGCCTTCCTGATAGCCTGCCTCTATTGCGCAATCCCTGCTGAAGAATGGATTTGAATGAGTTCAAATTTCTCTAGAATTTCTCACGCAATCCTCATTGGCATCTCCACTGAGTGTTGGATGCAATCAATGCATCACTATATTCACAACTGATAGTCTATCTTTCCCTTTCACCTATCTCTCCACTGGTCTCCAGTGAAACTGCCATGCACTGTAATTAACTGATGTATTATTCAGTTGATTAATGATTTATTATTTATGAATTAATTAAATAATTAATTCACTCCACTCTCACTAGTGTATCAATCAGTTAGACTAGATACAACTAAAATGAATCGAGTTTTAACCAGTTAAAACCTATTGCTAAATCGACAATCGTTTTTTCCAAATCGTCTTCATAATCGCTACTTGAGTTATAATCGAGGCCCTCCATGCAATAGATGTTCTCCATCTCTACCCGTAATAGCGTAATCTTTCCGTCACCGTTATGCCACATCCGTGCACCGAATCGGGCGTTCCAAGACAATAAGACAATGTTTAGAGTCCAAATATTATTAAGAGCTAATAATATTCGACATGTCTATTTCTAGACCTGCAACTAAAATAATAACTTTGCCCAAAATGTCTAAAAATAGAAGTCCATCTATTTTTCCAACTTGACCAACCATCCACAAATAGCATCCTGCAACCCATAGAATATGATCGACATGTCTAAAAATAGACATAGTCTAAAAATAGAATTTGCACCAAAAATAGCCTGTGGGCCCACTTAGTGAAGGTGACTCTTTTCACTAAGCTCATCATCTTGTTGAATCTCAACACAATTTGAAGGTCCATTGGAGGATATTTATACATTTTTCATTTCAGATCTGATCTGCATGTTTCTGAATACTTCTGAATATTCCCAATTAGTCCTAAGATAATAGGAATATTCAATTTTGTTTTATTTTTCCATTTCATGAATAAAAATGTAAAGGAGGATCATAAAACTCCTAAACAACAGATAAATCAACGCCAAATGTGAAAAAGGTTAAATATTGGCTATGTAAGCAAGCACCCTTAGGTGTGAAAGGGGCTGGATGTTTTGACTGGGTCAACCATGACCAAATCTACAGCGATGTCTTGGAGGAGTGGCCATTAATGAGGCACAACGAAGTTTTAGATGGAGACGACATGTGTGAAAGAAGTTATTTCATTGAAGGTGGTTTAGGGTTTACAAGCTCTTAACTTATAAAAGGAAGAGGATGGCAACATGAAAAGGTTATTGAATGATATCATATTTCTGAAGTATTTTTTGTTTAGACATACAAGCTTTCTTTGGTTGTTTAGCATTGGGTGTTCTTGATCGGGAATCCCACCTCTTCCCATCGAGTATATCTTGGGAGTGTTTGTATTGCATAGTCCACTATTTAGCTTAAGGCCAATCTTCTTCTTCCAACTACAACATAGATCCTGTTGAGGGTTTGGTTGTCTTTGAAAGCTGTAGCAAGTGGAGGCTAGATCTACTCAGATCTAGACCATTTCAGTGCTCCTTTTCAGTGGAGAAGTCTTCTATTCCATTGGCAAGAGAGAATTGAACATATTGAGCACCATTTTCATATCTTGGCATGTGGCCAAACTTATTCTAAATCCTACAGCGTGGTATTTCTTCCAGAACTACATTATTCTTGTAGGTGATGTTGCAGGGTGTTATGGCATATCATCGGTAGAGCTAGTTTTCATGTGTTGGGGATCTGACCTTCAGTTTGAAGATCCATTGGAAGATATTTATACATTTTTCATTTCAGATCTGATCCACATGTTTTTGAATACTTTTGAATATCTGAATATTTCTGCAGTTTTGTAACTTAGATCCCAGATCTACTCCATGTACATGGTGTTTTGTTAGAAACCCCAAGGGAGATTGAAAGAGGAGCCTCTATAGTGTATGGATCTGTTATATATCTGACATTTCATGCACCTATATGCTCCAGATCTAAAGTTTAATCTTTAGCTACTGTATGCTCAATAAAATAACGCTTTCCAAGCTTTTTCAGTCTATATATGTGATTGCAACACCTCTTTTTGAGGATTTTCTTCCATTGGAGACTTCTATTTCCTATTGTACATCTTATGGGACTCATTGTAAATCTGATTTGCTGTTGTAAATGTTAAAGAAGGGTCTCCATATTGGCCTCTTGCCATAATCTAGATGATATGCATTATTTTTCCTGCATAACTTTCATATATTGCTGCAGTCCCTATTTTGGGATATTACAAGATCTAAATCTGAAAATGAATTAACTAAAATTTTATTAGATATAAAAATGTTAGTAATTGATACTACATATCTTGTGTCAAAAGAAGATAAAGAAGGGTTTTGGGAAACTCTCACATCAGAATTATCATTAGAGAAAGAGTCATTTTAAAAACTGAAAGAACTTGATCCTTTTGAATTCTTGTTGATAAGGAGGGTTGGTGTCCCTTTACCTGAGTGGAGCTATTTTGTCTCTAAGCTACAAATTCTTTCCATTCAATCTGCTAATATTACATCCTCTTTCAATACTTCTTTTCCTAGTCAAAAAAATACTGCCTCTGTTTCATTTTCAATTAGTACTCTTATTGCCAGTATAGCTAGAGTTCCTCCACCTCCTCCTCCTCTTGTGGGCCCTTCTAGGTATGCTCCTCTTGTTTTTCCTTCCCTAATCCACGATATTTGACAAGGATGCTCCACTAGAATAAATACGTTTGGAGGCGAAGAGGGAATCACTATTGAGCAACATGTTGACCAATTTAGTGATCTCATAGACTTGTAAGAAGTAGATGATGAATATGTCAAAATGAGGTTGTTTGTGCAAATTTTTATTGGTGAAGTGAGAAATTGGTTTAAAGCTCTAACCCCAGGAAGTCTGTGAAATTGGGATGAATCAGAGGATTTTTTTTTGAAAAAATGGGGAAGTAAAGTAAACCTTGTCCAAGCCTTGACTGAATATAGTAACTTGAAGAAAACTAACAATGAGTTATTCCAAGATTTTTCCAAGAGATTTAATAATGTTTACAATTATATTCCTACTCATATCAAACCTCCTGCAGGGGCTGACCAATTATAGTATGCTAAAGCCTTTGATTATGAGTTTTCCATTCTATTGAGGAAGAGAGAGTCTATTGCCTTGGATGATACACAAAATGATGTTGTGAAATTTGAGGTTAATATGGTTGCAGCAAAGAGGTCCAAATTGGGAAAAAAAAGATTGAAAGAAGAAGAACAATCTTCTACATCCTCTTATGTGAATTTTGACACCATGATGAAAACTATGGAGAGGCTTATGGATAGGCTTGCTCTTGGAAAAAACCCTTCTCGTACTGCACAACAAGAAACACAAATTAGAAATCCTCATTTTAGAAGACATCAAAATTAACAAAGACCAAGATATAACAGAAATCAACCTAACCAGCAAGTTAGGCCTCCTTTCTAGAAAAAATTAGAAGACGAAGAAGAGACACAAGCTGAAATTCAAGAGGATGTCATTCACTGTTTGGATGAAGATGTAGCATGGATGTTCTTAACAAAAGAATAGCATGATGAATCTAGCCATGAGATAGGAAATCATGAAGATGAAAAACAATCTGATTATTTGAAAGGATATCAGCATGCCATTTTTGAAATGAAAAAAAAATATAACCTTAGGAATAGAAATGTTGCTATAGTGGCCAATAAAAATTATACTAAGAAAGATGATCTGAAGGCTACTGAATAGAAGAAAGATACCTCTCATGGTAAAGAAATTGAAAAAAAACAACCTTCTTTCAATTTAGAAAATCAATTTTCAAAGATAAAAATTGTTTCCCCTTTTGGTGAGATCATAAAAGTTACTGAATATAGAAGCCAGATTGTAAAAATGCTTAATACTTAGCTTGGACACTCTAATATTCTTAATTTTCAAGAATATCATCCTACTATGTTCTTAGGGCCAAGAGTGGAAGATGAGTAGAATGAAGAAGTTCCACCTTTCTATGTGAGCCTAAATATTCATGACATGACTTTACATAATGCTATGTTAGATTCAGGGGCATCTCATAACTTAATGCCTAAGATCATCATGGAGAGAATGGGTTTAGACATAACCAGACCTTATAAAGACTTATTTTCCTTTGATTCTAAAAGAGTTCAATGTATAGGTCTTATCAAGGATGTGGTTATTGGTTTAACTCAAGTGCCTAATAAGACAATATTAATGGACATAGTTGTGGCTGATATCCCTCCAAAGTTTGGCATGTTATTATCTAGATCTTGGGCTGCTAAAATCAAGGGAACTGTGCAAATGGGCATGACTTATGCCACTATCCCTGTTTTTGGCGAGAAAAGGAGGCTATATAGAGATTCTAGGATGGCATACATGGTGAGTAGTAAATATAAACCCCAAAAATTTCAAGTTTATACAGTGGAAACTAAGTTGGGATCTTCCATCCTCTTATATGAAATCACTAATGAGGCAGAAAATCAGAAATTGAAAAAAATCAGCAAGTAGAAATTCAGAAAATTGAAGAGGTTAACAAGGAAGGTTGGTAGCATATGGGTTTTGATGGCATTTTTGGAAGAGAGGGAGCTGGTGCAGGTATGTGGATTATCAGTCCAAGGGTGAGACTAATTTTTTCTCTTATAAATTGAATTTTGATTGCACAAATAACATGGCAGAGTATGAGGCACTATTTTTGGGTCTAGAAGTTTTGAAAATATTAGGTGCCAAGAAGATTTCAGTTTGTTGAGATTCTGAATTGGTTATCAATAAAGTAAAAGGCACTTACCAAACCAAAGTTGTCAGAATGAGAGCATATAGAAATATGATCCTTGAAATCCTTGAAAATTTCAAGGAGCATAATTTCACCATTAAATCAAGAGATCATAATTATGTGGTTGATTCCTTAGCCGTCTCAGCCAGTTTTTTTACCATCCCTATCCATCCTAGCAAGAGGTATGAAGATGAAATTATACATAGAATAGTTATTCATAATAATATAATCAATTGGCAAGTATTTGACAGTGATCAACAAGTCATAAATTTTCTTCAATTGAAAGAGGAATTTGAAAACATCCAAGTTGGCTAGAAAAACATATTTTTTGAAACCAAAGCTAATTTTGAGGTCATACAAATGCATAATAAATGCATGCCTAAAGGTTTAATCCCTCTTTAAAAGCTTTTTTGATCAGAATGATGTGGTTAAGAGTCCTAAGATAAAATATGATGATGAAGAAGTTGAAAGTTGTAACCTTGGTATTGCAGAAAATACCAATTTGATAAAGTTTTCCAAGCTTCCTTCTTCAGAGGTAAAACAAAGGTATGTTGATTTGATGAAAATATACATTGATATTTTCACATGGAGTTATGCAGATTTGAAGAGGTATGATCCTAGCATCATTCAACATACAATACCCATCAAAGAAAATGAAAATCCCTTTAAACAAAAATTAAGGAGGATTGATCCATTGCTTTTGCCATAGATTGAAAAAGAAATTAAGAAGTTGTTTGAAGAAAAAATCATTGTTCCATTGAGATTTTCTAAGTGGCTTGCTAACTTGGTACCTGGGAGGAAGAAAAGTGGGGAGATTAGGATATGCATTGATTTCAGAAATCTGAACAAGACATCTCTTAAAGATAATTATCATCTTCCCAAGATGGACCACATATTGTAAAACATTGTTGCATCCCAAAGGATGTCAATGTTAGATGGCTTCTCAGACTATAACTAGATACTAGTACATATATATGACCAAGATAAGATATATTTCACTACACCATGGGGAAAATTTAAGTATGCCAAGATGCCCTTTGGACTCATGAATGCAGGAGTGACTTTTCAATGGGTGACGAACATTGGATTTGTAGAAGAAAAGGACAAATCCATGGTTGTTTATTTATATGACATCATTGTGTTCTCAAAGAAAGAAGAAGAGCATCTCAAGCACTTGGAAAGAATTCTTCAAAAATGCAGAAAATTTGGTATCTCTCTCAATCCTACCAAAAGTGTTTTCTCTTTGACAACTAGAAAATTATTGGGTCATTTAATATCAAAAGAGGGAATAAATATTGATCTAGGTAGGCTCATTTCCATTCAGAAGATAGATTTTCCTAGTAATAGAAAATAGATTCAATCCTTTTTAGGCAAGGTGAATGTTGTTAGAAAGTTTATTCCTAATTTTGCAGAAATTGTTAAGCATATCACAAGGATGCTTAGAAAATATTCTGATATTAAATGGACAATAGATGCAAAGCATTCTTTTAATGATATCAAGAAGGCCCTTACCCAGGCACTGGTGCTCATAAATCCTGATTTTTCTAAGGAGTTTTTGGTTTTTACTTTTGCCTCTGAGCATACAATTAGAGGAGTTTTATTGCAAAGGAAGCAACAAGGTAATGAAAAACCAATTTATTTTTTTAGTAGGACACTTGGAAATTATGAAATAAAGTCCAATATTATGGATAAGAAACTATGCTCTAGTGAAGGCACCCAAAGATTTCAGAGTCTATATTGTTCATTCTCACATTGTGGATTTTTTCCTAATGTTGTGATAAAAGACATATTGACTCAAGTTGATCCAGATGGCAAGAGGGGTAAGTGGATTGCCACTTTGTTAGAGTATGATTTGGAGATTAGGCCTACAAAGTTGGTGAAAGTACAAGGGCTAGCGAAATTGATGACACAATCAAATTTTTATTGCCTAGATGAGAATTTCATTGCAGAAATTTCAGAGGTGGTTGAAGAAGGATTGATCCTTGTTGAAGACAGATTCATTATGTCTAATTAGTATAAAGATGTAATTTTTGTTTTACAGCATCACGAGCTGCTCCTGAAGTGACCAAGTCCAAATCCAGGTTTGTCAAGATGAAATATCTAAGGTACTTCATTTTGAGTAATAATTTGTATTGGAGGGATACCGGTGGGATACTCCTTAACTTATTGCTAGAAGATGAAGCTAAAAAGGTGATTTATTGATTTCATAAGGGTGAATGTGAAGGTCATCACTATTGTAAGGTGATAGTAAACAAGATACTTAGAGAAGGCTTCTATTAGCCTTCAATGTTCAAGGATGTCTACAAAAATATTGTTGCCTACCATGAGTGTAAAAAATTTTTATGGAAAAAAGAAGCTACTTCCATTACCTCTGAAACCCATATTTGTAGAAGCCACTTTCCAATAGTGGGGATTGGATTTTATTAGCGAGATACATCCTTCATCTTCAGGCCAACATTGGTGGATCTTAATAGCCACTAATTATTTCACAAAATGGATTGAAGCAGTCCCTACAAGACAAGCTAAAAACTCAGTCATCATACATTTTCTGGAAAATAATATTTTATCAAGGTTTGGTTGTCCCATGAAAATTATCACTGACAATGCTCAAGATTTCTAGTCTAAAAATTTGATTAGTTTATGCAATCAATACAATATTACCCTTGGTCACTCCATATCTTATTATCCTCAAGGTAATGGCTTGGAAAAGTCACAATAAGAGCATAGTCTGAATTATTAAGAAGGTTTTGCAAGAAAACAAAAGTTCATAGAATTTTAAATTGAAATTTTCCTTACGGGGTGATAAAATTTTCACCAAGAGATCTATAGGAACCTCTCCTTATGAGCTAGTCTATGGAACTGAAACAATATTTTCTAGTTCCCTTGGAGTTTCGGTGATGAACTTATTGGAGGGATTGGAGGAAGAGCCAAATGCAGTCCAAAGAAGGATAAATAAGATCATTTTTTTGCAAGAAAAGAGATAAGAGGTGTACACTAATTATCAACAATCACAAAAAAATGACAAAAAGACATTTGACAGGAAAAAAAGGAAGAAAATTTCAAAGTTCTAGATGTGATTTTGAAGTGGGAGGAAAAGATAGAAGATAAAGGGAAACATGGAAATTTTTAAAACATCTGGAAAGGACCCTATTAGATTGCAACATACCATGGAAATAACACCTTCTTACTCCAAGATATGGATGGAAAACTGTGTCAAGGATGGCCTGTCAATTGCAAGTTTTTGAAGCACTACTCTTCTTAACTTAGTATGCTGAAAGACACATTATTGTATATATTACATTTTCCCTTATTTTCAAATGAAGGTGATATTTTCATCAAGTTTGAGCCAGAGGAGAAGGTCATAAATACTTGGTAAAGACTTCATCATAGTTATAATTTTTCAGTTTTCAATAAGGAATTGGAGATGTTGGTTTTTTGATGCACCACATGGGCGCATCATCCCCATTAGAGCCACTGTTATCCATGATAAAAATTAGGTTAGTCTATCTTGGTCTTAATTTCATTAGTTTTAGTCACTTAGGGTTGAATAAGGTCTTTTGAATTCATAATTTTCAAAAAAATTCACATATGTGAGGGGTCTTGAAGGTCATTTTTCATGTGATAGGGGCATACTTCATGTGATAGGGGTCAATGTCAAAGAAAAAAACCAAAAAAAATCTCAGGCATGATTAAATTTGGGCATATTAGTACATCTGCCACTTTTATCAACTTCCACAGTGAAATCAATGTAAAACAGTCAGTGTTTGCTACAGAAGTTCCTGACACTTCCATAGTGAATTCACCCTCCCGAACACAGAATGTGCTACGAAACTTGTCTTATTTACTAACGATGGGAAAATACTGCAATTTTGTCATAAAGGTCGAATCAATTATTTGTCAAAGCATATTAGCCCATCATTGCTCCATTCCATTATTTGTCATCAAATTTCATATGCATTCTTGGTCAACATTACCCTTTCATGATTTCCTTTTCCCACCCATTCATCCCACCTATTCATTCTGATTTCCAATTTAAAAAAAAAAACACTTTAACCTCCTCCTTGTAATTTGTTTCAATTGTCTTTCTAGCAGTATAGAGGTCTAGGTTTTTTCTAGCAACTCTCTTAGGCTTCGTTTTACTTGTGTCGAAGGATTTGTGTGCTCTCTCAAAGGCTTTTGCAAGTGTCAAGGAAGGAGTTGATCAACATATTTTGGAGACATGACATCACATAAGAAATTTCATAAAGGTGGAACTATGGTTAGATATGAGCCTATGGATATGTGTCTACTCAAGAAAGACCCCAACTTCTCATAGGCATTTTATAATGTAGGTTGCCTTCGATTCTGCCAAAATTTACAAGGATACCATGCACAAGTTTCGAAGGATTTCACTCAATTTTATTGGTAGAGGACTGAAAATAAGTATTTTAAACTTTGTTGTGTCTCCTGACACAATTTCATAGGCTACTGAGATCACAAGATCAAGAGAGTCATGGTTTAAGGTGATGACATTCAAGTTGCAGAACTGTGATGAATTTTTGAAAGAGGAGCACAAAGGCATGGATATGAGTTCAGGCATCCCTAGAACATGCCTCAAGGATAATTATTCCAAATTCTTAATGGTGATTCAGAAATATTTCACCTATGAAGGTAGATTCCACATGCTCTATCAGTATCACTTCAAACTACTACTACACTTCATAGGTATACAACCACTGGACTTTCCTTTTTATTTTTTTAGGAGCTTGGGAAAAATGGTAGATAAGGTTCAGGAAAAACATGAAACTAGTGATACCTCTATCTTTCATCGTGATTTGATTAAATTGCTGGTAGTGGAAGAATTGAATAAACTCAAAAGAGATTGGCCTACATTTTTGTTTATGAGTGGTTATGAAGTTGGTTTCCTCACTCTTAAGAAGACACCAAAATCCAAGTCCAAGACACCAAGAAAAAAATAAGGAGTCTGGAGCTGAACCTATAGTTTATCATGAGGAATCATTAAAGCCTATGGCAGAATATATGGAGTTGGATGTTGAACACATTGAAGAAACTGTGGTGCAAAAATAGACTTCTACCAACAGTCAAGTAAAAACATACACAAGGACACACATGAGACTTACTAGAAGTCTGACTAAGGGAAGAGGTAAGTTATAATACATATTGGAGGAAATCGAGATTGAAGGGGGTATCTCAACAATCAACTCCACATGGCTGACATGGCTAACAAATTATCATGATGCCACCTCATAAAAGGGACATCTCATCATCAATTCAGGTTTATTAAGACCTTAAATCCAGTGTATGAGTTGGCCACCTCAACATGGAAGTTTTATTTCATAGGATGACAAGCATGGGTTGTTAGATGTTATGTTGAAGTTATTAATGGTAATAGAGTCCTTTTTTATTACCAACTTCATTAAAACAAAAAATATCACTATTAATCCTCAATATGATGTAATCATATTTTAATTAGGTCTCTAGATAAGTATCGAACTCTAGCCCAGGTGGCAGACCTTTGTAAAAAAAATATCACTCTACAAATGAGAGTTTTATTGAGTTTGAGGGGGTTGGTTGATAAATGTAAATGAGAGGGCTACTATGTAAAAAAAATTTACCAAGCTAATTCATAGTTGCAACAATTGTATTCTAAACCTGATATTTATTTTGAGTTTATGTGTTTGTGTTTTTATATTTCTCATATTATCATCAGCTTCATAATATCAAGATTACTTTGAATTCATAGTCTTATGCTCCAATTTCCTTCATGTATTATGTTTTTGTTGTAAAAAATTATTTTTAAGCTTAATTGCCTCAGCTTCCATGAACTATATTTGCTTGTGATTGAAGTCCTATAGCTGACTCCATGCCCAATGGTAGCCTTCATACAATCTTCCACTTGCAAAATCACTTAAAACACAAAAAGGTTTATCCATCTATAATATGAGTTTTGTCTTGACTATTTTATCTTTTCTTTGAGAGAGCCCTCTCTGATTGGAAGGGCTAACCTCCAGTCCAAGTGGTTTGAAATAGTTACACTAGGTTGACAATTGAGCAACCTAATTGGTTCCAGCTTAGTGATAACACTCTCTATGATTTGGTAATCCTAATAAGGATAGGATTTTGGGGAAATAGATCCTAATGGTTTTGCAAAAATATATTTTGAATAAACCTGAACCAAAATTCTCATAACTCCTAAGGATATCTCCAACAAGTGGGATAGAATTCCCCATATCGGTATGTTGGGTCAACACCACATAATAGTCCAACTAATCAATCGTGACTATCTTGCCTTCATGGGTAAAGAAAAGAAGATGAAATACCGAATAAATGATAGTGCACATAGCATAAAACCAACTATGACCAAGGAGCATGTTATAGTCCACGGAAGTGTCAATGACTTCAACATCAATGTAGGAATTATTTCCCCCTAGATCGATAAAAAAATTGGGAAGAACATCCTAAGGTAAAAAACGATGTCCATCAAATGCCTAAAGAGTGGTAGTAGATTTAGTGAGTGTTGGAGAACTGAGAGATTTCCATCATCACACTGACATAACGCGGGTAGAGGATTTTTCATCCACCAAAGTGCGATGAATATTCCTTATCCCCAAGCATGGGTATGACCGTCTCAAGGATGTTATCAACACAGTTGAGACTCTAGCTTTTGATTTCCTTTAATTCATATTCATAGTCTTGGCTCCTTCCTCCCATTTTAAGCTTTGAACTTTGTTTTAATGAATTTCAACCATTCATTTCTCTTTTGAACTCATGCTTTAGGGGACATCTTTTATAAGGATATTTTCCTCCTTAGAGTAAGTGGTTATGAACCTTCATACTAATGACCTTTTTTTTGGTGCTTCTCCCTTCCTTTTAGCTATTTTTATTCGTCGTCATGGTGAAGAAACTTGTCTTTTTTTGGAACCCTTGTTATCCTAGTGAAAACCTCCTTCATTTCTTTGTTTGTCGCAACAATGATCGCTGAGCTGCTAGAGTCTTTCTTCCCCTATGTGATAAGGTTATAGGATCATGGATTTGAGTCATATTGGGTGAATTATTAGAGAATCTTCCCAACTTCTCTTCATCCAAAGTGTCAAAGTGCATCCTCTGAGATAAGCCTCAAAGCCTTTTTATACTAGTGATTCTAAAGGGTCATGTTGGCTAGTGAGTGTTGAGTAACTAATGGTGAGATTCTGAATCTTGAGAGAGCCATATTATTTTTTACTTGATAACTTATGCTAAAGTGATGGATATTCTTACACCTAGAGGATTATTTCATGTGGTCGATTTGAGAGTAGGTCTGCCTTGTTGGAAGGTATACATTTGATGTACTTTCATTTAGGATTAATAAATACATGTTCCTTTCCTATATCTATGTTTTGAATACATTATATGCTTGCATATGTTGGTTTTAAGTTGACAAGCCCTCTAGAGAAAGGTGATTGTTTTATTGTTTGGTAGTGTTGTCTGTATGGTTTTGAATTATTGTAGGTGGAATTAGATCTTCAAGTGTAATCGAGCTTCCTCTACATCAGACTCAAGAGAATCCACCTATTTTCGAGGATACCAGGTTTCAGCTTTGGATATCAATCTTATCATGTAAAATTGACTCTTTGATTGTGTTCATGATCACACACAAATTTGGGTAGATCATTTCCTCATATACCAGGTTAAAAGTAGCCTGCTTCCTCATGCCAAATTTTCCTGTAACAATACCCATTGGGGTGGGTGAACAAGGATGCATAAATAAAGGTTAGAGAATGGTGTAAAACAAAATTTGGTGTTAGTGAAAATTGTATTTATGAAGTTGAGTTATATATAGTACCACTTGATATATGTGGTGTAGTGTTTAGAAGCCCCTATATGTATATAATGGATGAAATATTTGTGCAAAGAGAAAAATTGTACCACCTGATTAAGGATGGGAAATCATACATAATCAACATAAACAAAGCTAACAAAAATATTTAACTAGTGAGTGCCAATTGAGCTATGAAGTGGATTAGTTCCAGTAAAAAATATTTCTTACTTTTCCTTATACATAATTACTTAGGTGATGAATCTGTATGGGAAAAAGAATCATTGGATAGATGTACTATAGGGGGAAAAAATAGTTGGAGGATTTGTTACAAGAATATAGAGGAGTGCTTCAAGAGCTTAAGTGGATACCTGCACCTAAGAGGTAAGTGGAGGAAAAGATAGAATTATTTACTAACCACCCATGACCAAATATTGGGATGTATAGATAGTCTATTTTGGAAGTAGATGAAGTGAAGAAGTAGTTACATAAGGTATTAGAGTAGGTATTGACTCAACCATGCACCTTAACTTGTGGGCTATCTATCATAATTGTGCCTAAGAAGTATGGGACTTCGGGGATGTGTATTGGATATAGGGATTTGAATAATATTACACTCAATATCTGGTACACTCTTCCCATGATCAATTATTTTTTTGGATATTTTCGCCGATGGGGGTGAACGTAATATCTGAGGAGGGGTGTTGGCTTGAGGGGTCCTAACCCAGGTTTGGTGTGCAAGTTTTTCCAACAAACCCCTATACTACTGGCCTTTTCGGCAGCGACCTGCTTTCGCAGGTCATAGTCTCACCCAAAGTAGTATGGGTGGGTGCTGGAACCAGGTTTCCACATCCTGAGAAAGGATGGGTAAGGAAAGCAAGGCTGCGTCCTGTTCTGTAATTCCCAGATTACCTTATCCTGCACAGGGTTAATTATGTTCCTACTCGCATCCACATGCACTAGATCTACAGTTATAGGCTTATTATATCATCAACACAACAATACATAAACAGAACATAATAGATCTAGATCCAAGAGCTCAGTACATAGATATTTCACAGCTTAAAGACAAAAAATACATAGCACAAAAATTATCAACAATTCACATAACATAACTCATAGATTCAGATCTCTAATAATCCTTCGCATTCATTCATTCATCAATCTTTCCTTACATTTCCCTTCCCAACCTGCACACACAGCACTAGGGTTCGCACACAGCCAGCAGGAGTCCGTTCCCCCAAAACCAAAATAGAATGCTTAAGCAATAGATCACATCAATATCTCATCCATTCCTCTCCTTTTCGATACAAAATACATATTTATTTATAACAATCTAGCTCCGCCTTTCCTATGGTCCGCAACCCATGGTTTTTGGACCCCTAGTTTACCCTTTGACCCATTACAATGAGTTTGAGGCTTTGACCCACCCCAAAACCCCTGCGCTAGATTAAATATAATCAAAAGTAATCAAAATGGACTAGTTTCACAGCTTTTTAGGAGACCCTATTCCAATATTCCCCCAACACAATCTTGTGACTCGTCCCGAGTCACTGCACTGGTGTATCTTTGATCTGTGCGTACAAAGTATCCAAAGCACGGACAAGTGGAGGGAGTACCACCTGAATTTGGGACGCAACATCCTGGGCAAGAGTGACCATCTTCAAGGAAGGTGGATCATTAGTAGCCGTGGTAACGCTTGCTAGAAACTGATTCAGGCGCTTGGTTGCACCATCAATGTCGTGTGTTAACTAGAGGGCTGAGGTAGTCCAGGGCTTCAAACGTTCAGATATGGCATGTTGTTTCTACTGGAGTTTCGAAATCTTGTCCTGGAGTTCATTGCTGGTTTTCAAATGTGCCAAGCGCTGGGTAGGCACCAAAGTAGACAGTGTAGCATTGATCTCTTCAACGACCTTTTCACGTTGTCATAAGTCTTGATTAATTTGTTGGAGGACTGGATTGCGCTGGACTTGAGTCCAAAGATGTATGGATGACTCCATCAGAGTGGTACCTTGAGAAATTTGCTCCATGATTGATGTTGTTGCTTCTGTGATAAGGCCAGTACACTGGGCATGGACTTCTGGGGGCGTGCTGGGCTGTAGCCTGGCCCGTAAGTCTGAAATCTCCAAGTAGGAGGCTTTGAGAGCAACAACCACTTTTTCTACCTTACTCCTAGATGGCTCCTCAACTGTGATGTCCATGGTGAGTTCTGCGCAGAGCTGGTGGATCGCGATCTCAAGCTCCGCTTGTTGGGAGTGGGCCAAGACTACTTCCTCAGTCTTCTTCACAAGGATGTGCTAGGCGGTTGCAAGCTGTCGGGTGGTGGATTGAGTGCAGTCACTAATTTCTTGGGAGATAGCATGAAGGAGACTATCTAATGCTTCATAGGTCAGCCGAGCAAAGTCCAGATGAATTCCTGTGCCCTCTAAGGGCTGTGTTTCGACTAAGGCATCGGTAGGGATATTCCAAAGTCAACTGACCTCCCCAACTTGTGCCACGCTGTTATTGAATGACAAAGGTTGGGCCTAGCCTTCACTGGGCAGGGGATGCTGCATTTTGATCTAGAGAGCATGGAGGTATTCCTAAAGAGAGTCGACCCTTGCCTTCCATTGAGCCACAATAAGTGCCCACTTATCTTTTATAGCCATAGTGACTGCATCCGCGATCTGCTCCAGATCTCCGCCAATTAAGGTGACGGTTGCATCATAGTGCTCATGATGGGCTTTCTGTTTCTTCCTTGGTCTGGATGTTGATGGCCCCGTACTCTTAGTACTGGGAGGAGGGGGAGTGGTGGTAGCTACTGGGTTCGAAGCTATATCTGGCGGCTGCAGTGGCGGGTTATCTTTGGGCTTATCTGTAACTAATGCTGGTGTGATGGGGAGGCATTTTTTCCATTAGGAGGGCCACATTTCGATCAGTAGATCAATTTATTCATCTGGTACCATATAAGGGAGTTCTACCCACGTTTGGCTGGCCAGGCTGCGAATCTGGACCTGGTGCATAGTGACTTGAAATGCAACAATTTTCTTGTATTTGTCATATATGGTGGGGGATAGTCGAGGGCAGGAATTTATGGCAGTGGAGACATTACTCTGGAAGAGGACCCAGAAGACCTTGTTATCCTCAATACACTACTTATCCCTAGAGTCCCATAATTGAGCATACTGAGTGCCTTCACACATTCCCTCACAGAGCTTGGGAGCCACCGACTCTTCTGGTTTGTTCCAGGTGACTAGTGCTATCAGGAATAACAACCATGAATAGAAGAAAGGTGTCCCATGATATTGAGATTCGCGGACATTAGCAAGAAATTCTTCACACAAGTACTGAACCCATTTAAAAAACACACCTTTCATGCACTGCCCAGCTAGCTGGATTACATAGGCAGGGATAGTCACAACTTGGCACTTCCATATGAGTTTGCAGGCTAACAGCCGAGTGCCCATTTGTGTAGCAAGGTTGTTGATGGTTTGGATCACAAACCCTCGCTGATTTTGCTGGACCGCATAGGTTTGCTGGACATACAGGGTGGTAGCGACTTCGTACTTCTTGCCGAATTTCTCAAGTGGGTGCAGCCCCTACATCGGGAGGCCCGTGATCTTGTGGATCAACTCGACATCAATAGGGACTCTGTCGCAAATCCATAAACAACCATTGTGAATGAGGGCAAGTAACTAGCGTGCCAATCGATCGGTGATGTTCTAACAGCCGAAACGGGGCATACGGAGTAGGTTCAGGAGTCCATATCCTGCCAAGCCACATACCCATTGTTGAGGTATCACCATGATTCCATCATCCTCATTGATTGAGTCAAAGTATAATGTAGAGGCCAATTCCGGAAAAGCATCCGGGTCTGCCAGATTATGATCATATAACTTGACCTCATGGAGGCATCTACAGGGATCACTGAAGATAGGGACCTTGCCTAGGGTTAGCGAAGTCTACAGGTAGGTGATCAGGCCATCCAATTTTTTTGGTATTTGTGTGGATGGCCTTCATGGTCAAATGTAGGGGGGTAACCAGTTGATCGGGTTAGCCGGCAGAGCCTCCTCTGGATCATCTTGTGCTAAGGGTGGAGGCCTAGGATGTCTTGGGGAACTTTGGGGTCTCTTTGCTGCGTGTGGAGGAGCCCTTGAACTTTGAGCTTTCTCCTTGCCCTTCCACGTGGTCCGTGGGGGAGGGACCTCCTCTAGCTCTGCCTCATCTTCCAGAATTTCTTCAACCTCAGGCTCAGTTGGGGCGAAGGGTTCGGAGGGGCAGTGGTTGGCATCCTTGCGTAAAAAATGAATCCCGGCTCTGGGTGACTGCTATCCAATGGGGGAGGTTTTCCAGTCATGGGAGGGATGCTGCAACTATATCAATTTTTTTTATTCGGTTTCTTATGCAAGATAATTAAAATAGGCTGCCTGTTTTCTCGAGAAAATACCGCTAACCCGATCATCCTACACTCTTTAAACACTTTCCAATGAAGGGGAGAGAGAGATGTTTCGCGCGGGGCAGGTTTCCCTAGGAAAGATAAAAATCCCCTGTAATTCGTCCTACCAATGGTTCAAGGGCCACTCCCTTCAACGGTAACTTCTGCTTCTCTCTAGAGGGTACAGTTCCAACGGCTAATTATCGCATCCCCAATATCTCAGGCATACTTATTACGCTAAGGTTGCCAATTTGTGACAGCTGCCTGACTTTCCCCAACACAAGCTTGTTTTAAGTAGCGCTTGGCCCAAGACCAAGAGACCTCTATCATATGTTCTACTATGGTTTTAAGGGGGGCTGAAGTTGTCATCAAATTCTTGACCCCTTGTTGTGTCACCGATGCAAAAGTGGTTTGAGGCAAGGGGCCGCAACTTGTGGAATCAACATGTGTTATAGGGAATCTATTGCTTATTCGAGGGTTGACCCATCCCTCGCTCGGGGTAGGTCTTAGTTTTACTCTCATATTTTCCTTAGGGGCCATAAAAAGAGGTTCCTTAGTGATACGAAGACAACGCAGCGTAGAGGCTTCTCCTAGCCGGGTCTGCCAAGCTTCTAGATCTCTACTAGAATCCTCAATATCTTCCTCATGGCATTGTACTTTCAATCTATAGATATTATCCCCTCTCTTAGGTATAGGTTTTGCATCATTTTTTTTTTCTAGTGGTACAATGACCCGTTAGCCCTGGTTCTCAAATATCATGCTACATTTTCTTAGATCGATAATGCCCCCCATGTTCATAGCCCAGTCTAGCCCAAGGAGCGCAAGGTAGGGATCCACATCTTCCACCATTTCTATTACCTCAAAGTTGGTTAGGATCCTTGCTCCCTTGATATCAACCATGACACTGGGGATTCTACCTAGAGGGATAACTCGTCTATGATTTTCCATTCGAAGCTGGATGTTGGACTACTCCAGCTTAGGTTCTCCCATGTGTTGCCAAGTGTGCTTAGGCAGTATATTGGCGTCCGATTCGAGGTCTAAGATAACCTGATCCATTTTATAGCCGCAGATCTGGACTGTCAGATGCGTCTCCCTACCGGTGTGTATCTGAAATTGGTGCAACGTATGCACATCCTTGACGCCGGCTATCCTTATATCATGCGTTACATAGATTTCCAGTAAAGCCTGCAGGTTTCGTACTGCCCGAGGGTTGTGGAGCAGCCCCGCGCATGCTTGTAAGAATGGTTTAACCTCCTCAATTACTGCCACATCCCCTAGGTTTTTGGATGGCAAGACTTTAGTTTCAAGGAAGTCCTTACAGGCATCCCTAAATGTTTCCCTTACTTTGCGTAGGTCTAGCCCTTCTTGGTTGCTAACTGCCTTGCGGATCAGTGTATCACCTTCATCCTTCTCTTTAGTCCCTCCCATAGCCAATCTGCTGCATGTTATTACATTTACCTTTGCGTCCAGACCCCCCAGTTCGGTCTGGTCCCTTCACCTTCTGCGCAGATGAAAGTCGTTTTCCCCATACCCTGGTTTTTAGGGCTGGGCAGTCTTCCAGTGCATGGCCCAACTGTCTAAAATACTTGCATGACTGTCATATAGGGTGCAGGTATTCCTTCCCAAAATTCCCTATATCTCAACAGTTATAGCATATCGATTGGCCTCGACTCTGACCTGCACTTCCGCTTTGGCTCCCGTCCCTTCTCTCGAGGGGGGAGTCATCCCTACCTGAGGGGGTTCTTGGTGAGGTAGGATCTTCATTCATTGTATCCTTATGGACAATTGACCGGAAATTTCGGCATCGGCGTCGCTCTAATGCAGTACCCGGGGTGCCTAGACAAGCCCCTGGGTTGACCTTACGCCACCCGGGAGCGCAGCTTCCTCCGTACCCCAGCATAGGTCCCCTCAAGCCCCATTGTTTCAGGCTGCACACTTTTGGTACCTATTCTATGCTAGCCTCTCCTCCCTTCCCTCATCACAGATTCAAAATTTCCTGGTGCATGGCCTCAATCTGCTCCTGGATCTACTGGACATCTAATGTAGCCCCCTTATGAGGTGTAGCTTCTAATTTCATAGCAGCTTCCCGAGCCTGCATCACCATGGTACCCTCTTCAGTATTTACTTTTCAATACCTGATCCCTTTCTCAACCTCCTTCAGGTCCCAGCAACGGAACAATTTGTTGGCTTGAGGCGTCCTAACCCAGGTTCGGTGTGCAAGGTTTGCCAACAAACCCCTATACTATTGGCCCTTTCGGCAGTGACCTGATTTTGTAGGTCACAATCTCACCTGAAGTAGTATGGGTGGGTGTTGGAACTAGGTTTCCGCACCCTGAGAAAGGATGGGTAAAGCAAGTAGGGCTGCATCCTATTCTATAATTCCAAGATTACATTATCCTGTGCAGGGTTAATTATGTTCCTACTCGCATCCACGTGCACTAGATCTACAATTATAGGCTTATTCTATCATCAACACAGCAGTACATAAATAGAACATAATAGATCTAGATCCATGAGCTCAGTACACAGATCTTTCACAGCTTAAAGACAGAAAATACATAGCACAACAATTATCAACAATTTACATAACAGAACTCACAGATTTAGATCTCTAATAATCCTTCACATTCATTCATTCATCAATATTTCCTTACAATTCCCTTCCCAACCTGCGCACACAGTAGCAGGGTTCGTACACAGCTGGACTAGGATCTTCGCGCACACAACCAGCAGGAGTCTGTTCCCCCAAAACCAAAATAGACCACTTAAGCAACAAATCGCATCAATATCTCATCCATTCCTCTCATTTTCGATACAAAATACATCTTTATTTATAACAATCTAGATCCGCCTTTCCTATGGTCCGCAACCCATGGTTTTCAAACCCCTAGTTTACCCTTTGACCCATTACAATGCATTTGGGGCTTTGACCCACCCCAAAACCCTTGCGCTATATTAAATATAATCAAAAGTAATCAAAATGGACCAGTTTCGCAGCTTGTTAGGTGACCGTATTCCAACAAGGGGCCTAGGGGGATGTTCCCATCACCTTTCCCACATGACTGCGAGTAAATGAGGATGGTACAATGCATCCTAGGCATGTTGCAACATGCAACCACCTTGATGGAGTTAACTACAGGAGAAACACTATGGTTTTTTGTTTTTTTTTTGGTGGTGAGGTTGAAGGGTTTTCACATGAGAAATATCGAGCTATATACCTCCCTTCTACCTATGCCCTCGAACAATAATGGTGTTGTGAAATCCTAGTATAGTATTTTCCTTGGAGTATGCTTGGTGAAGAGTGATTCTTACCTACAATAAGAAAAATAGAGTAGGGTGATTATTTCAGGTGGCAAGAGAGGAAATTTGGTGTTGAAGGCTATTGAGTGACATATTTCTAGTGTGGTTGGGGCACTACAACACTAGAAACCTAGTGATAAGTTGTGGGAGAGAAATTTTTAGTGAACATTGGGAAATTGGAGAAGAGTGGAGCATTTCAAATGAGGGGGGGAAAAATAGTTGGTAGCTCTTGATATTGGTTATGGAGGTTATCGCTAGCCTCGTATTGAGCTCTTGGCCACTAGAAATGTGGAACTCTCCCTTCGCCTTCACACTATTATTCTATACATTTTTGTAGTAATGTGAGTTCAAGTTGTTTCAAGTCTAACTCTATTGTGGTTTATAGTCTAATGTTTGGTTTGGTCTAGGGAGGGAACTGTAATATTCTAAATCTGGAACAGCTAGCAAGGCATGAATGGAAAATGCATTTTACAGTAATGGCTAGCACAAGATTTGAAACCAAGACATGGATCCATTGAACAATATGTATAAGTCCTAAATCCAAGATGAAGCTCCAAATAAATCCTTCTAGATGGGTTAAACAGATCTCCCACATCTAGTTGTCCTCAGAAAGTGCCCGATGAGGGACTGCAACAATGTATGAACACACAATGGATTAACAACATTATTTTATAGCTGTGAACACATGAATATATATATAGCCAAAAAATGTATAATATAGCAGAAAATGTATACAATGTTTTGAGGAATCAATCACTCCAGTTAGGTAATGAAAGCTTCAATGAGACATGTACATGACAATAGAGAAACACTGCTATGCAGGAATGTCATATGGTTGAAATAACGCAGTTCATTGGATATACTAGAACAAAATACATGATAAAATAATGATATGACAATAATAGCTCAAGAAATGTGGGGGAGAAATCTCTCAACCCCTGAAAATAATAGTACAACAATCCTTAAGAGGATTGGCTAAAATATATGTACAAATGGAAAATCTACAGAAATGTCGGAGTTGCTGGGCAGCAACTGCAACTCAGAAAATAACTGGAGATGGCTAAAGATGATGTAAAATATGAAATAAACCTCCTCCAATAGATCTCCCAAGTGATAGGCTGATCCTATCCATGAAGAACTCTTCCTCCAAGATGATGGTGCAAACCCCCACTGCAGGTACTCACTAAAATAACGCAGTCTAGAGAAGGGACTACGCTATCTATGATGGGAGATGCTTGGCTTGATGCCAAGATATGAAAATCAGCTCTAAAACCTTCCTCAATAACCTTTCCGAGGAATAGGATCTCCCTCCTCTAAAAGATGAGCAAAGGAATGGTGTTGTGGAACCCTCCACTGCAACACCCAACAACACTACGTTATACTTCAACAGAAATAACGCAGTGACTGAAAGGAGTGGCTTTGGCCTTGAGCCACGATGTGGAGAAATGAAGTGCAATCCTTCAAGAGGCCTCTCAAGCAGGAGAAGAATTCCTAAACAGGAATCCCTCGTGCTAAACAGCACTACAACTTAGCTGAACAGCCAGAGACTACAAATAGTCTTCTAGACCAAAATCAAATGCTCAAAGATGTCTCACTATGTTTGCCTCTTCCTCCTTTTATGAAAGTGAATGTCTCTTTTCCCTGGACCCCACACATTAGGGTTTATTCCACAAAGAATCTTTCTCCCTCTCAAACTGCGTTGTCTTCCCAAGCAAGCCACACCCTCTTAGGCAGCGCTGTTGACTTGGTCAAACTTGACCTTGTCCTCATGCATTTTCCCCTTTTCACACTAGAAGGTGAAAAATTAAGCTACTCCATAGATCCCTTTCACACTATGAGGGATTTTATTCCTACTCATGGGCCTTTTAACCATTTTATTCACCTCCTAGATGATATAAGAAAAAAATAATATTCCAATTTGCTGCTTGCAAATTTTGGAATATTACAGTCCTCCCCTCTCAAAGATTGCTTGTCCTCAAGAAAGTGCAAGGATAGACTAAATCCTTCTCTCCTCCTCTCCCTGTAGCATCCATGTATGATGATATCCTCCAAGTGAAGTGATGCTATCTCATCAATCAAGCCTCCACATTATTCCTCCTCAGCATGCAAGTCAGCTATCAAGCCATCATCATGGAAAGGTGAGATACTCAAGAGGATAACAAAGTGAAGTCTAGAGGTCCATTTGAAGAATGGGATCTGAAATATAATGGGAACTATATTTCCCATACGGATCCTCCATCTCCAAGCTATTAGCCATGAAAAATGAGTCACCTCCCAACTAGGAAACTCCTGAAAACTGTCCTCCACCTTTGGCTCCAACAAAGTAGGTGGGATGAAAATCTGCACATGGTAGACAATGTAGCCTACCCCACACTATCCATCTCTCCACTTATGATAAGTGTAGAGTGTTGGCTGACCTTGGGCTGCAATAATATTGCCCTCAAGTGGCAATATGAGGATTAGATCTCCAAATACCTCTCCTCCAACACTGCAGATCAAGCTGGCCCAAACCATTCCATATATAATTAGTTGGAAGTCATCATCATATGGCATCATATCCATCATATGGCTCACCTCATAAGGAAACAAATGTGTTTTTAAGGTGACCATACCATATCCCATGCTCCCCTTAGAACATGTAGTGCAAAAAGTGTGAGGAATTTCTCCCTCAAAGGACACATCCGCCTAATGTGTCTCTCCCTCAAGCATGCTCCTCATAAAGACAGAAACAATAAAACCATAGGGAGAAAAAATGAGAATCATGCTTGCTTCCATGTGAAACAAGTGAGAAGGACAATGGTCCCTCAAATTCAACCAACATAGCTTGACCCTCAATTGCAATAGAGACCGATATAAAGTGTGGCTTCTCAACCACTTGCCCGCTGCTCCAATCTCCTCATAAGTATGGAGTGTTGGGACAGAATTGTAATCTACGGATAAACTACGCTTCCCTATACTAGTATCTAGTCTAGAACAACATGTGAAAGACTGCACTACCCTTTTTCCTAACTCAGAACAGATATATAGAGAGGATTGGATGCTTACTTGTTTCAGTCTCTTCCAAATGGCTCCTTTTTGTCGCTTCCACTACAGCCTCAACTTCAAGCAGTTTCAAATAGTTGAATGCTTCCTGCAAGAAAGAGAACTGGAACAACAGAAGATAAACTAATCTAGATATCTATTCAAGTTAATTAGCCAAACCAGTTAAGCATAAACTACATTCATCAACAATTTTTTTACAACATGGAAAATCAAAGTAAACATGGATGCATGTAGGGAAAAACAAGAAGTACTCTTTATTGATGATATAAGGAGAGGTTACAACCTAGTGACTGATTGATCATGACCTTCCAGCAGATTTCCTTAGTCTCATCACAGCATAAGCCTCTCCACCAGCAGTTCCACAAATCAAACTCTCTATTGAAAATTCTCTAGCATTTCTCTACTCAAAATCTTCCTCCTTGAACACTTAGCTTTGTGTTCAATTTATAGATGAACTATAGGTTGTTTTGCAATAAATTTCATTCCAAAAATAGGCAAGACATGTTTTCCAGTCATGTATATTTCAATGGACACTTGGATCCGAAGCATGACACATGTGAACCCTTCTAGAAGACACTGGCCAAGCAGAGATTCCGGAACAATGATAATTTCGCTCCCAATTTGACCAACGCACCTTTGAATGTTGGGAAGTGCTTTGCAGAGTAGCCTAGAATGGAGCCACCTACATATGCAACGCACTTAGGCCCTTTAGAGCCTGCGTTGGTGAGTTCCCACATGTTTAATAATATGCTTCAAACCATGGAAAAGCCTTGCTTTGATGAAAATCTTGTTTGATTCATGAATGTTTCCTGTCTTAGAGCATATAGCAACTAAGATGATAGGGAATGATAGACCCTTCAATCATTGGTCCTGGAAATTCTGCCCAGTTAACCAGGTCATTGGGAATGGTGCCCAAATTGACCTATAACAATTTCCCCCTAAAGCATGAGATCCAAATAATAAGAACATTTGATTGAGATGCTTTACACTGTGATGAGACTGGAAACAAAGAGGAACAATCACCTGCATAAATATTACAATAAATTACATCATGATAAATCCTCTATTGATCATAATTGCTGAGGGTAGGTATTCCCATAGTCAGCACATAAAACAATCTAATAACATGTACATAATTCAGAAAGTCGTCTACATTGGAATGTTGCCCAGATGCAGACATCGCCTATAGATATAGGCCCATGTTTGGATGACAATCTGTATGTAAGGTTACCATATAGATGATGTGTACAAAAATCCTGAAATCGCAGCTTGGATGGTTGAAACTAGATCCGGGGTCTTCTTATCTCATTCACTCGATCATTTGGGTACAAGTCTAGCCATGTGAATATATGATTTGTCGTCAAACATGGAAAGACATTGTTTGATTAACAGCCAATAATGAAAGCTGTTAACAAATGCGAGAGAACCACAATT
Source organism: Pinus albicaulis (assembly GCA_034641835.2). Taxonomy (NCBI): domain Eukaryota; kingdom Viridiplantae; phylum Streptophyta; class Pinopsida; order Pinales; family Pinaceae; genus Pinus; species Pinus albicaulis. The sequence goes on from CM076584.1 coordinate 187,897,209, forward strand.
AATGAAAATGGCCCTCAAGGTACTACAGTACATTTCATAAGGTGTGAATAGATGATTTGATGTTGAATTCCAAACAAAATCTTTCGGTCAAAAGTCCAGAAGCGAGGATCTTGTCGATGCTATAACAAGCCTCATGGTACTGGAATCTGATGTTTCTAAGTGAACTTCCTAGATATTGATTTGTAGTCAACAGAAAGTCACCTTATTGCAAAACTGGAGTTACTGATTTTTGAGACAAGGGTATGACTTGATATAGCAATTTTCAGGGATGAAAGTCATGAAAATGAAGGTTTATGAGTATTGCAGATGGATGAGTTCTAAATCACTGGATGACTTCTCTTGAACATATCGGCGACACTGTGATGAGTTGGAAACATTGACCCAAAACCGAAGTGAAGGTACGATGAACCATAGGTGTGAATGAACCGTCAAGATGATTACCCAACCCAAACAGTCACGGACATGGAGTGAAAGAAGTGTCATGTTCAAGAGCGACTTGCTACCAAAAAGAAACTTTGCTTGCTTTTCCCAAATTTTCCCCGGTCATTTTTCGACCAGTACCTCTTTATTTTTTAACAAGCTTGAGGAGGATAACATTTGCTTAATCTATAATTCAACCTTTAGGGCGAATAACGAATGAAGTATCACTATTTAATAATTTAACAAGTCTAGTGATGAACGAAACTCGATTCTTGCCATGATTGACAAGCCTGTCGCTATTTTATGTTTTAACGAGCTTAACGACAGTGATAGCCCGGTCCTTTTTCATATTTAGAGAGTCTGAAAAAGAGGACGAAAGAGGACTCCAAAAGTACTTTTTCGTAAATTTGTCTCGCAGATCCGAAAAAGTGTAAAATAATATCTGAAAGAACCTCTTTGGTCATGTTAACCAATGTATTCCTTTTTTGTAAATAATCCATCTCAGTCTGGAAAAGGGTTAAACTTATACCGAGTAGGTATCAATTCATTTACTTTAATGAGCTCAAAATGACAAGTGCTCGACAATATTTCCGCATTATCGGAGTCTAAAAAGAGCTGAAAGAAGACTCCAGGGGTTCATTTTTCGCTATTATCGAAGCTCGAAAAAGAGATAAAAGTGCGCTTCAAATGCTTTTTCGTTCTTATCAAAGCTTGGAAAATAAGGAGAAAAAGTATGCTTTGTGGTCAAGTCCTTCTTTGAAATAAATCTGCATGACTAATCTGTTCGTCAGTTGTATTTCTTATTCATAACAACAGCAAATGGATTAAAAATACCTGTTTCATGATAAAAGCATAAAAAAACCATAGTCATAGCAATAAATTTAACTTGCAAGTAATTAAATGACTATATAAAGCAGTTTCACTATTCATTTTACCATTCCATAGTTACTATTTGCATTTTGGAGCTCTGAACCTAATTTTTCCCCCGAACTTCAGTCGTTGATTGCAATTGTTTCTGTGGATGGATTTCATTGCCGTCTGATCCAGGTTACTAGTAAAAACCTCCTCTTTTTTTCAGTAGTCATTTCATTTCCATTCTTTACAAATTTTTAGGGTTTTGAGGCCCCTAGGGTACATGTTTCCCAAAATGAGGGAAACACACCATTGTACATCGAAACCTGCGTTTCATAGCAGGTACAGTGAAGGGTAACTGCATGTGCAACACACTGTCTTCACCTAGGGAGTGCGTTGGCCGCAGTTCATGTTTTTTATTTTCAAGATGTGCTCAAAATTTGCCTATTTTTTTGCAATGAAGGGTATCTAATGGATCTTGTGGTTAATTTTTAGGTTTCCATTGGATAACAATGACGATTACATGGAGAGAAAGAGAACATGAAGAACAAGATATGATTGCCTTGAATGATCCGGGTACTGTAAGAGCTTTAAGAGATTGCGGGCTACTTAAGTACTTTAAATTGTTGGGAATGAGGCAACATATAGAACTCTTGGAGTTCCTTGTTCGAGCATGGGATTCAGCGATAGAGGCATTTCACATAAAAAATCAAGTGTTGTCCATAACAGTTGAGGATGTGTATTTTCTCACAGGTTTGTCGAGGAGAGGTTTGCCCATTTCACTCACAGGGTCTACCGTTGGAGGAGAAACAGTGAGGGATTATGTTATGCAGTATTTCTATCCAGGTTCAGAACCTAGAAAAGATGGAAAAATAAACATCCGTGATGTCAGGGATTTTCCTCTGAGAACCATCCTATTCACGATTTCTAAACTAGCTGGCACTGTTACACTCCATGTGGCAAACATATCATATATACAGTATGCGTTGGAATGCTTAGAGCCAACAGTTTTCAACTGGTATGAAGTTTTTCTATCTCAGATAAAGGAACAACTGAATAAATCAAAGGGAGGAAGGAAGAAAATTTTCAATTATGGCTCTATCCTTATCTCCTTCACTTTGGAACGGATTTCACTGATGCAGCCACAACATGTAACATTAGATATATCTAGTCCTAGAGATCCTCGAATGCAGAGATGGGTAGAACTCATGGGTCAGCATTCAGGCCAATCAACCATTGTGTTCTCGACTACATTCTTCACTTGGTTCAGGTGATAGATCGTCGCCGTCAATGAATATGCATATGCAGGCGTCGACTTCCAAGGAGATCCATATCTAGTTTTACCAGAAGGCGCTCAGTGGGGTGCAATAGGTAAGATTGATTTGACCATGTTTTTTTATTGTAAAATCTCTTTCGGTAATAATCACATATAATGGAACATTGTCTACGCGTTTCGAACCAAAAGAGATTTTAAAATTTTATATGGATCACAGAAGCATAGATTCTAAAAACATGTTTTTTGATTTTTATAAGGTTTATACAAATGTTTTTGTGTTTTGATTTCTTTCCAAGACAAAACAAAATGTTTTAATGTAATGCAGATATCGGTCGCGTTTAACTAGTAGAAGAACCAGAGCGCGAAGTGGATGTGCCAACAGAGAGGGTTGTCGGGAGAGCAGTCCTTCAGGACCTTGATATGGCTAAGACTCTTGCTGAGCTCTAGTAGCACATAGATTGGTTGACCTTCGAGATTCCAGATTTCCATATTGAAGAGCTTCCCGTGCGACTGTAGCAACACACAATTGGGGTTCCTAACCGTTGGATGCGGTTGCTCCGTAGGATTGCTAGATCTATAGCGTGCTATCATGAGCACAACTAGTTTACTTATGACTTTTTGCATACATTTTGGGGTCAGATGAACAACGTGTCTTGGGCATATGTTTTCAGAGTTTTTCCTATGTTAAATGCGCAATCCTATTCAATGATGTGAATGTTTTATTTACCTATGTCGCAAATGTCTATCTAAAACTTGATTAGCTAATGAATCAGTTAAAGTTTTTAGATTTCTGGAAATGTGTTGATATTGAATGAAATCAAAATATCTTTCCAAAAGTCAAACTCTTAGGAACAATCTAAGAAGTGTTGGATTTCTAATAGTATAAACACTAGTAAGTTGTAGTACCACAAGTTGTGAATCTAACCTGATGATTATGTGGTTAATACGAAATGAAATGACATCAAAGAGAAGTTAGATCAATGCGCTATACTCAACGATATTGTTTGTCTATCTACCAATACAAATCCCTTGAAAACTCACTAACTCGCTATTTGGAGTGAAAATGGCCCACGCTGTAGAGGATAGATTCTGCGTACTATGACTAGCACCATCAACATATCCAACAAATGGTTCCGAAGATTCAGACATCTGCCATAAAATGTAAAGCAGATTACTAACATCAAGAAAACTCTAAAAAACAAATTAAGATAGTGAATGCAAATCAATAGCATATAAACAATATAATACAAAAAATTACTACGCTCATGATTAAGCATAGTAACGTTTAAGATACAACCCATTTATAGGCTGCACCAATGGAATCCCATCGTAATAACCTAACTCATAGGCACCTTTAGCAAGAACTCTTTTGAAAATGTAGAGGCCATGCCATAATGGCTCGAATTTCCCTCTACCTAATTTATAATCTTCTTGGTCGTAAAGAAGTACCAAGTCACCCTCTGAATAGATGCGAGGCTAGACATTTTTGTCATATTACACCTTTATACGTCTCTTATGCGCTTCGTTGGCTAATTGGGCTTCACGACGCATTTCATCTATATGGATGAGGTTAAGGAGATGCGCTTATTCTTCAGAGGTGTCAGGTAACAAGTCTATCTCGAGTTTTAATGATGATATTTCACATTGGATTGGTAAGATAGCTTCTAGACCATACACCAATTGAAAAGGAGTAAATCTGGTAGCGTTTCTCACCAAGGTTCGATATTCCCACAAGGCGGAGTACAAGATCAAGTGTCAGTTCCTTTTACGGACTCCTATCATTCAATGAAGCATTCGTTTAAGAATTTTGTTAATAGCCTCAACTTGTCCATTCGATTGTGGATAATAAGGAGTAGAATTATCATGCGACAATCCTAACTTGGCTGTCAATTCAAACATCATATGGTTGCGAAAATTCTTCCCATGATCCGTAACTATAGCCTGTGGGACCCCAAACCATGCAATAACATGGTTGAAGAAAAACAATGCAGCTGTTTGTCCTGTGTTTTTGAATGTAGGCATTGCTTCAGCCCATTTGGTAAAATAGTCGACTGCGACAATAATATAACCGTGCCCCCCAGATGAAGGAGGGTTACAGGTCATGAAATCAATACCCCATTTCGTAAATGGTCCAGCAGATACAACAGGATTCATTGGCACTGGCGGTTTGCGGATTTTACGGTCATAAATTTGACATGCATGATAACTTCTGACTACGAGGATACAATCTCAAAAAATAGTAGGCCAAAAGTAACCAGCACGGAGTATCTTCTGCGCGGTAGAATAACCAGATAAATTTCCACCACAAGCCCCAGCATGACAATCATTTAACACTTTTTCGGCCTCCTCATGAGTGAGGCACCTCCTTAAAATGGTATCGACACCACGATGATAAAGTGTATCGCCGACGATCAGCTAATATTTTGCTTGGTATTGAATACATTGCTGATGAGAGCGAGAGGTATTAGGTCGAAAAGTTTGGGTTTGGAGATAAATGAAGAAATCCCCATACCAAGGATCAGATGATCTGATCAGAAACAAAGACTTGTGTGGAATAGATGGTTTTGACGTAGTTGCAGTACTATCACAGGGAAGGTCACAGAGAAGCTCAGCCGAAACTAAAGACTTCTTTGACTTGGATTTGATGAATTCCAAATCAAATTCCTGCAAAATGAAGATCCATTTTGAATATTTTACCCCCAGCAATTGACATGATAAGATGCAAGTCATGGGGTTGCAATCCGAAACTATTTTTGTTTTTTGGAGCAGGATATAATGGCGAAATATTTGGACAGCTTGAACGGCTGCCAAGGCAAGATTTTCCATGTATGAGTACTTAACTTCTGTATCATTGAGATTATGACTCAAATAATAGATCGGATGTTCAATTCCATCTTCTACTTGGACCAAAACCATAGCGATGGTTGTTTCAGTCGCGACGATATATAGGAAATAATCATTTTGATAATTTGGAGGATACATTAATGATGCTCGGACAAGATGGTCCTTGACAGCATCAAAAGAAGCTTACGCAACTTGGTCCCAATAGAAGGGAACCCCCTTTTTCAATAATCGAGTAAATCCTTTAGCCATTTAGACATAGTTTGGAATGAACCTTCTCAGGAAGTTAGCCTTTCCTTGAAGTTTCTGTATCTGAAGTAAGTTTGAGGGCACGGGAAAATCAAGAATGGCCTGTACCTTCAGTGGGTCTATTCGAATTCCTTCTTTTGAGACTACAAATTCGAGAAATCGACCATAACCAACACAAAACACACATTTGTGAGGATTGAGGCGTGTCTTGTAGTGTCGGAAGCATAAGAAAATGGCTCTCAAATGCATCGACGATCAATCTATTTTCGTGAATGCGCTAGTAAATCATCTAGATATGGTTGAACAATGTGCTTGATGTCATTGAAAGCATAATCCATTGCTCTCTGAAAAGTTGCCCCAGCGTTCTTTAAACCAAACAGAAGTTTTCGATATGAGAATGTGCCCTAGGGATAGATGAATGTTGTCTTATGTTGGTCATCTAGGTGGATATTGATTTGATTGTATCCAGAAAATCCATCCATGAAAGAAAATATTTCGCATGCAGCACAATCGTCAATAATCTAGTTGATAAAGGGTGTAGGATAGTTGTCTTTTGGACAAGCCTGATTAACATCCCGATAATCAACACACACTCTAATGGTTCCTTGTTTTTTTAATAACAGGAACGATATTGGAAACCCACTCAGTTAGCGGAATAGGGTGAATGAAACTAGCACGAAAAAGTTTTTCAACTTTTGTTTTGATGGCAGTGGCTTTCTTCAGATGAATAGGACGAAGCCGTTGATGCACCGGTTTGACATCAGGATACATATTAATAGTGTGTTCAACTATACTAGTATCTATTCCTGGCATTTACTTGTAAGACCAAGCAAATACGTCACGAAATTCACAAAAAAGAGAGCGATATGAATAAAGTTATGATGGGGAACAAGATACACCAACATGAATATTTTCTACAACGCCAGGTTTAGTCGAAATATCGATAGAAATTGTTTCTTCAATATTTGATAAATTTCGCTCAGATTCAATTGCATTAATCAGAAAAGAATTCGAAAAGAAATTTTGAATGGATGGGTGATATAGTTCACTAAGATTATTTTCTTCATAATCTAGAATATGGGAATGATGATGATAATCTTCCCATTGTTCTCCTTCTACCATCATAGCTTCCAAAATATTTTCATCTATCAAAAATTTCGAGGAAAATGGATCAGATGGAGTACCAAAATCTAATGAACGATCAACCCAAACACTCGGCGACACTGATTTCAGATTTGCCGCCCAAGCCCAATAGATTGATTTCTATTGTAGCTCAATAGGGCTGAGCGGTAAAACATCATCCAACATAGAAAAATCAGAATCACCTGTACTCTTCCTTAAGCCATATGGAGTGGAAGAGATCATGTAGCAGGTCTCTATGCTTGAAATTTCTGCTGACGTCACAGGCAACGGTAATGCAAAGGTTCCCATAAGAGTGGAATCCTTTAAGAGTCCTACACCAATGTTCTAGATTTCTAATTGGGGTAAGTGAACATACAAAACGCTTCCAGTTACCTGCGAAGCGAAGGAAAAAAAAGGATAACTGATTAATGACTTTAATAGTACCTTTATGAGAAAAGGAAACCATTCTAAAATATGTAGAAACAATTGCAGTCATCACATATACCCATGGTCTTCCAAGAAAAATATTATAGTCAAGGGGTCTGTCAACAACCTCAACATCAATACTTACTGTTTTTCCCCCTAATTCAACTTGCAGGTTATTGATAATACCACAAGGTTTATATGTTCTTCCATCAAAATCCTTCAACATCATTGATGATTGTGATAGTCACGGTGAGCCAAGTGAATTCCAACAGTTTAGAGACATAATGCACGTAGATGCTCTCTCATCAATAATAGTACGATGAACAAGGTGATTGAGAACATTTACTTGGATGGAGAATGCCAATTCTGCTGGTAGCTGCGACACATAGCCCATATGATTAAAGACGACAAGATTAGAATCAGTTAGATCAATTCCACCAATGGTCGACAATAAAGCCTGCTTCAGGGAGGGACAATTTTGTAATACCTCAAGAGCAGACATAGCTGAAGGGGATTGAGCCAAATATTCAACTATATTGTAATTTTTTGCAGCTCTTGCTCAAGGATTATATGTCGATTTATGAATTACTTCCTTTGGTGGCTTAATCATCAATTCAGGAATAACGGAAGGTGGTATTGATTCATTAGATGGATTCATTGTCGAGGTAGTAGGTTGATCAGCCAGACTACCATAGTATTTATTTCACATCGACACCAAAATACCTTGTGAAGGTTTTTTACTGGATAACATTAACACTTGGGAACTAGGAGTTGGATCCATAGCAACCAAATATTTGTCTGGATTTGGAAATGGGTCTGTCAACACAACTGATGCATTAGAAGTCTTGATGATTTTTGAGACTTCAGCATGGTGAGGAAAATCCCTAACAAAGTGTTCCTTGTTACAGATTTTGCATGGATAACAAGGTTTCCGTGGTCTTGATGGTTTATCAGATGATCGTTCCTACGGGTTAGAAGTTTGCTTTTTCTTTGATTTTCCCTTTTTCTTACTTCCTAGTTTCTTATCACTTTTACCTTTGTCAAATGAGATGACGTTGATTTTGGAAGTAGGATCAGGATCAGGTGCAGTAGTGTTGTGTATATTTATAGTGCCTATCAAGCCGTCTCTAGCATGAGAGTCCTTTATTTGAGGAGGAACATTGAAATTAGATCGTGACGCATTTGGTATTTTCTCATAGAGCGTGCCAGACTAAGTATAAATCAAGTCTAAATACTGGGCACGAGCGATGACTTGCTCTTCTGTGATGACGCCACCTTTAGCCACATCCTCTGTTATATATGGTAACAAGGATTTGATGAACCATTAAGTAAGCATCTGATTAGGAAAAAATGTAGTAACCATTCGTCGACGGCGATGCCAGTCATGAATATGATCTGAAATGTGAGTAGCATTACTTTTTTTGAAGTTGGTCAAGAGTTTCGTTCCAGTTTCATATCTGATCGGTAACTGGAAATGGGTCAAAAATACATTAGCCAAACCAGTAAAATTTTCAAATGAAGCTCTATGTAATTCAATGTACCATTTGTTTGTCGGACCTGTGAGCGTTATCTGGAAAATATGTAATCGAACAGAATCATCATTTAGGGAATTCGATGAGCACCATAAATGATAAGTCATAATATGAGTTGATGGGTCTTCTCCAGGGTTTCCATTGAATTTAGGAATGTCAGAGGGTAATTTATGTGGTATCACCGGCCACTGAGGAGCATAATTGATAGGATCATTAGTTAATCGGTTTAAATATGGTAATTATAAGGTTGCAACAAAAGGCAATTGTCTATTAAGGTCAGGTTGAGCATAGCCAGGATAAGACAGAATTTCTTGGGCAACAAGTCTTTGAGCACGGGCATATGGGATTTGTTGCTGGTAACCTAGATAGGGGTTGTTTTGCATGGCAAATGCTTGAGAGTGTTGTTGACCAAAACCTGGATATGTTACTTGTTGAAATGAAGTTTGCGGAATTTGTTCCTGTGGTTGCCAAGGGGTTTTTCCACCAAGATTATAACTCGAATTTGTATAAGTTGGATTTGGTTGATATGTATAACCAGATTGTGTTTGTGACACCCCATAAAATGGTGGACCAGCTTGTGAATAAATGATCCCTGATACAGGTTGTTGTAAATTAATCAAAGGATTTTAAGTTTGTGGACCCAACATTTGATGATATTGAGTTGAAGAACTCACCTGATAAGGTTGATGAACAAGATTTTGATGTTGTAACAAGGGTATAGATGTATTAACATGTGGTATTGAAGTCGGTGTAATAGGTTGAATTGGTTGATACGATTGGACAACCATTTGTGGTTGGATAGGCAGAGTGGGCTGCTATTGACAAACAAGTGGTATTGAAGTCGGTGTAACAGGTTGAATTGGTTGATACGATTGGACAAGATTCAAATATTCTAGAAAAGAAGAGATGGGATCTGGATCAATATGTGATTGAGCAACGTCGAGTCTAGGAGGTATGGTCTCAGCGACTGAATGGATCGTGACCATGGGTAACTATGAAGACTATGTTTCGACAACAGTAAACGAACCAGGATTTGTGGAAACAATATGAGCTAACTCTAGATTAAAAGATGCTTTTTTGCCAGAGGTACGAATTGTACTTGATTCGGCAAATCATGATTGCCTTTGCCTACCAAAAATAACTTCTGGTGGTAAAGGTGGTTTTAAAGCTAATATACGTGAACAAAGAGGGTAGGATTATGTTCTTCCATGATTATTGATTTATTTTATCCCAAAAAAAATAAAAATAAAGAGGGTAATGTTAGGCAAAAAGGTTTACCAGGAAACTGTGAACTGCAGAATACCTCTTGGCGAACCAAAAAGTACAGGCAGGTAATCTCCCCGAATGTTGTTTTTGGTGTATCACAATTTCAAGGTGGCTGACTCGGTTCACTATGGATGGATAGCACCTAAAAGTTGTCCTCCCAAATATACCTGAAGGTATGTGGAGGCCCAAGTCCGTATTAGCGTTGTCGGATGTGAAACCGCATAGTGAGAGCACCCCTTTATACTTATCATACTGTAACACCACCCGATATACTCGAGAGTACGTGGATGAGCTATGATATACTTACGTACGTGAAGTGAGGTATCACACTCGGAATGTATCATAGACAAGTTAACAACAGTTGCTATGTTTTATGACGCTGGAACACGTCTCTAGCCTAGACCTCTAAATGTTATCGTTAATGTTCCAAAGCATTGTTAAGTAAATTGAGATTTATTTTATGTTGATATTGCTTAATAGTTTGCCTTTCAGGTTCACCACGATGATGTATATGAAATTCCTAAAATGCAAGCTAAGAATGATAAACAAACTTTCACTTTCAGCTTTTTCAATGAAATACCTAGCTACTAATGGAAGAGAGCAAGTAATTTGAGAGAAAACAAATAAATTAACAAAAACAAAATCAATGAATCTCAAACTAAATGCAGATTTCCTAATGTTCCTTTTGCAAAAAACACACAATCCTACATGAAAATGCAAGTTTTTCTTTTCAGTTTTCTTAATGTTATGAATGCAGAAAGAAAACTAGGTGCACTAGATCAATAATCGAAATGCTTTTTACTTTTGAGAAATGAAGAATACAAACAACAATTTCTCTTTTCAAGGAAAAACTAAGATTTCAGCAACAATTTCTCCTATCAAGGAAATGAAGACTTTACGACAATTTCCTATTTCGAAAGCAAACGATTCTTAATGCGACCATAAAAATACTTTGAAATCAACTTGTCAATGATAATGAAAAACTTTTTAAAACAACATTGAACAAATTTTCAGTCAAAGGAGAGGAAATATATAGAACTACTGGTCAAATAGAGCATTAAACTTTTCATAACAATTTAGCAAACAGAACTGAAGCAAAATACAAAGTCAGATTCAAGGGGATTTGTTCCTTTCAGGAGCCAACGTAGTCTCCAAAGGGAGACAATGCTCTGCAATGCAAGCTGACAAGGGAGAGAGTGCTATGCAAATCACTGTGCCCTGACCAAGGGTGCGTTGAGTGCAGTAAACAAAGAAAAAGCTACCTTTTCGCTCACTAACTTTTCATATTAACCTCTGAAAATGTCTAATATTTATGTGAAATAACTATTGGGTGGATTTAGAAAGCATATTAGAGACTAAAACACCAAGATTCAAGAGAAATTCTCCCTAGTGGAGTCGCTAGTTTGTTGGGCCAGAATTGTAATCTACGGATAAAATACGCTTCCCTAGACTGGTGTCTAGTCTATAACAACAGGTGAAAGACTGCACTACCCTTTTTCCTAACTCAGAATAGATATACAGAGAGGATTGGATGCTTACTTGTTTCAGTCGCTTCCAAATGGCTCCTTTCTGTCGCTTCCACTACAGCCTCAATTTCAAGTGGTTTCAAATAGCTGAATGCTTCCTGCAAGAAAGAGCACTGAAACAACAAAAGATTCAATAATCTAGATATCTATTCAAGTTAATTAGCCAAATCAGTTAAGCATAAACTACATTCATCAACAAATATTTTACAACATGAAAAATGAAAGTAAACATGGATGCATGTAGGGAAAAACAAGAAGTACTCTGTATTGATGATAGAAGGAGAGGTTACAACCTAGTGAATGATTCATCATGACCTTCCAATATAGTTCCTTAGTCTCATCACAGCATAAGCCTCTCCACCAGCAGTTCAACAAATCAAACTCTCTATTGAAAATTCTCCAACATTTCTCTACTCAAAATATTCCTCCTTGAACACTTAGCTTTGTGTTCAATTTATAGATGAACTGTAGGTTGTTTTGCAATAAATTGCATTCCAAAAATAGGCAAGACATTTTTTCTATTCATGTAGATGTCAATGGAAATTTGGATCCAAATCATGACACATGTGAACCCTTCTAGAAGACACTGGCCAAGTGGAGATCTCGGAACAATGAGAATTTCGCTCCCAATCTAACGAACGCACCTTTGAAAGTCAGGAAGTGCTTTGCAGAGCAACCCAGAATTGAGCCACCTACATATGCAACGCACTTAGGCCCTTTATAGCCTACGTTGGTGAGCTCCCACATGTTTAATAATATGCTTCAAACCATGGAAAATCCTTGATTTGATGAAAATCTTGTTTGATTCATGAATTTTTCCTATCTTAGAGCATATAGCAACTGAGATGATAGGGAATGATAGACCCTTCGATCATCAGTCCTGGAGATGCTTCCCAGTTATCCAGGTCATTGGGAATGGTGCCCAAATTGACCTATAACATGGAGGAAGTGAATGATGCAAGGTGTACCATGAGTATGTCCTACATAATATATCTCTTCCCCAAGTCCTCCTAGGGTATGGCCATCAATCATGCTCATGGCCTCAACTAAACCATGTGGTCTAGAAAAAAAGGATGCTCCTCCTTGGAGAATCATCTTGCACATGTATGGTTAAGGGATGCATATATGCATCGTACAAATAATCATGTAAACAACAGTGAATACCCTTACCATATTTTCTTCTCATACAAATAGAGTGGCTCATAGATGAGTCTCCTCTCATCCTCAAAAAGAAAAGAGGTGGCTGTGCTAACTCCTCCAAAGATTTATGTCTCTCCTCCATCTCCATTTGTTCCATGCATCTCCTCATATGCTGATATATCTCCTCCTCAAAGCCCTTCCAAAAATACCCCTTCATGATGGTGTGGTATGCTCTCATAGAACAAGTGGGGCTGAAAAGGAAACCCTCATGAAATTCTTGTAGCAACTTCTCCTTGAGCTTGGAAGCTCCAGGTAAGAAGATCCCACCATGATAGAAGAAGACCTCATCTCTGATTGAGTATCCCTCCTCATGCACTTGGCCATCCAAAATCATACAAATGAAAAGATCCTTGGAATACTCCACCAACAACTGGGAGTTACAACATGGATATATCCTCCATAGTGACAGCGCTGATGATCTCCCATGAAGAACATCCGTCATATGGTCATCCTCTCCTTTGACATCTCCTATGCCAAAGATGCAAGTTGGAAGGCTACTATCCTTCCCCTGCTGCTTCTACCACAACACAAAATTTGAAATGGAAGTGGGTAATGATGATTTTGAGAGAGTGCTCCCTCTCTCCTTGAGTCTACCCCAGACTCCCAGCACTGTATCCAGCTCTCCCAAGGCTCCCACTTCTCTGAAATCACTGAGTGGTGCCTCAACTGGTGAAGCATCCATCCTCCTTTGTTGATCCAGTGCTATCCCCGACAAACTGTCTCCATGCAATGAGACATCATCATCAAGAGATGATTGCACATATGAATGGACAAATCTTCCCATGCTCTCACTGTGCAATATAATCTTCTCTTTAGGTGCATCAACCTCCTGAAGTGGATAGGGATGTGTACATCTAATCTCATGATACTGGTTCTCCTCCATACCTTCTCCTTATGTCTCCATGGTTTCGCACCTCCTCAAAAATGGCACATGAGTTGTGCCTTGATCTCTACACATGAGATCCTGGGGACTTCCTTGCAAAGATGCAAGCATCCCTCTACTTGGAGCAAGATCTCCTCCTTCCTCTGCATGAGGTACTAAATACTCTCTAGATGAAACAGCGTTGTTGCCCTTAATCTCTACAACATGAATGGGCAACCTCCCAATGATTGGATCCCTCTTTGAAAAAGATACCTCCATGTTTCCTTGCTCAAAGGTGTGAGAAGAAGGTCTTTCTTCTAGCAAGGTATGGTGCAAGTTTTTAGCCTTCTCCATGGTTTTCTGCAATGGTATTGCATTCTCATGCAAGGGTTTTGTTTGAGTTTTCTTGTTTAGCTCCACCATGTGTAGCTCATGAATCCTTCTATCAAATATTTTCACTAATGCCTTAGTGAAATTTGCATAAGATGCAATGTTTACATTTTTCAAAGAAAAGGATTCAAAGATCCACCAGGCATAGGCCTTACCTCTCAAATGCAACACTGAAACTTTGATGGCTTCATATTCAAGAATATGGTGCTGCTGCAAGAAGGTCTCTAACTCCTCCACCCAAGATTTTGCTGAACATGTAGGTGAACCCTCAAATATAGATAGAAAAAATATATCCTGCTGCTCTCTTCCCTTCACCTTCATCCTGCAAAACTTTGAAAAACTAAGATGATCTCAGAATTTATGAGTTTGAAACTCATACTCTATCAAGAAATCACTAAGGGTTTCCCTCCTAGCAACCTCTTCTTCTCTTCCCATCTCTCTTCTGGCAATCTTGGGCATGTGATTGCGTTGTGTATTAGGGTGTGTAGTTGCTTGCTCACACTCGAGTTTGTTTTAGATTCAAAATATTTTGGAGATTCTCCATAAATCTCCCTCCTGATATTCTTGAAGTCTTCATGAATAATACGTATAGATTTAGGAATAATTTTTGTAAGCTTATCCCATTTCTTTTCTTAAAAAGATGGAGTCTTTCTCCTACTTATCTCTTTGTCTTCTTCTTGATGAGAATAGGAAGCGCAGAGTCCTTCCTCTTCTTTCTTCTTATCCTCCTTGGGGAGGTTCTTCATGGATCTGAAATATGATGAGATAAAATCCATCGTCTTCAATCTTCTGATCTCTTGGGCTTAGACTCATAGGCTGAGCCACGACTATGCTATGATACCACTGTAATATTCCAAATCTAGAACAGCTAGCAAGGCATGAATGGAAAACGCATTTTCCAGTAATGGCTGCTACGGGATTTGAAACCAGGACCTAGATCCCTTAGAAAAATGTGTCTAAGTCCTAAATCCAAGAGGAGGCTCTAAAGAAATCCTTCTAGGCGGGTTAAACATATCTCCCACACCTAGTTGTCCTCAGAAAGTGCCCGATGAGGGACTGCAACAATGTATGAAAACACAATGGAGTAACAACGTTATTTTATAGTTGTGAACACATGAATACCTATATAGCCAAAAAATTTATAATATAGCAGCAAATTTATACAATTTTTTGAGGAATCAATCACTCCAGTTAGGCAATGAAAGCCTCAATGAGACATGTACATGACAATAGAGAAACACTGCTATGCAGGAATGTCATATGGCTGAAATAACGTAGTTCATTGGAGATAATGAAACAAAATACATGATAACATAATGATATGAAAATAATAGCTCAAGAAATGTGGGGGAGAAAGCTCCCAACCCCTGAAAATAACAATACAACAATCCTTAAGAGGATTGGCTGAAATATATGTACAAATGGAAAATCTGCAGAAATGTTGGAGTTGCTGGGCAGCAGCTACAACTCAAGAAATAACTAGAGATGGCTGAAGATGATGTAAAATCTGAAATAAACCTCCTCCAAAAAATCTCTCAAGTGATAGGTTGATCTTATCCCTGAAGAACTCTTCCTCCAAGATGATGGTGCAAGCCCCCACTGCAGGTACTCACTCAAATAACGCAGTCTAGAGAAGGGACAGCGTTGTCTATGATGGGAGATGCTTGGAATGATGCCAAGATATAAAAATCAGCTCTGAAATATTCCTCACTAACCTTCCCAAGGAATAGGATCTCCCTCCTCTAAAAGATAAGCCAAGGAATGGTGTTGTGGAACCCTCCACTGCAACACCTAGCAACACTACGTTATACTTCGGCAGAAATAATGCAGTGACTGAAAGGAGTGGCTTTGGCCTTGAGCCAAGATGTGGAGAAATGAAGTGAAATCCTTCAAGAGGCCTCTCAAGAAGGAGAATAATTCCTAAATAGGAATCCCTCGTGCTAAACAACACTGCAACTCAGCGGAACAGCCAGAGACTGCAAATAGTCTTCTAGACCAAAATCAAATGCTCAAAGATGTCTCACTATGGCTGCCTCTTCCTCCTTTTATGCAAGTGATTGTCTCTTTTCCCTAGACCCCACACATTATGGTTTCTTACACAAAGAATCTTTCCCCCTCTCAAACTGCGTTGTCTTCCCAAGCAAGCCACACCCTCGTAGGCAATGATGTTGACTTGTTCAAACTTGACCTTGTCCTCATGCATTTTCCCCTTTTCACACTGGAAGGTGAAAAATTAAGCTACTCCATAGATCCCTTTCACAATATGAGGGATTTTATTCCTACTCATGGGCCTTTTACCCATTTTATTCACCTCCTAGATGATATAAGAAAAAATTAATATTCCAATTTCCTGCTTGCAAATTTTGGAATATTACAGGAACCTTGAGTTTGTATTAATTCTCAACAAAGGAAATTATTTGTTGAGTCTACGATAGGTTAAAATTCTCGTTCCATCTATAATTGGTGCAAGTTGGTGCAATTTCCATCTGTTGGGTATGAGGTTTACTATTTGTATTTTAGCATTGGAAATTGTTAGTATCTTGTAACCACCCTCCTCCCACATTTACCCAAGTTAAGAAGTATTTTGGGGTAAACATGTGACAAGAGAATAATATGATGTGATTAAAATCACAAATTACAGTTAAGGAAGTGGAATCGACATAACGAAACCAAACTAACCTTCCACACATTCTACAGAACCACCAGGAGCCAACCAACCCTTCCATGTGATCAACCCCTGAGACCACTTGAAAATTTCATGATCTAGACCCTTAGCTGCTCCCATGAAAATACATGCATGCGAATGAGGCCTTCCATTCACTCCCATAGCAAGGCATGCTAGTGAATGTGGGATTCTCTCAACAGTTTTGACCCAACGACCCTAGATTCTGAGCCACTTTTTTAAGGCTAGGTCTCAAGAAAATGTCCAGAACTTCATGAAACCTCTAGAAATGATAAATAACATTGAAACACGGTTAATAATGAAATTTTTTTTATTAAGGAATTGACCGAACCCCTACTAGACATGAAATTCATTTCTTCAAACATGTCACAAATATGAAATCTACAAGTCAGAGAAATAGATCAAAGCATAGGGGTATGATGCTTATCTGAGAATCGATAAGAAGCATTGATGCCTTATCAAAATAGCTTCATTATCATATATTAGGTCATAGATTAATTTTTCATTCATTTTCTAATCAAAACATGATTATATCCATACACCAACTCTATCATAAAATATACTCATAACCAACTTATAATCAACAAAAATAACAAGGATATAGCATCCATAAAAACCACAAATGAGCAAGTATATTTACTCATCAAATACAAGAGTGGAAGAGATATTATTAACATGTGTAAAATGAAAACAGGATTGGAACTTCCACGTACCACTCGACCATAGACTAGGCTGAACCAAATATTTCTTGCAGCCAGTCACCCCCATGCCATATTCCAAGCATGCGTAGAAATTCCTTGTAGATTCAAACTATTGATTGTAATTTCCTAAAATGGTATACTTAAATAGATTACTCTACCAATTTCAAAAACAATAAAAAATCGTGAAATCGTGAAGCATACAAGAGAAATAATTCAATCAACACATTACAAAATGATTTCCTGGGGAAATCCACAACTAAAAACCCCGCTAGATGTATATTTTATTATTCATAAAATATGAGAATATTACAATGCTTTTCTCATGCTCGAGAAAACTCTACACTATCTCTATCTATATCACTGCTTCCTATACAAGCTTATGCCAATACTTAACCAAATTTTGGTTTTCCCAAGTCCCTATTTGCTTACAATGTTTCCTTGGGAATTAACCCCCTATTAATTAGGTAAATCCTCAATTCGAATTGCGCAATACATCGTAGGCATTCCTCTGACTGCATGCACCACTTGTACAATTTTGATGATTATTCAAACGTTAGTATACTTCCCTTGAACTCCAACCTCAACTGGGTAACTTTGAGTTCACACATGCATGAGTTATTTATGGTTTATTTATTAGTTAACTGGTTTATCATGAAGTAAATACCCCACTACTTGACCTCCCACTAGTTCCTCCAATAGTTGGAACTAGTTAAACTGAATTTAACTCAGATAAATAGAATTAATTAATTACAACTCAAAACAAACTCAACCAGGGCTCCTAAAACGTAGGAGCCACTCTACATGAATCAAGTTAGACCCTAAACTTGAATTAACTTAACCAACTAAGTAAAAATAACTTAGGTAACTCATAAATATATCATGGGATGTGGAATTACAATTTTCTTCTAATTTAATGCAAGGGAAAATTAAATTAGAATATTTCTTGGTGCCATTTTCAATACTCCATCTTAGAAAAAAATGAATTATTAGATACCCCGATCCTACATCTATGGAACTTGAGTTTTCCTCTTCAAATTTCCTTATTTAAGATGTCTACATCATGTTCCTCTGTAGGAATGCACTCTAGCACCATGATCCACCTCTGCACACAATATATGAGATGATGGTACCATATGTCGATATGCTTGGACCTATCATGAAAAAATGGATTCACCGAGTGTTTGATACCATTACAGATGTCATAGTAAATCATTGTAGGATCCATATGCTGACTAAATAACCCAACAAGGATCTTCCTCATCCTGATAGCCTCACAAGATCCTTGACTAGCAGCCATGTACTCTGTGTAATATTCCCAAATGGGAAAAGCAGGATTATAGCTCATAATAATGGAATAAGTAGCAAGTATTAACACATTACATCGTAGCTAAATGATAGATCCATAGATTATTTATAACATCAATAAATAAGTACAAGATCTTGGGGATCAAGACCCTCAAGATATGCAAAAGAAGCCTCCAATGCCAAAATGCACCCAAAAGATGTAATACACTACTACACAAAGTATTGAAGCAAGAAAAACGCATTTTTAATAAATAATACTATAACTGGGACATATATATAAATGTATCTGAAAATATCATGGTCATACAAGGCTAAAAATGGAGATCTATGCTCCCATACACTTTTCCTAGATAACCTAGGAAGGGTTTCTGGAAATACACAAAATATAAATGGTGGATCTAAAGCCCTAGGACTGAAGATGCACTGGAACTAAAGCACATAAAAGGAGGTGGCTGAATCTGATGTAGATATGAAATAACTCCTCCAAAGAACCCTCTCGATGAAGGATTGATCCCTTCAATGGAAAGAAAATACTCCAAATGGAGCACTGAACTTGCCCCTGCAACAACTCACTAAAATAATGCAGATCTGCACTGGAACTACACTGTAGGGGATAAAATCAAGTCAGCCTAGTGCCAAATATGTCAAATAAGCCCAAGGGGCTCCTTTACAGGTCTCCAAATGGAAGGAAACCTTCCTCCACTGCAAACTAGCTCAGAAAACACCCAACAAGATCTTCCAATATTGCACCCTGAAACTCAACACATCTCTCAATAGAAACTGCGTTGTTGCACAAGACTGAAGCTTGGTCTAAAACTTGAATGTGGAAATGTAATGCAAAGCTCTTCCAGGAGGTCTCTCAAGGATAGAGGTGGGATTCCCGATTAGGAACACCTGGTGCTAAAAAACACTGCAATCTTAGCTAAACAGCTGAAGAAAGCTTATATGTCTAAACAGAACATATAATCTAAAACATAACATATCATAACATGAATAATATGGCTTCCATCCTCTTCCCTTTATAAGAAATGATCTTCCAAACCTAAGCCACATCCATTAATTACACTACTTCCATGCAATGTGTCTCCATCTAAAACTGTGTTGTCCCTCATTGAATGCCACTTCTCCATGACAGCACTGTTGATTTGGTCAAAGTTGACCCATTCCACATGCTCTAGCCCCTATTCACACCTTAGGGTGCTTTATTAATCTGAAAATATGATCCAATTTCACATTAGAAGTGGTTTTATTCCTAATAAAGAGATTTATGGGTCTCCCTACCCACTTATTCATCAAAGAAGAAAGCAAAATTAGATTTTAATATTCCAATTAGCTATGCTAATTTAGGAATATTACAATCCTCCCCTCCCAAATGTTTCTTGTCCTCAAGCAACTGCAAGGATAAAACTACAAAATATATGGAACCTTCATCCCGATGTGAAGCTCCATCCTCCAAGCTATCATCCATATAAAATGAATCACCCTTTAGAATGGTAATTCATCGAAAAACCCCTCCCATCTACTTATCAGAGGCACCTCCCAAGTGCTCAAGTTACCTAAATGGCTCATCCCATAAGGAAAAAAGAGATTCAATGTAACAATCATGAATGGTCCAATTCTCTCCCAGAAATATGAAACATAAAAACCATGGATAATCTCTCTCCCAAAGGGCACATCCAATCCTTCCATTCTCCCTCTAATAACTCCCATAAGAAGAATAAGAATGTCATCAATATATGGGATCAAAACCAGTGATACATAAACAATTAAATGAAATAATTGAGGTAGATCATAGTCCCACATGTGGAACCAGCGTAGTATATCTCCTGACTACCTCAGATCATGATATGGTAAGTGGTTTCCCCACAAATTACTTGCTTTCATAGTTTTCTCACATGTTCTGAAAATGTGATAAATGTTTGGTGCCTTTGGTGCACACCCAAAATGATATGTAATCTCCCTATATCCTCCTAGGGAGTGTCCTTGCTCAACATAGTTTATGGCCCAAATTTTACCATGAAGTTTATAAGGAAGAATGCTACCCCTTGGAATAATGGCCTGCACATGTACTGTAAAGAAATTCAAATATTAATCATAGAAATCATTATGAATGTTACACCATTTTTTGGTCATCTAACCTATTATCATTAGATGGACCCAAGTACACCATGTAAGACCAATTTTACCCTAAGTAAAATTGCTTTCGCTATGTAAAATAACTTAATAAAACACATTTATTAAGTTGTTTATGGTCCAAATAGGACACCCCAAAAGGAAATATTAAACAAATCTTTATTTGTTTGATTTTCCTCATGGAATAATCAATTAAACAATAATTTAATTATTATTCCAAGTTATATTTAACCCAAAACAAGGAAATTAATTAGATAAATCCTTATTTATCTTATTATTTTCTAGGAATAATTATTTAAATCTTATTTAAATAATATTCCTTATTAAATATGACTAAATCATTTATAAATAATTAAATAAATAATTATTTATTTAATTATCATTCAACCACTTCCTTAAAATAATAAATAAATCATTTATTTATTTATTATTTACAAATAAAGGGATTTGACCCAAGTCAAATGCCTTTTCCCTCCAACAAATATAATAAAATATTCTATAAAAGGTGGATCTAGATTTGGTTAATATTATTTTAATCATACACCAAGATCTAGAATGACCCAATATTTTGTTATAAATAGAAGGGTTTTCTCATTCATTTGTGACCTTTTGTTGCTCATTAGATCACTCTGGATCTATGCTTTTGGTCTAACTTTGAGCCATTATCATTATCACATTCTCTACTCTTTACTTTGTGAGCTCCCTTGGAGTTCTATGTTTGTCTGGGTTTTCTACACCAACAAGAGAGAGAAATGCTAGATCTGAAGCATTGAGGACTTTCAAGAACCCATCCCATTGAGGAGAATTGGAAACACCTTTCTTGTTTTCCTCTCAGGTTCCCTTAATATAAAAATTATTTCAAAAATATTGTTCTTGTCTTGTCTATTGGATGCATGGAGAAAAATCTTATTTTTATTGCTTAATATCTTTTTATGCATAGATTTGGATTTGTGCAACATTTATCTTGATCAGATAACTGCAGATTTGAAGATATTGGTAGCCATATTTGATGTTAGGGCTATTTTTTATGCATAGCTAAAGTGGACTTTTTCCGACAAAAGATTCATACTAACAATGCATAAAAGCAAGATCTTTACCATATGCCCTGCTCAGACAAATGGAGTGCTTCATAGATAGATCCCCTCTCATTCCAAAAGAGGAAAGAGGTGGTTGTGATAACTCCTCTATAGAGTTATGTATCTCTACCATCTCCTCATGGTCCATGTATCTCCTCAAATGCTTATATACTTCTTCTTCAAGGACTTCCCAAGTAAGCTCCTCCATGATAGTGTTGTATGCCTTCATGGAATAAGTGTGGTTGAAGAGAAAATATTCATGTGCTATTTGTAGTAAATTCTCCTTGAGCTTGGAAGCTTTAGACAAGAAGATACTATCATGATATTAGATGACCTCATCTCTGATTGAATATCCCTCCTCTTGTAGCTGGTTATCAAGTATCATACAAGTGAAAATATCCTTGGAATAATCCACCAATAGCTGGGATTTCCAGTATGGATCTATCCTCCAAAGTGACAGTGCTAAATATCTATCATAGAAATAATATTTCATGTATTTTTCCTCCCCTTTGACATCTCCCATGTTAAATTGAAATATTGGAAGGTTTTTATCCTCCCCTTGTTTCTCCTTTCTCAGCGCAGAATCTGAAATTAGAGTGGGTAATGATGATGTTGGGAGAATTTCTCCCTCCTCCTTGAGTCTACCCAAGACTCTCAGCACTGTACAATGACCTCCCATTGTTCCCAATCCTCTTGGATCTATGATTGGTGCAACATGATGAGAGAACTCTTTGATCATCTTCCAATCAGGGAGCCTTCTTGGTGGAATGCCTCCATGTAATGAGACATCAAGGCCTAGAGCAGGCTGCATATGTGAGTGGATTGATTTTTCCCTGCTCTCACTGCACAAATCATCCTCCTGCTTCTATGCATAAACCTCTTGAAAAGGATGGGAGTGTATGTTTCCAATCACTAGATGTTGGCCCTCCTTCTCATCTTCTCCTACCTCCTGCAAGTCATCACAATATAAGGTGTCTTCTTTAGATGTAATCAACCCATGTACTGTCCCACATCTCCTTGGTGTCAAGAGTCTTGATCACAAAGGAATGATCTATCATAGTGTGTGTCCCCAAGACTGTATTCAATGTTGGAACACACTTCCTCCATTGTTTTGTCTCATCGCCTATCAACATAGATACATGTTGCTCATGATCTTCATATGCAAGACCCCTTGGAACTTCTTGGAAAGATACAAGAGATCCTCTGGTTGAATCAATTGATTCATATCCATCTCCAAATAGAAGTAGATCTCCTCCTGCTGTCACAGCGCTGGAGTACCTTTCCAGCTCTTCCTCTTCCTTCTCCTCATCAATGGAGAATACCTCATCATTAAGAGATCCTTTTTTTTATCTCCTCTTGAAGGAGGAATCCTAAAGTCTTCTTCTTGAGAAGAAAATTCTTGTTGAAGTGGGGCTTTTGCCCTAATAAAATCATGTTTAAAATATTTAACCCCCTCAACAATGTTCTAACATGGAGTTGGTTTCATGGATCCTTCCAACTCATGCAAAGGTTCTGATTTCTTAGGCTTGGTTTTCTTTCCCAAGGAAATTTCAGATTGTTTCAAATCAAATCTTTTCACTAACCTCCTAGTGAACCTTGCATAAGTAGATATATTTGCATTATTCAATGAGGAAGATTCAAATAACCACCAGGAATAATACTTACCTTAAATATGTAGTGCTGCTACTCTAATGGATTCCTCTTTTGAAACTTGATGCAATTGGAAATATGTGTCTAGCTCCTTTTACCCAAGCCTTGGCTGTGCTCTTAGGTGACCCATCAAAAGTAGGTAGAAAGAATTTGCCCAAAGTGTGCTGCAAGCACCCTCTTTGTCTATTGTGATTACTGGGTCTTCTCTATTCTTTGAGTTGACAAAACCCTTGGAAGCTTAGATGCTCCTTGAATATTCTAGACTGAGATTCATATTCTTGGAGATAATCACCAAGAGTCTCCTCCTTTGGTGTTTCTCTTTCTTCTTGTTCTCTTACCAAGAATGCAAGAATGGTACCACGTTGTAGATCTGGTTGTGTGGCTGAATGCTCACACACATAATATGAATAACTGGATCTTTCTTCATGTACAAATATTCTTGAGGGATCTTCATGTCTTTCCCTCCTCATTCCCTTGATTTCTATTTTAAGCTCATGTATTGTTTGGAGAAGAAGTTCTGAAAAAATATTTCCCTCCATTTATCCAAATAATGGAGACTTGCCTTTGTCTCTCCTATAAGCCTTCTCTTTTCTGTGAGAAGCTTCTTTTTCTTCTAATAACATAGATGCAATGTATTCACAGGTTGAGCCAAGATTATGCTCTAATACCACTGTAATATTCCCAAATGGGAAAAGCAGGAATATAGCTCATAATAATGGAAATAGCAGCAAGTATTAACACATTACATGTGAGCCAAATGATAGATCCATAGTATTATTTATAACAACAATAAACAAGTACAAGATCTTGGGGATCAAGTCCCTCAAGATAGGAAAAAGAAGCCTCCAATGCAAAAAATGCACCCAAAAGATGTAATACACTGCTACAAAAAGTACTGAAGCAAGCACAATGTAGTTTTATTGAATAATACTGCAACTACAAGATATAAATAAATGGATCTAAGAACATCATGCTCATACAAGGCTAAAAATGGAGATCTATGCTCCCCTACACTTTTCCTAGATAACCCAGGAAGGGTTTCCGGAAATACACAAAATATAAATGGTTGATATAAAGCCCTAGGGCTAAAGATGCACTGCAACTGAAGCACATAAAAGGAGGTGGCTAAATCTGATTTATATCTGAAATAAATCCTCCAAAGAACCCTCTCAATGAAGTATTGATCCCTTCAATGGAAAGCAAACACTCCAAATGGAGCATTAAACTTGCCCCTGCAACAGCTCACTAAAATAACGTAGATCTACTTTGTAACTGTACTGTAGGGGATAAAATAAACTTGGAATGATGCCAAATATTTCAAATAAGCCCAAGCGGATCCTTTGCTGGTATCCTAATGGAAGGAAACCTTTCTCCACTGCAAACTAGCTTAGAAAACACCCAACAAGATCTTCCACTGTTGCACCCTACAACTCATCACATCTCTGAACAGAAATAGCATTGTGCCACAAGACTGAAGCTTGGTCTGAAACATAAATGTGGAAATGTAATGCAAAGATCTTCCAAGAGGCCTCTCAAGGATAGAGGTGGAATTCCCAATCAGGAACATCCAGTGCTAAAAATCATTGCAATCTTAGCTAAACAGTTGAAGAAATATTATATGTCTAAACAGACAATATAATCTAAAACATAACATATAATAACATGCATAATATGGATTCCATCCTCTTCCTTTTATAAGAAATGAGCTTCCAAACCCTAAGCCCCATCCATTAATGACACTACTTCCATGCAATGTGTCTCCATCTAAAACTGCGATGTCCCTCATTGAATGCCACTCCTCCATGACATCGCTGTTGATTTGGTCAAAGTTGACACAGTCCACATGCTCTAGCCCCTGTTCACACCTTAGGGTGCTTTATTAAGCTGAAACGATGATCCACTTTCACATGAGAAGTGTTTTTATTCCTAATAAACAGATTGATGGGTCTCCCTACCCACTTATTCATTAAACAAGAAAGAAAAAATAGATTTTAATATTCCAATTAGCTACATGCTAATTTAGGAATATTGCTTTTTTTTCTATTGAACTGAGTGAAGTTAATCTCTTCTTCATGTTGTACCAATCTCTTCATGTTTGATGGACTCCCTGCCCAATCTACATCTGTGAAGCATTGTAGCTTCACTCCCTTTGTCCATATGTACCAAAGAACAAACTGAGTGGTGCCTCTGTGGTATCTCAACACATTTTTTGTTGCCTTCCAATATAGTTTGGTTGGCTTAACCATTTCTTGACTAAGATGGTTAACTACATAACACATGTCCAATCATGTGTTCACCAAGTACATAAGTGAATCCATCAGATGCCTGTAAATAGTAGCTTCTACCACTTCACCTGAAGTATCATATTTCTTTCTCCAATTCCATGCTAGAGGAGTCTCCATGGGTTTGTTGTTCTCCATGTGAAACTTCTTCATTATCTCGTTGGCATACTTTCCCTAAGAAACAAATATTTCCCTATCTCCTTGCAAAATTTCTAGCCCAAGGAAATAATGCATGAGACCCATGTCTTTCATCTCGAATTATCTTTCCAAAATGGTAAAGGTTTTCATCTGATTCACTTTTGGTGAAGCGAAACTTGGTGATATAATTGTCGAAGCTAGTGTACCAAGCACAAGGTTCTTGTTTCAATCCATACAACACTCGATTGAGTTTGCAAACATGTGAATCTCTCTTGAAGGTCTCTAATCCTTTCAGATGCATTATGTACACCTCTTCCTCAATCACTTCATTGAGTAAAGTTGTCTTCACATCCATCTGATGTATCGTCCATCCCATCTACATTGAAAGTGCTATAATAGATTTGATTGAAGAGTACCTTGCAACTAGAGAAAATGTATCCTCATAATCAATTCTCTCGACCTGAGAGAACCCCTTTTCCACATATTTTTCCTTGCGTTTCTCGACACTCCAATTTGCTACTTGCTTCACATTATAGATCCACTTGGATCCTACAACTAACTTATCCTCTAGCCTTGGGAAAATTTCCAAAGCACTATTTCTGGTAATGGAATCATATTCCTCTACCATAGCATCAACCCATACTGGTTGTTGCACTGCTTCCTCAAATGAGGATGGTTCAGTCTCTACACTCTCACTCATAAGAGTCATGTAGCCAGTGTACCGATCTGGTGAGCTCCTTTACCTGGGCTGTGATGTGGGTGCTCCCTATTGGCTTGATTTAGGCTAACTCAAGTTTGGACTTACTGCACACCAACAAAACCCTTGACCACTGGCCCTTTTGGCAACGCCCTGCAAGTAGATCATAGTCTCACCCAAAGTGACTATGGGTGTATGCAGAACCAGGTTTCTGTAGCCTTGAGGGACTAGGAGATGTGGTATTTTTATGTTTTCTTAATCTTAACATTGATAATTTACTTTGCCACATTCAATTAACCACATAAAAATGTCATATAAATCCATAAACCATTACTATGCTAACATATCATACAACTGTAATAACTACTTCGCAACAATAGATATTAAGAAAATATACACATAAAACACATAAGCATACCAGAATATCGTCCACAAAACTGATTCTGTATTATGATGAATCCTTGAATAAACCCAATCATGGCCTGCACACTAAGTTGAAAAATCTTCCCAGGTCTCTGTACACTCAGCTATAGAGCCTTTCCCTTGCTACAGAATATATATCACACTTCGCCCTTAACCATCTATCATATCATCTCTATCTTCTAAACATTGCAATTCATCCATTTATATATTACTACATAGAAGGGCTAAATCATTACAATACCATGGTCCAAATACCATGGACTCCCCAAAACAAGAAAATATGACCCAAAACCATTTAAAACATTGTGCGATTTACAAAAATAAGGGGCCTATAACTGCACCAAATCCCCTATGATACTGCATGGTATATTTAACATGCTCCATTGTGTGGTACACTTCGAGCTCCCCTGTGCAGTCCACTTCACGCTCCTGAAAATGTGGAGTCTTAGCCATAATCTAGGCCAAGTTGGGTTGTGCCCAATAGGTCCCCAACACTCACAACTAGATTGTCCTGAGTCACTCAACTTCTTTGCCTCTCATTTTTTCTTTTATGATGTGGTAGGCCTTGTTGATTGCTTCAGAATCCATGTGACCTACTTTTCCTCACTGCATTATCCTTCTAACAGTGCTTCTGTCATTGTCCCTGTAGTCCTCTACAATACTACCTTTTCTTTTTGTTGTAGCTCTTAAAGCTTACCATCCACTTCCTGAGACAGTTGGAAATCCTCATCCTACCATGGGTGAGTTCTCTCTGCTAAGGTTTGTTCTTACCTTCTGAGCTCGTCTAGCTTCTTCTGGAGGAAATTTCCCTCATTGATTTTTGCAAGCCTCTACGAGATTGGTAAGGTCTTCACAGTTTCCAAAATTTCCTCCAACTGCTTGTGCTTCTACTAATTGTATTCTTTTAGCTTCTGCACATTTGGATCTTCCTGCAACAAATTCTAAATCTATAGAGTCTCATCCAACAATCTGCCACAATCTCCCACTAATGCACAGATGTTGGCCACTGTAGCCTTTAGGTCGGTCTCCATTTTCTCTCATACTTCTGGTGGCATGGTTGGTCATAGCTTCATTTGCAGCTCACTGATCTTCATCTCATATGAAAATTTCACTTCAGCAATTTTCTCCTTGTATCCCTTTATCACAAGGTCAAGCTTCTCTACCATGCCCTCCATTGATTCCTCTTCTTGGAAATTAATGTTTTGAAATTCTTGGCA
Source organism: Pinus albicaulis (assembly GCA_034641835.2). Lineage (NCBI taxonomy): Eukaryota > Viridiplantae > Streptophyta > Pinopsida > Pinales > Pinaceae > Pinus > Pinus albicaulis. The sequence continues at coordinate 187,925,476 of CM076584.1, forward strand.
TGTGGCTTCAATCACCTATTTAAAATTCTGCTTCTGCTACACTGCCTCATCCTTCTCCTAGATGGCCTAGCTAACTTGTTTCTTTAGCAACGCATGCTCTTGTTCTACCTGAATGTTCGATTTTGATGTGATTTTTTCTCATTGTGTCAGCTCATCTATTATTCCTTGATGCAGCTTATGCAATCTTTGCAATGGTAGCACTATGATGTTCATGTTCACATACTTCCATCCTTTCGCATGCTACTTTACTTTGGTGGAATCAAATTGTAGGGCTTCGACAGGTATCTACATTAACCATGCCCCAAGTGTGGGTTGTATTAATATCTCTTCCCGAAGCCTTTCCTTTGTTTGTGCTGGATGTATGGTTATTTGTGTTAGTGTCTTTAACTCTGCAATATGATACTTGAAACTTGTTAAAAGTGCATTGTATCGATCCTCTATCCTGTTCCATGAGTTTTTCATACTTTCTTGTAATTTTTTGCCAATTTTATCCAAGTCTCCCTCAGTGAGGACCAGCGACATTATGTCCTTTGATTTATCTGGCTTTTTCTTCTTTTTGGGTTTCTTGGAAGCTTCGGCACCTACCTTCCTCTTCTCTGTGACAAAAGGGTCTGTATTATTTTTTTCAGGATCTTATTTTGTGCTCATCCCCTCCAAGAGGTTACTTGTCATTCTTTCCTTCTAGTTCTTCCTCTTCCTCATCCTTTTCCTTATCCTTTTCTCTTGGTTCCCCATGTTGCGATGTTTCTTCCTTTCTTGAACTATCTCTTGCCTTTGTTTTCCATGCATTCATCCATTCTACAGGCCACTATTGTGCTTGTGCAAATAAATCATCTTCCGTTACCAAATACGGCAAGGGATACCATGTCTTCGTCACGTCCTTTTGAGCCTGTATATAGACTTTGTGGAAATCAACCTTAATTTTTTCAACAACGCTATAATACTTGTATATCCTTGACAAAAATTGAGGATGATAGTTTACCAACATATGCAAATTAAAATGATATAACAAAAAAATATCTTGTTCTCTTGCACTTGCGATGTTTGAGTGGTATACCATAGTGAGGCATACTTCGCGGCTTCACAAACATATGAAGCTACAAGAGGAAACTGCAAATCCTCTGGCTCTCTCCATGCCAACATTTCTATTATCAGAATAAACCATGCATAATGAAATGTAGTACCTTTCTCATGGAATTTGCAGCAGTATTCCAGAAATTCTTTGCAAAGGTATGCAACCCAGTTGTACTGAACCCCATTGGCACATTGCGCAGCTAGTGAAACTACTATTATATGGAATTCATTGGCTCGAGAATTTCTCATCATCTTCCTAGCTATATTGTGTCTTACGAAAAGAAATCCCCCTGGTCCTTAATTGAATTAATGTCATATCCTCGCTTCCCCTTTGTGAGCCCAAACTTCTTCTTCATGTTTTCAGCAATTTCTTTGTCCTGGTCCTTTCCCAAAAATTATTTTGCGGGGTTTTGTCCTTGATATGGAAATATCGTGATTCTCCATATCAACATCTCATCAATAGGGATACTCTTTCCCATCCAGAGGCATTCGTCGTGCACCAGCACGAGAAATTGTCTTACACAGGCTGTGTTTGCTAGACTTTTGTCGAAGTGCAGCATGTTCAACATGTTCAATATCCCCAACCACTCTAATCTAGTCACCCATTGTTGTGGCTCTAACCTCATCACTCCGCTATCAGGGTAATGCATATGCTTTAGATATATGCCTGGTTCGAACTGTGGATATTTCTTCTTGTCGTTGAAATAAGAGTCTGTAAGTATTAGCTATGGAATTTTCCCAAGAATTTCTCCAGAAAATGGTACTAGCTCTAGCAACAGGGGTGTGAATGTGACATACTTCGCATCCTTCAAATCTTTCACATGTTTTACCTCTAGTTTTCTAGGTTGCAGATATGATGGGAGAGGTGATGGAAACGTTGTGCCCTCCATTTCCATTTGTACCTGCTTTACTTCGTCCTCACTGTCTCTAATTTGTTTAGGTTCTTTGATAGGTCTCTTATCCTATTTCTTCTTGGTTATCTGCTCTTTGGTTGGTTTCTTTGGTGGGGATCTTCGGTTTTTAGTTTAAAATGATGCTGCTACGAGATTCTCAACTGGTGCTATGAGTGTATCATCTCTAGATTGTTCCATGATTCCTGCTATACCCTTCTTGAATATGCGAATTAAATCCTCAATATTCATACGATAGTGCAACTTCTCCGCACTTATCAATTTTAGAGCTCTCAAGGCAGCAAGGTGCCAAATCTTGTCGAGACACAACTTTTTATAGCAACTTCAAACTTCTAACCTCGTCATAAGCTCAAATCATGTTCAGATTGTGTTCATTAACTACATATCCATCACTAAATCTTTCCAATATGTCCTCATAAATTCATCTTTCCGCACCTTTTAACGACAACTTTCCCTTTTAACAGTCATATTTTTTCTGGCGAACTCCGACATATCCCATATTGTAGCGAAACAACCCTTCTTATGTCATGCCTCCTATGAACTTTGATATAATCCAGGCTGTAGAGAAGTAACTTCCTTCGTCGATATTCTTTCTACAGTGTAGTTTATAGTCTAGTGCCCACTTTCAACTGCAGGTGGCACTAAGAATTTTATCCTTTCTTATTCAGAGCGAAGTTGTAGGGGTAGGTTTGTCCTTGTACATCTTCAAATTGTTGTTGTTTACTCTTCCTTGAACAAATTCTTTATTCAACTTCACTAATTGAACTGTGCCTCCATTAATGATATGATTGATAATGTATGGGCCCAATCAATGCATCTTGAATTTTCCTCAAAAATTTACAAGCTTAATATCATAGAGGAGGACAAGGTTTCCTACCTGGAAATTATTCTACTTAATATGTATGCCATGTGAGGAATTTTCCCTTTCTTTTTGTACCTACTGATGGAATCCTGCTATAAATCTCTCTTCCTCTAAAGCAATAAAATACGACATTCTTTCCTCCATTATTTTAGGGTCTACCATATCTGTAAAAGTTTCAATCCTCAAGATAGGCACAATGTAATCCATGGGAATCATAGCTTCTTGCCCATAAACTAACCAGAAGGGTGTCTGACCTGTCAAATTCTTACATGTGGTCCTATAAGCCCATAGCACTGTTGGAATTATAAGATCCCAGTAATCTCCTATTGTTGCAAACTTGTGCTCCTTCTCTGATCCTATATTTACCTTCTTAGTCTTCAGCGGCTTCATTATGTCTAGTATCTTTATCTCAGGTCCAGTGAATTTGTGGTATCCTTCTGACTCTTCTTTTTTGATGTTGCTAGTGTCTTATTCTTCTCCATCCACAATAATGTTATAGAATTCTAGTGCATGTTCTATCTACATAGCCCAATCAAGTCGCTACCATGTATGTGAGGTGATATTCTCAAAGTTATTATTCTTGACTGCATGAAGGGTCAAATCCATGTTTGGGCAACCATCTTCAAAGCTGAATTTTAATATGAAGCCATCAACCATGTCTGCCCAATTATTGGTACCATGTCGAAGCTCTATTTCTAGGTACCAGTTCTTAGGGATTGTCTCCAATGCATGAATAAATCCATGTACGCACTCTTGTTGTGGAATCTCCTTCCATGCTAAAGTGCAAATATGGATATTATCCCTAGGATTATTTTTACAATCATATTTGATCTCCATTTCAGCTTTTATATGTCCAAACATTCATATCAATCTTCGACATTCCTACCAACCTCCTATGTTCTTCTTCTGTGCATTCCACCATATAGAAGGGATAGCTTTTAGGGCTACTTCCAAGGCAAACAACCTTTGATAATATTGAACCTGTTCTTCATAGTCATTGTGAAATGTATTCACATATCCTATGCCATCATAAGAAGGAAGGTCACATACCTTAGACATTATACAATGAACTGATTTGGTAATTCTTAAACATCGCCTTGTGGATACTTGATGCAGCCTATTCTACTAGTTTTCCAACTCTTATTCTGAATCGTAGGTACAAGAACTATCATGTTCCCAAATCAACTTTCCCTCTACAGTAGGGTTAACCCAATCTTGTTCCTTCACTGTCATATGATAAATGTTGTCTATTTTTGTTGTGCAATATTCTTCTCTGACTGTTTGTGTGTATTTTTCTCCTTCTTATGGATCCAAGGGAACAATCACTCTCATATTGTTTCCTTCAAATATCATTTGTCTCTTATTCAAACTAATTATGGCCATATTATCAAATGCCCAGTCAAGTCCAAGCAATGCAGGATAAGTGTTATTGTCATCAACAATATTTATTACTTCAAAATCATCATTAGTGCACACTCCTTCAATATCCACTATGACATCTAGTATTCTTCCCATAGGAAATATATTTTTTTGATTTTCCATCCTTAACTGAATAGGTGACCATTGTAGATTCGGCTTACCCATCAATTCCCATCTCTAATTTTTCAATATGTTAGCATCAGATCCTAGATCTAGAATAACTTGATCCATCTCATACTTTCCTATCTGCACATTGAGCCTCATTTCTCTTCTAGTTCTCTTTTGTCAGTGCAAATTATTAACTCCACATATCTCACTTCATGGTGTTACTTTCGATTCACATGAATATATCAACTCCTGCGGCCCTTCTACAAACTTTTGATCTCTTAACAATTTCATACAAGTCTGTAGAAAAGACCTTAAAATACTTACCCGGCTTTCTACCTCATGGTCTTGTGTCGGAGCTCGATCTTGTGTTGGAGCTGAGTTGTGCATCGAATATGATGATACATCACAGTTACTTGATCAGGCTTCAGTTGTGCATAAGAGATCGAAGCTCCAATATCCATAAAACTTCTCTTTTCTTCCATGAATACTCCTTTTTCTTTATGAATATAAAAAATAGGAACTTTCTCCATAGTATTTCTAACCCATCCACCTTCAAATTCCTTCTTTTCATCCTTCTTATCCCTACCAATCTTAACTCCACTTCAAGTGACAATATTAATTCGATGTTTATCATTTCTCTTTTCAAAAATAATCATTTGAATATTCTGTGCTGACTGTTGATTCATTTTTTCTTGCATCTTCGCCATAAGTACAAGAAATTATTCAATTACATGGTCAAAAGGTTTACAATACTTACATGTCTTTGTGGGGTTCTAGTAGTATCTTGCAAAATGACCTGGTTGGCTACAATTATAGAAAATTATTTGTCTATGTCCTCGACCAACTCCACCACCTCAACATCTTTCATGGTAACCTCCTCAACCATCACATTGTCCATTATCCTCATGTCCATGCTCTTCTGCTTGCATTATATAAGTGTCAACATTGTGCTCCATCATTAATTCATAAGCCCGACAATTGTTATCATCATGTCATACTGATTTACAAAACTTGAAATATATATTCCTTGGAGTCTGCACATATTTCTGCAACAAGTAGCAATATTTTGAGTGATTTTGGCCTCTAGCCTTACATATTTCACACCACAGGCTATATCCTACATTCTAGGGATTAGGTGCTCCACTAGCCATGTAATCCCTGAATATATGGCACTTTTCCTTAGAATGGCCCTCTGATTTTCATTTCGTACACCACACTTCTTCTCTAACTTCCTTTCTTTTCTTGAATTCTTGTACCTATAGGGTAAGGTTTTCTAGCTTATTCTAAATATGTTGCAAACCTGCATTAGTATCTCCTATAGGTGAAGCTTCCAATTTCATTGGAATCTATAGAGCTTCGGCTTGAGTTCCTATATTTTTTTGCATCAATGGAGATATGATATGCGATAGAAACAAAAATATAAATCATTCTTGATGTTGCTACGGAGATATGCAAAATATTAATTGATCCAATAGCAGCTTAAACCTCTGATCTAACTCCCAAATAGAAACAATAGGTTTCTGTTTGATTTCTTTCAACCCAGTTATGAAATGAGACTCATACATCGACTTCTTAAACTGTCCTACCAACGTTGTTTTGATATTTGTAAAGGTTCTATTCTATTTAGCTAAATAATTCATATGCCATGTCAATTATCTATCATGCAGTGTTGTAACAACATGCGCCTTCTTTATATTTGCATCATTGATTTTCTTTGTTGTCCATACAGCTTCACATAAAACCAAAAATATTCTGGATCCTCCAATCCATTTCCTCTCAAAACAGGTAGCTTAATTTCATCAACATAGCTCTTCTTAGGGGGGAGGGGTAGGGAGATGGGGGTTAGGAGGGGTAGGGGGAGTGGGGAAATGACAAATACCCTTGCTATTACTGGATTTTGGATTTTGCAAACTTTTAGGCTTAGAGGGGGAATACTACGAAGTTACCTGGGGGTGGATTTCTTCTCTTTCACTTTCAGATTCACTCAAAAGAGGAATATAATCAATTCTACAAAGGTATTTGGGTTTTGTCCTCGAAATATATTTGGTATCTACTCTATATCTCTTTCTTCTTTATGTTGTGTCGATCTCTTGCTCAAGTTTAGTTTATCTTCTTCCAAACATAAGTAAACTAGTGATTTGATTGCATTTGTAAAGCTCCATTTTCACATAGAAGCATCTTCATCAAAAGTTTCAAATACTTTAAGTACTTACCTCGTAGTCCTTTGCAAAATCATGGTTCCTCTTCTCTTCAGTAATGAATCCTCCCAAGATGCTATTTTCATAGGACAAATGACCTCCTCATCAACTCAGAGGAGAAGGTAACATGGAAGGAATAAAATGACCTAGAGAAGACCCATTTTTTCCAAGGTAACACACCCCAGAAATAGCTAGACAACATTATAATGCACCTTAGCCATGCAAAGGGAGCATTAATGCCTAGGGTAATGCTCTGTCTTGCCCAAGGGGCAGCGTTAACTGTTTTTAAGTGTGAAAAAAGAAATATCTTGCAAAAATCTGACTGGAATTTCCAGATTTCTCTCAAAAGGGAATTAGTTCAAAATAGAAACTAAATGGCACAGACCTTTTATTATGCATTTCCAAACATAACTGAACTCCTATGGAAGGAAAAAGAAAAGGAAAGCAAGGACACATCTAGATCTTTCCCGATTTGAACAGGTTGAAAGAGTTAGCAAGGTTTGTCCTCTCCATCTCCTATAAAATGGAGCTATGGGCTCTTGGTCTAAGGTCGAAGGTTTGATTATATGTGAAGAAGAATTTCATTGTTTTAGTGTGAGGCTTGAAGATCGGTGAAGTTCATTGAGATATTTCTGACTTGAGCATCATCACACTTGGAGATAGAGTAGGAGAGAGAGGGATTGGAAGATTGAGGGCGGCTTGGGGAAACTAATGGTTGTAATCCTCATTTTTATAAATCAATAGAACTGTATCTATTTTTTCCATTCGATGCATCAGTCTCACAATTATTTTTCAATCATCTACGTAGCATGATATGAATGGCTTAGATCTGTATTGTTTCATGTTTCTTATATGCTATTTTAATCGATAAGAAGCTATACTGTTGTAGAGATTACACTAGTGATTTGATTGATTGCAGGATCTGGATTTGGAGCCAGTGAAGAAGGATCTCTACTTCCCTACTTGGAATTCTCCATAGGATCTGCTATTCATAAAGAGGTAATCTCTCCATCTTAATTTGTCGCTTATACATATTAGCATGAACATGTATGCATTATCTTTGTGAACTTTACAGCTAATCTGACTGTCTGCCTCGGGCATCGAAAAGCCCTGATAGGGATATTTAATAACCACCACCCAAGCATATTACCCTATATCAGAATTGGCGACTCCACTGGGGACTAAACCCCAAGTTTCTGGGTTGTTCCTATGACTTTACCTTTTTCCCTCTCTTCACATATCCTTCCAACTAGTTTATATGCGTAGTGAACATCTCAAAAGCTCACATAGTCTAGATTAGACCCTGCTTAGCCATCTGTGCAACTTTACCCTGACTAATGCTTCCCCTGTAAGTGTTTCAGAGCATTATAACACGGTCTATGCTTAGATAAAGTGTGTTAGTCTCAATATTAACACTCTGTAGCCTCTACCTGCTAGCGTTACCCAGCCAAAATCTGTTGTTTACACCTCTATTGTGTTTCTATTTGGCTATAGAGTTATTGGCCATCAGAATAGCTTCTCTTTCTGGATCCTATTGGGGTTCCCATGTTTTGGCCAGATTGGCAAGACCAAAAGATGAGACAACATCAGAACCACTTTTGGGCCCTAGGATCTAGCCCTCCTGGACCCGGAGAGGGATCTCTCCAATAAAACAAAGAATTATATATCTTTGATGCTCGATTTGAGATATTAGGATAGGTATGATGCTCGATTTGAGATATTAGGCTAGGTTTTAAATGATTTGGTTGGTTGGTTGCTGGGTTGGTCATGAGATCATAGACTGAGGAAGTAATGGGAGAAAAGGAACATAGCAGCAGGATGCTTCAGCAACGGGGATAGGTCAAGAAAGTGCCATCCATTGGGCTATGGAGTCATGAAAGGAGAATTACTTGCGACAACTAGCCAAGGCTTTCAGAGGGCAAGTCATCTACACTAAAGGATCTTTTTTAGATAGATGTTGAATGGAACATTAAGGGAAGAAGGTGAGAGAAGGAAAGACACCTAATTTCTATCTATAGATCAGGTCAGAGGTCATTTAACTCCAGACCTGCTTGGACATACTCTAAGGCAGCTTGCAAAGAAGGGACAAAGGGGCAGCTTATAGATCGGACCAGAGGTCATTTAACTCCAGGTCAGATTTAGCATGCTCCAAGGAAAACAGAGGTAAGTTTAACAGAAGATATCTTAGAAAGTCCAGTTGGTCGCATAAGGATCCTAGTGGACAGGGCTAACTCTAATCCCCAGTGTTCCCAAATCTTCCAGCTTAAACCCAACAAGAACATCTGAGAACATATTCATTTAATTCATACATCAGAGAGTAGGCAATAACATCCACTACACTGGTTAAATTAGCTGAAATCAATTCTCAGATACACATTTAGCAAAAAACATTGAGGGCAAGGAGATCAGAGACATAGGGTACCTAACAAGGGTAAATCCTATGCCATTTTTCTGATGCAAGCCAGTAGAAAATGAAACAGTATGAAAGTGTAATAAACAATGTTAGAAAAACATCACCAATAGTAATAGACCAGGATCCTATGAAATGTGCTTGATTAATTGATGAAAAACCAGTCACATACACTGAGCTTCAATGGCTGTTACAGTCCAGACTTTCTCCTCCCGGCCTACTACACAACAACTACTCTACTACTCCCTCCCAAGACTATTCTAACATTCAAAAGGAATCCCTCTAACAGCAACAGCAACAGCCGAATAACCACTAACAACCAACAACCTTTACAATGTGTTCTCGGGACTTCTTATAGGAGAATGAGAATAACAGGGGTAGATACAAATTAAATGAGTCTCATTAAGATAGAATGGTGGAGGAGGTCGAGCCCATTCTGCTTAATGGCGTTGTGTTGTACTCTGTAGACTATTTGGAAGCGTGTTTCAGGTCAAGATTGACCTATGATATGTTCTTTAAGTCCTTACGGTGGTCTGGAACTCTGCGCTGCCTTCTGGAATAAATGAGCTAGGTGGAAAATCTGCAAGGTCTCCATGCTTCATAATGGTATTCCTGATAGTCTTTAAGAAGCTCCTTGTCAGTGCAATTAACTTCTTCTGGGCTCGAGGTGGCATGGAAACTGCTGTAGGAAGGTGTACCTCTAGAGAAAATACGTTCTGCTGTTAGGTAGCATAGTTATGACTTGTTGGTGCGCTCATTAGTCTTCAAGTTGAGTCTTAATCCTTTGATCATGGGATTAGCACTTTAAATTTCCAATTACAAGCTCAAATCCCTCAAATTTGTCTCTGCTGTCTCGTTTGGCCGCTGAATTGGCCTCTCTGTGACCCCTACACGATGAAATAACTTGTCACAAAACCCGGGTAGTGGTGGCGAAGGAATTATTCGGAGGCCAGAGGAACGATGGTGGAAATAATGAAGAGTGGCAGAAGAAATATTTATTAGTGTAAAAGCCCAAAGATCATCACTAGAGCGCATTACCAAGGAAAACACGGAAAGGTAATGAAGCAGAGCCACAGATGTGGGACCCGGCGGAATCGCAAATCGCAATTGGAGACGGGAGCAGGGATAATCGCATTGGGAGAACAGAGTTTGCGACGCGATAGGGGGAGCGGGCACTATCGGAGGGCGGATAGTGCGACCGGAGGGAAGTGTGATGGGCGGGAAGTGTGAGGACTTGAGACGTGATCAATCGCATCGCAAATATTTGCGATGGACGATCAGAGCACTTCACATAAAACATGCGATTTGTGATTTAAACAGTGGTGGGGAGGTTGCGATGCGATGGGTGGATTTACAAACGATCGATGGCATCGCAAATATTCGCGACGCGATCAATCACATCGCAAATATTTGCGATGGATGATCGGAACATTTCACGTAAAACATGCAATTTTGCGATTTTGCGATTATGCGATCGGCCCCCAAGGCATTAAGCGCTTGGTTTTGGGTAAGGGTTACGTGGGGAAGTGGTTGGAGCTTTCGGGAAAAGGGGCTTAGGCCTTAATATAAAGTTGGAAAGTGGGCTTTAACCCCATTTTAATGCATTTCAAGGCCTATAAAGGGTAACAATAAGGGGATAAAGGGTGAATTAAACCAAACAAGGGGCATGGGTAGAATTTGGGAGGAAAAAAAGAAAATAGAAGGGGAGGGAAAAGGATGAAAACAAAGGCTTAGAGGGAGTGAAATAAGAGGGAAAAGGAGGCCTTTGGGAATTTCTTCAGAAACAGAGAGGCTTTATAATGGGAATCAGCAGAGGGAATTTTATCAAAGGACAAAAGGCACAAAGAGGCTTCAAGGATGATGTGTTTTCGGAGGAAATGCATTCCTTGAAGGCTCAAAAACAATTTAGCCCCCTATTTGCTTGTCAAAAATTTATGGGGGGCTAACAGATCCCTGTGCTTGTTTACCAGCTAGCATTTCTTTATTTTGTTCTTGTTTAAAAAAGTTAATGTCAATCACATCTACTTTTTGAAGAAGAAATTTTCTTTTATTTTTTTGAACTTAGCTGAATTAATTCTGAAAATGTTTGGTTAAAAAGTTGTTAAGAGAAGATAGATAGATGTCTGAATATTTAAAGTTGAACTGTGTTATTTGAATGTTTGGTGCACGGATGTTGAAAGAAATCTCTCCTTGTAGAAAAAAATCTTCATTGAATTGAATATTTAGAGCATATTTCTACATGGTTTTTGAGTTAGAATCTCATCACATTTCATACGTCCACTCCCCCTCCGCAAGACTAATAATCAAGTACACTAAGAATCAAGTGATAATAAAATTAATCATATAAATTTTTCTGAGCTCACACCAATAGTAGTTCAGGCTAGGATCATGGGGTAGGAGAAGTGAGAAAATCACCTAAGATCTCAAAACTTGAGACTAGAGTCATTAATAAGTGAAATCCTACTACACTCATATTATCGGGACCACTCCACTACCACCAGAGTTAAGTGTGAGACAACACCAGGGTGCATGAGAAGGTAGCCCACCTTTGAGTGCATTCAGTGGGCATGCTATATATTGGGGTTCCCTTTGGGGATGTTGAAACTATATCAGGGATCGAAGTGTTCTACCCATATAGTGTGCTTTCTACAACCGTGACCCCCCTGATGATGTCTATGATTTGAGGTATCTTTAGTTGCAAAAATTTTTAGGGACTTACACAAGGTGATTGGGACGGGTTGTCCTGGTAGCTAAAACAGACGGACCTACTCTGTCTTCGGTCGATGCCAATGGCAACCAACCCAATTTTTCTACTATATTCCTCATCGATAGTTAGTTCTATGCTAATAATCAACAGCCCCAGTAGCCGGCCTATGCCTGGTTCCAACACTACGGTCACCACAACTGCTAGTGGATCTTCGAATCCTTCAGGATCTACTCATACGGTGACTACACCAGGACCAACGGTTCCCGCTCCCATGAGCAGGGCTACTTTGGTTCCTTTTAGCAATCCTTTCATTTGGAACCCTTTGATGAGTTCAAACCCCTTGGCCACCATGCTAGGGGGCAGTGTCACCAACACACAGATGACTTGGGTCACTTCGGTACCCCTACAATTATTAGAACAAATGGGACAGCCCATTGTTAACATTGTTCCTTTAAGTGGTCAAAATTTCGGTATAGGGTCTATGCCATTTCTTAACTATGTGAATAGCAGCATGCCTCCGGCTAGCTCTATTGCGTCCATATGGGCAAACCAACCCGAAAAACCATTTGGATAAGGGGGAAACTTTTACACTGGGGGAAACCAACCGTTAGCCCCCCGGTACAATATACCCTATGGACAACAACCATACATCCCTACACCCCCACCCACAAGTAGATTTTATCAACAAATTCCTACTTATCCTATTGGTGACACATTGATGAGCGGAACCTATGGTCTAAATAGTCAGGAAATACTTCCTTGGCTAGATCCAGGGGTAAACACACAATTTCCATTTTTGGCATCTCTAGACATCCCCGACATCTAAAAACTGAACAATGATCCCATCAACCACAACCCACTCTGGCCTCCAGTACCGCACAATATTCCATTTGACATCCCTAAATTCGACGGGAAACAAGTGGACAATTTGGCCACGCATGTCACCACCTTTCATCTATGGTTTTTTTCTAAATCCATGGTGGATGATAGTATCCGACTTCAACTTTTCCCCCACACTCTCATAGGAAACGCTGCCAAATGGTACATTGAGTTACCACATGGAGCCGTCAACACTTTTGGTGCCTTAGCTATGGAATTTCTTAAGAATTTCCAATACCTATTAGATACGAAACTGGCACGGAACTCTTAACCTCGCTGCGCCAAGACACCACCATCGACATCTCCGATCACATTCATGAATGGAGACGTAGGAGGAGGCTGGTCAAAGTGCTAATCCTAGATCATCTCTTATCTAACTGGTTTTGTAAGTCACTCTTACAAACCCTAGCTAAGGACATTTGTCTGTCCGGCGCAGTCATGGAAGATCAATCCATTCTTCGTGCACAACATTTAGATCTAATCTATTCGCAATCTTGCACGCTATATGATTTATGATCTACTCCCCCATGCCCCTGGTAATCCAAATCCTCCCGCTACTCAGAAACCTGGAGCACACGCCGACGATCTCGTTGGTGCAATCTCCGACGTAGTCATAAAACAACCTAGTTGGCAAATCTCCCAGCCATATTTGGCTGCCACTTCCCCTAACCAATTGAATACTCTTCCTACCGCTGAGGTAAATTATGTGAAATTTTCACAAAAACCTAGTGGCAAGTACAAGAATAATAAGAAAAATACCTCTTCTTTGGAAGACCAGTCAGATCATCAGAATAATCTTAATCAGAAAAATGCTGCTAAAACTGATAAAGGGAAGGAGAAACTCATGAAATTTCCTTGCAAAATCATTGCGGAGGACCACTTTACATACAAATGTCCTCAGTTGTAGGAATGTATAGATTTTATCACAAACAAGGACTCTAGGAGGACATCTGCCGTTCTTCATAATCCCTTCCCTAATCCACAACAGCAACAACAACACATGGTTGCAAACCCACCACAACACCCACAAAGGGGAAATGGTGGTCCACATCCTTCCGGTGAAGAATCGTCTGCCATTTATGGCGCAGAGAGTGTTGAACTCCATACATGAGCCAAACTCTATGGAAATCCTATCACTGATACTCAGGAACCTGGTACTAGTTCAAATCCACTGCTGCCCAATGATTTTCATATCGAATGGCATGCTACTGACCCTGCAATTCGTCCCCCCAAAGGGACACTTCGACGTAGGACTCATAACACCTCTACACGTGCCACCCAAAACTACAAAATTGTAGAATATTTGGTGCAAGCACCGTCAGCTATGTCAGCTCTCAAAGTATTGCAAACTTTCCTAGCACAAAGGAAAGCCTTGCTTTCATCTATTGGTGGAATTGACCCCTAGGATTCTACACTAACTATCTTTGACATGGAGAAATATAAACCTCGCCTCTCACACCAACTTGCATTCCAGGTGCAGGTTGTGTCGAAAGGGAGACCAATCCATTGTACTATCATAGACGAAGGTGCTTCAACCTGCATTATGTTAACTACTTGCTGGCTCGCTTTGGGTTCTCCTAATTTATCTCCACCATCAAATTCCCTTAAAGCTTTTGATGGCCACACTTTCCTCCCAAAAGGCTACCTTGCTAACTTTCCCATTTCCCTTAGTGGGAAAATGATAATGATGGACATAGAAGTTGTAGATCATCATATCGACTATAATCTGTTGTTGGGTCGCAGTTTCTAATACCCAATGACTGCCATTGTTTCTTTGGTCTTCCGACTCATCCTTTTTCCATTAGATCGGAAAATAGTCATAGTGGATTAGTTATCCTTTTGCACCCCCGATTATTCCATGTTACCAAGGAGCACTGTACCCCTATCAGGAGGCGTTCCTGACTCATATGTCAGTATTGGTACCGGTATTTTGAAGGCATCTTCCCTAATGGGTTTCTTTTCTCTCCCGCTGCTCTAGGTTCCAAATACGGTTGCAATGATATCCACCACTTTGGATGGCTCTATCGATCCATGGATACTACTAGTGCCTTAAGACATTGATTCCTATGGAGATCAGATGTCACTCTCATCAGTCGAGTTGGCTTATCAAGCCATCCAAATTACATCTGAACCCTCCACAGCTTTGGTTTTGACCAATGGTACAAACCTCCCGCCCATCACGGTCCTTTCTAAAGATCTCCTTGATGAAGTCCTACCTACGGATGAAGTTATTCGAGAGGTCATGTCTCTAGAAGAACGACCTTGGGGATACTTCCACCATAGTGCTTCGATGTTCGATTCAGAGATGATAACTACTCAAATCCCATCTTTTGACCCAACTAATATCATTCCCTCCATTTACATGACCGTTCAAAATATCGATTCGAAAGGGAACATGGGAAAACTTTCTAAGACTATGTTCATTGATTTCTCGGTAAAAATGGGTATCATGGAAAACATTCATATTGGGGCAGATTGCAATCCTGAGGAAATTGTACACTTCAAATCCATTTTTAAGGAATTTCACGATGTGTTTGCTTGGTCTTACAACGAAATGCCCGGCATAGATCCATCTATAGTAGAGCATGAAATCAAAGTTTATGACAATGCCAAACATATTCAGCAGAGACTCCGACTTGTCCACACGTGCAAAGCAGCTGCCATTAAGACTGAAGTCGAAAAAATTTTAAACTTTGGTTTCATCTACCCAGTTCCTTTAATGGAATGGGTTTCCAATTCGGTTCCTGTAGACAAAAAACAAGGCACCATCCAGGTCTGTGTTGATTATTGCGATTTTAACGTCGCTTGTCCAAAAGACAATTATCCTATGTCGTTCATAGATAATATCTGTGATGATTGCGCTGGATGTGAATATTTTTCCTTTATGGATGGTTTCTCGGGATATAACCAGATTGCGATTAAAAAATATGACCAGCATAAACCCGCCTTCATCTGTTCTTGGGGCACATTTGTGTATTGTAAACTCCCATTCGGTCTGAAGAATTGAGGAGAAACTTTTCAAAGGGCTATGGACTATGACTTTCACGACATTAGGCATATTGTACAGGCTTACTTGGATGACCTTCCAACTCATTCCAAGAAGCGATCCCATCACCTTGCACATTTGAAACAAATCTCCGCTCAGTGTAGGTTCTACAATATATGTCTAAATCCACATAAGTGCATATTTTTTGTTGAGTCTGGACACCTTCTGGGTGTTATTGTCTCCAAGCATGAGATTAGGGATGATCCCAATAAGGTTAAGGCAATCATCGAATTACCCACACCACAATCCATTCTGCAACTCTAACATTTGCAAGGGAAAGAAAACTTTTTACGTCGTTTCATAGTCAACTATGCTGAGATGACGAAAGGCTTTATGTGTTTATTAAAGAAAGGAACACTATATTTTTTGGATGACCAAGCTCAACTATCATTTGATGCCTTGAAACGAACACTCATTTCTACCCCACTTCTTAGTGCCCCCAACTACTCACGCAATGTTCTCCTCTATCTGGCAACCTCACCATCCTCACTTGGAATGGTCCTGGTTCAAGTTCACAATAACGATGGTGAAAATGTGATATATTACTTGTCAAAATGTCTCATTGGACCCGAACTACGATATTCATGTTGGAAATGTTGTCATTGATGGCAAAAGGATTGGCAAAGTAGGAGCATCTGAACAGCAACAAGGCAAAGAGAGAAGCAAGGAGCAGCATTAGACAAGAAGCAGAGATAGTAACAGAGAGATAGAAGAAAGAGAAAAGAAGCAGAGAGGAAGCAAGGCAGATAAGGAACTGAGGCAGCAGACAACGCAAAAATCAATTGTTGGAAATATTGTCATTGATGGCAAAGGAAGTGGCAAAGGAATTGGCATCTGACACAGTAACTAGGAACAAAGAAAAGACACATAGTAGAGGACAAAGGTCAGCAGAGAAGAACAGAGAAAGAGTGCATCTACAGAGAGAAGTATCAGTCAAGAAGCAACTTAAATTTAGTAGGAAGGATATTTGTGTCCCTGTGAAATTAAATCATATGAGAAGTTTTATTCGGTGTATGTATGCATCCTGATGGAGGAAATCATGTGTATGATTGTGTTCTGGTGATACTCTGATGGGTGGAGAATACCGAGTGTATTTATTGGTTCAATTCTCGTACGAAATGCCCTGAAACTCCATTGAATTCATTCCCCTCATAAAGGAAGCCTGCGTATAACTAAATCTATCCTAATGGTAGAGAAAATCCCATCAGAAGAGAACTACATTTGTTTTTTATTGGAAATCATGCCGAAGATAGACCAAGTAAGAAGGATAGCGCAAACTCAAACTACCCCTTTGGAATCACGAACGGAACCTTGAGCGAAGGGCGGAACCACGAAGGAGGAACAGTACAAGCAGTTTCCGGTTTTCATCGCACCGCTTTCAACGGGCAAGCGGTATTCAAGAGGTGGGGAGCGATTCCATAGAAAGGGTGACACGCGTCCTTGTACGATTTCACAAAACCGCTTACCACTGCGCGCCATCGCGTGTTATTGTTCGACCCAGGATGCCCAGCGATATCGATACAAGCCGTTGATCTGGGAAGGAGCCATCGAACAGTGGTTGTATGAGGAAGATGCACAAATATTAACCAAAGTACGACGGACCATCGCCCGTTAACGTTCGGCATCAAAGGTCGAGCGATATGCATATATGCCGTTGATCTGGAAGCTTGCTATCTAACGGTGATCGAACGCTGGACTTGCGCAAAGTTTACTTATTATACCATGTGCGTATTTGATTGGCTATTGACTATATATGTGGGCCTGGGGTCAAAGGGTTATCATAAAGTTAATTGTTTGAAAGCGTTGGATATTTCTCTAAAGTGCGAAGGGTTGTAACTTTAATCCTAAAGTTCAGTTCAAAGTTGTAAATATATTTATTTGTCAATTTCTTCAAATTGATAAATAAATTAAAAAGAAATCAAAGAGGCACGTGGGGTAAACTAAAGGAAATACTGTCAAAGGAATACCATTAGCAGTTGAATGGTTTTGACTCATGGTATTGATAAAGGTTAAACTATATAAGGCGAAGAGGATGATAGTACGAAGTGTGCATGCGTAAGGGTGGTGAATGAATAAATTTCTCTAAGGAATATCTGCATGGATGAACTCTGTTCTTAATTGATAAATCTGAATCTACGATGCACCCATGGATATAATGATCTGACGATGATGAATCTCTAGTTTGATCGAATGACGAGATCATGAAGAACTGGTGCGAGTGTACTGAAGAAAATGAATAAATCTGATGGCCTGAAAGGTATGTTGTGTGTAAACTAGAGGATCCAGTATGAAAATTGATGGAATGTGGTCCATAGTGGTGCTGAGGGTCGAAGCCTTCAGTGAGGGGGTTGTAGCTCCCTTCCAGTGGTAGCTGGTAAACGAGAGAAGGTTGTAGCCTTTCTGCAGGTAGGTGCCTGCATGCTGGTATAAGTTTGCACCAGCATAAATTGTAAGAAGTTTTCTTTATAATAAATATTGAAGACTGAGATTACAGCAGTGGTGGCTTTCTCCCAAATTGGGTTTCCACCTTAAATACTGGTGTTCATATGTGTGGCTTATGTTTGATGGTTTGTTCTGTTATTTATGTTCATAATTACTGCTTACTAAACATTTGATGAATGAATGATGCAATGATCTAAGTAAAGACATAATAAGGTCTCTGGACATACACGTTGGATTCTGTAAATAGCGTATGGTTTTAAGAGAAAGAAAAAGTAAAAAAATTTCAGCCCTAAATACTGATTCACCCCCCCCCCTCTCAGTATTTTTCCCAACAATTCACATGTGGAGAAACTATCTCTCACTGTGGTATTTGTTGTCACTTGACTCTGACACTATATATTACTGCAGCAGACTACTGTCATTGCTTTGGAGAATCCCATGCAACACATTTTGTCTCGACAAGTTATTGGAGGAAAATATTCCAAATGGATTGTATTCCTCCAACAATTTCACTTGGTATTCACTGCTGCCAAAGTAAAGAAATCTCTAGTCTTCACCGAATTACTGTCAGACCTTCCCAAGATCAACCCGGAGGATGTAGCTCATGATCCATTTCCTGATGAATCCATCTACTTAGTCAATTCTTCTGAGCCTTGGTATGGAGACATTTTGGTCTACCTCCAAACTCAACACTTCCACCCAACTTTCACGTCCGATGAACACCGTCGTATTCGCCACCAAGCGAAACACTATCTTGTGCTAAATGATACTCTATATTGTCATGGTGTCGATAATATTCTTCAGCGTTGTCTCACTTTTAACGAGGCAGAATGCGTTTTAAATGAATACCACGCAGGGGCATGCGTCGGTCATCTTTCTGGCATAGCTACTACCCAAAAAATCTTAGGTGTAGGCTATTATTGGCCCACTTTGTTTAAATACTGCATCACAGCAGTCCAGAAGTGCCATCCATGTCAAATTTTCACGAAGAAATGTGTGCCCACCCCGCCCCTCTCCATCCGGTTGTCTCTATTGGCCCTTTCGCCAAATGGGGAATTGACTTCATTACATGCAATCCTACTTCTATGGATGGACAAAAATACATTGTAGTTGTAGTCAACTACTTCACAAAATGGGTCAAAGCCATTCCCACTTTTAGGGCTGATGGAGAAACTGCTACTTTGTTCCTATTCAATTAGGTTATCTGCCATTTCAGTGTACCCCTCTCGATCATCACAGATCATGGATCACATTTTCAAAACCATATGATGACGAAATTAACTTCCATGCTATGTTTTCGAAAAAATCAATATTCAACCTACTACCCGCAAGAAAATGGTCAAGTTGAAGCTGTATATGGAGTTCTCAAAACCATGATTCGTCGGTTAGTCAGAAATCATAAAACCACATGGCATCGGAAGTTATATTTCACGTTATGGGCATACCGCACGTCAATCAAAAATGCTACAGACTTCACGCCATTCCAACTTTCATTCGGCCTGCAAGCAATACTCCCAATCGAGTGTGAGATTCCATCACTCAAGCTCGATGTTGAACTCCTACCTGGCACCACCACCACTTAAGAGTGCTTGCTCTCGTTTGATCACTTGGACGAAACTCATCAAGATGCCACACTGGCACTCGAAGCTCACCAGCACCGAGTCAAAGCTCAATATGAAAAATCTGTCAAGCCTCGTTCTTTCCAAGAAGTTGATCTCGTTCTACTCTATGATTAGAGACACGACCTCTTGGGGGCAGGAAAACTTCAACCATTATGGCTTGGTCCTTACATAGTCACCAAAGACCTCTCAAAAGGAGCTTATGAACTTCAGGACTATAATGGAATTCCACTCACGGAGCCCCGCAATGGGCTCTATCTGAAGAAGTATTTCGCCTAGTTCTCCACTAGGCATATTATTTTTAATTTTATGTATATCAGTTTTGCCTTTGTTTTGATGTCACTGGATATTTTGGGTTTTTGAGTGTTTTTCTCATACACACTCTTTTCTTTTATGCAGATGCCTTCGTTATCCTTGTCATACATTGGATATATGGACAGTTCTAGTCGTCATACTAGGCACATTGTGTCAGCTGCTTGGGTCCTCTACACACCTGAGTCGGAGCTCCTTGGTTTCGAGGGAATCGTCCTGGGGCATGCCACCAACAACATTGCTGAGTACATGTCGGTGATACAACTCCTCACAGAAACTGCATCTCGCGGCATCTCCAATCTGGTGGTCAGGTTAGATTCCCAACTCGTAGTTATGCAGTTAAATAATCATTATCGCATCCTTCATCCGGTCTTGTTACATTATTTCTTAAGGGTAAAACTTCTAGAACGTCACTTTCAAACCATTGCGTTTGAGCACATTCCTAGAGAATTTAATGCATTAGCTGATTCATTGGAAAATTATGTCTTAGATTGGCATTTGTCACATTTTTTATAGAAAGAGTTATATATGAGTATATATTTTTTACCATAGAAAATACATAAATATTAAAAAACACACAAAAAAAAAATCACCAATATATATATATATATATATATATATATATATATATATATATATATATATATACGTCATGTCCAGTTAGATGACATCAAAAAACTTCTCAAAACTTGAGTGTTTTACAAAAAATTGGCTTCTCTAAGCCTCACTATGACATTTACACATTTATCCACTTCTCCTACTAAGCTTGTTGCTCAAAATAGCAGACAACTACTCTGGATATCCTCCTCATAGGAACCAAGTATCTCTCCGGCACACTTACTGTATGCCGTTGCAGATGAATCTGGATCTCTCTCATGGGAAGAGGTGGCACACCCATACTTAAACCCTCCAGGTTTCTAGTAAGCTCATGCAAAATATGTGTGTCATCACCCTCTTCGGTGGCTACTGCAGCCTCTGCTACTGCGCCAGCCCTAGGTAGCTGCATTCCTTGCCTTGCATAGCGAGGGGCTCTGGCTAGACGGAGAGGTGCCACATCTGTGTCAAGAAACAAGCTTCATGTCAAAAAACATTTTCACCCATTAAACAAAATAATTGCATAAACATTCAAAAGATACAAAATTACTTCAAACTACACTGATCAACATCTTTCTTACCATCTAGGCCCCACTGAGTGCCTGGGGGCAATACCAACTCTGTATTTCCTGTATAGTTCATCCCTGCATAGGGATAATCTTCAATCATTATGATATAGTCTTCAAGCCACTCGAAGAATCCATCATCAAAGCAATGACTGATTGGACCCTCTCCAGTCCGCGGTATCAAAGCTGCCCAGTGAGCTTGTCTTGGCTCTCGTGGTCCCAATACATCCCTGATCATTCTTGGCCTCATGGCCAGCACCTTCTCCAGTATGAAAGACACGATCAGTTTTCCATACCCAAACTCTCTTTAGGTTCGGTTCTTACATGTTAATTCTGCACAAACTCGGCGGACAACACCTTCACACCATTCAAACACCTGGGGCTGCATACAATCCAATGCTAACAATACCTGGGCCTTGGTGGCCAGGGAAAATTTGAAGGATGGAAATTTATCTTGAATTTTAGAAACCTTTGTGAATATTACTAGTCCCCAACATCCAAAATATAAATTTTTAGCGATATGTTTGTAAAAATATTCATACTTATAATGATTTTATATATTATCTATAAAACTTTGGTGATTTTTAAGGTAAAATAATTTTATGATATAAAAGCTGGGTGAATCATTTTTAGAAAAAATGCAAATTGCTGAACCTTTTTTTTGGAAAAGCATAGAAAATTAGCCCCTAAAATTGTCCCTGTTGGTGGCCACATGTTGAATCTTGGCCTCGGCCAAGTGAACTATCATCCACAAGAGAGACCTCAATGGTCTCGCTGCCACCCGTGCAATAGGCACCTGGTTACTTGCTGCCAGAGTATTGTTTATGCAGTGAGTATGGATCAAATCCGCAGTAGTGCGGGGATCATCTCTGGAACTTGTCAGATTGGGCCTCGGTCCTCTGCATGACAGACTAGTCAAAAAGTCAATGTCATCTATCTCAATTGAGAGTTCATTACCCCCGATATGAAAGACATGTTGGTGGTCATCCCACTGCTGGATTATCCATCTCAAAAGGTCCTCTTGCCCTCTCATCAGCTCTAAATGAGCATACTTATGCAATCCACATCTGCGGAGAACTAGCAACGTAGTTGCATCAGTAACCATTTCGCGTTCTTCCCTCTCATGCTTTCTTTCACGCCAAATACTCATGGTAAATAGCTTCACACCTACACAAGCAGCATTTTCAGTGGATTAGTTTTTGGCTAGAACACTTTAGAATGATAAAAAACAAGTTCTTAAATCAAATTTTTTGGCTAACGCGGGCTATAGTTCCAAACAGTGTGTGCTAACACTCTGTATCTTCTCGGGAATTGCGTTTAACCCAGACACAACACTAAGCACCCGTATTAGCTGCTTAAATTTTTTAGGGCCTGCTAAAATCGATATTTATACCCAGCAAAAAGAACTAAAAACATAATGAAATGCTAGGGGAAGGTTCAATCTCTTACCTAGATCTCACGGAATGAAAAACTGTTTCCCGGTTCATCCACAATCGCAGCTGAAGTTTCACCACTTTTTTACTCTAGAGCTCTATCACAACACTCAACAGAGTGAAAATGAAGGTCTGTCGCCTTCTTATAGCCATTCTGGAGGTAAGACTCACTCATCTAGTCTGATAAAAACTGGTAAATTCATCCTATACTTTGTTGCAACTATTGGTTTTCATATGTTACCAATGCTCTGATGGGTTCTCAATGTTTATATGCAGATCTAACCATGTTCGACACAGTTTCGAGCTTTCTTTTTAGGGACTTTTTATAGCTCGTAAAACTGTAAAAACCCCAATTTTCTTTCATCATTCTCGTTACACTACCACGATAAAGGAATATGAGCCATTCTTTATATATTGTTCAAATCTCTTTAAATAGAAAAAGTAACCGATTTTTTCTCCGTGCGACTTGTTAAAATTTCATGGAGAGCACTGATTTTTTCCTTGTTAGACTCATTAAAATTTCACAAAGAACATTGAGTTTACTCCTTCTCCTCATACTCATAAAAAAATGCGGTAGATGTCCATCAAACATAGATTTATCACTTTTCTGGATTCAATTGACTAACTCACGAAAAACGAATTGTTTCTGGCTTACTATTCTCCCTTCGTCAGGCCCAATTATCAAACATGACAAAGGTACCCCCTAGAGTTGTCTTTTGTGATGTTTTTCAGACTCTCTAAATATGAAAAAATTGCCAAGTTTACCTATCTAGACTAGTTAAACTTAATCAGATGGGGAAAAACTTTGGACAATGTGGATACTTCTTCTATTACATTTTCAAAAGGTTGATTTGGCAGCACAAAATTTTGAACATGGCACTTCCTAGAAAACTCTTTCGCATTTAGCTGAACCATACCATCTATGAGTTTAGCCTTTGTCTCCCAGTGTTCCTGCATTGGTGAATCCTAATACTCTTTGGTTTTCATTAAGCATAAGCTGCCCAGTACCCTATTAGAGTGCCTTCTATTGTTCAAGAGGATCTCGCTATCTACTGCTCCTTGTATCAACCAAAGCCATCATATACCAGAACTTATTTCTCATCAGTTATTCCCACTTGCTCTTTATTATTTCCATAAAAAAGTCATCTTTTCCTGTTTCATGTCAACTGATGTAGGATGCCTCAGTGCCTACCTTTTCACAGATCTCTTCCTATCGACTTCAACATCTTATCTAGGAAATTGATACAAAAACACGTCAGTACCCAGATACTTGTATACCTTAGTGGTAGGTCATCTTCTATTTGGTTGGGGGTTCTCATTATTGGCTCCCGATCAAATGATTCTACGAGTGTTCGACATCAACTCATTTTTATTCACACTCGCTAGATTGTACTGTGCATCTTGGGGATCATCATCATTATCAGTGGCCACCCTCGCGTCTGTTAACAATTTTTGTTATTTAATGGTAATCAGATGATTTCCTACATGTTCGACTACAAATCAATCATTCACATGTATGGAAATATGAAGTTCAGTGAAGCGGCGACCAAGACCGTGGGTTGAGGGTTACACCATTACAGCTGTGTTTCCTCTCCCAAGTTGCGATATTGTTATTGGAGACAGCTTTTCAATCTGATCTTGTTATGACAGACACTTTCATGTTATGCTTATTAGTGGACATACTGTTCATATCTCTATTCTAGAGAAATCATGTTTATTAGCTATTGAGCATGGGAATGCCCGACTTAAGACAGATACTATATTTTCTGACATATGTTGTTGTTTCAGGTTTTCCTCAGTCCTCCAATTCCTCTCATTCTACTACACATGTTATAAAGTATTTCGGCCATTGTCTTCATCTCTGACCTCACACTTTAGGGGACATCTGTTACAGGATAAATGACCTCCTCATCAACTCAGAGGAGAAGGTAACATGGAAGGAAGAAAACGACGTAGACACGACCCATTTTCGCCAAGGTAACGCACCCCAGAAACAGCTAGACAACGTTATAACTCACCTTATCCATGCAAAGGGAGCGTTAATTCCTAGGGTAACACTCTGTCTTGCCCAAGGGGCAGCGTTAACCATGTTTAAGTGTGAAAAGGGAAATATCATGCAGAAATTTGACTACATTTCCAGCTTTCTCTCAAAAGGGAATCAGTTCAAAATAGAAACTAAATGACACAAAAATTTTATTAGGCATTGCCAAACATAACTGAACTCCTATGTAAGGCAAAAGCGAATGAAAGCAAGGACATATCTAGATCTTTCCCGATTTGAACAGGTTGAAAGATTTGGCAAGGTTTGTCCTCTCCATCTCCTATAAAATTGAGCTATGAACTCTTGGTCTAAGGTTGAAGGTTTGATTATATGTGGAGCAGAATTTCATTGTTGTAGTGTGAGGCTTGAAGATCGGCGAAGTTCATTGAGATATTTCTTCCTTGAGCATCATCACACTTAGACATAGAGAAAGAGAGAGAGGGGAATTGTAATATTGAGGAGGGCTTGGTGCAACTGACAGTTGTAATCCTCCTTTTTATAAATCAATAGAACTGTATCTATTTTGTCCATTCGATGCATCAGTGTCACAATTGTTTTTCAATCATCTATGTAGCATGATATAAATGGCTTAGATCTGTATTGTTTCATGTTTATTATATGCTAGTTTAATCGATAAGAAGCTATACTGTTATAGAGATTACATGAGTGCTTTTATTGATTTCAGGATCTAGATTTGGAGCAAGTGAAGAAGGATCTTTACTTCGCTGCTTGGCATTATCCATAGGATCCGCTGTTCATAAAGAGGTAATCTCTCCATCTTACTTTGTTAGTTATACATATTAGCATGAACATGTATGCAACATATTTGTGAACTTTACAGCTAATCTGACTGTCTACCTCGGGCACCGGAAAGCCCTGAGAGG
Source organism: Pinus albicaulis (assembly GCA_034641835.2). NCBI lineage: Eukaryota > Viridiplantae > Streptophyta > Pinopsida > Pinales > Pinaceae > Pinus > Pinus albicaulis. Next base: position 187,950,981 of record CM076584.1, read on the forward strand.
GATATTTAATAACCACCACCCAAGCATATTACCCTATAGCAGCTATCAATCCATAAATCAACAGTCATTGAAATCCTATTGTCAGTTATCTTGAGTTTTTGTATCAATTCAGGAGTCCATAGCGTAATTTCATCACCCTTAAAACAATACTTTCTTTCAGTCAGCCTCGATATCCACTTGTACAAGTCAACAGGAAAAGAAGCGAAGAAAAATTCGTATTGATCTGTAAATATATAATTTTTTAACCATGATTTGGATGTCTGACGAGGATTTATTTTTTCTTGATCTGCAAATTCTCGTTCTTTCAAGTCTATCCAATCTTGAATCTCCTTCTTTGACGAGTGCCACATCCACATATCACTCAAACAGATATTGGTCCCAAAAATAGAACCATTTTTTTGGCTTGATTTGTGCTAACCTAGGTTCAGACTTACTATGCACCAACAAAACCCTTGATCATTGGTCCTTTGGGCAATGACCTGCAACTAAATCACAGTCTCACCCGAAGTGGATATGAGCGGATGCATAACCAAGTTTCTACAACATTGAGGGACTAGGAGATTTGGTACTTTTATGTTTTCTTACTCTTAACACCTCTAATTTACTTCGTCGTATTCAATTAATCAAAGAAACATGTCATATAAATCCATAAACCATTACTGTTCTAACATATCATTCATCTATAATAACTACTTCGCAACAATATATATTAAGCAAATATACATAGAAAAAACATAACACTACCAGAATATTGTCCACAAAACTTATTCTTTATTATGATGAATCCTTGAATACACCCAATCTCGACCTACGTACTAAGCTGCAAGTGGTTTGCGCGCTAAGCTACAGACTCTTCCCGATCTATGCGCATTGAGTTGTAGAACCTTTCCTTTGCTACAAAATTCATATCACACTTTGTCGTTAACCATATATCATGTCATCTCTATCTTCTAAACATAGAAATTCAACCCTTTATATATTATTACTTCAAAGGGCTACATCATTACAATACCATGGTACAAATACCAAGAACTCCCCAAAACAAGAAAATATGACCCAAAACCCTTTACAACATTGTGCGCTTTACAAAAATAAGGGGCTTTGACCCACCGATAAGCCCCTATGATACCACGTTGTATATTTAACATGCTCCACTATGCAATCCACTTCGCGCTCCACTGGGCGGTCCACTTCTTGCTCCTCTCCTCAAAATGCAGTGTCTTAGCCAAAATCTAGGCCAAGTTGGGGTGTGCCCAACACTCCCACATTCTCTCTGGTATCATGTATCAATCTATCATCCTCTGTAATATTCCAAAATTAACTTGCAGCTATTTGGAATATTGAATTTTGTTTTTATCACCTAGGAGTTGAATAAATGGGTAAGGATGCCCATGCATATTAAAAATATGAATAAAATCCCTCATAATATGAAAATGGATCATCAGAGGAGCTGGATTTCACACCCTCATGTGTGAAAAGGGACTTTTCCATGTGGACAAGGTCAAGTTTGACCAAGTCAACAGCGTTGGGATAGGAGGTGGAGATCACTTTGAGAGGAAACGCAGTGTGAATGGGAGGAAGATTCCTTGGTGGAGGAAACCCTAATGAGCGAGACCCATGGTGAGAGGGCTGTCACTTGTTTAAAAGGAGGGCAAGGCAGCCATTGTTATTCATGTTATGGATTGTTGACTTCATGGTCTGGTTAGACTTTGTGCATACTCTGGTTGTTTAGCAGAGTTGTTGTGCTGCTTAGCACAAGGAATTCCTGTTTAGGAATTCCTTCTCCTTTCAAGAGAGGCCTTTTGAGGGAGATTTATCTTCATTTCTCCACATTCAAGCTTTAGGCCAAGCATCCTCCTTTAGCTACAAGGCAGTATCTGTTTAGAGCTAGGTTGTGTTGCAGGGTGTTGCAGTGGAGGTTACTCAAAACCACTTCTGGAGCTTATTTTTCAGAGGAAGAAGCCTTATTTCCTTTGGAGGATCACTGAGGAAGAATCTGGGCTGAATTCACCATCTTTAGCACAAGGCCAACCATTTTCCATCATCTATAGCGTAGTCCCTCTCCTTGACTATGTTATTTTCAGTGAGAATTTGCAGTGATTGTTTGGAGGGTGAGATCTCCAGTGCTAGGATCAGCCTTTCACTTGGAAGATCCATTGGAGGAGGTTTTTTAAGATTGTGCATCATCTACAGCCATCTCCATCTAGTTCTTGAGTTGCAGCTGCTACTCAATCTTGAGATTGCAACTCTGGCATTTTTTCCATTTTGCATATTTCAGCCAATCCTTCTAGGATTGTCTTGAAATTGTGTTTGGGAGCTTAGATCTTCACTCCAAATGTTGTATGAGCCATCTATTTGCAGATTTATGCTATTTCACATTCCCATGTATTAGTGTACCATCTATGACAACGCTGTACATGTTCTTGAGCACTTTGCATATAGCAGCATTCCACTTTTGGCATAGGTATTCATGGGAGGCTTGTTGCCTTGATTATTTGAGTTGTATTGTACATGTTTGCTGCTGATTTACATAATAAAATGGCTCCATGGTTTCCATACATTTTGGTATGATTTTATTCACTGTTATTTCCAGTTTTTTGTTCTTGTATTTCTGGATCTCCAATTTTGGGATATTATAAGATATTCCCATTATTGTTGATTTTCCCCGTTTTGGGATATTACAGTGGTATTAGAGCATAATCTTGGCTCAGCCTATGGAATCTCATCCAATATGCTATCTGGAAAAAAAGAAGAAGAAAATATGAATAGATGGTAGGCTCCATTCTTTGGAGGAAAGAAGGAGGAGAGGCTCTCAAAGCTTCTTCCTAAATCTATACAGAGCATTCAAGGAGATCTCAAGAAAATAAGAAGGGAGATGTGTATATAATCTCCAAGAGAGTTTGGATCTGAATAAAACTCTAGATTTTCATATGATGAGTGTGAACATGCAACCACAAACTATTATGCACAACGCAATCATATGCCCATATTTTCCATGAGAGAGAGGAAAGAAGAAGGAATTTCTAAGAGAGAAACTCTTAATGATTTTATGCAAGAGTATGAGTCTCAAAATCATAAGTTTAGAGGTCATATTACATTTCCATAGTTTTGCAAGATCAATATGAAGAGAAGAAAGCAACATGATATGGGTAGATTTCTTCTATCTACTTTTGATGGTTCACCTACATGTTCAACTAGAGCTTGGGTGGAGGAGCTAGACACCTTTTTGTAGCAACACCAAATTTCTGAAGATGAAGCCATCAGAGTTGCAGCGCTGCATATTGGAGGTAAGGCCTATGCATGGTGGATATTTGAGTATTTTTACTTGAAAAATGAAAATACTGCTTCTTATGCAAGTTTTATTAAGACGTTGGTGGAAAGGTTTGATGGAAAACTTTCTACAACACATGTGGTGAAGTTAAACAAGCACAAACAAACAAAAACCTTGCATGTGATGGAGGAAACCATAAACTCAATTCCGCTTCGGAAACCCATTGAGGAGGTGATATCTTGCATCATACCTTGCTAGAGGCAAGACCTCTATCTCATATTCCTGAGCAAGAGGGTATGGAGAATCCTTTTTTAAAAGAGGATCCAATCATTGGGAGGTTGCCCATTCATATCGGAGAGGAAGATACACTTGAGGGAAATAGCACTGTCATGTATAGAGTAGATCTAGCACCTCATGCAAAGGTAGATGGAGCACATGCTCCAACTATAGGGGTTCTTATATCATTGCAAAGAATTCCCCAGGATCTCATATGTGGAGATCAAGGCACAACCCATGATTATCATGTGCCATTGCTGGTAGAGTGTGAGACCATGTAGAAAAAAGGAGGAGGTAGGGAGGATGATCAACATCATTTGATGAGGAGCACACACCTCTATCCATTTTAGAGGGTTGATACACAGAAGAGGGAGACTATATTACACAGTGAGGGCAAGGACAAGTCTGTCCATTTATGTATGTAGTCTACTCTTGATGTTGATGTCTCATTGCATAAAGACATTTCACCAAGGAGACCACCAGATCAGCAGATGATGAGATATTATTCACATTTTGAGGCAACACTCATTGATTTCAGAGGAGTAGAGACCTTGGGAGTTCATTGTACAGTGCTAAGAGTCTTGGGTAGACTCAAGGAGGAGGGAGATATTCTCTCAACATCATAATTACCCACTCTCACTTTAGATTCTACGCTGTGGCAGAAGCATCATGGGAAGGATAGCAGCCATCCAAATTGCATCTTTGGCATGGGAGATTTCAAATAAAAGGAAAACCATATGAAAAATTTTCTTCATGATAGTTCATCAGTGCTGTCACTATGGAGGATAGATCCATATTGGAATTCCCAGCTATTGGTGGAGTATTCCAAGGATCTTTCTACTTGTATGATATTGGATGACCAGCTGCATGAGGAGGGATATTCAGTCAGAGAAGGGATCATCTACTATCATTGTAGGATCTTCTTATATAGAGCTTCCAAGCTCAAGGAGAAGTTGCTACAAGCAGCTCATGATGATTTTCTCTTCAGCCACACTTACTCTATAAGAGCATACCACACCATCATGGAGGGGTACTTTTGGGAATTCTTTGAGGAGGAGATATATCAACATATGAGGAGATGCATGGATCATGTGGAGATGGAGGAGATACATAACTCTTTGGAAGATTTAGCACAACCACCTCGTTTCTCTTCGAGGATGAGAGGAGACTCATCTATGATCCACTCCATTTACATGGGCAAAACATATGGTAAGGGTATTGTTTGTTTGCATAATGACCTGTATGATGTATATATGCATCCCTTAACCATATATGTGCAGGAATTTTCTCAAAGTAGGATAGTTATTCCTTCTAGAATTTATGGTCTACTTGAGGCCATGAGTCATTTTGATGGCCACTCCCTAGGAGGACTTGGGGAGGATATTTTTCATGGAGAACATGCTTACTTGACACCATACATCATGCACTTTCTCCAAAACTATGAGGAGTTTGGGGTAGCAAGAAAATGGTGTGGAGGCCACCCATCATTTCATTTTCTGTTGCAGTTGAGAGTCAAACTGCATTGGTTGCATATGAGGGACCATTGTCCTTCTCCCTTGCCACATATGTCAGCAATTATGGTTCTCATTATGGTTCCCTATGTTGTTGTTGTTCTCATTTGGGAGCATGTTTGGGGGAGAGACACATTGGCTGGATGTGTCCCTTGGGAAGGAGGATTCCCACACTTTTTCATTACATGTTCTAATGGGAGCATGGGAGGTGATATGGCTACCAAAACAAAACACTTGTTTCTTTATGAGGTGGGCCATGGGATTGATTGGATGCCATATGATGGTGATTTCCAACTCATCATATATGGAATAGTTTGGGCCAACATTATTCATAACGTTGGAGAGGAGATCCTTGGAGATCAATTCTTCATATTGCCACTTGAGGGAAACCTTATTACAGCCCAAGATCAGTAAAAAATATATAATTATCATAAGTGGAGAGAAGGACAGCGTGGGGTAGGATACTTTATCTACATATTCAGGTTTTCAGCCCACCTACATTGCTGGAGCCAAAGGTGGAAGAGGATTTTCAGGATTTGCCATGTTGGGAGGTAACTCATTTTGTATGCAATATTGCTTGGGGATAGAGGATTCACATGGGAATAATAGTTCCCAACACTTTTTATATTCCATTCCTCAAGGGAACCTCTGGAAAACACCTTGTTTACTTCTTGAGTACTCTACTTGTTCATGATGATAGCTATTTAGCTAACTTGCATGCTTGGGAGGGGCAATATGGAGATTTATTGATGAGAAAACATCTCATTCTTTGGAGGAGAATATCACATAGGGATGCTACAGTAGGAGGAGGGAACACTTCTCAGTTCTAACCTTGCATTTTCTTGAGGACAAGCAACATTTGGAAGGGGAGGATTGTAATATTCCAGAATTAGCTTGCAGCTAATTGGAATATTGAACTTTCTTTTTATCACCTAGGAGTTGAATAAATGGGTAAGGATGCCGATGCATATTAAAAATATGAATAAAATCCCTCATAGTATGAAAATGGATCATTATAGGAGCTTTATTTCACACCCTAATGTGTGAAAAGGGACTTTTTCATGTGGACACGGTCAAGTTTGACCAAGTCAACAATGCTGGGATAGGAGGTGGAGATCACTTTGAGAGGCAGCGCAGTGTGAATGGGAGGAATATTCCTTGGTGGAGGAAACCCCAATGAGTGGGACCCATAGTGAGATGGCTTTCATTTGTTTAAAAGGAGGGAAAGGAAACCATTGTTATTCATGTTATGGATTGTTGATTTCATGGTCTGGTTAGACTTTGTGCATTCTCTTGTTGTTTAGCAGAATTGTTGTGATGCTTAGCACAAGGAATCCCTGTTTAGGAATTCCTTATCCTTTCAAGAGAGGCCTCTTGAGGGATATTTCTCTTCATTTCTCCACATTCAGGCTTCAGGCCAAGCATCCTCCTTTAGCTATAGTGCAGTATTTGTTTAGAGCTGGGTTGTGTTGTAGGGTGTTGCAGTGGAGGTTACTCAACACCACTTCCAGAGCTTATTTTTCAGGGGAGGAAGACTTATTTCCTTTGGAGGATCAGTGAGGAAGCGTCTGGGCTGATTTCACCATCTTTAGCACCAGGCCAACCATTTTCCATCATCTACAGCGCAGTCCCTCTCCTTGACTGTGTTATTTTGAATGAGCATATGCAGTGAGGGTTGCAGTGATTGTTTGGATGGTAAGATCTTCAGTGTTAGGATCAGATTTTCACTTGGAATATCCATTGGAGGAGGTTTGCTCAGCTTGTGGATCATCTACAACCATCTCCATCTAGTTCTTGAGTTGCAGCTGCTACTCTGTCTTGAGACTGCAACTCTGACATTTTTTCCATTTTGCATATTTCAGCCAATCCTTCCAGGATTGTCTTGAAATTGTGTTTGGGAGCTTATATCTTCACTCCCAATGTTGTATGAGCCATATATTTGCAGATTTATGCTATTTCACATTCCCATGTAGTAGTGTACCATCTATGACTGTATTGTACATGTTCATGAGCACTCTGCAATATAGCAGCATTCGACTTTTGGAATAGGTATTCATGGGAGGCTTGTTGCCTTGATTATTTGAGTTGTATTTTACCTTTTTGCTGTTGATTTACATAATAAAAAGGCTCCATGGTTTCCATACATTTTGGTATGATGTTATTCACTGCTATTTCCAGTTTTGTGTTCATTTTTTGCTGAATCTCCAATTTTGGGATATTATAAGATATTCCCATTATTGCTGACTTTCCCTATTTTGGGATATTACATCCTCTCTGGTGTGCTTCTTTCCATATATGTATGCATCTGCATGAGTGGGTGCTTCCAGTATCTACTCCTCTACTTGTGGCTACTCCACAACATTCTAAGGTTCTTCCTTTGGGGCTAAAAGCTCCCCATCTGCATGCAATTGAAGCTTCCTCTCAAGGGAAAATCTCATGTAATTCTCTTCATCAAACTTCACATCTCTACGAACAAATATCATCTTGTGAAATGGCAGGTACACCTAATAGTTCTGAGGCATATCACTATATCCCACAAATATACTCAACTCGGCTTTTGGTTCTGTTAGCCACCTATAAAAATTTTTCTTAACAAATGGTGGCTAAATATTTTTAGCCTTCAAGAAACAATTCATGTCCTAATTGTGAGTTCTTGAAGTCTTAGGATTTCCTTTATACTTGGAATTAATCTTCACTACTATTTCACTTTAAAGCCCTCAAATACCTTTCTGTTTACCAAAAAAGAAAAACTTCTCATGAGGCTCCTTTTTCCCTCATTACACTTCTCTATTTCATTCTCCATATTCATCCATAAAGACCTTCATTTGACTTCTAAACCATTCCAAAACCATTTTTAAACCTTATGTCCCCCTTTCATTTGGTTTAAAAAAACCCTTTTTTCCTTATTGGAACCCCCGAAAACCCTTCAAAAACCTTTATTTTGGCCTAAAAAAACCTTCATTTTTCTATAAAGGCTTTAAGCCCCATTTTAGCCTTAAGCCCCAACTCCTTTTCCGCATATGACCCGCGCTGTGACCGGGTACGAAGCGCTCATCGCATCGCAAGTATTCATCGCATCGCAAAACACATTTTACTTGTCTTTCATGGTTATTTTCCTCTTGTCGATGCGATCACGCGATCAATTCTCCACCATTGATCTGATCTGCTACACCCAAATCTAACGGCCCATATTGATCCCCATTCCAAAACCCACCATTCCTCCTTTTTATTCATCGTTAAATATCCCCTGTCGATCTAGTTTTCAGATCAACAGCTCTCGCTCTATCGCAAATCGTCAATCGCATTTTTCCCTTTTTTCCTTTCCTTTCCCTTCTCTGATGTCGATCCCCCGATTTAATCTCAGCCGTCGAATCCACAAGAACCAATGGCTAAGATCTCATCGTGCTCCGCCCATAGCTCTCCGACATCGCGCCCGCTGATTAAATCCTGACTGTCGATCATCCTTTAGATCGGATAGCCCTCGCATAATTGCATACCACAAAGGCTTAGTCTCTTACCCTTTGACCTCCACCGATGCGATGCTCCAATGAGATCTCCACCGTTCATTTCCCATGATCTAACGACCTGCGCTTCATTGCAGGCTCTCTTTTCCTTCTGCTAATGCCTTCCACTGATTTAATCCTGACCGTTGATCTCTCATCCCGATCCAATGGCTAGCACTTAATCGCGCATTGCAAATCCAAAGTACCATTCGCTTTTCACCTCCGATGTGTGATCCCCGATTTAATACTGACCGTTCATTCTACCAGATCCAACGGTCCGCGCTTCATCGCAGTTTCGCCATCCTCCTGACCCTTCATCCACCATCTTTAATCTCCACTGTTGATCTTCTCAAAATCCAACGACCCATAATACTTCTATTTTTTAAACCCTATCCCTCTCTTTCTCCCCCATCGACAGATCTCGGCTGTCGATCCTCATGATCTGACAGCTCCCATTGATCCTCCTTTCCACCCGTTCCCTTTCCGTTCATTTCTTCATATCTGCTTCTTCTCTTAAATCCTACCATCCATCAAAGAAATCTAATGATCAAGACTTAACCCGATAGCCCATTGCACCCGTCCACTACGCGCCAATTTTCCTGACATTACCATGGACCCCACATACACTATTACCTCGCAGCTCTTCATCCATCACGCTCAACCCATGCCGTTGGATCTGTTACCCATCATCCAACAACTCAAGCTGCATATCGCATAAATTTTCACCCCACTTCCCAGTGCGCTACATCCATGCGAAATAGGTGGTTTTCATTTTCCACATGTCATTCATTGTATGGAATCACGTTTTTTTGGTGAATACCACCTACCCCCCCAGAGCCCGCGCGAAAAACACTCCCAGTTTTCCGCTATACCACTGCCCTCCTCAAATAACATTTGTGATTTTAATCTTGGCTGTCGATCTCTGAGATCGAACGGCCCATGTTATATCATGACCCAATTCGTTTTCCTTCATCCGTTCTTCCAAACGATTTCATCAGATGATCTCCATCGTTGATTATCCTAATCCAACGGTTACTATTCGTTGTTGCGCCCAAACTCCATTTTCACCTGGTTAGTTGTTATGCCATGGTTTTCCTCCCTTTTTTCTGCTGCATCCATGTTCTTCCTCACTGCTCCTCCACCCTCACGAGCCTCTGAAGCAGTCTTAACCAAATTATGTAGGATTTTATAATTAGTTTGTGTGTTTTGTAGGGTTTTAAATGGTGGTTGCTTTTTATTTCCATAGTCACAGTTAGGCACTGACATTTTTGGCCCAGAATGACGATTTTGTGGCTTAAAATCAACGAAGAAAGGGAGCTGCAGGTTCTCAAATCCGAGTTTAAATCAATTGGATCATGATCCAGGGGTTAACAGAGACCCTCCAATAGCAGAAAGCCACCTATATAAACAAAAAAAACAAAGTGTATCAGTAATGAAGATTCAATGTTAAAGGATGATTAAAGCCAAAGCCTAAAAATTAGAGTTTTAATCCTAATTTTTAAAGAAACAAAGACAGTATCAAAGAAAAAAGACCCGAAGCAAAGATCAAGGGTAGTTAAGCCTAAAACATAGACTGAAAGAAAATTAAAAGTGTTTTAAGGTTAAAAAGAAAGTTATATCAATCGAAGGAAGCCTCTACTGCCGCATCAAAGGCTAAATTATCCTTTCAACTACCAAAGCGGCACCTATAACTTCAATTAATCAAAAGAAGGCATATTTATTGCCTTAGTCAGTGATATTTTGTTTAAAGATAGCTAGAGTTATTTCCAGCCTGCCTAAAGAGTTTTAAAGTCAACAAAATCTGCCAAGTAGCTAAAAACTTAATGGAAACCAGTTAATACATGGAAAAAGATCATAGATATTCTTTGTTGAGCCCCTCTAAGGCCGAGAAGCACAAACTTTGCATTAATTGAATAGTTAGACCCTTCTTACACTCCACCTCCTCATTCTTCTATAAATAATACTGTGTAAGATTGTATAGAGGTTGGTCTCTGGATATCTGTTGCATGTAAATAGTTTTCTGAAGTTGTTGAAGCCCTGTTCGTAATTCAAGATACATAAGCTAAGATGAGAAGTTTGAAACTGTAGAAACCTATTGGACTTGATGATTGTAACTGGTTTGAACATCAAATACAAAGAGCTGATTTATGGGATTCTGGTCTATGTCAATGGTGATTTTTTTCTCACTATAATTGTTATTTTTCTTTATGTTTCCATTCTGTCCACTTTTCTCTGATAAAGAACATAAAATATAGAGCTATGATTTACTCTTACAAAGTACCCTACTCTCACTGATAAGATTTATATTTATGTTTTCCTCCTTTATGTATTTAAGAATGATTTAATACAGTCCAAGAAGTTAAGGAATGTTGGTGAGCCCATGTCTTACTGTCTAAACTTTAAACATTGTTCTTGAATGATATTTTCATTACATGCTAAGTAGAGTTGGACTAGGAAATTTTATGGTTTCCCCTTTCTTCTAGTTCTTTCTCCAAAGGTTGTTTGAAATTTTCCCTAAGAGTATGTTAAAAGCAGGCTAGTTTCAAAGTAATTACCTGATATTAGACTACTTTTTATGTTTATCATGAATGTTTTCCTTTTGAATACGCTGAAAGCGGGCTAAGTTAAAATTCTTTACTTGATCTTAAGCTATTCTAAGTGTTTTAAATGTTTTCTATCGAAAGTACGTCAAAAGCAGGATAGTTTCAAAGTACTTACCTGATCTTAGATTACTTTTGTGTCTTTTCTTAAGTGCATGCCAAAAGCAGGATAGTTTCAAAGTACGTACTTGATCTTAGGCTTCTCTTTGTTCCTTCATCTGTTCGATTTCCCTCACTCCATTTCTTATTGTTCCATTCCATAAAATCAACTTAAAGAGATCCTTTGACATAGATGACTTGCCCCATGGACCACTCTTGAACCTTGCTGTTTCAATAAAATCCTCTTATGACTCCATAGCCCAATGGATTAAATTTTCTTCTCACCTATATTATTAGCTGAACGATTCTCCCACTTATTTACACCTTCACCCTTCATATAGACTTCCTTCACCTCCATCATATCTTTGCCCAACCAAAACTAAAAAAAACACTTATGCTTCATACCTAGCCTAATATCACATTCCAAAAGCTTAAAATATAAATCAATATTTGCACTTATAGAGATATCCCTCTCTGGATTCAGGAGGGCTAGATCCTAGAATCCCAAAGTGGTTTTTGATGTAGTCTCTGTAGTGCTTTGTATTTTCCAATCTTGCAAACTACATAGACCTAACATTCTGGTGACTCCACTGGGGATTTATGAGTGAATTTCATCTTAGGTACCCTTAGGACCTCAAGAAAACCCCTTGATTCAAGAACATCTGGTGTGTTAGCCAGTTGAGTCACCTAACATTCTGGCGACTCCGCTGGGGATTTCTGAGTGAATTTCATCTTAGGTACCCTTAGGACCTCAAGAAAACCCCTTGATTCAAGAACATTTGGTGTGTTAGCCAGTTGAGTCACCTAACATTCTGGTGACTCCACTGAGGATTTCTAAGTGAATTTCATCTTAGGTACCCTTAGGACCTCAAGAAAACCCCTTGATTCAAGAACATTTGGTGTGTTAGCCAGTTGAGTCACCTAACATTCTGGCAACTCCATTAGGGATTTCTGAGTGAATTTCATCTTAGGTACCCTTAGGAACTCAAGAAAACCCCTTGATTTAAGAACATTTGGTGTGTTAGCCAGTTGAGTCACCTAACATTCTGGCGACTCCACTGGGGAATTATGAGTAAAATCCTTAAAAAAAAACACTCAGCATTAAGTGCAGTATAAGTAGCTTTCTTCAAGCACTAATAAGCATGTTGGTAATCATGATAGGAATTATTTGAATCAGTGACAAACTAAGTAACCCTTAGGATTCTCATATAGCCTTATCAAACCTTGAAGGAATCAGCTAGCTAAGCCATAAGAGTGAACTCTCTTTGTCTCATCACCGTAGCTAAGTGTTGAAACAGATTTAGGACACTCTCATAACCTAAAATACTAAAAAACTCAGAAAACCCAAAAATATTTCAGATTGGTATTCAAATCAATAAATGGTGGTGGAACCATAAAATTTTTTACCTCTATAAAAGCTAAAAAATTTCCACCTAGCGACTCCACACTCTACAACTCCTAAACTACCAAATGACTCCACTTGTTGAAGACTCTAAATTGTTTGAATAGACACAGTGACCTCTTTCCTAATTTACAAACATGATTCCAAGGATACAACGAAGATATGCCCCAATGAGTAGAGATCATATCCCTGGGTTTCCACACAAGATGCCCCATGTGAGTTGGGATGACAACCTGCCTGTTTTTAAAGGTGAAAATTTTGATAACCCATTGTTACATCTTATCAAATTTCACATACATGTATGGAGGTTAAAGGTTGAATGGCATGAAGACTACCTAATGAAAATTTTAATGTTAACATTAGAAGGAAAAGCTAGGGATTGGTATGAATGGTTGAAATCTGGTAGTTTGTTTTCTTTAAAGGACCTTGAATATGTATTTTATGAGAACTATAAAGGAAACACAACATCATTATCATGGGGTGAAATACATTATGATCCATCACAAAACATAACCCAACACATTATAGACAATGATGAGGATTTGGAAAAAATACATCCTGAAGATCTTTTGACAACCATTCATGAGTTTAATATCTTATTGAAAAATTATAAGAATATAGATGAATCAGTTGAGGAATAAATCAAACAAGAAATAAAGGACATTCCTCAAGATATTCCTGAAAACCCAAATAATGATTCATCATCCCTTATAGCTGAGGCTCAAGAAGACATCCAACCTCAAAATCAGTCTTCACAAGAGAAAGAGGGCAGCTGTATTTCTGTTTATGCTGAAAGAGAAATCTCTCCTTTGAAAGAATAAGAAATTGATCAAATACTAAAAAAACATCCAGCCTCTGAGCCTTCATTTGAACAAGATAATAATCAACACAATGCCTATCCTATAGAACAATACAATGGCACTCAAGATGGAGGGGATAATAGTGAAATTGAGGATAAATCTGAAACTAGTCCTCTTTGGAGTATTAATTTTGATGGGTCATGTAGTAAAACTAGTGCAGGTGTAGGAATATGGCTTTACAATATAGGAAACAATAATTCTGAAGCCCATTCATATAAATTGAATTTTCAATGCACAACTGACATAGTAGGGTATGAGGCACTCCTTTTAGATCTGCACTTATTGAAGAAATTAGGAGCCCAGAGGATAACAGTTCATGGAAATGTAGAATTGGTAATTAGGCAAGTGAATGAAGAATGCATGGTTAAACATCCCAGAATTAGATCCTATAAGGATGATGCCATGGATTTGTTAAAATATTTTAAAGAATTCCAACTTACCCTTGTTCCTAAAGACCAAAATAGTTTTTCCAGTGGATTAGCCCTTCTTGCTAGTACATGTCTGAGACCTTGGGAAAGAAAAAAATATACAATTCAAGAAAAATTCAGACCAGCTGTCCCAAACAATAAAAGGTACTGGCAAGTCTTTGGGGAAGAAAAACAAATACAATATTGTCCTTCTGAGGATATATTATCTTTTCAAGAGAAATACTTTCCCATTTGCTGATATCAATCTGTCATCCAAAGAACCTGAATTCACATTAGAAGCAAGCATAGAGTTGGAGAAAGAATAAATTTCAATGCTTGTTGATTTGCAAGTTAAGGATGATGATGCTTCCAAGGAACGTGTTGTAGGTGCAGTCCTCAAAGTTGATATCTTAGAGGCAAACAATCTACAAATTGTGGAGGGCCAAAAAGAAGAGAATTCTCATCTTTTCTTTGTTGATCCTATGGAAGAGTGTGTGGAGGCTCCAATTGGCTCAAATTCTCAAGCATGGATCCTTTGCAGGATCCAAAGACATAAAATGTTGTCACCTCCTATGACAGCCTTGATTTTAAAGACTAAGATTCAATATGTATCGTGGTTACCTCTGACTAGTAGCCAGTTTCTCTATTCCTTTTTGTCACTACTCAACTGGCTACATTGGCATTATTGTACCATATAAAGCAACAGAGATTTTCAAGTTAGATTAGGTTAGATAGGAATGTCAATAAAGCTCAGCCTTTGAGAATTTAGTTATTTTTTGATTTCTTCTTTCAAAGTTAGAAAAAGAAAAATACAAAAACAATAAAAAGAGAAAAGAGGGCAGAATGAAAACAAGAAAGGTACAGCCCCATACCAAAAAAGAGAAACAAAATCTGAAAGTGTGCAAACTCAAATTCCACTCCTAAAAATGCACTTCTAGTTAGTCATACAGCCTAATCATGACTAATTAGTTTTCAATTTACTGCTGATAGGTTAGTGAAAAAGATCAGCGAAACAACTCAATCTTGGCTTATCAGTAAGGTAGATTAGGATAGAAAAATGAAGGTTCAAACAAGCTCAAAATCTGAAGCTATGAATCTCAAAATAAGAATGGCTCTAATTAGATCAAATATTGAGCCAAATATAGAAAGAAAACTGGTTCTAAAAAGCTCAAAACTTTAACCAGGAAAGAAAGAGAAGACAACTCAAACAAAATAAAAACCAGAGCTGTAGAATAATGAAGGATATTTTTGATTTCCAGATCTTAAGCCTTCACTATTTTTTTTTTTACTTTTCTACAAATTTAGTTTATGTGCAGTTTGTTTTTATGCCATAGATCATAGCAAGTCAGTCTGCTTAATCCTAGCTTGGCTGCTTTTTAAATTTCTGTTTTAGAAAATAGAGAATAAAGTCTATCAGACAATCTAATCCTGACAGATAGTAGTGGGGTAGAGAAGTTTATGAACTCAACTGTTTAAACTGAGTTCATGGAGAAATAAGAGTAGAATTAGACTAGGTTTATGCTTTCAAAAGAATAAAATGTTGATGAAAAGGTTTGCAAGTCCAAATGCACCTTCTGAAGAAAAAATGTTAGGAAGTAGGTTTTGTAGGTAGTTGTTTGGGGAAGAATTTTTGTACTGATATCGATGTTCTAATCATATTTCAAGTAGTTGATCAGAGAACAAGAAAATTTTGTAAAAAATGCAAGATATGATCTACATTTCAGAGATGAATTTCTGTGGTTCTTGACATCTCCAAGGAGCTACCATCCCAAGTTGGAGTCGCTGTTAGCCACCTATAAAAATTTGTCTTACCAAATGGTGGCTAAATCTTTTTAGCCTTCAAGAAACAATTCATGTCCTAATTGTGAGTTCTTGAAGTCTTAGGATGTCCTTTATCCTTGGAATTAATCTTCACTACTGTTTCACTTTAAAGCCCTCAAATACCTTGTTGTTTACCAGAAAAGAAAAACTGCTCATGAGGCTCCTTTTTCCCTCATTACACTTCTCCATTTCATTCTCCATATTCATCCATAAAGACCTTCATTTAACTTCTAAACCATTCCAAAACCCTTTTTAAACCTTATGTCCCCCTTTCATTTGGTTTAAAACAACCCTTTTTTCCTTATCGAAACCCCCGAAAACCCTTCAAAAACCTTTATTTTGGCCTAAAAAAACCTTCATTTTTCTATAAAGGCCTTAAGCCCCTTTTTGGCCTTAAGCACCAGCCCCTTTTCTGCATATGACCCATGCTGTGACCGGGCGTGAAGTGCTCATCACATCACAAAACATATTTTACTTGTTTTTCATGGTTATTTGCCTCTCGCCAATGCGATCACGCGATCAATTCTCCACCGTTGATCTGATCTGCTACGCCCAGATCTAATGGCCCATATTTCTCCCTGTTCCAAAACCTGCCATTCGTCCTTTTTCTTCATCGTTAAATCTCCCCCATCGATTTGGTTTTCAGATCAACGGCTCTCGCACCATTGAAAATTGGCAATCGCATTTTTCCCTTTTGTTCTTTCCTTTCCCTCCTCCGATGCCAATCCCTCGATTTAATCTCAGCCGTTGAATCCACAAGAACCGACGGCTAAGATATCATCATGCTCTACCCATAGCCCTCTGACATCGCGCCCATTGATTAAATCTTGACTGTCGATCACCCTTCAGATCGGACGGCCCTCGCATAATCGCATACTACAAAGGCTTAGTCCCTTACCCTTTGACCTCCGCCGATGCGATGCTCTGATGAGATCTCCACCATTCATTTCCCCTAATCTAATGGCCCGTGCTTCATCGCAGGCTCCCTTCACCTTCCGCTGATTCCTTTTGCCGATTTAATCCTGATCGTTGATCTCTCATCCTGATCCAACATCAGTGTTTAATTACACATTGCAAATCCAAAGTCTCGTTCGCTTTTCACCTCCGATATGTGATTCCCAATTTAATCCTGACCGTTCATTCTGCCGGATCCAACGGTCTGCGCTTCATCGTAGTTTTTCCATCTTCCTGACCCTTCATCCACCATATTTAATCTCCATTTTTGATCTTCTCAAAATCCAACAGCCCATAATACTTATGTTTTTTAAACCCCGTCCCTCTCTTTCTCCCCCATGGACAAATCTCGGCTGTCGATCCTCATGATTCGACGGCTCCCATCGATCCTCCTTTCTGCCTGTTCCCTTTCCCTTCATTTCTTCATATCTTCTTCTTCTCTTAAATCCAACCATCCATCAAAGAAATATAACGATTGGGACTTAACCCGATAGCCCATTGCACCTGTCCACTACGCGCCAATTTTGTTGATGTCACCATGGACCCCGCATACACTATTACCGCACAGCTCTTCATCCATCGTGCTCAACCCGTGTTGTTGGATCTGCTACCCATCATCCAATGACTCAAATTGCATATTGTGTAATTTTTCACCCTGCTTCCCAGTGCACTACTTCCGCGCGAAATAGGTGGTTTTCATTTTCCACGTGTCATTCATTGTATGGAATCGCATTTTTTTGGTGAATACCACCTACCCCCCCAGAGCCCACACGAAAAACACTCCCGTTTTTCCGCTATACCATTGCCCTCCTCAAATAACATTTGCGCTTTTAATCTTGGCCGTTGATCTCTGAGATCGAACAGCCCACGTTATATCATGACCCAATTCGTTTTCCTTCATCCGTTCTTCCAAACGATTTCATAGGACGATCTCCACCATTGATTATCCTAATCCAACAGTTCCTATTCGTTGTCGTGCCCAAACTCCATTTTCACCTGGTTAGCTATTCTGCCAGGGTTTTCCTCCCTTTTTTCCCCTGCATCCACGTTCTTCCTCACTGCTACTCCACCCTCACGACCCTCTGAAGCAGGCTTAACCAAATTCCACAGGATTTTATAATCAGTTTGTGTGTTTTGCAGGGTTTTAAATGGTGGTTGCTCTGTATTTCCACAGTCACATTCAAGTGACATTTTCGTCCCAGAATGAGAATTTTGTGGCTTAAAACCAATGAAGAAAGGGAGCTTCAGGTTCTCAAATCCAAGTTTAAATGAATTGGATCACGATCCAGGGGTTAACAGAGACCCTCCAATAGCAGAAAGCCACCTGTATAAACAAAACAAACAAAGTGTATCAGTAATGAAGATTTAATGTTAAAGGATGATTAAAGCCAAAGCCTAAAAATCAGATTTTTAATCCTCAGGTTTAAAGAAACAAAGACAGTATCAAAGAAAAAAGACCCGAAGCAAAGATCAAGGGTAGTTAAGCCTAAAACACAAACCGAAAGCAAATTAAAAGTGTTTTAAGGTTAAACATAAATTTATATCAGTCAAAGGAAGCCTCCACTGCCACATCAAAGGCTAAAATATCCTTTCAAATACCAAAGCACCACCTATAACTTCAATTAATCAAAAGAAGGCATAGTTATTTCCTTAGTTAGTGATATTTTGTTTAAAGACAGCTAGAGTTATTGCCAGCCTGCCTAAAGAGTTTTAAATTCAACAAAATCTACCAAGTAGCTAAAAACTTAATGAAAACCAATTAATACATGGAAAAAGATCATAGATCTTCTCTGTTGAGCCCCTCAAAGGCCGAGAAGCACAAACTCTGCATTAATTGAACAGTTAGACCCTTGTTACACTCCACCTCCTCATTCTTCTATAGATATTTCCGTGGAAGATTGTATAGAGGTTGGTCTCTGGATATCTGTTGCATGTAAATAGTTTTCTAAAGCTGCTAAAGCCCTATTCGTAATTGAAGATACATAAGCTGAGATGAGAAGTTTGAAGCTATAGAAACCTACTGGACTTGATGATTGTAATTGGTTTGAACATCAAATACAAATAGTTATTTTATGGGATCCTGTTCTATGTCAATGGCAATGAGTTTCTCACTGTAATTGTTATTTTTCTTTATGTTTCAATTCTGTCCACTTTTCTCTGATAAAGAACATCAAATATAGAGCTAGGATTTACTCTTACAAAGTACCCTACTCTCACTGATAAGCTTTATCTTTATGTTTTCCTCCTTTGTTTATTTAAGAATCATTTAATACAGTCCAAACAGTTAAGGAATGCTGGTGATCCCATGTCTTACTGTCTAAACTTTAAACATTGTTCTTGAATGATATTTTCATTACATGCTAAGTAGAGTTGGACTAGGAAAGTTTATGGTTTTCCCTGTCTTCTAGTTCTTTCTCCAAAGGTTGTTTGAAAGTTTCCCTAAGAGTATGTTAAAAGTAGGCTAGTTTCAAAGTACTTACCTAATCTTAAACTACTTTTATGTTTATCATGAATGTTTTCCTTTTGAATACGCTGAAAGTAGGCTAAGTTAAAATTATTTTCTTGATCTTAAGCTATTATAAGTGTTTTAAATGTTTTCTATCGATATTACATCAAAATCAGGATAGTTTAAAAGTACTTACCTAATCTTAGATTACTTTTGTGTCTTTTCTTAAGTGCATGCCAAAAGCAGGATAGTTTCAAAGTACTTACTTGATCTTAGGCTACTCTTTGTTCCTTCATTTTTTTGATTTCCCTCACTCCATTTCTTATTGTTCCATTCCATAAAATCAACTTAAAGATATCCTTTGACATAGATGACTTGCCCCATGGACCACTCTTGAACATTGCTGTTTCAATTAAATCCTCTTATGACTCCATAGCCCAATGGATTAAAGCTGCTTCTCGCCTATCTTATTAGCTGAACGATTCTCCCACTTATTTACACCTTCACCCTTCATATAGACTTCCTTCACCTTCATCATATCTTTGCCCAACCAAAACCAAACAAAACCCTTGTGCTTCATACCTAGCCTAATATCACATTCCAAAACCTTAAAAGATAAATCAATCTTTACACTTATAGAGAGATCCCTCTCTGGATTCACGAGGGCTAGATCTTAGAATCCCAAAGTGGTTTTTGATGTAGTCTCTGCGGTGTTTAGTCTTGTCACTCTGACAAATTACAGAGACCTAACAGGTTCTATATTTTTCCGTGCATCCTTAGAAGCATGAAAAAAATTGATGAACCAAATATCTTGAAGTGTGCCACATCTGGTTTCTTACCTAAAAAGTCTTCTTCTACTGTACTCATCTTATGAATCCAATGAGGACTCTTGTTCTTCACATATACCATTGCGTTGCATTCTTCAGCCCAAAAGTGCAATGGTAGGCCCTGAGCACGTCACATCACCCGTGAAGCTCCCACAATAATTTTTTTATTTCTTTACGAAACTCCATTTTGTTGTGGGTTATGGGGTGTTATTTACTCCCATTGAATTCTTTTTGATGCACATATGTTCTTCAAATCCTTTGACACATATTATCCACCGTTATCGCTACTGAGATCCTTCACTTTCCTACCTGTGTATTTCTCAGCAAGTGCTTTAAATTCACAAAAAAATGAAAACATCTGGCCTTTCTTCTAAATGAATAATATCCAACACTTATGTCGGCTTGGGGGATCCTGAACCAGGTTCAAATTTATTGCGTAACCAACAAACCCTCCAAATATTGGCCCTTTCGGCAATGACCTACTTGTGCATATCAAAGTCTCACTTGAAGCATTATGGGGGGGCGTTGGAACCAAGTTTCCACACCCATAGGAAGAATTTGACGTGGTGGCCCTAAACAGAATTGTAAAAGAACTTATCACAGATAATAAGCATATGTGCACATAAATAGGTCAAAAAACTATTAGGTCAACCTCATCGCAGATTCAAGCAATTGTGCATAAACAAATGATAGAATCACGTATCTTCACAGATTATTCCAACATGCAGTAGATATATATATTTGTGTGCAGTAATAGATACACTTGAGAAAATCTATTCATCAACAATATACTTCATTCATAATACATTTAATTCATTCGTGCAGATGCATTTGGTCATAACCAAAATTAAAAGCGTAGTCACAGAACTAATTCCGATCTTAAAGCAATCAACATAACAAATTCGCAGTAATCAAATAGATAACACATCAATCACATAACACATTTTATTGTGCCAAAATATTATTTTCATTAATATATCCAATCATTTCAAAACATTCATAGTTCCCTTAAAATTACCCTTCCGCGCACACAGCCAGCGGAGTGCGCACACAGCCAGGACTAGGTCTCCGTACACATAACTAGGAGGTGCCTTTCTACCCCAAAACCCAAACTTGGACTGAAATCCTTACAAAAATTTCATCAACATAAGAATGATATTAACTACTTTACTTAACTCGATCTATCTATATTTATATCAACTTAGCATGTAGATACTATGGTCTCAAACCATGGTTTGAGAATCATAGTTTTCCCTTAAAACCCATTTACATAAAATATTGACTTTGACCCACCCCAAATCCCCTCTTACTCTTCCACGCAGTGCGCATAAAACTATATAAAAAAACTTTACTAAAATTAACCCTAGGGGACCCCACTCCAATAGGCCCCCAACAAAAACTCATGACTCGTCTGTAGTCACTGTGGGGTGGACTCCTTCATTTCTGCCTTGAGCACGAAGACAAAGGTATTCAGTGGAAATACCACTTCAACACTCTGTGTAGCATATCCCTACACTTCTTTCACTAGCTTCTTAGTCATCGGCACTTCAGCTACAAGATCAGTGTTGCGTTGGGTCTGTTGAAGGCTCTTTAAGGCTCTATCCAATGTCTGAGATAGCTGTAGGTCTTCCTTGGTCCACGACTATATCCTTGCTTCCAATAAGTGCTCATGGAAACACAGGTCCTCTATCTTTGTCTGAATAATGCGACCCTCCTGTAGGCGGGCAAGGCATTGTGTGATCACCAAGGTTGCACCTCCATCCTTATGTCTATGAATTTCTACTCCTTGATGCCCAACGCATTCCATAACTATTGTACCATCAAGTCATTCTGAATCAAAGTCCAGACACCCATGGCCTTATATAATAATTGGCTGCACTCTGTAACTACGATGATGATGCTGACTGTTGCTGCCTTTACCTCTGTAGCACGCTAAGCTTTGACTTCCAGAGGTGTTTATGGCTGCAAATTCATCTGAAAATATGTAATTTGTTGCTCAAACTTTGCTCTAACCATCTACACCTTGTTGTGCGATGCCTTCAGCATAGCAGCCAACCCTTCCAATTTTCTACTAGAGCAGCTGAGGTAGGGACCACTGGAACATCGCTACATACGTTATCACTTTTGATTCTAGGGTGACATGCCGAGACTCAGCTATGTGACACACTTCTTCTGCTGAATGTTGTTTCTGCTGCAATGTAATATCCATATTTCAGGAATTTTTGCAATATGTTCCAGAGGGACGTTGTATAAGGAATATAATGCAAAAATAATATGGAAGGAGACTTGGATCCCTTAGTTAACACATCATGCATTACACTTCTAGAATTTGAGCTCAAATAAATCCCTCAAGGTGGGTTAAACAGATCTCCCACACCTTGGTATCTTAGAAAAGTGTTCAAAGAGAGAACTACAACATTATATGAACATAATCATTAAACTCTGCAAATATGAACATGTCAATAAAGGGAATATAATGCATCCATCATTTTCATTAATATATCAGCAAAAATATACAGAAATAACTTGAGGGACAAGCCACTCAAGCAGTGAGAATCAATCTCCAATGATTAGAACATGAAATACATGAGATGCTATAGTTACACAAAATGCCGGAGAGCAGTGACTGCACAGTATATATAAGTGTAGCTGCTGCTTTAGATGTGCATACATGGAATATGGCTTAAATATACAAATAATTCCCAAGAGTAGAAGAATGGGCTCCAATACAAGACTTCTAGCCAATCTAGGAGAGATTGCTAGAAATGTCGGAGAATGTACAATGTGACAATTAACTTGTCACTATAACTGAATCAAAATATTAAATGAGGCTGTAGAAGATCTGAAATAATGATTCCCTCCTCTGATAGTGTATCTAATCAAAAGGCTGATCCCTTTACTCATAAACAACCCCTCCTAAT
This sequence comes from Pinus albicaulis, assembly GCA_034641835.2. NCBI lineage: Eukaryota > Viridiplantae > Streptophyta > Pinopsida > Pinales > Pinaceae > Pinus > Pinus albicaulis. The sequence goes on from CM076584.1 coordinate 187,973,879, forward strand.
GAGCTCAATTTACCCTCCCAGCAACTTCCTGCAAAAATAACGCAGATCTAGCTGGAGACTGTGCTGTGAGGGAAGATGGGTGGTTGGCCTGATGCCAATGATATAGAAATATGCATGGGATTCCTCCTCACTAATCCTCTAATAGATAGCCAATCCCTCCACTGAAAAACAAGCCAAGGAATGACTCAAAAGATCCTCTGTTGCTGCACCCTGCAGCACAAAGTTATCCCGCTCCAGGAATAACGTTGTGACTGAAGGAGGTAGCTTTGGCCAAAAGCTGGAATGAGGAAATGTAGCTCTAGAACCTCTCCTTCTATGAGGATGAGGTAGGGATTCCCGACCGGGAACACCCTTGTGCTATGCAGCACTGCACTCTTGCTAAATAGCAAGAGGAGCATAGTCTCAACACACCCCAACAAACAATAATCAATCATGAATAACAATGGCTCTCCTCCTCTTCATATATAGCAAGTGCTCCTCTCCACCTTGGGTTCCATCCACATGTGCTTTCCAACTCATGCAAGTGATCGTCCTCTAAAACTGTGTAGGCCATCAAGACAGTGCATGTGGACTTGGTCAAAATGACTATATCAAGCATGATCCAATCCCGTCCACACCATGTGGTGCTCAAATCAGCTGATTTATTCTTCCTCCTTTCACATGAGGAGTGTTATTCTTCCTCCTTAAGGATTATGAGGCCTTCTTACCCTCTTTATTTACCGATCTAGGATAAAATCAACTTTAATATTCAATTTAGATAAAATCTAAATTTTGGGAATATTATAGTCCTCCCCCTTCAAAACATTGCTTGTCCTCAAGCAGCTGCAAGGTAGAGAAAAATCCTCCCCCCCTTTCAACTTGTGGCCTCCTCATCAATATATTCCACCATGGTTCATCATAAAATGCAATAAATCTGTCCTCCGTGAATCCCTCCAAGTGTATCAAATAGAAGTGTGCATCATGAGGCAAAGAGAGATGTAAGTAGGAATCTTCTTTTTTTTCAATGGCCTCCTCAATGTAGGATTGATGAGAAACATGGGAAGTATTATTCCCAATTAGTGACTCCTTCACCCATGCAATCATCCAAATGAAATGAGCCATCCTAGGTATCTCATCCAAGAAATCCTCAACCCCAGATCTATGCAATGTGTTGAGGCTGAATGGAGAGTTTAGATTTTTCCTTCCAAGTGGTTTCTCCTCCGTTTATGATAAGTGTGAGGAGGTTGCTGATATTGGTCTAAAATTTCATGGCCTCCAAAATTGGCCCAAGCCTCCCCACAAAATGAATCAACCATGAAGTGCCCCCTCCAACAACGCACCTTCTCCCAATGGCTCCTCCTACATGAAGGGAAAAGGAGTGATGTGGAAATCATGGTGTGCCCATTGTTTCTCCTGAAACATACAACATGTGAAAAGGGGAGAATCATACTCCCAATGGGCATCCTAAACTCCAATCCCACTCTCCAAGAAAATATTCCCATGAGCATAAACATATCAGAAATATATGGAAGCAAAAGACAATGAAAACAAGCTACCAAATGACAACTGGAGAGTGAGTCATAGTTCCACCAATGGAACCAGCGCAGTGCACTCCTTGCCTGCATCAAAACAAGTAATAAAAAGTTCTTTAATAGTGATCCAAGTGGGTATTGGTAGTCACCCACCTATTCCACTTGGGGCCCCACCATTGTCTCTTTCAGTTTTTCAGTTTCGACACAAATTACTATTTTTAGTAGTTTTTCGGGTCTTGAACTTTCGAAGCCGTTTTGAGGCCCTAAACGACGTTTTTTGGGCATTGTTTGTCTAGAGAATATGATTGTGTTCCAAAAATTATATTCATGGTGACATTTTTAGTCCTTGGATAGATCTTTCTAATTATGTATCATGTGTGTCAAACGGAGATAGTATGCTGAAGTTACGTCCTCGGGAAGTTGAAACACCAATTTACCCAAACGGGGCCCATTGTTTTGGCGCTTCATCTCCTAGGGTTAGGTTTTTGGATGTTTAGAGTTCTCCATTGTTTCTCCATAATAAATAGGCCCTAGAGCCTCATTTTAACACAGTTCAGAGGTCTGTAGCCACCACATCTCTTCTCAGAGATTCGCTACCAGCACCCTAGCTATTTTATTTCCATTATGTTTGTAAGCATATATATGTTATTTGATATTAATGAAATAAAGCCTTATTTACACTGCATCTCTCTGTTTATGGTTATTTCTGTATTCTGTTGCGTTCTTTCATAAATCCGGATCAACCAGCCACTTGTTTTCTACCACAATCATCCCATAAGATGTGAACATGAATGTACAATGTGGTGTCAATGGTGCACACCAAGAGTCATGTGGCTTCCCACACAAACCACCATTAAGGTAGAAAAAATAAATGCTACAAGTAGCTACAAGTACATCATACAATATGCAAGAAGGGATGTTCCTCCTTGGTACAATATGCTGCTCATATAAAGTAAAGAATTACAAAGCACAATGTGAAATTATACCTTCTCTACTATGTACTTGAGGCCTTGAGCTGAAATGGCTCAACTGAAAAAGCTCCCTCACTCCGAATGAGTAGGAAGGTGGTTGTGACATCATCTCAATCACCATCTGGGCTATTCATCTCTCCATATGCTGATATATGTCCCACTGGATGCCCTCCCAAGTGAACTCCTCTAACACAGCAAGATATGCATGAAGGTGCGTAGCTAGGAAGTCCTCATGTGGTGCATGTAATAGTTTCTCCTTGAGACTAGAAGCCCTAGTCAAGAAGATTTTTCCATAGCAATAGATGACCACATCATCCACCACGTATATGTCCTCTTCATTCGGGTCATCAAGAATCATGCATGCACCAAGATCCTTCGAGTACTCTACCAAGAGCTGAGATCTCCAATACGGATCAATCCTCCTCAGAGACAGTGCTGGTGATCTAGCATGTGAAGCTCCCCTCATGTTGTTTCCTACTACTTTGACATCCCCCATGCCAAATTTACCCTCCAAAATGCTGCCATGCCCATCATGCAGTTGCTCATGCTCCAATAGTAATGGTGACCTTTGGAGGTTGGCCTCCCATGACAAGTTGTCATCCAAAAGGGATCTCCCAAGTTGGTCCAAAGTAGGCATGAGTGGCCTCCATCCACTCCCATGTGTGAAAGATTCCTTCCTCAAAGGAAGTATCCTCTGTCTCCCCAAATCTGTGGAGCATTCATCCTACATCATGAAGATGTTATCCTCCATCCCTGCAGCAATCTCTGTCAGCGCAATATGGGTAGTGAGAGTGGGTGATGCTGAAAATGAGAGACTGCTTCCCTCCTCCTTGAGCCTATCCCAAACTCTCTGCACTGTGCTGGACTCCTCCAAATTCTTCACCTCTCTGGAATCCGAGAGTGGTGAACTACATTGCAAGATGTCTCTCACGAACTCTAGATCAGGGGGCCTCCCAGGTGGAATGCCTCCATATAGTGAGACATCTAGTTCAGAAGTGGAATGTATATATGAGTGGACTGATTTTTCCCTCTCTCCAATACATAGTACAGTCTCCTTCTCTTGTGAAAAAACTCCCTATAATAGATAAGGATGTATCATCCCTTGATGTTGATCCTTCTCTTCCTCCTCCATCTCACAATCCCCAAAAACTGTTGCATATGGCTCCAGAATTGTGCCTTGGTTCCCACATGTTGAATCATTTGGAACTCCTTGTAAAGATACAAGGGCTCCTCTAATGGAAGAAATGGCTCCCCTTTCACCTCCATGTGGTGATGGATCTCCTCCCAATGGGACAATGCTGTTAGATCTCCTATGCTCATCCTCCCCATCAATAATTGATAATACCTCATCATCAAGGAGAGACCCTAGATCTTGATCATGTCTTGAAGGAAGTACCTCCATGTATTCAAAATTGGAAGAGGGCCCTTCACACAATGGGGATCTTGCCCTTAGCAAGCCATCATACATGTTTTCATCCCCTTCAGAAATATGGAATGGAGTTTGTTTCATGGTTCCCTCCAATGCATGAAAAGTGTTTGAGGTTTTGATATATGATGTTTCATAGTGATTTTTATCAAATTCCCTCACCAATCCCTTAGTGAATTCATCATATGATTTTACATTTGCATGATAATATGAAACATAATTTTCAAACCACCAACCATGAGCCATACCTTTGATTTGCAGTGCTGCTCCTCCAATGGCCTCATCTTCTTCCTCCATTCTCCCTGTAGTGAAAGTGGGAAATGAACTGCACTGTGGATCTACATGTGTGGTTGAATGCCCACACCCATCATGATAATATCTAGGACTTTCTTCATCTTCATACCCTCTTAGAAACTTTTTTCAATTCTCCCTTTCTATCTCCTTGAGATCTTCTATGATAGCTTCCATAGTTTGGAAAAGAAGCGGGGAGATATCTTCTTCCGTCATTACTCATTTCTTGTTTCCTTTGTAGAACTCCTCTTCTATGTGAGGAGCTTCTCCTTTTAATGGCATATTATCTTGGATGCACAGGCTGAGCCAAGATTGATGCTTTGATACCACTGTAATATCCCTTTTTCAGGAATTTCTGCAATATGGTCCAGAGGGACGCTGTATAAGGAAGATAATGCAAAAATAAGATGGAAGGGGACTTGGATCCCTTATTTAACACATCATGCATTACACTTCCAGAATTTGAGCTCAAAGAAATCCCTCAAGGTGGGTTAAACATATCTCCCACACCTTGGTATCTCAGAAAAGTGCTCAAAGAGAGAGCTACAGAAATATATGAACATAATCATTAAACTCTGCAAATATAAACATGTCAATAAAGGGAATATAATGCAGCCATCATTTTCATTAATATATCAACAACAATATACAGAAATAACTTGAGGGACAAGCCACTCAAGTAGTGGGAATCAATCTCCAATGATTAGAACATGAAATGCATGAGATGCTACAGTTACACAAAATTCCGGAGAGCAGTGACTATGTAGTATATATATAAGTGTATTTGCTGCTGTATATGTGAATACATGGAATATGGCTGAAATATACAAATAAATTCCGAAGAGTAGAAGAATGGGCTCCAATACAAGATTTCTAGCCAATATAGGAGAGATTGCTAGAAATGTCGAAGAATGTACAATGTGACAATTAACTTGTCATTGCAACTGAATCAAAATATGAAATGAGGCTGTAGCAGATCTGAAATAATGATGCCCTCCTCTGATAGTGTATCTAAGAAAAAGGTTGATCCCTTTACTCAGAAACAACCCCTCCTGATGAGCTCAAATGACCCTCCCAGCAACTGCCTGCAAAGATAATGCAGATCTAACTGGAGACTACGCTGTGAGGGAAGATGGGTGGTTGGCCTGATGCCACTGATATGGAAATATGCTCGGGAGTCCTCCTCACTGATCCTCCAATATATAGCCAAGCCCTCCACTGAAAAACAAACCAAGGAATGACTCAAGAGATCCTCTGTTGCTGCACCCTGCAGCACAAAGTTATCCTACTCCAGGAATAACGCTATGATTGAAGGAGGTAGCTTTGGCCAAAAGATGGAATGAGGAAATTTAGCTCTAGAACCTCTCCTTCCCTGAGGATGAGGCAGGGATTCCCGACCGGGAACACCCTTGTGCTATGCAACACTACACTCTTGCTAAACAGCAAGAGGAGTGTAGTCTCAATAGACCCCAGCAAATAATAATCAAGCATGAATAACAATGGCTCTCCTCCTCTTTATATATAGCAAGTGCTCCTCTCCACCATGGGTCCCATCCACATGTGCCTTCCAACTCATGCAATTTATCCTCCTCTAAAACTACGTAGTCCATCAAGGAGATACATTGTATCTAGACAGTGCATGTGGACTTGGTCAAAATGACTAGATCAAGCATGATCCAATCCTGTCCACACCATGTGGTGCTCAAATCAGCTAATTTATTCTTCCTCCTTTCATATGAGGAGTGTTATTCTTACTCCTTAAGGATTATGGGGCCTTCTTATTTCCTTTATTTACCGATCTAGGATAAAATCAACTATAATATTCAATTTAGATAAAATCTAAATTTTGGGAATATTACATGCAACTCAAATGCTTGTTGTTGCAACTCAGTGGAAGTGTGGTAAGAATAGGCTTCTCAGAACTGTAGCTCATCCACAATCATGTTGTGGACCATGTGGATCTTTCCTGTAGGTAGCACGACCATATCAATATTAATTTCTCCACAGGCTCGAAGTTGCGTGCGCATAATCGACGACTCTACGCGAATGGTAGGCTCATGGATCTGGATGAGGTGACTCTCCCCCATCAAAGGCAAAAATGTGTTGAGAAACTACGTGCTAGTAGTAGGCATGCTTTCTTGCATCTAGGTCGCTTGGGCCACACTTGCTTGTATCAGGCTTTATTGAACCTTCATTTCTTGGATTCTACTCTGCACGCCTTCGAGCATAGCCTTGTACTGCACTTCCAAGTTAGTCCACATGTCTTCAATCACAGACGTCACTATGTTTTATATTACATTCAAATCATCCTCTTCCAGCATAAGATATTCTTCTCTGGTTGTTTTCGACCCCTTTATCTTATTTCTCAGACCTCCCACGACCAGAGATCTCTGCTTTGTCCCTTTGGCGATCTGTGTTTCAACTTTCTCAGCAGTCTGAGCCTCGGTCTCCTTGGGCACTGCACCGTTCTTTTCAGGTGCAATGTCTTTCTCTAGGTCGATGGTATCGCCGGTTGTGGTTAGCATAGCCTCTGCTCCAATGCTTTTGTCTATTGTCTGTGTACCTATTCAGGGCTTGGTAGGCCTCCTAGGAATGGATGTAGATGCACCCTCCATGGTGCGTGGCCCCAACCAAGCTGGCTATCACTTTGAAATTGTCTTTGGTCACCAAATAGGGAACTTGTACTAGATGCCCTCAACGAAGCCCTTTTTTTGTATGGGGATTTTGTGGGAAGTCACTTTAAATTCAACGATCAACTTGTATTTCTCGTACAAGGTTGGAGACAACCTTTGCTTGGGTTGAATGGTTTGAAATATCGCAACATCAAAAAGGATCCAAAATATTTATTCTCTATGATGTGCATAGGGATTGAAAAATTCCAGAGCATGGAATACCACATGGCTGCACACATATTGGGCTCAATATTCGGGAATTGTGTTTCTTCCAACATCTTCTAGCTGATGAGAACAATCAACAATAATAGCCAGGCGTAACAAAATTTATTCTCGTCTTCTTGTGATTCACGCAAATTCTCCAAAAATTCTCTATAGAGGTATTTGGCCTAATTATATTGTATGCCCTTCTCACATTTCCCAGCGAGTGCAATGACTTGTGCAGGGACTTCCTTTGGTCTACACTTCATCATCATTTTACATGCTAGGATGAGGGTGTCGAATCGTACAACCGGGTCATTAATCTCACTCACCATAAACCCATGACTGTGGCGTGTGACCTGATAGTCATTCTTAATCTTCTCCATAACTCTATTCTCCTTGCCTTTGCCTCCAAAATCTACCACGGGATCTGTGCCTAGATTAGGAAAGTTAGAGATCCAATTGATCAATGCGACATTGATGGGGATGTGCTCTCCCAACCCCAAAAAATCATCGTGGATAAGCGCGAGAAACTAGTGCATGAAGATGTCATTGATCGAGTTTCACCCAAAATGTGGGATCTGCAGCAAATTTAACAGCCTTGCCTTGTGTAGGCCCAATACCCAATGCTTTAGCTCAACGCGCACAATACCCCCCTCCTAAGAAAATTGGTGATAGTATCTCTCACGTGTGAGCTCTTGAAGCTTGTTTTCATCTACAAGGTCTCAGTTCTCCATTTTTAGTAGCGGCACTTTGGCGAACATATCACCATCCATTAGGACATTTTCTAGGATCAAGGGCATGTTGATGTATGCCTGCACTTTGTCTAGGTCCTTCAGGACCTTCACTGAAGCTTTACACGGTGCGACATAGGTCGGAAACCACGAGATGGGGGGAATTTCCACCACATCCTCCTCTTCCATAACAGTCTCAGGAAACTCTACCATGTGTTTCTTCTGACGCTCAACTACACTGGAGTGTGGCTTTGGGGTCTTCTCTCTTGGGGATTTGCAGGACCCTAAGGTCGGTCACTTCTTTGTTTTAGCTGGTGCAGGGGTCTCAGCAGCCTGTGCAGCGAGATCCTCTCCTGGACGGCTGGATGTCATACTTGGTGGAATAACATGCCCTAAACCTCTACAACGCAACTCCTCCTCAAACACCAGATCAAGATCAGACACAGACTGCAAATAAATGCTAGAAATCAAAGAGCTCAAGGCACAAAAATCACATATAAGTAAAAGGTAACTAATGTGACCCCTTCGGTTATATTTATAGCTTAGGTGTGTCTCAAATGACCCCTTGTGCATTTGTAATATCCCATAATGGGAACTGTCAGCAACGCATGATTGGAAAATGCATTTTCCAGGAATGGCTACTACAGGATTTGAAACCAGAACTTGGATCCCTTAGATCTGAGTATCTAAGTCCTAAATCCAAGATGATATCAAAAACAAATCCTCCTAGCTGGGTTAAATAGATCTCCCACGCCTAGTTTTCTTGAAAAATGCCCCAAAAGGGACTGCAACAACAATAAACAATTCTGCTCAGAAAATAATGCAGTTCCACTGAAGCAAAGAAGTAGGCTGATATGGAGTTTCAAATATCGGATGTATAACATCAAATAAAATTTACATTACAGCCCATACAGGAAAAATCCTCAGAAATGAGGTGCTACAACCATAAGATAACTCTGCATAAACCTGACAGCGTTATTTTAATGGGCTGAAGCAGTATTTTATTAACACTCAGATCTATAGAGGATCTATACATAAAAATATAGATCTAATTCAGATCTATGTACAAGAAAATCTCATCTATGCATTCCCCTTGGGGTTTTGTGCAAAACATGAAGCACAGAGAGTAGATCTGAGATCTAGAGTTGCAGATCTGCAGAAATATTGAGAAATTCCTAAATCATATGATATAACAGCAATTCATATCTGAAACAAACATGGATTGGATGGTCAATCCATGGATCACCACAGTGAGAGGAATAATCCTAACGCCGAAGATATCTCTTCCAAAATGCAGACAAAACACCTTCCAACTGCAAACTTTCAAATAATGCAGTTCAAGGATAGAAACTGCATTGTAGGCTCTGAGAATGATTTGGCCTGATGCCAAGGTCTATATATAAAGCTCCAATGATCTAGGACACTCTTGCCAATGGGATAACAGACTTCCCAGTGAAAAGAGAGGCTATATATGCATAGATCTGAGTAGATATATCTCCCACTTGTTGTAACTCACAAGGACAACCCAACCCTTCTCAGGATCAGTGCTATAAGTGTAAGGTGAAGCTTGGCCCAATTCTGATAGTGGAAAAGACAAACATAACTCCTCCAAGAGTTTCTCTCAGAAGGAGGTGGGATTACTGACTAGGAACACCCAAGTGCTAAGCAGCACTATTCTCAGCTAAACAGCTAGAGAATGAGAAATTTCTAAGCAGAAAAATTCTTCTATAATAATATCTTCAACAACCCCTTCATATTTCTCTCCTCTTCCTTTTATAAGATTGGAGTCTTGTCAAACTCTAAACCACTTCATTAGTTTAGCCCTTTTCACATGTAGAACCTCCATCTAGAACTGCGTTGTGACTCAAGGAGGTTCAATGCATCTAGACTACGCTGTAGATATGGTCATGGTTGACTTGGTCAAGTGATCAACCTCTTTCACACTCAAGTGTGTTTTATAAAATGGCCTAGATTTAGCCATGTTCACATTGGGCATTGATTTATTTTGTTATTTTTTAGGAGTTTTACATGTCCTCCTTTACATTTTATTCATCAACATGAAATGCAAAACAAAACAAGGCCAAATAGAATATTCCCATTAGCTTGGGCTAATTGGGAATATTACAGTCCTCCACTCCAAGATGTTGCTTGCCCTCAAGCAACTGATAAGGTGAGTGCTGCAAAATCTCTCCTTCTTCTCTTATGGCCCCCTCATCCAATAGTCTCCACCATTGCTTCAGATTTTCTGCAATAGTTTTGTCTTCCAAAGGTCCCTCCCCAATGTGCAAGTTGGCCTTTGGTGAATAAACCCAATGGTTCTCATCATGAAGGAATGGAAGGTCTATGTGGAAACCTTCTTGCTGATCCATGGCCTCCTCAAGATAGAGGTGATGACAATCATGGGGAATTTCGTCATCCATGAAAGACTCCCATCTCCATGCTATCATCCAAATGAAGTGGATCACCTCCTATCTTGGCAATCCATAGAAAAAATCCTCCCCGATACTTATGATAGGTATGTCCCAAACAATCATATGGCTCACTTTACAAAGAAACAAGTGGTCTATCATGGTGGCCATACAATATCCCATGCTCCCCTTAGAACATGTAGTGCAGAAAATGTAGGAAATTCCTTTCCCCAAGGACACATATAACATATGTGTCGCTCCTTCAACCATGCCCCCAAAAAATATAAGAACATATTCAGCATATGGGATCATAATCAAGGTCATGCTAGCTACCATATGCAATAAAGGAGAAGGACAATGGTCCCTCATGTGCAACCATCGCAGTTTTACTCCTAAATTCCTTAGGATACGATATACAAGTGTTTTCCCCAACAGTTGTTTGCTACCTCATCCTCCTTGCATGCTTGGAGAAGATGTATGATGGTTGGTGTTGATGAATCACATCATGAATAGTACATCATCTCTCCAAGATCTCCCAAGGAATGGCCAACATCACCATTGTTCATGGTCCAAAGTGGCTCATGAAGCCCATAAGAAAAGGTGCCCCCTATTGGAGCCAAGAACTGCACATGAGTGTTATGAAAATGCAAGTATACAATAAATACATCATGAAGTTCAACAATACAATTTTTATCATACACTTGTTTCAAATCAGCCAAGTAGCTCATGGATGAGCTCCCTATCACACTCAATGAATAAGGAGGTGGTAATGATAACTCTTCCCAAGAGTTATGTTCCTCCTCAACCAGAAAATGATCCATGCAATTCCTCATATAAGAGTGCACATCCTCTTTGAGGTTCTCCCACATGAATCCATCTAAGATAGTATGATATGCTTTAATGAAACCAGTGGGTTTTGAAAGCAATATTTCATAGGCTGCATTAAGTAGTTTCTCCTTAAGCTTGGAGTCTCTAGCCAAATATATCTGATCATGGGAATAAATGACACCCTCGACTACATTATACCTCCCATATATCATTTTCCCATCAAGAACCTTACATGTGAAAAGGTCCTTGGAATATTCCATCAAAAGTTGGGAATCCCAATTTGGATCTAGGCTCCCCAACAATGACAACATTGTAGAAATCTGCAATGCAACCCCTGCCATAGCATGGCTCTCCTCCTTGACATGCTTGATGTCAAAGTCACATGTTGGAGTACTACCAACTTCATTTTTCTTCCTCCTTTGCAGCTGATCTTTCTCAAGACAAGATTGAAGTAGATGGAATTCAACCTCCCCTTGGAAAGTCCTTGTCTTCCAAAACTTCCTCAATGTAGCCCATGCATGCAAGAGTGTTGATATCCTCTTGTCATGTTCAAAAATCTCCTTTGTGAAATAAAATATCATTGGTTTCCCCAAAGATATGGAGTTTCCACATGACATCATGTCGATGCCATCATAGACTTCTGAATTCTCCTTTTTCAGCACAAATAACTGAGAGGGAGATAGCAATGTCCAATTCAAAAAATTGTTGATCTCTCTTCTGAATCCATGAAATATTCTCTACGTTGTGCTAATTTCTCCCAAAGCTCCCTCCTTAGGCAAGTAATCACATGCTGCCCATAGTTGATAGAACACTTTAGTATTCCTCCCATCAGGAGGTCTTCCCAGTGGAATGCCTCCATGTAAAGAGACATCAAGGCATGGAGCAGGATGTGTATATGTATGGAAAGATTTGTCCTTGCCTTCCTTGCACGGATCCTCCTACCTCCTGTGTGCATCACACTTCTGAAACAGAGAAGGGTATATGCTCCCCGTCAAGTGATGCTTGCCCTCCTTTTGTCCTTCTTCTTTCTTCAAGATCTCACCATTCGATGGTGATGGCACATGATGCACATGGATTGTGCCACAATCTCCATACATGAGATTCTTTGGAACTTCTTGCAAGAGTGAAAAATTTTCTCTCCTTGAAGTCATTTCCTCTTATTCCTCTCTATGGAGATCTATATGTGCCCTTGTCTTGACTACGCTGACATCCTCAGCCTCCTCTTCCTTGATATTGCAAGACCCTTTGAAGTTCAAGTGATTCTCTCCCTTTGGCACACCTCCTCCCTTCCTCTTCATGAAGAAGTTACTAACAGAATGTTGTAGATTTGGTGATATGGTTGAGTTCTCATATACATGAGATGAGGACTTAGAACTTTCCTCATGTATAGATCTTGCAGATCTTGTTGAGGATCTTCCTGCTTTTCCCTCTTCATTTCTTTGATGTCTTTTCTGATACCTTGCAGAGCTTGAGATAGAAGTTTTGCGAACCTATTTTCTCCAGACAATAAGGTTTTGCTCTAGTTTCTCTTGCATATCTTCTCCTCCCCATGAGAAGTCTCCATAATGCTTGAAGCTCACAGGCTGAGCCAAGAAAGTTGCTTTGTTACCACTGTAATATCCCGGAATGGGAACTATCAGCAAGGCATGACTGGAAAATGCATTTTCTAGGAATGGATGCTAAAAGATTTGAAACCAGCACTTGGATCCCTTAGATCTAAGTATCTAACTCCTAAATCCAAGAGGATATCAAAAACAAATCCTCCTTGCTGGGTTAAACAGATCTCCCACACCTAGTTTTCTTGAAAAATGCCCCAAAAGGGATTGCGGGAAAAATAAACAATTCTACTCAAAAAATAGTGCAGTTCCACTGAAGAAAAGAAGTAGGATGATATGGAGGTTCAAATTTTATATGTATAATAGAAAATAAGATCTACATTACAGCCCATACATTGTACGAGAGAAATTATAAGACTATACAGGAAAAATCCTTAGAAATGAGGTGCTACAACCACAAGAGAGCTCTGCATAAACCTGACAACGTTATTTTAATGGGCTGAAGTAGTAGTTTATTCACACTCAGATCTAGAGCATATCTATACATAAAATGATAGATCTAATTCAGATTTTTGTACAAGAAAAGCTCATCTATACATTCCCCTTGTGGTTTTGTGCGAAACATGAAGCACAGAGAGTAGATCTGAGATCTAGAGTTGCAGATCTGCAGAAATATTCAGAAATTCTTGAATCATATGATAGAACAGTAGATCATATTTGAAAAAAACATGGATTGGATGGCCAATCCATGGATCACCATAGTGAGAGGAATAATCCTAACACCGAAGATCTCTCTTCCAAAATGCAGACAAAACACCCTACAACTGCAAACTTGCAAATAACACAGTTCAGGGAAAGAAATTGTGTTGTAGGATCTGAGAATGATTTTTCCTGATGCCAGGGTCTAGATCTGAATCTCCAATGATCTAGTACACTCTTTCTAATGGGATAGCAGACTTTCCCAGTGAAAAGAGAGGCTATATATGCATAGATCTGAGTAGATTTATCTCCCACTTGCTGCAACTCACAAGGACAACCCAACCCTTCTCATGATTAGCGTTGTAATTGTAAGGTGAAGCTTGGACCAAGCCTGATAGTGGACAAGACAAACAAAACTCCTCCAAGAGCTGCTCTAGGAAGGAGGTGGGATTCTCGACCAAGAACACCCAAGTGCTAAGAAACACTATTCTTAGCTAAACATCTAGAGAATGAGAAATTTCTAAGCAGCCAAATTCTTCTATAATAATATCTTCAACAACCCCTTCATGTTGCTCTCCTCTTCCTTTTATAAGATTGGAGTCTTGTCAAACTCTAAACCACTTCATTAGTTTAGCCCTTTTCACATGTAGAACCTCCCAAAAAAAAGAGTACTACTGAAAGTGTGAAAGCCTAAATGCCACTACTTGTTTCAAAAAGTCTTGTTCATTCATATAGCCTAATCATGGCTAAATAAGTTTTCAATTTATTGCTGATAGGTTAGTGAAAGAGAGCTTGTCAAAGCATCTAAACTTGACTTGTCAGTAGGAATAGATTAGGAAGAAAAGATACTGATTCTCCATGCTCAAATCTGAGCCAAAGAGAAAAGATAGGGATGCCTAACAAATTCTGAATCATAGCCCTCAGGTTTTCTATTTTTTCATTATACAAAAATAACATTTGTGTGCAGCTTTTTCTTATGCCACAAACCCATGGCAAATCAGATTGCCTAATTCTAGTTTGATTATATTTTGAATTTCATGTCAGTAGAATAGAGAATAAAATTTGTCAAGCAACGTAATCTTGACAAATGATGAGACTAGGTAGAGAATAATAGATTTCATTAGCCTAATCTGAACTCTTGGAAATAATAAGGGTAGAAGTAGATAGCTTGTTTTTCTTTCAGAAGAACAAAATGTCAAGGGTTTGCTAATTCAAATGCACCCAAAGAAGATAAAATGTTAGGTAAGTATGATGGGTAGGTAGAGATGAGTTTGAAGCAAACATGCCTTTCAAATTATGTGATCATAGCTTCAAAAGGAAATCAGCAAATGAAGAAAGAAAATCTTCATAGTGCAAGTAAGACACTGGTCTTCAAAATCCAGAGATCTGAATGTTCTGGACACCTCCTGAAAAGGAGTTACCCTCCCCAAGTGGAGCCAATGTTAGTCATCAGTAATTTTTTCATGTTATATATGACTAAATACTTATCCTATATTCCTAGAAACAAAGTTCATGAACATTGTGAGTTCTAGAAATCTCACTGCCTTCATTATCCTTAAGATAAATTTTCACTATCTCCCTACTCTATCATGTCATAGTCAGCCTATCACTCACGCAAGATCCCTCATGGACTCACGCCTCTCATCTCTATCCCATTTTACCACCTATAGCCTTATTAATCTATTTTTTCCCTTTCCCATCCCTCCACTTTCCACCTAGGGTTTCCTATAGCCAACTCATTCCCATCACCTAGGGCTAGTTTTGCTTCAAACCATGTTTATGACCAAACAGAGATGAATTTGACAAAATTGAGAGAGTTTTTTGTTCATAACAGGTCCAAGAAGAAAAACCTCCTTCATTATTTACACAGGTATCATGGTTTGGGAGAAATGTCAAAAATACAGGTGTCACGGGAGAATTTCTGCACAGCTGGAGTGACCTTGGGAAAATCTGTTTTTCTCCCAGATGGAGTGTCCAAATGAATTTCTTGATGTATCCAAAGACAAATAGACTTACATATATTTCCAATGAGCTATCATGAGATCAATTGTGAATTTAGGAAGACATCCAAAAGTGGTCTTCACCAGCACTTTTCATTTCTGCACCATCACTCAGCACGTTTTTTACCACTCTTGGGAGAATCCACTTTTGAAAGGGAAAATCAACTCCAATTAGAGAAAAAAATGGCATATTTTGAAAACATACAGTCCAATATTTCCAACAAGCTATCACGGACCCAAATCCGACATTAGGAAGGTCATCAAAGCTTGGCTGCAAGTTGACTCTTTT
This sequence comes from Pinus albicaulis, assembly GCA_034641835.2. Lineage (NCBI taxonomy): Eukaryota > Viridiplantae > Streptophyta > Pinopsida > Pinales > Pinaceae > Pinus > Pinus albicaulis. The sequence goes on from CM076584.1 coordinate 187,989,465, forward strand.
TTTGGCGCTACGCAAATAAGTGGTGATGCACTAATGCAGAGGCTCCTCAAACAAGGAAATAAATTTCCCTAAGGATAAAATTCATCCTCTAAGTTTAATTCAAAGGGCTGCTAAAGATTCAAAGTTGGTAGGTGGCCTCTCCCCCTTGTCCTCCAAGAAATTTTTATAATTTGGTGTCTATGAAATTATAAAACCCTAGTTGTGCAAACCCTAAGTCTTAAATGCAAAGGGAGCCTCTGTTTTGACCTCCTTGAACAAACTAAAGGTATTTTTAGAGAGAATTAGTTAGGGTGTTTGCAAATTAATTTTCAAAAGAAGCCACCTTGAACTCTAAAAATAGTCATACACTTTCTTCCATATCACTCGTTTGTAAAGGTTGCCATCATCACCATCTTCGTTTTGCTCCTCCAAACCCTATTTGGTCCACAAACATCACCTGGCATCATGTCAGGGATAGATGACAGTGAGCAAAAAAGTGATATAAAGGAAGAGGATGCCAAGGCAGTCAAGACAGTGACCCCCACGGTGACCATGATGATAAGCTAAGTGAAGAAAATATTGAAGGTAATCATGATAGTCATGGTGAAAATGAGAAAAGTGATGAGGGTAATGATAAAAATGAATATCATAGCAGTGGAAAGGCAAGCAGCCCAAATGAAGACCAAGGTGAGAGTGAAAAAAGAAGCAAAGAAGGTAAAAGTGATAGAGGGCAAGTGCCTGTGAGGCCAAAACACTAAAAAGAGGAAAGGGAAAAGTAAACCTTGAAATCCTGCCTCAAGAGTTTCTACAGGCTTCTTAAAACCCATGAGGGATGTCTCCACCAAATCTGAGGGAATTCTAAGCATTTTTTGTTTTTTTGAAATTTTTGGTCTCTTTTGCGAAGCGCCTCTGGCACTACGCAAACACATGGAGCATCCCCAGGAGAAAAAAATTGCATTTTTTTATTTCTCTTAGCCTGCACATCATGCTGACCAAATTTCAGAAGTTTTGGAGCAGTTTTGACCCCTCAAAAGGTCAAAAAACCTCACTTTTTTGACCTTTCTGCCTCTGTTTTGGGACTGGTGCTGCACAAATGACCAGTCTTGGAATTTTGACATTTTTACTAGTTTATATGTGCTGGATCATGAAACCACAAGAATATTTAGAAATTATACTCTTCATTCTTTCCAACGAGCCATCACGAAGCCAAATCTGACATCGGGAAGTTGTCCAAAACTCGGTCACAAAAGACCCTATTTTCTGCTGAATGTGGCGCTATGCAAATGTAATGAATAGTGTGTTTTGGACCAAAATTCAACAAGACACACTCATTTATGGAAAAATGATATCTTTTAGTTTCTTGAGGCTATACAATCTAGAAATAGGTGCAAATAGTTATTATGGAATTTATTTGATAGGATATTATGTGCCTTGGGCCTTGCATGGTCTCTTGGCCATAAATTACATTTATGAGTTTTTTAGGGTTTCTAGAAGCCTCTTAAGGTTTCCACCTCCTCATTTTCTAAGTTAAATAGAGCATGATGACTTGTTTGTAAATGTTGGCATTTGATGAGTTTCATGAGTAATATATGGTTTTCATGAGCTTGGAGAAGAAATTGGTTTTGTGAAGTGGATGAATGGCTTGTTTGATTGGATGATGGAGAAGCTTGTTTGCAGGATTCCATAGCTTGGTGAATGGTGTTGTTTTCCTATTTTTTTCTATTGTTTTCTTTGTTATCATTATGTTTCATGCTTCTTAGTTGCAGTAGAACAGAGAAGTATAGGTTAAGAAATGCTCTTGGAAGCACCTTAGTCCTCTTGCCTTCTATTGCCTTGATGTTTTCTTTTGTTTGGGTCATAACTAAGGAATTTTTAACTACTCCTTAGCCTACCCTAAACTTGTTTTTTTCATGCATGGTTAGTGTTAGGTCTCCGTAGTTTGCAAGAGTGGCAAGTAAAAACGCTGCAGAGCCTACATCAAAACCAATTTGGAATCTGAGGACCTAGCCATCCTAGATTCAGAGAGGGATCTCTCTTTATATGTGTATCTCAAAGATGTTTCTTTATGCTTAAGTATGATTTTAGGCTAGTTATGAAGAACAAGGTTGTTTTTTTTTGTTTTGGTTGGGCAGTATAACATGAAGATGAAGGAATTTTTTATGAAGGGTGAAGGTGTAAGTAAATGAAGGAATGTTTCAGTCGATAAGACAAGCAAGGGACAACATCAATCCATTGGGCTATGGATTCATAATAGGATTTAATTGCACAGCAAGGTTCAAGAGTGGTCCATGGGGAAATTCATCTATGTCAGAGGATCTCTTTAAGTTGATTTTATGGAATGAAACAGTAAGAAATGAAGTGGAAGAAGTAAAACACATTGAGGAAAAAAAGAATAGTCTAAGATCAAGTAAGTACTTTTAAACTAGCTTGCTTTCAACATACTCTTAAGGAAAAACACAAAAGTAACCTAAGATCAGGTAAGTACTTTCAAACTAGCCTGCTTCTGATATACTTTCAAAGGAAAACATTTAAAAACAGAGAACAACTTAAGATCAAGTAAAGACTTTTAACTTAGCCTGCTTTCAACATATTCTCAAAGGAAAACATTCGTGACAAACATGAAAAGTAGTCTAAGATCAGGTAAGTAATTTTAAACTAGCATGCTTTCAACATACTCTTAAGGGAACTTTTCAAAGCAACTATTGAAGATGAACCAGAGGACAGGGCTAACCATAAAATTCTCTAGCTCAGCTTTAATAAGAATACTTCTCAAGAACATTTAAAGATAAAATCTCAAGTTGTACTCAGGAAATATGGGCCTACCAACACTTCACTGGTTATACTCTACTGAATTACCTTCAAATTAACAATCAGCAGAAAACATAAAGGACAAATATTTATCAGTGAGATTTAGGGTACTTCAGGAGTAAATCCTAATCTATATTTGATGTTCTTTATCAGAGAATAGTGGACAGAATGGAAACATAATGAAAAATGACAATTACAGTGAGAAAAACATCACCATTGACATAGACCAAGATCCCATAAATCAGCTATTTGTATTTGATGTTCAAACCAGTTACAATCTTCAAGTCCAGTGGGTCTCTACAGCTACAAACTTCTCATCTCATCTTATGTGTCTTCAATTACAAAACAGAGCTACAGAAGCTTCAAAAGATATTTACATACAACAGATATCTAGAGACTAACCGCTATATTGTCTTCTATAGAAGTATTTATAGAAGAAAAGAGGAGGTGGAGTGTAAGAAGGGTCCATTTGTTCAAGTAATATAGAGTAATGGCTTATTGACCTTTGGGAGGCCTAAGAGAGAAGATTGTGAATGCCCATCTCTGTTTGAATCAATTTTACATTAAGTTCCATCACCTTTAGTTGCTTTTTTTGACTTCGAGGGTTTTTGTTGGTAGGATGGCAGTTAATGTTGAGCTGTATTTTTAAAAATATCCCTGACTGTGCATTCATGGTGCCTTCTTTTGAGGAAATAAACCTGTAGGTGGCAGTTTTGGCTTTTATTGCCTTGATAATGTGGCATTCGGAGGCTCCTTGCCTGATTTTATGCTGATCTAGTGGCTTTAAACACTACTTAAGCCCTGATTTTGCTTTTAAGACTAATTATGCCTACATAATCCTTTCGGAGTCTTTAACCCTGATTCTGCTGACTGTGTTCACTATTATGGGCTTTTTCATCTACCTTTTCCCCTTTGCCTGCCTCAACTGTAGGTTTAAAATCCTTAATCCTTCTCTCTTTGATATTTAATTCCTGACACTATGTATAAACCCTTAAACTGCATGATCAAACCTTTTAATTCACTATATTTAGTCTTTTTAATTATTGATTAGATCTTCAGGTCTCTGGGGTTTTCCTTTAATCTCTAATCTTCAAGTTTAACCTTCACCGCTCTTCTTCTTTAACATGTACAAGCAGAGGGTTTAATGTTATGACCAGTGCTCAAATAGCACCGACTAGACCGTGGACTGAAACCCGGAAGCTTTTACCTTGCGTTGTTGGATTTTCAGGGGTCACGATCTCAGGCCCTGTCTCTTTATGAACCATAAGAGGCTTCTCGGCCTTGGAAACTGTTGTCAAACCTGCAAAAAACCACAAAACATTACATAAAATCCTGCGAGTTTGGGGAAAACTGCTTAGGAGGCTGGCAGAGTGGTGGAGCGGTGCGGAGGGGGTGAATATGCAAGCGAAAGGGTTTTGCGGAAAAAACCTGCAAAAAACAAGTTTAAATTTGAATATTGGAGTGAAAATGGGCAAAGGCGGTTTGGAAATACCGCAAGCGGTTATTGCGCGACAAATAGATGGTAAGTAGTTTAAATATGTTTGAACGTGATTCCACACACTACGCGACACCTGTCTTTTAGAAAACCTTCGATATCGCATGACTCTGGAGTGTTAAACTCCGGGTGCAAAAATTGTGCGATATGTCACCACAACCGTTGGATGAAGGGGTTGAGATTCGACAGTGCGGATGGAGCGCGATGAAAGAGTTGCTCAGTGAGTTGCTTAAGTGGAGGGAAGGTGTCATCGTAAGACTGGGGGAGCGATTTGTGAAGTGGAAGGTGGTTCCAGAGGGAGGTTAGGTGATGGAATAAATGATGACCGTCAAATCTAACGAATCGATGATGGAGATTCATTTGCTAGGGTGAATGAATGGCAAGATTTGGGTAGAGGAAGGATAGGGGAAGAGGCGCGATAGCCGTTGATATTTAAAGATCAACGGTTGGGATTACTTCGTAAAGTGTCAAGGCGGGGATAAAGGGAAAAGAGGAAAAGGGAGGAATGGAAAGGCGAGGGCTCCAGGGGTCAGGTATTTAGTGCGAGGTAATGGTCATGTGGAGGGGAGAGGTGACCAGGGGCTACAGGGAAGAGGGCTTATTGCATTGGGGGAAAATTTATAAAGAAAAAGTGGGTTTATAAAAAGAAAAGGTCGATGCGATGAAGCAGCTGAAATTTTTAGGCACTCGGTTGCAGGGCCAGGTTATATGGTGGAAGGGGCCGGGGGCTAAGCCGAAAAGGGGCTAAAGCTTGTGTGTTTTAAAAAAAGGAAAAATAAGTGGGTTTTTGTGTTTTCAACGGATTTTCTTGGGTTTTTTCTAGTTTTGATAGAGGGAAAGGAAGGGTATTTAAACCATAAACAAGGATTTCAATGATTTAAAGGGATTTTTTGAAGGTTTTTGAGGGGAAGGGAGGGAAAATGACAAAGATAAAAGGAGATTTTTCAGAGGAAAATGGAGGGTAAAAAGGGCCAAAATGAGTGAATGAAATGATGAAAAGGGGTTGTTTAGGGAATAGTTTTGAAGGGAACAACAGATTTCTTGTTGGATTTTTTGGAGGGAAAAGAAGTGAAGACTACTTGCTGAGTTTAAGCAGCACAAGAAGACTTCAAGAATGAGCAGTTTTACATGAAAACAATCTCTTTAAGGCTTAGGAATTATTTTTAGCCATCATTTGCTCTGAAAAATTATTACTAATGGCTAATAGTGGCTCCACTTGGGGATGGCATCTCCTTGGAGGTGTCAAGAATCTTCAGAAGTAAATCTCTAGGATGCAGACCTCTGCCTTTATCCATTGACAACCTTCTTCTTTGATCATGCATCTTTGAAAGATGATCAGTATTTATATCAAACAGAGTTATTTCCCAAACAACTACCTACACAGCCTACTTCCTAGCATTTTTTCTTCAGCAGGTGCATTTGGACTTGCAGACCTTGAACATCAACATTTTATTCTTTTTTGAAAATAGGAAAAACTAATCTAAGTCTACCTTTATTTCTTCCATGAGTTCAGATTAGACTGTTGAACTCATAAATCCTCTACCTAAGCTACTATCTACCAGGATTAGACTGTCTGGCAAATTTTATTCTCTATCTTCTAAAACAGAAATTTAAACATGATCAAATCAGGATTAAACTGTCTAATTTGCCATGGTGTCCATGGCTGTATGTACAAGGTGCACATAGAATTTATTTGCAGAAATTTGAAACAAAAACTATGAAGGCTTAAGATCTGAAAATCAAAAAAGCATCCTTCATTTTTCTTTCAACTCAAGTTTTGATTTTTTTGAGCTGTTCTTTCCTTTTCTTTTCTTTTTTGGTTCAGATTTTGATCAGATTAGAACCAATTCTTCTTCTATCATAATGTATTATACTGATAAGCCAGGTTTGAATAGTTTGGAAAATATTTTTCACTAATCTATCAGCAGAAAATTTAAATCTATCTTAGTCATGATTAGACTGTATGACTAAAATAGCAGTGTTAATTTTGGTAGTGGCATTTTAATCTTGGACACTTTCAGATTTTCTTTTCTTTTTGGTATGGGGTTGTACCTTTCTTGTTTTATTTCTGCCCTCTTTTTCTCTTTTATTGTTTTTTTATTTTTCTTTCTTCAAATTGAAAAACAGTGTTATGTACAATGAATAAAAATCATTGAAAGTAAAATATCAGTTAACTATAATAATGTTTGAGAACCCTGCCATTAACAGGACCTCCAAAGTATTCAGCTCCATCCAATTCTTGCAGAAAGAATGCATTGTTTCCAATAGCAGAGTGGATAATATAAGGGCCTTGCCATAATTTATCAAATTTTCCATGTTTGCCCTTATCTTCTCTTCTTGAATCCCATTTCAAAACTTTATCACCAATTTTGAAATCACTTGACTTGGTTCTTTTGTCAAACAACTTCTTGATGTTTTCTTGTAATTTTTGTGCTCTAATTTATACTTCCTCCCTCGTTTGCTGTAAATGTATTGTCTGGTTTATCCTTGTTGTTACATCATCATCTTCAGACTGCACTTCCTAGATCAGCTTCATGACTGTAACTCCCAAACTGGTTGGAAATATTGCATTAGTTCCATAAACTAGCTGTTAAGGAGACATCCAAATTGTAATTTTCCCAATTTTAGCCTCAAGCTAAAAGGGAACATTATAGTTGCATATTTTCATTTTGTTAACTAAAAGTGGGTAAAGTGACCCATTCATGCGATAAACAGGAATAAAATCCCTTACAATGTGAAAAGGGATCATCATGGAGCTGGATTTCACACCCTAATGTGTGAAAGGAGTTAAAATGCAAATGGACAAGGCCTAATTGACCAAGTCAAACTGCGTTGGCATGAGTCGGAGAGAACTAAGTGAGACAGCGCAGTTTTAGTGGATGAATATTCCATGGGGGAGGAAACTTCTAGAGGAAGGAAGGTGGAGGCTCCATTGAGTTTAAAAGAGGAGCAAGGCAACCCATTGAGATTATCTTAGATCATTTGATTATTTGTCTATTGCGACAAATTGCTGCCTCTTGCTGTTCAGCAGAGCTGCAGTGCCTTAGGGCACGAGGGAGTCTTGTTTAGGATTTCCTCTCCTTCTTGAGTAGGTCATGAAGGATTGCACTCATCCTCCATATTCCAGAATTCAGGCCATAGCATCAACCTACTCCATCAGCGCAGTATCTGTAGCAGATTATTGTGCAAAGTGTTGCAGGGTGTTGCTGGGAGGTTTCCTACAACACCATTTCGAGCTGATATTTCAGAGGAGGGAGGTTCTCTACTTCTGGGAGGTTAGTGAGGATTTTTCCTGAGTATATTCCACTATCATTGGTATTATGCCAACCACTACCATCAGTTACAGCGTAGACCCTCTCATAGACTACATTCTAGTTGGAGCACATTTGCAGTGAAGGTGTTGCAGACACTTCAGAGCGTGGGATCTTTGGTGTAGGGATTGTTAGCACCTGAATTGGACCCTAGGCTGCAAAAGGAAAATCAGGGTAACAACTAAACCACGCTCAGCCTTGTATCTAGCCCTACAAGGACAGGAATGGGCTCACTCCGTAAAATAATATTCAAAGGAATAAAATAAATGGACTAATATTAGGCTAGGTAAAATGATAGGGATAAAATGTTTAATAAAATGAATGAATGAATTTTAGGGATCTGTGGGATATAAAGGGACAGTTGAAACTGAGAATTAAATCAGGACACAGGATAATTCATGGGGAAAGATAGGCAGGAAACTTAGAAATATAATTTAATGAGGATGGGATGGAAAGACTGTTGAGGAGAGGAAAAGGACACAGCAATGGATCCTTTTCAAACAGAAGAAAAATACAGAGTATGAATGATTTCCCAAGGCAGAGCATATAGAATGGATTCTACCTTTCTATCTTGAAAGCATTCAAAAGGAAATGTTTATGGATGAATGGAATACATAACAATTCACATATGAAACAAAGAAGAAAAACAAATGCTAAGTCTCATACCACATGGATCCCACAAATCAGAGCTGCATCTCTTTATTAATTCCGGTCAAACTGTACAATGTAGTGCAGAGATGTTCTTCCACACTATTCCCCTATTACTCAGACTCAGACTCAAACTCACACTGCCTTACGAATGATTTAAAATTACATTAAATAGACTGAAATGTGGGAACATAGATCCACAAGAAAAGGGAGCTGTTTTAACAGCTGAAGAACTGAAATACAACCATAGCAAAGAAATACAACAATATGCCCCTAAAAATAAGAGACAACATTGCGTTTGACTACTTGGAGATTTTACTGTTAGGATGTATGAAAGAAAATAGGTAATCCGATGAACATATTTCCTATTTTGCTGCTTGCTGTAACAATCTTTGTTTTAAATAAGCTCTCAGCCCTTTGACTGTCGCTTTGCTTTCCACTATTTCTTTATTCTCTGACTTTTTAATAAAATACCATTGCAATAAAATAAATTGAACTTATGTCTTTCGTGAAGGGAAAATGTATTTTAAATGGGAAAAGGGAAGGGAAAAGAGGCGGGACCCATGTTATAATCGCAATCGCAAAGTCGTGGAGGTGGGACAGGATACCATTATAAATAGCGTGCCATTGCAATCAGCGATCGGGAATGGAGAATGCTATTTGAAACAAAACTTCCGATGTGATTAGGGTAAGGTCTGATGGGGCAATATACAATGGCGCGCAGGAATCCCTTTAGAATAAACGGAAAATGATCTTTTCACTTTATAAAAAAGGAATGAATGGTATTTATTAACAGGCGGAGGGCTAAAGTGGGACCAGAGTATCGAAGCAATCAGAATTAGGAGGTCGGAAAGGGAGTAACACATTACAAATATTGCGATGCAATGGGGAGAAAAGGCCTTTGTATAAATAAAACAAAGTTTATATTTAACAAAGACAAAGGGTCACATTATGGATGGGAGAAGGATTGAAATGGTGGGACCAAAGGGTATGAATCGCAATCGGAGATCGAAATTGGGAGAGGGGCGGAGTGATATATATGAAACTACCGATTGCGATGGTGCGATTGGATGTGGGTCGTCCGATTGGAATGGGAGATCAACGACTGAGGGATAATCGGGAGCGAGCCAATTGGCGGGAGTCAATCAGAGGAGGACGATCGGAGGCCCCGATCGTGATAGAGCGATTGAATACGGGCCGTCCGATCATCGATCGGATCAACGGTCAGGATCTCATCGGGCGGGGCCGATAGGAGGTTCTTATGAAATGTCACGATCAATTGCGTTGGAACTTTTCGCGATTGGCCGATCGGAGGGTCTTGCGATTGACTAGACATTGCGATTGCAATCGGGAAATAACTTTAAGACAGTGGGGTTTATAATATAAGTTTCAATTTATATTATAATGTTTCAAAAGCATGGAGGGGAAGTGGTTGGGATCGGCGGAAATTTACAATAAACTTTGATATTGTTTATTATATAGTTCTACAAGGTATGGTTGGGGAAGTGGTTTGGCATAAATTGCATTTATATTTAAGAGCTTTATAATGCGATTTTATAATCGAAAAGGGGAAAAGGGATTATTTAAAGGAATATTAAACTTTAATAATACAAAGTTTAAAGGGAAAAATGGAAAATAGGGGGTATATGAGGATATAGGGACTTTTACTTCACTTAAGCATAAATTTCAATCTAGAAGTTAGTTTTGAGAGTGCAGTATACCGTTGGAAAGCTCTTTCCGGGCTCCTTATGATGGATCTACTTGGAGGATGATTTGGCACTGAAAATGCTATGAAAAAATCTTCTGAAGGCAGGGACATCACTTTGCAGAGATAGCAGCTTCTGAATTGTGACTTATTACACATGATAATATAGAATTACATAATGAATGATAATAAAGGTAAAATATCACGTTTTCACCTCAAAACATAGTTTTGAGGTGAAAAATTACATCAAACTAAATAAAATGTCTCTTTGATCTTCCAGGTGTTGTGACTTTGTATTTATTGACTTTCTCATGACCTTGCTGATATTATTGACATTTGACTCATTAATTTGACCATGGTGAGACCCTAGAAACTAATGAGACCCAACCTATGACCTACTGATATGATTTTGCGAATGAAAGTGACTAATGGCTAAAGAAAAACCAGTAAGTACCACATGAGGGAAAACTAATAAAAAATTACTACCATCAATGAATCCATGACCTAGCGGAATGGTGAAATTGATTATTATGGGACTCCTAATATGAAAATGCAAAGAGTAACTTTGATCACTGATGGCAGTATGAGTAGACTAACACTAATAGGGATCAACCTTGCACTACAGATTTCCAAAGGAGAAGGTCTCTTCATCAGCTTCAGCCATTCAGCCTTCTCCATTCCATTCCATGTACTGAGTTGCTGCAGCTACCCAACAACTCTGGCATTTCAGTAGTTTTGCATATTTCAGCCAATCCTTCCAGGATTGACTAGAGGTAGTGATTGGGAGCTTAGATCTTCTCTCCCAATGTTGTATGAGCCATGTATATGCAGATCCATGATGTTCTTCACTCAGTACATCAGTCTCCCTTCTATGACTACATAGTCCCATCATGGGCATTCTGCTATAGAGAAGCACTTGTATTTTGGCATGTGTTTCATGGAAGGCTTCTTGCCTTATTCTTTTGAAATTCATTGTATTATCTTCTGGTGTTATTTTATAATAAAATGGATCAAGGGTTTTCATACATTTTGGCATAATTTTTTTCACTGCTATTTCTATTTTATGTCTTTATATTGCTGTAGCTACATTTTTGGGTTATCTTGCAAGATTCCCAATCTTGTTGTATTCCCTCTTGGGAATATTTTCCCTTGACAACACTTTATAGACAGAGTCTGATAGTGGGCCAGGAAGCCTCTGGAGCTCATCCTTCTTTATGAAGGTGAAAAATCCAGTAAATGCCCCTTTAGTCTATCTCTAGAATAGATTTTCTTGTCGATTGACAATGTTTCTAAAAAAGTAACATTACAGTGGTATTAGAGCATAATCTTGGCTCAGCCTGTGGATATTCAACCAAGATTCCATCTAAGAAGAAGAAGAAGACTCCACTTTGTCGAGAAGAGAAAAGGAGATGAGCTAGCCAAGCTTCTCCCTAAATCCACCTAGGGATTTCATGGGAGCCACGAGCAAAAGAGAAGGGAGAGATTTGAAGAATCTCCACAAGGGTTTGAAGCAGAAACAAACTCTAGGGTTTCTGATGAGGAATGTGAACATGCAGTCACATCCTTTGATGCACAGCGCAGTCACATGTGCAGCTTTATCATGGGAAAGATGGGAAAGAAGGGAAAGAAGGATAGGTGATCAAGAGGAAAACTCTTGGAGGTTTTCTGAGAAATTATGAGTCTCAAACTCCAGCATTCAGAGATCATCTCACTTTCATGGATTTTTGCAAGTCTAAGGTGAAGGGGAGCTAGCAGCAAGATATATTTTTTCTGTCTACTTTCAAAGGTTCACTTACATGTTCAGCCAAAGCATGGGTAGAGGAGTTGAAGACCATGTTGCAGCACCACAAAGTTTCCAAAGGAGATGCTATCAAATTTTCAGTGCTGCACTTAGAGGTAAAACCTATGCATAGTGGATATTTGAGTCATGTTCTTTAAAGGATGAAAATACTTCTTCCTATTTCAGATTCATTGAAACACTAATGGAAATATTTTTGGGAGGGGAAAATCTGAAACACACGCGGAGAAACAAACCTAGATCTTGCATGTAAAGGAAGGAAACATAAATTCAAATCCACTTCAGAGTATTGTTGAGAAGGCTGACATCTTGCAACACACCTTGTTGGAAACAAGGTATCCATCTCATATTCTTGCACAAGAGAGCATGGAGGTCTCTTTTTCAAAAAGGAGATCACATTTTGGAGAAGTTGCCCCTACATGTTGATAAGGAGGAGGGAAACTGCGATGATCTAGCTAAATTTGATCCAGTGCCTCATCCAGAGGAAAGAGGAGCTCTTGCTCCACATAGAGGGACTCTTGTGTCTTTGCACAAAATTCCCCAGGATCTCCCATGTAGAGATCAAGGCACAACTCATGATACACATGTGCCATTGTTGGTAGGGTGCAGAGCTATGGAGTTAGAAAAAGAGATAGGGAGGATGGTGAGCATCATGTGATGAGGAGCACATACCCCTATCTATTTTATGAGGTTGATGCACCAAAGATGATGATTGGATTGCGTAGTGGAAGCATGGAGGGTTTTCTCCATTCATACATTCAGTCATCTCTTAATGATGATGTCTCACTGCATGGAGACATTGTACCAAGGAGACCACTAGATCAGCAGAGGAGGTTGGATGCTCCACATTTGGGGGCCTCGAACCTTGATTTCAGGAGGGTGGAAACCTTTGGAGAGCCAGCACAGTGCAGAGAGTTGGGATAGACTCAAGGAGGAGGGAGACACTCTCTCTCATCAGTCATACTATGCTGACAGATCTTGTTGCAGGGATGGAGGATTTCATCTTCATGATGCAGGATTACTGCTCCATATATTCAGTGAGAGAGATGATACTTCCTTTGAGGAAGGAATCTTTCACGCATTGGAGTAGATGGAGGCCACTCATGCTTACATTTCCCAGGATCAAGAGATTCTTTGGAGGTGATAGTCTTTCATGGGAGGCACATTTTCAAAGAGCCCTATTTCTATTGGAGCATGAGCAGTTGCATGATGGGCATTGCATCATTTTTTAGGATGATTTTGGCATGAGGGGATGTCAAGGTAGTAGGCAATAGCATGATGGAGCGCCATATTGCAGAACACTAGCACTGTCTATGTGGAGGATTGATCCAGGATGGAGGACTCAGCTTGTGTTGAGTATTCCCTAGGATCTTGGTGCATGCATGATTTTGATGACCAGGAGGGAGATGACAGATACATGGTTGGTGACATGGTCATCTATTGTTATGGCAGGATCTTCTTGACTAGAGTTTCTAGACTCAAGGAGAGATTATTGCATGCTGCACATTAGGATTTCCTAGCTATGCACTTGGATGCATACTTTTAATGGATAGAGGAGCTCATTTGGGAGGGCATTCAGCATGACCTATATTAGCATATGGATAGATGTAGAGCCCGGTTTTTTTTGGAGAGTTTGGCACAACCATTCCCTTAGTCATTGGAGGAGAGGGAGAGCATTCAGATGAGCCATTTCAGCTCAAGGTCTCAAGTACATTGTAGAGAAGGTATCATTTTCCATTTTTTACCTCTCTAATTCATATGAGCAACCTATTGTCTCAAGGAGGATCATCCCTTCTTGCATTTGATATGATTTACTTGTAACTACTTGTAGCCTTGATTGTGGCTAATTTTGTGATGGTTGTTGGGGAAGCCACATGCTTCTTGGTGTGCACCATTGGCACAAATTTGTATTTTGATGATTCCATATTGTGAGGAGTTTGTGGCAGCAAACAAGTGGCTAGTTCAACACTTGTTACTTTTGATTTTGAGGAAGGCCAAGGAGGCACTGCACAGGTTCCATGAGTGGGATTTGGAACCACTCTCCGGTTGTCATTTGACAATTTGTTGCTATTACATATTTCTCATTATGTATTTCTAATTTTGTGTATCTACTGAGGAGAATTATTTGGAGAGAATTATATGTACAGCCCATTGGGAGCAAGATTCTCCCCTTTATACATGTTTTAGGTTGCAGGAGACACCATGGGCAAACCATGATTGCCACATTGCTACTTGTAGCTTCTTGTGGGAGGGACCACTTGGAGAATTTGCAGAGGCATTTCATGGCTGATTTTCTTAATGGGGTAGCTTGGGACATAATATTTCAGCCAAAGGTTAGAGGCAGCCCCATGAACACTTAAATGGAGAGGGGACCATCTTGAGAAGCACAAGCACACTCTCCATTCAGCCCCAACACATTGCAGAAACCTGGGGTTGAGATTTTTCATTTGGATGATAGCATGGATGAGAAGAACATCATTGGGAGCAGACTTATCCCATGCATATCATCAATCCTACCTTAAGGAGGCCACATTCCAGTAGGGAGGATTCCACTACACCTTTTATATTTCCATGAGGAGCATCATTTCAGTTGCATACTTGGGAGAGAGCATTGGAGGGCAGATTTATCGCAGCATATTTGAGCAGTGGTGGGACCATGGATGAGGAGGAAGAATTTTTTTCTCTCTATGCAGTTGCTCGAGGACAAGAAACATGTGGGAGGGGAGGACTGTAATGTTCCCAATTTTAGCCTCAAGCTAAAATGGAACATTATAGTTGGATATTTTCATTTTATTAAATAAAAGTGGGTAAAGTGACCCATTCATGCAATAAACATGAATAAAATCCCTTAAAATGTGAAAAGGGATCATCATAGAGCTGGATTTCACACCCTCATGTGTAAAAGGAGTTAAAATGCAAATGGACAAGGCCTAATTGACCAAGTCAAACTGCGTTGGCATGAGTTGGAGAGCACTAAGTGGGACAACGCAGTTTTAGTGGAGGAATATTCCATGGGGGAGGAAACTTATAGAGGAAGGAAGGTGGAGGCTCTGTTGAGTTTAAAAGAGGATTAAGGCAGCCCATTGAAATTATCTTAGATCATTTGATTATTTGTCTATTGAGACAAATTGCAGCCTCTTGTTGTTCAGCAGAGCTACAGTGCCATAGGGCACGAGGGAGTCTTGTTTAGGATTTCTTATCCTTCTTGAGTAGCTCATGAAGTATTGCACTCATCCTCCATATTTCGGCATTCAGGCCATAGCATCAGCCTACTCCATCAGTACAGTATCTGTAGTAGATTATTGTGCAAAGTGTTGCAGGGTGTTGCTGGGAGGTTTCCTACAACACCATTTCGAGCTGATCTTTCAGAGGAGGGAGGTTCTCTACTTCTGGGAGGTTAGTGAGGATGGTTTCCGAGTATATTCCAATATCATTGGCAGAAGGCTAACCACTACCATCAGTTACAGTGCAGACCCTCTCATAGACTGCGTTCTAGTTGGAGCACATTTGCAGTGAGGGTGTTGCAGACACTTCAGAGGGTGGGATCTTTGGTGTAGGGATCAGCCTTGCACTACAGATTTCCAAAGGATAAAGGCTCTTCATCAGATTTATCCATTCATCCTTCTCCATTCCATTCCATTTATTGAGTTGCTGCAGCTACCCAGCAACTCTAGCATTTTAGCAGTTTTGCATATTTCAGCCAATCCTTCCAGGATTGACTAGAGGTAGTGACTGGGAGCTTAGATATTCTCTCCTAATGATGTATGAGCCATGTATATGCATATCCATGATGTTCTTCACTCAGTACAGCAGTATCCCTTCTATGATTGCATAGTCCCTATTCATGGGCATTCTGCTATAGAGCAGCACTTGTATTTGGCATGTGTTTCATGGAAGGCTTCTTGCCTTATTCTTTTGACATTAATTGTATTATCTGCTGCTATTATTTTATAATAAAATGGCTCAAGGTTTTTCATAAATTTTGGCATAATTTTGTTCACTGCTATTTCCAGTTTATGTCTTTATATTGCTGTAGCTGCATTTTTGGGTTATCTTGCAAGATTCCCAATCTTGTTGTATTCCCTCTTGGGAATATTTTCCCTTGACAACACTCTATAGACAGAGTCTGATAGTGGGCCAGGAAGCCTCTTGAGCTCATCCTTCTTTATGAAGGTGACAAATCCAATAAATTCCCCTTCAGTCTATCTCTGGAATATATTTTCTTGTTGATTGACAATGTTTCTGAAAAAGGAACATTACAGTGGTTTCAGAGCATAATCTTAGCTCAGCCTGTGGATCTTTAGCCAAGATGCCATCTAAGAAGAAGAAGAAGACTCTACTTTGTGGAGAAGAGAAAAGGAGATGAGATAGCCAAGCTTCTCCCTAAATCCACCTAGGGCTTTCATGGGAGCCACGAGCAAAAGAGAAGGGAGAGATTTGAAGAATCTCCACAAGGGTTTGAAGCAAAAACAAACTCTAGGGTTTCTGATGAGGAATTTGAACATGCTGTCACATCCTTTGATGCACAACACAGTCACATGTGCAGCATTTACATGGGAAAGATGGGAAAGAAGGAGAGGTGATCAAGAGGAAAACTCTTAGAGGTTTTCTGAGAAATTATGAGTCTCAAACTCCGACATTCAGAGATCATCTCACTTTCATGGATTTTTGCAAGTCTAAGGTGAAGGGGAGCCAGTAGAAAGATCGATTTGTTCTATCTACTTTTGGAGGTTCACCTACATGTTCAACCAAAGCATGGGTAGAGGAGCTGAAGACCATGTTGCAACAGCACAAAGTTTCCAAAGGAGATGCTATCAAATTTGCAGCACTGCACTTAGAGGTAAAACCTATGCATGGTGGATATTTGAGTCATGTTCTTTAAAGGATGCAAATACTTCTTCCTATTTCAGATTCATTGAAGCAGTAATGGAAAGATTTTTGGTGGTGGAAAATCTGAAACACATGCGGAGAAACAAACCTAGATCTTGCATGTAAAGGAAGGAAACATAAACTCTGATCCACTTCAGAGCATTGCTGAGAAGGATGACATCTTGCAACACACCTTGTTGGAAGCAAGGTATCCATCTCATATTCTTGCACAAGAGAGCATGGAGGTCTCTTTTTCAAAAAGGAGATCACATTTTGGAGAATTTTCCCCTACATGTTGATAAGGAGGAGGGCAACTACGATGATCTAGCTAGAGTTGATCCAGTGCCTCATGCAGAGGAAAGAGGAGCTCTTGCTCCACATAGAGGGATTCTTGTGTCTTTGGAAGAAATTCCCCAGGATCTCCCATGTAGAGATCAAGGCACAACTCATGATACACATGTGCCATTTTTGGTGGGATGCAGAGCTATGGAGTTAGAAGAAGAGATAGGGAGGATGGTCAGCATCATGTGATGAGGAGAACACACCCTTGTCTATTTTATGAGGTTGATGCACCAAAGATGATGATTGGATTATGCAGTGGAAGCATGGAGGGTTTTCTCCATTCATACATTCAGTCATCTCTTGATGATGATGTCTCACTGCATGTAGACATTGTACCAAGGAGACCACTAGATCAGCAGAGGAGGTTGGATGCTCCACATTTGGGGGCCTCACACCTTGATTTTAGGAGGGTGGAAACCTTGGGAGAGCCAGCACAATGCAGAAAGTTGGGATAGACTCAAGGAGGAGGGCGACACTCTCTCTCATCATTCATACTGCGCTGATCTATCTAGAGTTGATCCAGTGCCTCATGCAAAGGAAAAAGGAGCTCTTGCTCCACATAGAGGGATTATTGTGTCTTTGCAAGAAATTCCCCAGAATCTCCCATGTAGAGATCAAGGCACAACTCATGATACACATGTGCCATTGTTGGTAGGGTGCAGATATATGGAGTTAGAAGAAGAGATAGGGAGAATGGTCAGCATCATGTGATGAGGAGCACACACCCCTATCTGTTTTATGAGGTTGATGCACCAAAGATGATGATTGGATTGCGCAATGGAAGCATGGAGGGTTTTCTCCATTCATACATTCAGTCATCTCTTGATGATGATGTCTCACTGCATGGAGACATTGTACCAAGGAGACCACTATATTAGCAGAGGAGGTTGGATGCTCCACATTTGGGGGCCTCACACCTTGATTTCAGGAGGGTGGAAACCTTGGGAGAGCCTCTCCTCTTGTGATAGATCTTGTTGCAGGGATGGAGGATTTCATATTCATGATGCAGGATGACTACTTCATATATTTAGTGAGAGATATGATACTTCCTTTGAGGAAGGACTCTTTCATGCATTGGAGTAGATGGAGGACACTCATGCTTACATTGCCCAGGATCGGGAGATTCTTTGGAGGTGATAGTCTTTCATGGGAGGCACATTTTCAAAGAGCCCTATTTCTATTGGAGCATGAGAAGCTGCATGATGGGCATTGTAGCATTTTGGAGGATGAATTTGGCATGAGGGGATGTCAAGGTAGCAGGCAGTAGCGTGATGGAGCACCATATTGTAGAACACCAACGATGTCTATGTGGAGGATTGATCCAGGATGGAGGACTCAACTTGGGTTGAGTATTCCCTAGGATCTTGGTGCATGCATGATTTTGATGACCAGGAGGGAGATGGCAGATACATGGTTGATGACATGGTCATCTATTGTTATGGCAGGATCTTCTTGACTAGAGTTTCTAGACTCAAGGAGAGATTATTGCATGCTGCACATGAGGATTTCCTAGCTACGCACTTGGATGCATACTTTGATTGGCTAGAGGAGTTCACTTGGGAGTGCATTCAACATGACCTACATCAGCATATGGATAGATGTAGAGCTCGGGTTTTTTTGGAGAGGTTGGCACAACCATTCCCTTACTCATTGGAGGAGAGGGAGAGCATTCAGATGAGCCATTTTAGCTCAAGGTCTCAAGTACATGGTAGAGAAGGTATCATTTCCAATTTTGTACCTCTTTACTTCATATGAGTAGCCTATTGTCTCAAGGAGGATCATCCCTTCTTGCATTTGATATGATGTACTTGCAGCTACATGTAGCCTTGATTGTGGGTAATTTTGTGATGGTTGTTGGGGAAGCCACATCCTTCTTGGTGTGCACCATTGGCACCAATTTGTATTTTGATGATTCCATATTGTGAGGAGTTTGTGGAAGAAAACAAGTGGCTAGTTCAACACTTGTTACTTTTGATTTTGAGGCAGGCCAAGGAGGCACTGCGCAGGTTCCATGAGTGGGATTTGGAACCACTCTCTGGTTGTCATTTGACAACTTGTTTCTATTGCTTATTGCTCCTTATGTATTTCTGATGTTGTGTATCTATTGAGGAGAATTAATTGGAGAGAATTGTATGTACAGCCTTTTGGGAGCAATATTCTCCCCATTATACATGTTTTATGTTGTAGGAGACACCATGGGAAAACCGTGATTGCCACATTGCTACTTGTAGCTTCTTATGGGAGGGACCACTTGCAGAATTTGCAAAGGCATTTCATTGTTGATTTTATTAATGGGGTAGCTTGGGCCATACTATTTCAGCCCAAGGGTAGAGGCAGCCCCATGATCACTCAAATGGAGAGGGGACCATCTTGAGAAGCACAAGCACACTCTCCATTCAGCCCCAACACATTGCAGAAACCGGGGGTTGAGATTTTTCATTTTGATGATAGCATGGATGAGAAGAACATCATTGGGAGTAGACTTATCCCATGCATATCATCACTCCTACCTTAAGGAGGCCACATTCCGGTAGGGAGGATTCCACTACACCTTCTATCTTTCCATGAGGAGCATCATTTCAGTTGCATACTTGGGAGAGAGCATTGGAGGGCATATTTATTGCAGCATATTTGAGCAGTGGTGGGACCATGGATGAGGAGACCACAAGAGGAGAAGGAGGAGGAATTTTGTTCTCTCTATTCAGTTGCTTGATCACAAGCAACATGTGGGAGGGGAGGACTATAATGTTCCCAATTTTAGCCTCAAGCTAAAATGGAACATTATAGTTGCATATTTTCATTTTGTTAAATAAAAGTGGGTAAAGTGACCCATTCATGCAATAAACAGGAATAAAATCCCTTACAATGTGAAAAGGGATCGTCATGGGGCTATATTTCACACCTTCATGTGTGAAAGGGGTTAAAATGCAAATGGACAAAGCCTAATTGACCAAGTCAAACTACGTTGGCATGAGTTGGAGAGCACTAAGTGGGACAGCGTAGTTTTAGTGGAGGAATATTCCATGGGGGAGGAAACTTCTAGAGGAAGGAAGGTGGAGGATCCATTGATTTTAAAAGAGGAGCAAGTCAGCCCATTGAGATTATCTTAGATCATTTGATTATTTTTCTATTGAGACAAATTGCTGCCTCTTGCTATTCAGCAGAACTGCAATGCCTTAGGGCACGAGGGGGTCCTATTTAGGATTTCCTCTCCTTCTTGAGAATCTCATGAAGGATTCCACTCATCCTCCATATTCCGGTGTTTAGGACATAGCATCATCCTACTCCATCAGCAGAGTATCTATAGCAGATTATTGTGCAAAGTGTTGTAGGGTGTTGCTGGGAGGTTTCCTACAACACCATTTCGAGCTGATCTTTCAGAGGAGGGAGGTTCTCTACTTTCAGGAGGTTAGTGAGGATGGTTCCTGAGTATATTCCACTATCATTGGCAAGAGGCCAACCACTACCATCAGTTACAGTGCAGACCCTCTCATAGACTATGTTCTAGTTTGAGCACATTTGCAGTGAGGGTGTTGCAGACACTTCAGAGGGTGGGATATTTGGTGTAGGGATCAGCCTTGCACTACAGATTTCCAAAGGATAAGGGCTCTTCATAAGCTTCAACCATTCATCCTTCTCCATTCCATTCCATGTATTGAGTTGTTGCAGCTATCCAGCAACTCTGGCATTTCAGCAGTTTTGCATATTTCAGCCAATCCTTCCATGATTGACTAGAGGTAGTGATTGGGAGTGTTAGCCCCCCTATGAAATTTTTGACAAGCAAACAGGGGGCTAAGATGTTGTTGAGCCTTCAAGGAATGCATTTCCCTTGAAAACACATCATCCTTGAAGCCTCCTTGTGCCTTTTTTCCTTTGATAAAATCCCCCCTGCTGATTTCCCTTATAAAGCCTCTCTGTTTGTGAAGAAATACCCAAGGGCCTCCCTTTTTCCCTCTTATTTCACCCCCACTTAGCCTCTTTTTATATCCCCCCTTGCCTCCCCTTATTTTCCTCTTTTACCCTCTTAAAGTCCCAAAATCCCCTTAAAATTCTATCCTTACCCTTTAATTGGCCATTTTCCCTCTTTATTCCTCTATCGTTCCCCTTTTCTAACCTCAAACCACATTGAATGGGCCAAAAACCAACTTCCCGACCTTATTAAAAGGCTTAGCCCCTTTCCGCCAGCCCCTTTCAAACCACTTCCCCCATATGCCCCAGCGCTGGGACCAAGCGCTTAAGTCCCAAGCGCTAATCGCAATCGGAAGACCGGGCGGGTGAAATTTCCTTTGTAATGTCAAAAACTCCGATGCGATTTGTTTATAACGTTAAGTCTCGCGATGCGTTCCGCACCGTTGATCTTCCACGGAGATCAGATGGCAGAGCGCCAATCGCAGGCCCCCGCCCAATCGCAATCGCAGAGTTCATGCGCACCCCTCCGATCGGCCCATCGCAATCACTTGCGATGCGATTAATCGCAAACTCCAGTTGTGCCTCCCCGATCGAAATCGCCCGATTTAATCCCGTCTGTCCGTTTGATACATGATCCAACGGCTATTTCTCATCCTCCTTAATCGAAATTTTATATGTGTCACCCTTTGTTCCCTCCGATTGCGATTGTTTCGATTACATCTCCGCCGTCCGTTTCCTCCCAGATCCAACGGTCATCGCTCCTCCCACCCCATCGCAATCGCAATGTTTGAAATGTGTTACACCTTTTTACCCCTGATTGCGATGGTTCCAATTCAATCTCGGCCGTTGATCCTCCCCTGGATCTGATGGTTCTGTTCTAATCGCCCTCCGCCTCCACTGGGTCCCACCTTGTACGATCGTTCCCTCGCGTTCCATTGCATTTCCTTCATTCTTTCTGTATTTCCTCCGTTAATCGAACCTTCGCATTTCACATTAAATTTTAATGAATCATCCTCCGCCATTGTTCCATTGTGTCCGCCGTTTCCACATTCGTCACCGCCTTTCTTCCACCGCCTCCGCAGCATTTCTCCGCCACCCCTGCCGGTTTGTAACAGGTTTATTTAAAATTGTGCAGATAGCACATAGAAGTGTTTTCAGCGTTGCCAGTAGATCAGCGGATGGTTTCAAAGGGGTGAATGATTTCTATTGATATAATTAATGTTTTACCCCGTAATCAAAGGATCAAGGCACAGTTTGAAGATTCTAGCACACGCAATAGTCTTATCTGTGGTTATATCAGCAGAAGTGTTTTCTCCAGAAGTACACCTCCCTACAAGAAAATCTCCATGCCTCCTCGAGCCCTGAAATGATTAATTACACTGACTGAAGCTCATTTAAGACAGTCAGGTGGTAGTTAGGAGGAATGGAGAAACATTGCAGACCATCCACCAGTTCATTTATTCCAGAGTGGCAGCACAGAGCTCCATACAGTCGAAGGACTCCAAATGAACATCAGAGGTCAAAATCGACCTGACAGAGATCTCCGAACCAGTCTCTGAGTACATTCAGCGTTGCAGAAAGCCATTAAGCAGTAGGGCGTGAACACTTCCACCATTCTATCTTAATGAAACTCATTTAATTATTCACCTACTTCTGTTTCTTCTTCTTATTCTATAAGAATCCCCGAGAACTATTGAAAAGGTTGTTGTTCAATTGTTGGGCGTTTTGCAGTTAGAGGGATTCATTTGGACTGTTTGAACAGTCTTGGGAGGGAGTAGAAGAGTAGTTGTATGTAATAGGCTGGGAAGAGAAAGTCTGGACTGTATTAGCCATTGAGCTTATTGTACATGACTGGTTTTGCATCAATTAATCAAAGCACATTTCACAGGATCCTGGTCTATTACTATTGGTGATGTTTTTCCTAACTCTGTTTATTACATTTTCATATTGTTTCATGTTCTTCTGGTAGGAAACAGAAGTATAACATAGGATTCACCCTTGCTAGGTGCCCTATGTTTCCTGCTCTCCCTACCTTTAATGTTTTCTTCGCCTTTCAGTTATCTAAGAGTTGATTCTCAGCCTGATTTAACCAAAGTGGTAGTGGGATGTTATTGCTCACTTCAATGTTCGGTTTGGTTGAACTGGGCCTAGATTTCCACTTGTCGAAGTCGAAGGTTTGGGAACACCGTATGAGTGTTAGTTTCGTCCACCAGGATCCTTGCGTTTACCAAATCGTCTTTTCTAAGATCCTTATGTTTGTTCAACTTCGTTTTTCCTCCCGGAGTCGGCGAAAGGCATTCGGAGTTAAATGACCTCTAGTCTGATCTATAAGCAGCCCCTTAGTCTCTTTGAGAGCTGCCTTAGAGTATGTCCAAGTAGGTCTGGAGTTAAATGACCTCTGACCTGATCTATAGACAAGAATCTGGTTGTCCTTCCTTCTTCCACTTTCCCTCCTTAATGTTCCATTCCATCATCTTCAAAGATTCTTTAGTGTAGATGATTTTCCTTTGAAAGCTCTTGGCTAATGGATGGGTGCATTTTCATGATCATAGCCTAATGGATGGTGCAACGTTCGTCTATCTTTTCGTCGAAGCCTCTCGTCGTTTTGCTTCTCTCCTATTACCTTTCTCGAAGCTTGGTCTCTTAACTAACTCAAGAACTAAATCAACCAAATCATTTCAAATTTCTTTGTGCTTTGCAATTCAGCTTCAATATCTTAACTAAGCTTCAAAGATATATCATTCTTTGTTTCATTTGGAGATTCTCTCCGGGTCCAGGAGGGCTAGATCTTAGGGCCCAAAAGTGGTTCTGATGTTGTCTCATCTTTTGGTCTTACCAATCTGGCCAAAACATGGGAACCCCAACATAATGGCGACTCCGCTGGGGAAGAGACCACTTTTCCTTTAGATTGGCTTCTCATTGCTGATGGTGGACAACACCCTACTTCAAACATTCGTAATCATCCACCTGGTGACTCCACATTCCCTATAATCCAAAGACCAAATGACTCCACTGGTAGAAGACTCTGAACTGGTTGAGAAGATACAGTGACCTCTTTCTGATTTACAAACATGCTTCCACACATACAGAGGAGATATGCCCCAATGAGCAGGGAGCATATCCCTGGATTTCCACACAAAATGCCTGAAGTGGACTGGTTGAAAAACCTGCCTATCTTTCAGGGTGAAAACACTGAGGACCCCTTGCTACATCTCATCAAGTTTCATATACATGTGTGGAAATTTAAAGTTGAATGGCATGAAGACTGCCTAATGAAAATGTTCATGGCAACATTAGAAGGAAAGGCTAGGGTCTGGTATGAATGGTTAGAACCTCGGAGTTTGTTTTCTTTAAGGGACATGCACCAAGTATTTTACAAGAATTATAAAGGAAAATCTCCATCCTTATCATGGGATTGTTGTGATCAATCCTAGAATATCATACAGTATCTGTTAGGTATTGATGAGGATTTGGTTAATTGTTTAATCCAATATCTCGTCGATATCCATTCAAGAATTTTATATATCCTAGATATCACGAAGAACAAGGGATGAGTCGGTCGAGGGTTTAAACAGCTGTGATATTTTGGATATTCTTCAAGATATTCCTTAAAATTCAAATGTTAACTTACCATCTGATCTGTGTGATATCGTGGCCACCACCTATTTCACATTTGGACCACATTTTATCAATTATGAAATTTTTTCATATTCAAAGACAATCATTATTTTAGTGGTGTTTGGTGTTTTCGGATCTCCTCAAGTCCTCCACTCTCGGAGCCGTTTTGGGGGCTTAATGATCCAGGTGGATATTGGTGGCTACCCACCTATTCCATTTGAACCCCCATCTTTAGTTCTTTCAATTTTCAAGTTGCAACAAAACTTACTATTTTTAGCAGTTTTTCGGGTCCTGAACTTCCGGAGCCATTTTGAGGCCCTAAACGACGTTTTTTGGGTATGAAAGCGCCAGCGAATTTGTTGATCAAATTTGTCTCAATAGCTGTAGTCCTCGGATAGAGCTTTCTAATGATGTATCATGTGCGTCAAACGGAGATAGTATGCCAAAGTTATGCCCCCGGGAAGTTGAACCACCAATTTACCCAAACGGGCGCCCACAATTTTGACACCTCATCTCCTACGGTTAGGTTTTTGGACGTTTCAAATTCTAAATTGTTTCTCAACAATAAATAGGCCCTCGAGCCTCATTGTAACACAGTTGAGAGGTCTGTAGCCACCACATCTCTTCTCAGAGATTTGCTACCAGCACCCTAGCTATTGTGTTTCCATTATGTCTGTAAGCATATTTCTGTTATTTGATATTAATGAAATGACACATTATTTCTGCTGCATATCTATGTTTATGGTTATTTCTGTATTCTGTTGCGTCTCGTACAACCGGATCGTTGGCATTTCCGTAGCGGGTCCGGCTTCTTTCTTTTTGTTTTTCTTTGTATGTCCCCAACGCGGTTGTGGAGCATGATATAGGGCTCGATCAAGCGGGAGCTAAAATTTTCCAGCCTTAAACCCCCGAATACGTACCCCATATGTAATAGAAAGAAAGATGAGGACAGGAGATCCTATCAGCCATCACGAGGAGTCCTTTAGAACAAAGGAACGCGATGATGGATAACTTTGCTCAAATCCTTCAACGACTGCCCACATATGGCGCATCTGCATCCAACAGCCACTCGGGAGGCGCCACTCCCTTCAAGGTACAGGTAAACTTTGACATTCCTATATTTGAAGGAAAAATAGATGCAGACGCTGTAGACAGATGGTTAAATTTGTTGGAAGGGTATTTCTCGGTCCATGACTTCTCTGACCGAGAAAAGATTATTTTTGCACTCCTCAAAGCCGCCCCCCATGTCAAACACTGGTGGGAAACCTACCGTGAGAAAGAGGGCGAAGGGGAACCCTCTCTGTTCTCGACCACACCCACTTGGAATTCATTCCGAGATAGCATCAAGGAACAATATTACCCCGTGGGGAGCTATGAGGATAAATACATCCAATGGACCACGCTGCGGCAACAAAAGGATCAAGATGTGCACGAACTGACGAATCTGTTCCATACCCTGCGCACAAAGTTGGGTATTAAAGATTCAGAGAGACATTTGGGGATCAAGTACCGTGGTTGTCTGCACAAACTCATTCAAGAGGAAATGGAGTTCCTCGACATTGCGATCGCTGGCACAACATGCCGCCAAGATCTATACAATTTAAGGCAATAGTTGTGACTTTGGATCTGCGATCCGAAATGCCCCTTAACCGAAGAACAAGGGGCAAGGCCAAAGCAATGCGACTCAGAACAATACCACAAATCCAAAGAAGGACACAGGGAAGAGGTGTGAATTTCATAACAGCCCCACTCACAGCACAAACGAGTGTCGGGCCAAACAATCTTTGGTGGCTGAACTAAAGGCACCCGAATCAGATGCATTTTCTGATCCCGAGTTAGAACCAGACAAAGGTAATGACAAAGGGAAGCAGATCATTGATGCGGATCCCAGTGCCATTGTTGCCACCACCAAGATCCAGAAGGAGGGTCCAGAGGATCCAGAGGAGGGGGAGCGCCTCTTCCAATCGCAGATGTGGGTGGTGGCTCTCCACGTAGCTTGTCGATACGGGTCAAAGAACTCTCTTTTCAGCAGACGTCGTGAAGCGGCTCAGCCTACCAACCATAGCACACCCGCAACCGTATACCATTGGGTGGCTCCACCCAGGGAGAGATCTCCGCATCCTCCAGCAGTGCCGACTTCCATACAGTATCAAGCCATTCACGGATGAGGTATTGTGTGATGTTGCTCCTCTTGATGTAGCTGATGTATTATTGGGCCAACCATACTTGTGGATGCGACATGCTGTGTATGAGTCTAGGCCTCGTGCTGTTATTATTACTTTGGGAAATAACTTGTACAGGATACCGGAGGTAGTACCGCCTCCTGCCATCTCTTTGACTACTGCAAAACAACGCAGTAAGATTGTTTCCCAGACCAGGAAATTCATTTTCCTTACGACTCACTCACATGGAAAGAAGAATATTGTGGCCACAACCTCGAAACAGGGCTCCCTTTCACGGCTGCAGCAGATGGACAAAGTCATGGAGGAATACGATGACAATTTCTCCTCACTCATAGAGGTTCCTCTACACTGTCAGGACAAGCACTCCATTGATCCGACTCCCAATGCACCACCACCCGATGTTTCCATACATCCTGCAACTACACATACAGAATCCAAACATGTACTGTATGAGGCTGATAAAGAAACCAAATTTACTAAACGCATCCAGCATGTCCACCCGCAGGTCCATGACATCTTCAACACATCTAATACTCGGTTCAACAGAATTTGCCTCATCTCATGGAGGATCTCAACGCAATGGGGACCATTGCTTCCTAAGGAGGGAGGAATGATCCAGGTGGATATCGGTGGCCACCCACCTATTCCATTTGGACCAGCACCATCAATTCTTGCAGCTTTTCACATTCAGCACAACTTACTATTTTTAGCAGGTTTTCGGATCCTCCACTCTCGGAGCCGTTTTGGGGGCTTAATGATCCAGGTGGATATTGGTGGCCACCCACCTATTCCATTTGAACCCCCATCTTCAGTTCTTTCAATTTTCAAGTTGCAACAAACTTACTATTTTTAGCAGTTTTCGGGTCCTGAACTTCCGGAGCCGTTTTGAGGCCCTAAACGACGTTTTTTGGGTATGAAAGCGCCAGCGAATTTTCTGATAAAATTCGTCCCGATAGCTGTAGTCCTCGGATAGATCTTTCTAACGAGCTATTGAACGCGTCAAACGGAGATCGGGTGCCAAAGTTATGCCCCCGGGAAGTTGAACCACCAATTTACCCAAACGGGCGCCCACAGTTTTGGCGCCTCATCTCCTACGGTTAGGTTTTCGGACGTTTCAAATTCTACATTGTTTCTCAACAATAAATAGGCCCTCGAGCCTCATTGTAACACAGTTCAGAGGTCTGTAGCCACCACATCTCTTCTCAGAGATTTGCTACCAGCACCCTAGCTATTGTATTTCCATTATGTCTGTAAGCATATTTCTGTTATTTGATATTAATGAAATGACACATTATTTCCGCTGCATATCTATGTTTATGGTTATTTCTGTATTCTGTTGCGTTCCTGCATAAATCCGGATCACCATCCCTGATAGTTGAGGCTCAAGATGACGCCCTGCCTCAAATCCAGGCTTAAAAGGAAAAAGAGGGTTGCTGCACTTCTGAACAAAGGAATACAAGACCATCTTCCCCTTTGACAGAAGTAGAAATAGATCAGATCATCAATAGACAGCCAGCCTCTGAAATTTTTTACAAATCAGACATCCGTGCCCATTCATCTGATGAGCTCTGTTGTACAAAGTTGGAAGGCTCAAATGTAAATCAGAGTGAAGAAAAATCTGCTGATGATCCATTATGTCCGGTTGGCAGCATTACTTACATTCATGATTCCCCTATCTTTAATCTATCTGATGATGATGTTCTCCAAACAGAAGAAGATCTTGTAGGTTCATCATTAGTAGATTTATGGGAGGAGAATCAACCCTTTTCACTGCCAGAGAGTAATGAGCCAATGCAAGCCATTTACGACACTGATGGGGAGAGATATGACAGTATAATAGCAGATGAAGGTTCTTTGAATCTTCATTCTACTTTACCGCAGATCATCAGTGAGACTGGAAACCAGTAGTTTTTCCTTTCAGAAGATGAAGAAGAAACTCTTGAGCAGGTTGGAAATAAGGTGCCTTCTCTTGAAAAAGAGGAAGCAAAGGAATACACCCCTACTCAAGAATGCATTTATCTCTTCACTGAGCTCAGCACCTCAGAGCAGAACATATCAGAGCTCCAAGAGGACAGCACTGCCATATATGACGAGTCCTCCAGTTCAGAAAGTGAAGCAAATGAAGGAGATTCTCTTTCTCAAGAGTGTCTCATTCTTGAGCCAGTGGGAGAAGAAGAGATCCTGGTTGAAGCCAGCCTGCCAGATACTCCTATCCAGGTATCTTTTCATGATCCTTACGCACACCTCCTGCATACATTTGAAGAAGGATCAAGGGTCTTGTTGAGCAGCGTGTTGCAGAAAGAAGGAAAATTTTTCAAGGCTGCTATTATTGAACAAAAAGAGTGGGAGCTGCCCTGCCTATCCAGCATGCTCAAGGAGTTGAGCAAGAAAGACCAGCCATGGGATCATTTGATGGACTGGTTACATTGGAAGACAATGTTTGTAAGCTAGATTGTAAATATTTCAGTTAGAGTAGGGTAGGTAGGAAAAGCTCAATAAAGCTCAACCTATGAGCAAGTAGATTAGTTGTTTCAATTTCTGTCTTAGAATGTAGAGAAGAAACCTGCTAGACAGTCTAATCCTAGTAGGTAGTAGTGTAGGTAGAGAAACATGTGAGGCCAACAGTCTAATCTGGTCTCATGGAGTAATAAGGGTAGAAGTAGAATAGGGTTATTTTCCTGTTTGTAAAAAATTGATGATGTAAAAAGTCTGCAAGTCCAAATGCACCCAAGGAGAAAAAATGTTAGGACTATAGTGTGGGTAGGTAGTTGTTTGGGAGAATGTTACTGCTGATTTGATGTCTTCATGATTTGTGGCAGCTGATCAAAGAAAGAAGAAAGATGGTTTATAGCAGCAGGCATCTGGCCTACACCAAGAGATCGATTTTTGAATTCTTGACTCCTTCAAGAAGAAGCCATCCCCATGTGGAGCCACTGTTAGCCCCCCTATGAAATTTTTGATAAGCAAACAGGGGGCTAAGATGTTGTTGAGCCTTCAAGGAATGCATTTCCCTTGAAAACACATCATCCTTGAAGCCTCCTTGTGCCTTTTGTCCTTTGATAAAATCCCCCCTGCTGATTTCCCTTATAAAGCCTCTCTGTTTGTGAAGAAATACCCAAGGGCCTCCCTTTTTCCCTCTTATTTCACCCCCACTTAGCCTCTTTTTATTCCCCCCCTTGCCTCCCCTTCTTTTCCTCTTTTACCCTCTTAACCTCCCAAAATCCCCTTAAAATTCTATCCTTACCCTTTGATTGGCCATTTTCCCTCTTTATTCCTCTATCGTTCCCCTTTTCTAACCTAAAACCACATTGAATGGGCCAACAACCCACTTCTTGACCTTATTATAAGGCCTAGACCCTTTCCGCCAGCCCCTTTCAAACCACTTCCCCCATATGCCCCAGCGCTGGGACCAAGCGCTTAAGTCCCAAGCGCTAATCGCAATCGGAAGACTGGGCGGGTGAAATTTCCTTTGTAATGTCAAAAACTCCGATGCGATTTGTTTATAACGTTAAGTCTCGCGATGCGTTCCGCACCGTTGATCTTCCGCGGAGATCATACAGCAGAGCGCCAATCGCAGGCCCCCGCCCAATCGCAATCCCAGAGTTCATGCGCACCCCTCCGATCGGCCCATCGCAATCACTTGCGATGCGATTAATCGCAAACTCCAGTTGTGCCTCCCCGATCGAAATCGCCCGATTTAATCCCGTCCGTCTGTTTGATACATGATCCAATGGCTATCGCTCGTCCTCCTTGATCGCAATCGGAAAATTTTATATGTGTCACCATTTGTTCCCTCCGATTGCGATTGTTCTGATTACATCTCCGCCGTCCGTTTCCTCCCAGATCCAACGGTCATCGCTCCTCCCACCCCATTGCAATCGCAATGTTTGAAATGTGTTACACCTTTTTACCCCCGATTGCGATGGTTCCAATTCAATCTCGGCCGTTGATCCTCCCCTGGATCCGATGGTTCTGGTCTAATCGCCCTCCGCCTCCACTGGGTCCCACCTCGTACGATCGTTCCCTCGCGTTCCATTGCATTTCCTTCATTCCCTTTGTATTTCCTCTGTTAATCGAACCTTCGCATTTCACATTAAATTTTAATGAATCGTCCTCTGCCATTGTTCCATTGTGTCCGCCGTTTCCATAGTCGTCATCGCCTTTCTTCCACCGCCTCCGCAGCATTTCTCCGCCACCCATGCTGGTTTGTAACAGGTTTATTTAAAATTGTGCAGATAGCACAGAGAGGTGTTTTCAGCGTTGCCAGCAGATCAGCGGATGGTTTCAAAGGGGTGAATGATTTCTATTGAC
The DNA here is from genome assembly GCA_034641835.2 of Pinus albicaulis. Classification (NCBI taxonomy): domain Eukaryota; kingdom Viridiplantae; phylum Streptophyta; class Pinopsida; order Pinales; family Pinaceae; genus Pinus; species Pinus albicaulis. The sequence goes on from CM076584.1 coordinate 188,020,441, forward strand.
ATAATTAATGTTTTACCCCGTAATCAAAGGATCAAGGCACAGTTTGAAGATTCCAGCACACGCAACAGTCTTATCTGTGGTTATATCAACAGAAGTGTTTTCTCCAAAAGTACACCTCCCTACAAGAAAATCTCCATGCCTCCTCGAGCCCTGAAATGATTAATTACACTGACTGAAGCTCATTTAAGACAGTCAGGCGGTAGGTAGGAGGAATGGAGAAACCTTGCAGACCATCCACCAGTTCATTTATTCCAGAGTGGTAGCACAGAGCTCTAGACAGTCGAAGGACTCCAAATGAACATTAGAGGTCAAAATCGACCTGACAGAGATCTCTGAACCAGTCTCTGAGTACATTCAGCGTTGCAGAAAGCCATTAAGCAGTAGGGCGTGAACACTTCCACCATTTTGTCTTAATGAAACTCATTTAATCGTTCACCTACTTCTGTTTCTTCTTCTTATTATATAAGAATCCCCGAGAACTATTGAAAAGGTTGTTGTTCAATTGTTGGGCGTTTTGCAGTTAGAGGGATTCATTTGGACTGTTTGAACAGTCTTGGGAGGGAGTAGCAGAGTAGTTTTATGTAATAGGTTGGGAAGAGAAATTCTTGACTGTATTAGCCATTGAGCTTATTGTACATGAATGGTTTTGCATCAATTAATCAAAGCACATTTCATAGGATCCTGGTCTATTACTATTGGTGATGTTTTTCCTAACTCTGTTTATTACATTTTCATACTGTTTCATGTTCTTCTGGTAGGCAACAGAAGTATAACATAGGATTCACCCTTGCTAGGTGCCCTATGTTTCCTGCTCTCCCTACCTTTAATGTTTTATGCCTTATGTGCTATCTAAGAGTTGATTTCAGTTGATTTAACCAGTGTAGTGGATGTTATTGCCTACTCTCTGATGTATGAATTGGTTGAATCAGTTCTTAGATGTTCTTGTTGGGTTTAAGCTGGAAGGTTTGGGAACAATGGGGATGAGTGTTAGCCCTGTCCACTAGGATCCTTGTGCGACCAGCTGGCCTTTCTAAGATCCCTTCTGTTTAACTAATCTCTGTTTTTCCTCTGGAGCTGCTAAAGCAGACCTGGAGTTAAATGACCTCTGGTCTGATCTATAAGCACCCCCTTTGTCCCTCTTTGAGAGCTTCCTTTGAGTATTTCTAAGCAGGTCTGGAGTTAAATGACCTCTGACATGATCTATAGACAGAAAATTGGTTGTCTTTCCTTCTTCCACTTTCTCTCCTTAATGTTCCATTGCACCATTTGCCTAAAAGATCCTTTAGTGTATATGACTTGCCCTTTGAAAGCCTTGGCTAATGGATGCAAGTAATTTCCTTTCATGACTCCATAGCCCAATGGATGGCACTGTCTTGGCCTATCCTCTTTGCTGAAGCCTCCTGCTGTTTTGTTTCCTCTCTCCCATTACCTTCTCGGTTTATGGTCTCCTAACCAACCCAGCAACCAACCAACCAAATCATTTCAAAACCCCCCTTTGTGCTTCATAACTAGCCTAACATCTCATTTTGAGCTTCAAAGGTATATCATTCCTTGCTCTATTTGGAGAGATCCCTCTCCGGGTCCAGGAGGGCTAGATCCTAGGGCTCCAAAGTGGTTTTATGTTGTCTCATCTTTTGGTATTGCCAAATCTACCAAAACATGGGAACCCCAACAGGGAGCTTAGATATTCTCTCTTAATAATGTATGAGCCATGTATATGCAGATCCATGATGTTCTTCACTCAATACAGCAGTGTACCTTCTATGACTGCGCAGTCCCTATTCATGGGAATTCTGCTATAGAGTAGCACTTGTATTTTGGCATGTGTTTCATGGAAGGCTTCTTTCCTTATTATTTTGGCATTCATTGTATTATCTGCTGCTGTTATTTTACAATAAAATGGCTCAAGGGTTTTCATACATTTTTTCATAATGTTGTTCACTGCTATTTCCAGTTTATGTCTTTATATTGCTGTAGCTACATTTTTGGGTTATCTTGCAAGATTCCCAATCTTGTTGTATTCCCTCTTGGGAATATTGTCCCTTGAAAACACTCTATAGACAGAGTCTGATAGTGGGCTAGGAAGCCTCTAGAGCTCATCCTTATTTATGAAGGTGACAAATCCAGTAAATGCCCCTTCAGACTATCTCTGGAATAGATTTTCTTGTCGATTGACAATGTTTTTGAAAAAGGAACATTACACCAATTGACTTCTTAACTGTCAATCTGTCTTCCCATAAAGCATGCACTAGCTTGTTGTGCCATGATTTCTTGTTATCTTCCAGCAAATTTTTTATTATGTTTACCAGACTTTTATTTGAGGACTCTGCCAGCCCATTACCTTGAGGGTAATAAGCTGTGGAATGACCAATATGAACTGATATTTATAATAGAATTCTACCATCTTCTTAGATCCAAATGCAGCAGCATTTTCATTTATGATCTTTCTAGGACAGCCAAATCTGGAAAGTATATGATTTTCAAGGAATGAGATGGTGACTGAGCCTGTGGAATTCCTAGAGGGGATGGCTTCTATCCACTTGGTAAAATAGTCAGTTGCTGTGAGGATGTATTTCCCCAATGAAGTCTAGACCCCACTGTTGAAAAGGAGCTTCAACAGTGATTGGTTGCAGAGGTAAGGGAAGCAATTTTCTTTTGCCTTCAAATATTTGGCATTTGTGACAGGTAATAATCATTTTATGGACATCTTTAAAGAGGGTGGGCCAGTAATAACCAGCATTAAGTATTTTATTAGCAGTTGACTTCTAGTAGAGGTGGCCTCCACATTATCCTTCATGAAACTCATACTTGATCTTATTTGCATCATTCTCAAGCAAACATTTAAGGAAAAATCCACTAGCATTTTTCCAATATAAACATTTATCTAAAATGAAATAATTTATAGCTTTTAACTTTAAAAATCTTGCCTTTGTTTTAGACAAACCAGGAGGAACATTAATATTGAGCAAAACATACAAAATTTCAGCATACCAAGATGAATTCAAAAAATGATCTTCAATGGTTAGAGTTGAAAACTCCTCATGTTCATCTAATGCATTTAACATGTTTATATCAAGAGCTTGAAAGTTGGATTCAACCATAAATTTTGCTAGTCCTTGACCTTTTATGAGCTTAGTGGGTTTGATTTCTAAGTCATACTCTAAAATTATAGCAATCCACTTTCCTCTTTTGCCATCTGGATCTTGGGTCAATATGTCTCTTACAACTGAATGAGGCACAAATGCTATTATGTGAGAGTGTAAAATGTAAACTCTGAAGTCCTTTAAGGCTTTGACTAAGGCAAAGGCTTGTTTTTCGATTATGTTATACTCAAGAGGTGCATCTCTTAATGCCTTACTGAAAAATGAAATGGGTTGCCCTAGTCCATTCAAATTTTTCTGTAATAGGACAGCAGCTACTGTGTGTTCTGATGCAAATGAAAAAATGAAGAAATCTTTTGAAAAAATTAGGACTAATAAGAATTGGTGTTTTAGTGAGTGCTTGTTTTACCAGTTCAAATGATTTCTTTGCTTCTAAGGTCCATTTAAATCCTTCATCCTTATTAAGCATGTTAGTTATGTTTCTAAGGAGTTCATCCAGATTGGGTATGAACCTTCTCAAGAAATTAATCTTTCCAATGAAATATTGAAGTTCCTTGATGTTTCTAGGATGGCTAATTTGCAATATGCCATCAATCCTCTTCGGATCTATCCTTATTCCATCTTTTGATATGATATGCCCAAGAAGTTTGCCTTCTTGGAGACCAAATAGTGTTTTCTTTGGATTTAAGGACAGTCCAAATTTTCTGCACTTTTCAAAGACCTTTCTCAAGTGTATAAGGTGTTCTTCATCTGTTTTAGAATAAACTGTTATATCATCAAGGTAAATCACAATGAAGTAACCTATTTCTTCTGAGAATGCAATATCCATGGCTCTCTGAAATGTGGCACCAACATTCATCAAACCAAAAGGCATTTTCAAATACATGAAAGTACCCCAAGGTGTAGTAAAGTCTGTTTTAAGTTGATCATCAGGATGTACCAATATTTGATTGTACCCTGAGAAGCCATCTAGCAAAATAATTCTTCTAGAACCAACTACCCTTTGTAAAATATGGTCCATTTTGGGCAAAGGATAGTTGTCCTCAAGTGAGGCTTTGTTTAAGTTTCTAAAATCAATGCAAAGCCTTATTTCTCCTGTTTTATTTCTAACTGATACAATATTAGACACCCACTCTGAGTATCTAACAGGGACTATAATTCCAGCATCATAAATTTTTCTAATTTATTTCTCTACCAGAGGCAATTGAACAAGGTTGATTCTGCGCAATTTTTGTTTAAAAGGTTTCTGGTTTTCCTTGAGAGGTATCTTATGCTGAATTATTTCTGTATCATATGATTTGAGATCTTCATAACTCCATGCAAACACATCAGAAAATTCTTTAAAGAGCTCAATATATTTCAGTTTAATAAGAGCTGGTAAATTTTTAGACAGTTTGATTAATTTGGGCTTTTCCTTACTGCCTATGTTGCATTCTTCTACTTCAGTTTCTATGGGTTCCAGTTTTGGCTTCTTAGCAACATCATTTAAGTCAAATAATTCCTCTAAAGGAACCAGTCCTTTTGGCAAGCTTTGGTCTTTAGATTACAGCACTTCTAAGTCTTCATCTTCTAATTCTGTGCTAATTTCTGTCATCTGTTTGGGTTCATTGGTTAACATATTTATTTGGGAAATCTTGGGAGATTTTTCTTCTTCATTAAGTGGGTTTTATTCACTAGGACAGTCTTTATCATAATCTAAATCTGAGTTTGATGTTTCAAATTCATTTCTGGACTGTAAGAAGTCTTCTATTTTTTATCTCCCTCAAAAACTTGCCAGTACTTTTCATTGTCTGGGACAGCTGGTCTAAATTTGACTTGGGTGGTGCATTGCTTGGTTTCATAAGATGTTAGGCAGGTTCTAGCAGCGAAGGCTAATCCATTAGCCATAATGTTTTGGTTTCTTGGGACAAAGATAAGTTGGAATTCATCGAATGTTTTTAATAAGCCCATGGCATCATCTCTATAGGCTCTAAGTCTGGGCTGTTTGGCACTATATTCCCCATTCACTTTCCTAATAATCAACTCAGAATATCCATGAACTTTTATCCTTTTGGCCCCTAATTTCTTCAATAAATGCAGGCCTAAAAGGAGAGCTTCATACTTAGCTATATTTTTTATACATTGAAAGATTAATCTGTAGGAATGCCCCTCAGCATGATTGTTTTGAGTGTTGTGTAACCATATGCCTGCTCCTGCATCATTTTTAGTGCAAGACCCATCAAAATTCATGTTCCAAAGAGGACTGTTTTCATATTTGTGATTTATTTCATTGTTGTCCTCTCTACTTTCTTTATTTTTATGTTCTATACAAGGGTTTGCACTACATTTTTCTGTGTTTAGTTCCTCAAAGTTTTCAATGTTTTGAGGTTTTACTCCTTGATTCTCATGATCTGCATCATGCTTATGGCTATTCTGTACCTCAAGACCTTTACTCTGTTTGCTGTAAATTTCTGAATTAGCAAAAAAAAAATTAATTTCCTCTTTGTTCTCCTCTTTATTAATGGTTGTAGCTATGTTTGAAAGTGAAGTGATTACATCATTTGATGTTTTTTCATTGATTAGCTCTTGCTCTTTAGGAATATCATCATTAAAAAGAATGAAAGATTCAAGGTCAGTGTGGATGGAATAGAGAGGAGAATTCTCTGGTCTTTCTTGGTTACTCACCATATATTTCATGTGTGTTTCCCTATAGAGTCTTTTCAGTTGATTGAAGATAGGAATGGTGGCATAAGTCATATCCATCTCCATTGTGCCTTGTAAATTAGCACCCCACGACCTTGAAAGAAGCATGCCATATTTAGGGGGTATATCAGCCACTACAACGTCCATTACTAAAATCTTGGCTTCTATTTCCTTGATTTTTTCTTCTGTTTGGGTCATAACTAAGGAATTATTAACTACTCCTTAGGCTCCCCTAACTTGTTTGTTTCATGCATGGTTAGTGTTAGGTCTCCGTAGTTTGCAAGATTGGCAAGTACAAACGCTGCAGAGCCTACATCAAAACCACTTTGGAATCTGAGGACCTAGCCATCCTAGATTCAGAGAGGGATATCTCTTTATATGTGTATCTCAAAGATGTTTATTTATGCTTAAGTATGATTTTAGGCTAGTTATGAAGAAAAAGGGTGTTTGTTTTGTTTTGGTTGGGCAGGATAACATGTAGATGAAGGAAGTCTTTATGAAGGGTGAATGTTTAAGTAAATGAAGGAATGTTTCAGTTGATAAGAAAAGCAAGGGACAACATCAATCCATTGGGCTATGGAGTCATAATAGGATTTAATTGCACAGCAAGGTTCAAGAGTGGTCCATGGGGCAAATCATCTATGTCAGAGGATCTTTTTAAGTTGATTTTATGGAATGAAATAGTAAGAAATGAAGTGGAAGAAGTAAAACACATGAGGAAACAAAGAATATTCTAAGATCAGGTAAGTACTTTTAAACTAGCCTGATTTCAACATACTCTTAAGGAAAAACACAAAAGTAACCTAAGATCAGGTAAGTACTTTCAAACTAGCCTGCTTCTGATATACTTTCAAGGGAAAACATTTAAAAACAGAGAACAGCTTAAGATCAAGTAAAGACTTTTAACTTAGCCTTCTTTCAGCATGTTCTCAAAGGAAAACATTCATGATAAACATAAAATGTAGTCTAAGATCAGGTAAGTAATTTTAAACTAGCCTTCTTTCAACATACTCTTAAGGAAACTTTTCAAAGCAACTGTTGGAGATGAACCAGAGGACAGGTCTTAACATAAACTTCTCTAGCTCAGCTTTAACTAGCAGACTTCTTAAGAACAGTTAAAGATAAAATCTCAAGTTGTACTCAGGAAATATGGGCCTACCAACACTTCACTGGTTATACTCTATTGAATTACCTTCAAATTAACAATCAACAGAAAACATAAAGGATAAAGATTTATCAGTGAGATTTAGGGTACTTCAGGAGTAAATCCTAATCTATATTTTTTGTTCTTTATCAGAGAATAGTGGACAGAATGGAAACATAAAGAAAAATGACAATTACAGTGAGAAACACATCACCATTGACATAGACCAGGATCCCATAAATCAACTATTTGTATTTGATGTTCAAACCAGTTACAATCTTCAAGTCTAGTGGGTCTCTACAACTACAAGCTTCTCATCTCAGCTTATGTGTCTTCAATTACAAAATAGAGCTACAACAACTTCAAAAGCTATTTACATACAACAGATATCCAGAGACCAACCGCTATATTGTCTTCTACAGAAGTATTTATAGAAGAAAAGAGGAGGTGGAGTGTAAGAAGGGTCCATTTGTTCAATTAATATAGAGTAATGGCTTATTGACCTTTGGGAGGCCTAAGAGAGAATATTTCGAATGCACATCTCTGTTTGAATCAATTTTACATTAAGTTCCATCACCTATAGTTTCTTTTGTTGACTTCGAGGGTTTTTGTTGGTAGGTTGGCAGTTAATGTTGAGCTATCTTTTTAAAAATATGTCTCACTGTGCATTCATGGTGCCTTCTTTTGAGGAAATAAACCTGTAGGTGGCAGTTTTGGCTTTTATTGTCTCGTTGATGTGGCATTCGGAGGCTCCTTGCCTGATTTTATGCTAATCTAGTGGCTTTAAACACTGCTTAAGCCCTAATTCTGCTTTTAAGACTGATTATGCCTACATAATCCTTTTGAAGTCTTTAACCCTGATTCTGCTGACTATGTTCACTGTTATGGGCTTTGTCATCTGCCTCTTCCCCTTTTCCTGCCTCAACTGTAGTTTTAAAATCCTTAATCCTTGTCTCTTTGATATTTAATTCCTAACACTGTGTATAAACCCTTAAGCTGCATGATCAAACCTTTTAATCCACTACATTTAGTCTTTTTAATTATTTATTAGATCTTCAGATCTCTGGGGTTTGCATTTAATCTTTGATCTTCAAGTTTAACCTTCACGGCTCTTCTTCTTTAACATGTATAGGCGGAGGGTTTAATGTTATGACCAATGCTCAAATAGCACCGACTGGACCATGGACTGAAACCCAAAAGCTTTTATTCTGCATTGTTGGATTTTAAGGGGTCACGATCTCATGCCCTGTCTCTTTATGAACTGCAGGAGGCTTCTCGGCCTTGGAAACTACTTTCAAACCTGCAAAAAACCACAAAACATTACATACAATCCTGCGAGTTTGGGGAAAACTGCTTAGGAGGCTAGCGGAGCGGTGGAGCGGTGTAGAGGGGGTGAATATGCAGGCGAAGGGGTTCTGCGGGAAAAAACCTGCAAAAATAGGTTTAAATTTGAATATTGGAGCGAAAATGGGCAAAGGCAGTTTGGAAATACCACGAGCGGTTATTGCGCGACAAATAGATGGTAAGTGGTTTAAACGCGTTTGAACACGATTCCACACACTACGCGACACCTGTCTTTTAGAAAACCGTTGGTATCGCGTGACTTTGGAGTGTTAAACTCCGGGTGAAAAAATTGTGTGATATGTCACCACAACCGTTGGATGAAGGGGTCGAGATCCGACGGTGCAGATGGAGTGTGACAAAAGAGTTTCTCAGTGAGTTATTTAAGTGGAGGCCAGGTGTCATCGTAAAATTGGGGGAGCCATTTTTGATGGAATAAATGACGACTTTCGGATCTAACAAATCAACGATGGAGATTCATTTGCCAGGGTGAATGAATGGCAGGATTTGGGTGGAGGAAGGATAGGGGAAGAGGCGCGATAGCCGTTGATATTTAAAGATCAACGGTTATGATTACTTCGTAAAGTGTCAAGGTAGGGATAAAGGGAAAAAATGAAAAGGGAGGAATGGAAAGGCGGGGGCTCCAGGGGTCAGCTATTTAGCGCGGGGTAATGTTCATGTGGAGGGGAGAGGTGACCAGGGCTACGAGGAAGAGGGCTTATCGTATCGGGGGAAAATTTATAAAGAAAAAGCGAGTTTATAAAAATAAAAGGCCGATGCGATGAAACGGCTGAAAGTTTTAGGCACTCGGTTGCAGGGCCAGGTTATATGGTGGAAGGGGCCGAGGGCTAAGCCGAAGAGGGGCTAAAGCCTGTGTGTTTTAACAAAAGGAAAAATAAGTGGGTTTTTGTGTTTTCAATGGATTTTCTTAGGGTTTTTCCAGTTCCGATAGAGGGAAAGGAAGGGTTTTTAAACCATAAACAAGGAGTTCAATGATTTAAAGGTATTTTTTGAAGGTTTTTGAGGGGAAGGGAGGGAAAATGACAAAGATAAAAGGAGATTTTTCAGAGGAAAATGGAGGGAAAAAAGGGAAAAAATGAGTGAATGAAATGATGAAAATCTTAGGGAATAGTTTTGAAGGGAAAAGCAGATTTCTTGTTGGATTTTTTGGAGGGAAAAGAAGTGAAGACTACTTGCTGAGTTTAAGCAGCACAAGAAGACTTCAAGAATGAGCAGTTTTGCATGAAAACAATCTCTTGAAGGCTTAGGACTTATTTTTAGCCATCATTTGCTCTGAAAAATTATCACTGATGGCTAACAGTTATTATGTTATCTTACAAGTAAGATTTATGGTATGCCCTGCTTATTTGAAGTTCTCAAAACCCTAGATTGAGGCCTTTCTGTGAAATATTGATTGATTAGGTTAAGTCAAAGAGGTCTCCTTCGATCTTTCCCTTTTTCCATGCTTTTCAACTTGTTTCAGAGTTCCTAATAGCTTTAAATATGATGTTTATGAGTTCCCTCTTCATAAATTAAGTTATTTGTTTATATCTTGTATGTTTTTCCCAAAGTCTTAAGGTGAATTTCGAAAGTTAGGAGTTCTAATGCTTCTATGTTTCACTGGAATGTTCATTTTATATGTTTATCATTTTGAGTATTATTCAATGAGATATATGGTTTACCCTAACTCATGAGTTATGCTTCAGATTATATATGTATAAGATCTATTAGTCTTTTCCCCAACTTAATGTTCATTACACCACCATACATCACCTTAAGGATCCATTGACCTTGCTAAATCAGCCCTACAACACACTCTGCTTCATCATTTAGACATTCTTTACTTTCACTTGACTCCATAGCCCAATGGCTTTGACATCCTCTTACTCCTCTTATTACATTTGATCATCTTACCCATCCAAAAAAATCAACAAACCCTACACCTAATAACTAGCCTAAAATCAAAACCCTAGAGAAACAAGTTTACATCATTAGTACCCAAAAAAGAGATCCCTCTCTAAGTCCAGGAAGGCTAGGTCCTAGGACTCCAAGGTCTGTTTTGATGTTACCCCTATCCATTTGTATCTCAATCAATCTAGCAAATTATGGGGAGCTAAAAGGTGCATCATCCTCACCCTAGTAAAGTTCATAAGCAACCTAATGTGATAGGAGTAAAGCCAAGAGAACCTTCCCTCACATGTAAAATACTTCATAATTATCCTCATCATAGGTGCATATCTATCAAGCAAGTGAGAGAAAGGAAAGATGGATTTATTGTGGTGTTTGCACCTAGGTTTTAAATATGGCTCATAGTAGCTCATGTCAAGATTGGCCTGCTTGAACCATTTCTCTCCTACACTAGGTATTCCTGTGGCATTGGCAATAACATTTGTAGATAGCTCAAAATTTAACACTCCAAGGTTAACTTGTTTATCATGCAAGTTAATGATGAATATCCTAGTTAGCTTAGGGTGGTTTTGCACCTACTGTACCATCTCACAAAAATCAAAGCATCCTACATGCTTGAAACATTGAACAGTAAGGGGAGATGCCATTAGATCCCTTGTGTTGGGGGGTTCAAACCTATTGATTTTTCCACCTTTGTGCTCATGCCTTTTTGGCATTTGAGGCTCTCCACCACTGTCATTGTCTCCCTCTCTTGAAATTTTGAAAACTCTACCTTGAGAAAACCCTAGGACTGCAAATGGAAATGAAACAAAGAGATGGTGATGAAAAAAGGCAGCTTTTACAAGTGAGTGAGTTAAGTGAATGAGGATAAAAGTGTATGGGATGGTGAGAGGCTAAAAACTCAATGATAAATCTCTGCTGACATGTTCAATCTCTGTTTTTTGAAATACTAGGGCTAAATGTGAAATTGAGATGAAAGTGAGATGATGGAGTGGCAACCTTTTTAATGTAGGGACTGAGTGTTATGTCAAGCTTGGATGGATGAAAAACCTTAAACTAATGCAACCACCCTTGTTCTGACTGATACTATTTATAAGCAGATAAAATGAGTTTCAATAGTGATGTCAAGTTTAAGTCTTAGGGTAGCCTGTTAGTGTTTTATTTCTTTCCATTAAATGATGACAAAAATTCTTTAAATGGGGAGGATGACCTGTACTTACCCCTTAAAGATGCTGAGGGACCTCTGGCAAGATTTTGGAGGTGTCTGACTTGATTTGAGTGTTTGCAGGGTGTAGAAAGCCCTCTTGGAAAAGGGCACAACGCTCAGTCTGAGGGCGCAACGCTCGATCCTAAATGTGCAACTCTCTGACCCAGGCACGCAATGCTCAACCTTTCTTCATCGAGCCTTTCGGGAAAAAGCACAACGCTCTTCTAGGCACGTAGTGCCTGTGTATTTTTCACGGGGAAAAACTGCCAAGGGCGTAGTGCCACAAAAATTCATCCAAATTTGAGTTGAAACTCTCAATTTTCTTCTCCTGAGCGCTCTGATGGTCTTGTAATGCAACAATGATCTATTTAAAGTGTTTAGATGTCCTTATATAGGCTCAAGGATTTAATTTTAGCTTCACAACCCAATTTCTAATGTTTTAAACCTTTTTTTCCCTTTTTCACTGATACTCTTCATGCCTTTTTGATTGTAGGTTGTTGGAGTTATGAAATTTTCTCTTCTTTTGATCCTAGAGCCTTCACATGCTTATTTTGACACCTTTTTTATGATTACCTACAACAGCAAGCTTCAAATTCCTTTGTGGTTTCCATTATCAAGTTAACTCAACTTTTCACCTTTTCTCATTAACAATTTTACACTATTTGTATACAGGTTGGTAAGATGATGAATTTGTCTTTTCCCATTGCTCCTTGAGACATAAAAAGTTTATTTTGAAAATTTTGTGATGATTACACACAACAACACCTTCAAAATCCTTCCTTTGTTGTCATCATGGAGTTCAACTCATCATGTCACCCTCTTTGGCCACTTTCCCAAAGCCTTATGTATCTGGAGTGCTTTAAGACAATCATCAATTTTGTCTTCTAAGTTCTCTATAGCCCTTTCAAGTTCATTCATTTCTATCCATTTCACCTCACCTTTTTCCCTATCTCATAAATCATTTTTGAAATATTTTTCTTGATGTTTGGTTTTTGGTGTACCTCCTCCATGGTCATTTTTGCATTTAATCACTGCTTGGCACACTGTTGGACCATCAAGTTAAAAAAAAACCTTAATTATCTACAAGAACAAGTGTTTCCTATCTTCCTTGCTGAAAGATGTCTTCATTCAGGAGTAGACCTCCTATCTTACCAACTTTCTGTTGATGGACCTTTTAACACTTATGCAGAAGTGTTAAAGTTTACATTTACCTCTTGCAGAACTTGAATTTGATAAGGTAGTCTTCTTTGGAAACTTTTAGATATTTTCTTGAATAACCATGTCTCAACATTCCAGTACCTCTGAACTAAATTATAACAAAGAAAAATAGTGTTTGAAACACAAATTATATACCTTGGAACATATGAAACCGTAATTGACCTAGTGGGAGGATTCTTTGACCTAGTCTTTGACTGAAAATTGGCTTGGAGTATTCAAGTGAAAAATAGAGTATTTGTCAAAGTGTTGTATTGAAGATCCAAAATCCAATGTACTTGATTTATCTAAATAGCCTACAGAGATAGTTTTGAGACCATCAATGCTTGAGGAATCTGGGGAGCATGGGAAAGATCTAGGCTATAGGAAACCCTAGAGGGAAAGTGGGGTTTATGGGCAGGGGAAAAATAGGCTAATGAAATTATAGGCAGGGAAGGAGGCTGAAAATGATAGGTAAAATCCCATAAGGAGTTTGTAGGAGTGACAGGGTGACCATGGAATGGCAAGCTGATGAAATAGTGAAAAACGTTCCATGGGGATAATGAAGGCAGTGAGATTTCTGAAACTCACAATTTTCAAGGAAGGTTGTTTTCTGATTTTTGAAGATTAGTACCTTACTTGTACTTGGCAAACCTATTTTTCTTCTTTTGCTGATGTTATTTTGAAGCTGTGATCTTAGATCTGGAAAACATGAATGCTTCAATATCAATTCTACCTACCCATCATACTTTGCCTAACATTTTTTCTTCACTTGGGTGCATTTGGATTAGCAAACCCTTGACACAATTTTTTCTTTGGAAAGCATAAAAACTATCTACGTCTACCCTTATCACTTACAAGATTTTAGATTAGGCTTGTAAACTCTTTATCCTCTACCTACTCTACTTATCTGTCAAGGTTAAGTCGTTTGACAAATCTTAGAGGTTGGATGTATGTTTAGGATATGATTGATTTATTCATTAGTTAAAGGGGAAGGCATTTTTCTCGTTCTTTGGACAGAACTATGATGTTTCTCTTCCCTTTGTGACTGATCATAAGGTTGAATGTTTTCTTGAGCCTCACAAAAAAGAGATGATGTATCAACACTTGTCTCTTTAGAGAGATCTTGTGGATCTTTCTTTATTTCCTGATTGATTTCATCCTCAACCAACTCCTTTTGATTGTCATGTTGGTTAACTTGAGTATGAAATGCATGAATTTCTTCTAATAGATTCTCAGGATGCTAATTTCCCAAATCTTCATCAATGATTACAAGGAAATGTATGAGATCTTTTGACTGATCACAACAATTTTCAGCTAATGACAAATATGAACAATTTTCTTTATAATGCTCATAAAATACCTTGTGTAAATCCTTTAAGGAAAACAAACTACCAGGGTCTAGGCCTTCATACCATTCCCTTGCTTTACCTTCTAATGTCCCCATAAACATTTTCATGAGGCAATCCTCATGCCATTCAACTTTTAACCTCCATGTACGTATATGAAATTTTATGAGATGTAACAAGGGGTCATCATTTTTTTCATCTTGAAACATAGGCGGGTTTTTATCCCAATTTATCTTAGGTGTTTTGTGTGGGAACCCAGGGATGTGATCTCTGTTCATTGGAGCATACTTGCGTTGTATACTTGGATTCATATTTGTCAATGAGTCAGAGGAAAGGGTTACTGCATCTTTATAACCATCTAAATTCTCCTATCAATGGAGTCTTTATGTCTATTGAGAGTTGTGGAGTTGTCAGGTAGAGGATTTCAATTTTTTTGTCTACCATCAACAACCAGATACCAGTCTTGGCTAATATTTGAAACATTAGAAGCCAAAATTGGGACCTAATAGATCAGAGAAGGTTGAGATTTTATAACAGTTTTGAAACACAGAACTACCTGCAAGAATAATGAACTCACACAGTATGTGACTAGGCTTTATGCTCTTAGGATTGATTAATACATTCCCAAGGGAGTCTGTGAGAATCAGTGGAGTCACCAAGTGGATGATTATTACTGTTTTAAATATGTACTTGTTGTCCTCCATCAACAACTGAATACCAATCTAAGGATGTTTTTGGGTTTTCTGAGTTCTTTAAGATTTTTAACTAGTGTTCTCTAGTATGGTCACCATGGTGGTAGTATGATGAATCAACCAGATATCACTCTTGGATAACACTTTGATTTATCTAAGTGTTGACAGGGGATTTTATTTCTTAAGGAATATTTAAGTTGTTACTTACTCAGATCCCCAGTGGAGTCGCCATTATGTTAGGTCCCCATAATTTGTTTGACTGGCAACACCAAATGTACAAGGGTAACATCAAACCAGTATTTGGAGTCCTAGGACCTAGCCTTCCTAGACTTAGAGAGGGCTCTCTCTATATTTGTGTAAAATATGTGAACTTGATTGATTTTATGGTTTTGATTTTAGGCTAGTTATAAGGATTAGGGTTTTTTTTTTTTTTTTTTGGGTTGCTTGTCAAGCAGAACAGATAGAGTGGGATATGTTTAGACCATTGGACTATGGATTCTGCAAAATATATTGAAAAGTACAACAATAGGTCAAGGTTGTTTTGGAGGGCAAGTATAAAAGAGCCAAATGGATCTTTAAAGCTTATGTGAGTGAAGTGAACAATAAATTGTGAGATTAGTAGGTTAAAGGGTAGTTAATAATTAATTAACATGTACTATAACAAGAAAAATCTTTAATAACACTATGCATAAAGAAATAACCAAAGACAGGGCATACCATAAGCTTCTTTGACTAAACCCTAGCAAGTAAACATCAAGACAATAGTCCAACAAACCATAGAGAGCAACAAAATTGTAAATTCTAAAGTGATTTCACCTTCAGGAAAAGAAAACATAAAATATAACATATAGTAATGATTAAAGAGAAGGGAACTCCTAAAATTCCTTAATCATACTACCAATAACTTCAAAGCAACCATTCAAGCTAGATAAAATGGCAGGGAAAATCATAAACCTCTTCAGTCAAACCCTGTTTAGCAATACTTTGAAGAAAAGACCTCAAAAAAAATGTTTAAGTGATACCAAAGGGCAGGGCTAACCATAAGCTACTTTGGCATTGGCTCCATTAAATCATTCTTGAGATGAACAAGCTGAGTGGGATTAGAGAGCAAGCTGAGTGGGATTAGAGAGCAACTAAGAATTCTCTAAACTGACCTAGCAGAGGAAAACATGCAAGCAATAAAAAGCAAAGAGAGCTAAGGTGCCTCTAAACAACATTTCTTTGCTTAAACTTTCTGTTCTACTGCATGAGAAAGTTGAAACAAAATGAAAACACAATAAAACAAGCACTAATTTAGAAATACATCACCATTATCCATGCTCATGAATCCTACAAGTGTGCTTGCTCCATAGTCATCCAAATCAAAACATCCATAACACTCCAAAGTCAATTTCTCCTCAACTCCAAGTCTATGTATTGAGTTTAACAATCAACCAACATTTACAATGAGGCCTCAATGAAATATTTAACTTTCAAGAGAAAACCAAAACCCTACCTAGGTCTCCAAAATATCATTAATTACATAATAAATGCCATTTTTGTCCAAAGAGACCATGCAAGGCCCAAGGAAAAAATATCTAACTTATTAAATGCAAAAATAAATGCTAACATAACTCCTCAACCAACTCTGGAGTGATTTGCATCAAAAACCCTCAAAATATATTTTTCATTAACTCCAAGTGTCTTTTTGACTTTCTGGAAAGGGCACAGCGCCAAGGCCAAGGTCGCTGCACCAACACTGGGAAAATAGGTCTTTTTGCAGCTGAGTTTTGGAGACCTTCCCGGTGTCCAAATGAGCTCCATGATAGCTCATTGTGTTATCACCCAAAAAAAAATTCAAAACATCATTATGTCAAGTTCATTTTTGGTCATGGTTCAAAATTGGATTTAGAAGTCAATTTAGGATTTGATCAAGGGTAGGTTATATTTTCATAAGTTCAAAGCCCATCCTTAAGTTCAAATAAAGTCTTTTTTAAGGTCCATTCATTGTCAAGTATCCATAATTTCCATTTGTGGGTCATTTCCTAAAGTTTCATGTCAAAATTGGCTAATTAGCTAAGAAACCTTGTTTTCGTAGTGCCACTAGTTCAAAAAAATTGATTTGCACTATGAAAGCACTAAGAGTTTCGTAGCACAAATAGGGAAAAATACACTGCAGGAGCTACGAAAGCGCGTTTTCTAAATTGTCTTGTCATATGAGTTGGAAAAGGTCAGAAACCATTGGGAAATGGTAATTTAGTAGTATAATGAGTCAGTTAATGATGAGATTCAATGTATTTACCCACGTTGTAGTCATCACTGTCATGATAGGGTATGAATGAGGCATCATTGAGTTATGAGATGACATTTTAAATTCAAAATCTTGCTTAATTGGTCATTCTTATTTCCTTTGCCTCCATTCGAGTGTTTGAGCTCTGAAGTGTGAAGCCAAACCTGTGGTTGTTCCATACAAGGGTTTTCTACATCGTAATCAAGCAAGGATGATATAAACTAATCAAGTGAGGGTGTTATTTCACATATTCAAGCGAGGTTGATTCAATTTATCAAGCAAGGCTGAAAGGTTTTCTGCGAAGCATGGCAAAGGAAAATAAAGTCCACAGAGGGGGACACTGCTTGAGACATGAGCCTGAAGATATGAAGGCCATAATTGAATACCCAATAGTGATGGAGGCATTCATAAGAGTAGGTTTTCTTCAGTTTTGTGAAAAGTTGCAGGGTTGCCACACACAGGTTTCCAAAGAATTTGCCTTGAACTTCAATGGAAAAACTACCAAGGTTGGGATGCTAAGTATGTCAATTACACCAGATATTATTGCTGCTATTACAGAGATACCAAGATGTCAAGAAACTTGATTCAAAAATTTCAAATTTGATATGGAGCCATGCAAAGAGTTCATGAAACTTGAGTATGCAGATATGGACCTCAATAATGCTATCCCTAGAAGATGCATCAAAGACATTTATGAAAATTTTTTGTTCAACATTCATAGGTATTTTACATGTGAAGGAAGATATCATAAGGTTTACACATATCATTTCAAGCTGCTTCTGCATTTCACTGGTAAGATTTCACTTGATTTGCCCTTTTATCTGCATAGGAGTCTTGCAAAAATGGCTGATAAAGTACAAGACAAATCTGAAGGTTGTGAAACATCTTTGTTTCATCATGGTTTGATGAAGTTATTGATTTTTAATGAGCTTCATAAGATATGCAGGGATTGGTCATACTTTTTGTTTATAAATGGTTTTGAGTTGGAAACCCTAACTCCTACTAGAAACCCTAAAACTAAAGGAACTCCATCACTACCAGTAGCAGAGTCTAATCAAATTGTGGTTGAAAAACCAAAGGAATTTGCAAAACTGAAGCCAAGGAAACAAGTTGAGAAAAGGACAGAGCAGACACAAGTGCTTGATACAGCAACTCCCTCACCTACAAAACAGAGGTCAAAGATTGTCAAAGAGGAAAAATAGAAACAAGATGTCAACAAACAGGAAATCAAAAGAGTAACAAGAAGCCAAGCAGTGGCATTAAAGGGAAAAATAGTTGCTACAGATACAAATGATAGCCCATTAATGAAGGGAAATTTAGATGACATCCTTCATGCAATTGACATAGAGGAGACACCCATTGTTCAAGCTGAGTTTATTGGAGAAGATGAGAATAAACAGAGAAAGGCTAAGTCTACAAAAAATATTGAGTTTGAAGGGGAGGATGCAGCCTTCATCTTTCAAGCAAGAAAACATATAACTAGGCATGCTAAGAAACTCAAGGAAGGCAACAAGGAAGTTTAAGAACCTATTGAGATAGCTAAAGACCCTGAATAAGTGGTTGATATCTCATCACCTACAGTAAAGCATGCAACCAACAAAACAAAGAAGGGAAAAGAAAAAATGACAGAGTTTCAACATCTTGAGGAGAAATTGAGGCTGGAAAACCAAAAAATTGTTGTGATGAGAAAGAGGGCTAGAAAGCATGGTATTGAGAAAGAAGAGTTTAAAATAATGAAGGAACTTTGGGAAGGACAAACTGGTTCTATTTTTGAAACTCCAAGTAGTGCAGAACAATTTTTCAAATGGACAGTTCCAGCCATCAAGGAAGCAAAATTTGTCAGAGTAATAAATACTCACTTGAGAGATAATAACATAAGACTTAAAGATCAAGTGGAGGACTTGGAGCAGCAGCTGAAATCGTTTCAGGATGAGTTAAAGAACAAAAGTGTTAAAATGACAGTCATTGAAGAGTCAAAAGCTAAATCAAGTGAAAATGAAGAAGGGACCTCATGAAAGTTGAAATGAATGTGTTTTCATTTCATATGGCTTTTTGATATGATGGAATCAGTTCTATTTTGATTTTTGGTACATTTGCAATTTCCATTTTGGAAAATTTTGGAAAAAACTTCCCACTCAGTAGTTTCGTAGCGCAGACAATGTAAAAAGGGAGAAAAGCGCTACAAAAATGTTGTAGCGGCTTTTCTTGCTCTTTTTCATCAAATTTTGAGGGTTAAAAACATGAATCAAGAACTGAAAATGCTGAGGAGGATGTATTTAAAGATAATTTAGTTTTGGAGGAAAGAGGTCAATATTTTGAAGAAAAAGGATAAAAGAGAAGCGCTATGAAACTATGTTGTTTTCGCAGCGCAGTCTATTCCAGCTCATTTGAACAGTTTGAAGATGGTTTTGGACAGTTGGATCTTAGGGAGGATTTTTGGCAGGTGTTACTTCAATTTCTAATAGCAAAGGATCTCAAAATAATGAGTTCATGATGGTCAGAATGTTTCAAGAGTGCAAAGGACCATATGCCTAGAAAACAGGGGACTGTTTCCTACTTTGATGGAGGTCAGCATTATGGTCACAAATATTTGAAGCCTATAATCCAGATTCGACCATGTGTGAATACACTTGGAAAATGATGTAATTTAATTTAGATAAGGTTGTTATGGATAGAGATAAGGATTTCATCCTATTTTTAATAGGATTGTTTAGTAGATTAGCTATCTATTTGTAATAAATACCATGTCATATGGTTATGCAAGGTGTCAAGAGTCAGGAATTCGATGTATCTAGCACAAGATAAGATTATCTCATGTTGTAAGTGGGCTATAAAGGACCAAGAAGTCGAATGTACCAGGGTTGGACATTTTTTAGCAAAAGACTATGTTTATTGTAATTGACTGGTTTTTAGCTAATACAGGAGATTTCTACTAAACCAACTTGAGATTCATAAGGAGTTTTAGTGTGTTATTATTCTATTTGTATCTCTCTATTATCCTATTGCAGTGGAGCTTTTTTATATTACTCAGAATTCATCTTTGATGCTTTGACTTCCTGTATAAATGAACTAACTGTGTTTTTTATAGTTTCACATGTGTATCTCTTGACTAAAACTCTGACATGCCTCAACTTCCATGTTAAGTAGATTGATTAGTTTACTGAAACTATTTTGACTCCATAAGCCCAATGTGTACTTGCTGATGTGATTTTCAACCTAAATTTATCATCTATCTGATTATTACCCCACATAGAGTTAGCCATCTATATTTTTATCAAAATCATTAACCCTTGAGAGAGCCCTCTTAGGTTGAGGAGGCTAAGCCTCAATCAAAATATTGGTTTGAAACAGTTACATGAGATTGATTTGATTAGCAGCTTATCAGGTCCAATTTTGTGATAACACATTGGAAAGCTTGTCCTATATACTTTCTAAAAATTCCTTTAATTTTATTATTGGACTCCATTTACTTGCTCAAAAGCTCATTCTCCCAAGACTGCTCAGGGTGCAGTGCTAGCTCTGAAAATAGGGCAGAAATTTGATTTTTTGCATGTTTTTGGCACTTTTGGAGTACTAGTTCTACTCCAAATGATATGAAATTTTGTGAGGGTGATTTCCATGGCCAAAGGATTATAAAAATGTAAGCCATTTATCCATTGGGTTCCCCAAAAAATAGTGCATCGCCAGTGGCACTGCATGCTTGGCCCTTCAAATCAGTCAAAATTTTCAAAAACTCAAAAATTTGCAAAAAGTTTCAAAATTGGGATTTGCCATGCTGATCATGTCGTGGATGCTTGTAGGGATGCATCAGCAAGGATGTCAAGATTTTCTTTGCCTTTTGCCTCCTTTAGGGCTTGAATCTTTGCAAGGGCTCTTTTGAGCTTGGCCCTTGCAATATTGTTTCTTAAGGCATAATGCCTTGCCATCTTCTTTTGGAGGTCAAGGTCCCTCTTCTTCTTCTCCAACTAACCCTCTAGGTGTATATTTTCCCTCTCTAGCCAAGATTCCCGATCATATTCTATTTCCATGGTAAGCATCTCACTTGGAGTGAGTTGCTCTACCAAGGTTGTCTCTTGCTCTCTCTCCTTGGCTAAGGCCTTCTTCAAGCCAATTGTACTTCGCCTCCTCCTAGGAAGTTGTTCTTCCTATTCTTCAGTGTCATCATGAGTTCCCAAGACTTCATCTAGCTTTGCCTTTGTCTTTACAGCCTCTTTCCGAGCTCTGATAGCTCTAATCTCATAAATAGCCTTCTTTGCCTCTAGCTGTTTGTTTTCAACCTCAAAATAGTTAATCATATTACTATCCCTACCTATATTGTCTTGCAAGTATTTAATTTGCACATATTTTCTTTTGAGCAACATGCTTGTGGTCCTTTGCTCATTTTCATAATCACTATCAACATGAATAAGTTGAAATTATTTTCCAGTCTCATGTTTGTCTTCTTCTTCTTCATTAATGACCTTTTCCTTACCCTTATCAAGCTACTTGGTTGATGTAGAAGGCATGGGCCCTTGCCTCCTAAGGGTAGCAAAAACATGCCTATTTCCCCTTTGGTAGGCCAAAGGAAAAGGTTCAATTTTCACCATCTATGTGCCACTTGTTTCATAGCCATCATTACTGCCATCATCATTGTTATTATCATTGGTACCATCCCTGATCTCATGGCTTTTTGACCCACTGTCATCATCCTCACTGATTTCTGCTTCATGGCCATCATCCTCACTAATTTCTTCTTCATTTTCTGATTTCTCATTGTCATCTCCCTTACTGCTTTCTTCTTCATCACTCTTTTTTGCCTCATTGCTCTTTAATGCACTAGTGCCATGAGATGATGGTGAGGGATTGTGAGAGGGTGATGAAGGAGGATTATTCTGAGGTGAAGGAATGTGAGTAGATGGTGAGGTGGAAGAGTTATCATGTGGTGAGGGAATGTGAGTGGATGGGGGAATGGGAGGATGAGAAGATGAAGGGGCATCTTGCTGTTGTTGGCCTTGTGGATTGGTGAACACCTCAATGGAAATGAAGACCTCCCATGGAAATCCCTTCTGTTGCAATTGATGCATAACAACCATTTTGATAAGCAAGTGGTGAAATAGGTTTTTCATATGTTGAGGGTAGTCTCTCTTTTGTAAAATAAAGGACATTTTATCAATGCTTCTGTAGAGGTAATAGGGTAGGTGGAACATCCTCACCCTAGTAAAGTGAATAAGTAGCCTAATGTGATAGGAGTAAATACGGGAGAACCTTCCCTCACATGTAAAATACTTCATAATGATCCTCATCATAGGTGCATATATATCAAGCAAGTGAGAGAAAGGAAATATGGATTTATTGTGGTCTTTGTACCTAGGTTTTAAACATGGCTTATAGTAGATCATGTCAATATTGGCCTGCTTGAACCATTTCTCTCCTACACTAGGTATACATGTGGCATTGGCAATAGCATTTGTAGATAGCTCAAAATTGACCCCTACAAGGTTAACTTGTTTGTCATGCAAGTTCATGATGAATAGCCTAGTTATCTCAGGATGGTTTTTCACCTGTTGTATCTTCCCACAAAAATTAAAGCATCCTACATGCTTGAAACATTGAACAGTAAGGGGAGATGTCATTAGCTCCCTTGTGTTGGGGGGTTCAAACCTATAGATTTTTCCACCTTTGTACTCATGCCTCCTTGGCATTTGAGGGTCTCCACCACTGTCACTTTCTCCCTCTCTTGACATTTTGAAAACTTTGCCTTGAGAAAACCCTAGGACTGCAAATGGAAATGAAATGAAGGGATGGTGATGAAAAAAGGCAGCTTTTGCAAGTGAGTGAGATGAGTGAATAAGGATAAAAGTGTATGAGATGGTGCGAGGCTAACAACTCAATGATAAAGCTCTGCTGACATGTTCAAACTCTATTTTTGGAAATACTAGGGCTAAATGTGAAATTGAGATGAAAGTGAGATGATGGAGTGGCAACCTTTTTAATGTAGGGACTGAGTGTTATGTCAATCTTGGATGGATGAAAAACCTTAAACTAATGCAACCACCCTTGCTCTAACTGATACTCTTTATAAGCAGATAAAATGAGGTTCAATAGTGATGTCAAGTTTAAGTCTTAGGGTAGCCTCTTAGGGTTTTATTTCTTTCCATTAAATGATTACAAAAATGCTTGAAAATGGGAGGATGACCTGTACTTACCCCTTAAAGATGCTTGAGGGACCTCTGGCAAGATTTTGGAGGTGTTTGAATTGATTTGAGTGTTTTCAAGGTGTAGGAAGCCCTCCTGTCCAAGGGTGCAGTGCTTAGTCTGAGGGCGCAGTGCTCATACCCAGGCGCGCAGAGCTCAACCTTTCTTCATCGGGGTTGTCGATCAAGAGCGCAACGCTCTTCTAGGTTTGCAACGCCCAGTTCTAGGTGTGCACCGCCTATGCATTTTTCGAGGGGAAAAACCTCCAAGGGTGCAACACCCAATTCCAGGCACGCAGCGCCACAAAAATTTGTCCAAATGTGACTTGAAACTCTAAAATTTTCTTCTCCTGAGCACTCTGATGGTCTTGTGATGCAAAAATGATCTGTTTGAAGTGTTTAGATGTCCTTATATAGGCTCAAGGATTTAATTTTAGCTTCACAACCCACTTTCTAATGTTTTAAACCTTTTTTGCCCTTTTTCACTGATACTCTTCATGCCTTTTTGCTTGTAGGTTGTTGAAGTTATGAAACTTGCTCTTCTTTTGATCCTAGACCCTTCACATGATTATTTTGACACCTTTGTGATGATTACCTACAACTTCAAGCTTCAAAATCCTCTGTGGTTTCCATTATCAAGTTAACTCAACTTTTCACCTTTTCTCATTAACAACTTTACACTGTTTGTATACAGGTTGGTAAGATGATGAATTTGTCTTTGCCCATTGCTCCTTGAGGCATAAAAAGTTTATTTTGACAATTTTGTGATGATTGCACATAAAAGCACCTTCACAATCCTTCCTTTGTTGTCATCATGGAGTTCAACTCATCATTTCACCCTCTCTGGCCACTTTCCCAAAACCTTAGGTATCTGGAGTGCTTTAAGACAATCATCAGTGTTGTCTTCTAAGTTCTCTATAGCACTTTCAACTTCATTAATTTCTATCCAGTTCACCTCAACTTTTTTCTTATCTCATCAATAATTTCTGAAATATTTTTCTTCATGTTTGGTTTTTGGTGTACCTCCTCCATGGTCATTTTTGCATTTGATCACTGCTTGGCACACTGTTGGACCATCAAGCTAAAAAAAATCCTAATTCTCTAGAAGAACAAGTGTTTCCTGTCTTCTTTACTGCAAGATGTATTCGTTCAGTAGTAGACCTCCTACCTTACCAACTTTCTACTGGTGGACCTTTTAACACTTCTGCATAAGTGTCAAAGTTTACATTTACCTCTTGTAGAACTTGAATTTGATAAGGTAGTCTTCTTTGGAAACTTTTAGATATTTTCTTGAATAACCATGTCTCAACATTCCAATGCGTCTGAACCAAATTCTAACAAAGAAAACCAGTGTTTGAAACACCAATGATTTACCTTGGAACATATGTAACCCTAATTGACCTAGTGGGAGGATTCTTTGACCCAGTCTTTGACTGAAAATTGGCTTGGAGTCTTCAAGTGAAAAACAGAGTATTTGTCAAAGTGTTGTATTGAAGATCCAAAATCCAATGTACTTGATTTATCTAAAGAGCGTATAGATATAGTTTTGAGACCATCAATGCTTGAGGAATCTGGGGAACATGGGAAATATTTAGGCTATAGGAAACCCTAGAGGGAAAGTGGGGTTTATGGGTAGAGGAAAAATAGGCTAATGAAGTTATAGGCAGGGAAGGAGGCTAAAAATGATGGGTAAAAGCCCATAAGGAGCTTGTAGGAGTGATAGGGTGACCATGGAATGGAAAGCTGATGAAATAGTTAAAATTTTTCCATAAGGATAATGAAGGCAGTGAGATTTCTGAAACTCACAATTTTCAAGGAAGGTTGTTTTTAGAAATATAGAACCAATATTTAGTCATCTACAGATAATGAAAAATACTAATGACTAACAGTGGCTCCACTTCAGGAGGGAAACTCCTGTTTAGGAGGCGTCCAGAACTTTAGAGTTCAGATCTCTGAGTTTTGAAGATTAGTACCCTACTTGTACTTGGAAGACCTTTTTTTCTTCATTTTCTAATGTTCTTTTGAAGCTGTCATCTTAGATCTGAAGAAAATGAATGCTTCAACATCAATTATACCTACCCATAATAATTTTCCTAACATTTTTTCTTCACTTGGGTGCATTTGGATTAGAAAACCCTTGACATCATTTTTTCTTTTGATAGCATAAAAACCATCTACTACTACTCTTATCACTTCCAAGGGTTCAGATTAGGCTGGTGAACTCCTTATCCTCTACCTACTCTACTTATCTGTCAAGGTTAAGCTGTTTGACGGATTTTCATTCTCTAACCTACTAACATGAAATTCAAAACATTATCAAACCAAGGCTAAGAAATCTGATTTGTCATGGGTTGTGGCATTTTAGACAAGCTGCACACAGACTTTATTTTTGTACAAGTGAAACTAGAAAACATGAGGGCTGTAATTTGAAATTTGTTATGCATCCCCCTTTTCTCTTTTGGTTCATATTTGAGCATTGAAACCAACTGTATTTTCCTAATCTAATCTACTAACAAGCCAAGTTTACATGGTTTGTCAAGTCTTCCTTCACTAACCTATCAGTAGAAATTTAAAACATGTTTAATCATGATTAGGCTGTAAGACTAAATAGGACTCTTCTTTCCCAACAAGTAGTGGTGTTTGGACTTGCACACTTTCAGACATATTTTCCTTTTTTTGGTATGGGGTTGTACCTTTTCTTTAAACCTGCCCTCTTTTTCTTCTTTTCTTTGTTTTTGTCCCTTTTCTTAAAAAAATCTAAAACGAAAAAGATGCTCATAGTGCTGAGCTTATTGTCATCCCTATCTATCCTAGTCTAACTTGGAGATTATATATACACTAGGTGAAGTCTTTTCTCCAATGCAACCAATTGAGTAAGTGACTACATGATTGATTTTCATCCAGCCCTTTGGGTATGTTGAAAAAACCAAAAGGCCACTCCCAACTCACTTTTTTTTTAACAGTAGTGCTCAAAATATTCTTCACACTCTGCAACAAATTATTCTTGGCATATTTTACTCCTCTAGATGTCTCTAAGAAGGCAGAAAAATGATATTTGAATAATACCTGGTCTTGAGAATTTAAACAGTAATTTGCATCTAGGACTATTTTTCGCTCCACTTTATTAAGCTTGGGATTCTTTTGAGAAAGAAACTCTAGCTCTTCTTCATGATAATCTGATTTGGCAGCCTCATGATGTTCTGTTATATTTTTCTCTAGTATGCCTGATATGCCTTGACTGAGTGGAATCGATTCTACTTACAGGCCTTTGTTAGGGGTATTCTCTGGTAATATGTCCTCTTGAGGAGGTAGCATAGAATCAATATTAACCTGATCTATAGTTTTTGCATGAGAAAGTGCATCAATGGATAAGTTAGAAGTATAAAAATAGAAACATATTCTTTATATAAAAGTTTAGAGGTTGGCTGTATGTTTAAGATTTGATTGATTTATTCATTAGTTAAAGGGGGAAGCATTTTTCTCTTTCTTTGGACAAAACTATGTTTTTTCTCTTCCCTTTGTGATTGATCATAAGGCTGAATGTTTTCTTAAGCCTCACACAAAAGAGATGATGTATCAACACTTGTATCTTTAGAGAGATCTTGTGGATATTTATTTATTTCCTGATTGATTTCATCCTCAACCAAATCCCTTTGATTTTCATGATGGTTAACTTGAGTATGAAATGCATGAATTTATTCTAACATATTCTCAAGATGCCAATTTCCCAAATATTCATCAATGTTTACAAGGTATTGTATGAGATCTTCAGACTGATCACAACAATTTTATGCTAATGATAAAGATGAACAAATTTCTTTATAATGCTCATAAAATACCTTGTGGAAATCCTTTAAGGAAAACAAACTACCAGGGTATAGGCCTTCATACCATTCCCTTGCTTTACCTTCTAATGTCCCCATGAACATTTTCATGAGGCAATCCTCATGCCATTCAAATTTTAACCTCCATGTATGTATATGAAATTTTATGAGATGTAACAGGGGGTCATCAAATTTTTCCTCTTGAAACATAGGCAGGTTTTTGTCCCAATTTATCTTAGGCATTTTTTGTGGGAATCCAGGGATGTGATCTCTGTTCATTGGAGCATACCTGCGTTGTATCCTTGGATTCATCTTTTTCAATGAGACAGAGGAAAGGATTACTACATCTTTATAACCATCTATATTCTCCTACCAGTGGATTCTTTAGGTCTATTGAGAGTTGTGGAGTCGCCAAGTCGAGGATTTCAATTTTTTTGTCCACCATTAGCAACTAGATACTAGTCTTGGCTAATATTTGAAACATTAGAAGCCAGAATTGGGACCCAATAGATCAAAGAAGGTTGAGATTTTATAAAAATTTTGAAACACAGTCCTACCTGCAAGAATATTGAACTCACAAAGTATGTGACTGGGCTTTATGCTCTTAGGATTGATTAATACATTCCCAGGGGAGTCTGTGAGAATCAATGGATTCAACAGGGCTACTGAAGATCAGTGGAGTCAACAGGGCTACTGAAGATCAGTAGATTCAACGGGTGGATGATGCTTACTATTTTAAATATGTACTTGTTGTCCACCATCAATAAATAAATACCAATCTAAGGATGTTTTTGGGTTTTCTGAGTTCTTTAAGCTTTTCAACAAGTGTTCTCCAATATGGTCACCATGGTGCTCGTATGATGAATCAACCAGATATCACTCTTGGATAACACTTTGACTTTTCTAACTGTTGACATGGGATTTGTGAGTTCTTAAGGAATATTTAAGCTATTACTTACTCAGATCCCTAGTGGAGTTGCCATTATGTTAGGTCCCTGTTATTTGTCAAATTGGCAAGACCAAATGTACAAAGGTAACATCAAACCAGTCTTTGGAGTCCTAGGACCTAGCCTTCTTGGACTTAGAGAGGGATCTCTCTATATTTGTGTAAAATATGTGAACTTTATTGACTTTAGGGTTTTTATTTTAGGCTAGTTATAAGGACTAACATGTATTTGTTTTTTTTGTTCGGTTGGGTTGCTTGTCAAGCATAATAGATAGAGTGGGAGAAGTTTATACCATTGGGCTATGGAGTCTGCAAAAGATCTTGAAAGGTACAACAATAGGTCAAGGGTTTTCGGAGGGCAAGCGTAACAAAGCCAAATGGATCTTTAAAGCTTATGTGAGTGAAGTGAAGAATAAATTGTGAGATTAGTAGGTTAAAGGTCAGTTAAGAATCCTTTAACATGTAATATAACAAGAAAAGTCTTTAATAACACTATGCATAAAGAAATAACCAAAGACAGGGCATACCATAAGCTTCTTTGACTAAACCC
This sequence comes from Pinus albicaulis, assembly GCA_034641835.2. NCBI lineage: Eukaryota > Viridiplantae > Streptophyta > Pinopsida > Pinales > Pinaceae > Pinus > Pinus albicaulis. The sequence continues at coordinate 188,048,821 of CM076584.1, forward strand.
TAGCAAGTAAGCATCAAGACAACAGTCCAGCAAACCATAGAGAGAAACAAACTTGTAAATTCTCTAGTGATTTCACCTTTAGGCAAATAAAACATAAAAGATAACATTAGTAATGATCAAAGAGAAGGGAACTCCTAAAATTCCTTAATCATGCTATGAAGAACCTCAAAGAAACCACTCAAGCTGGATAAAAGGGCAGGGCAAACCATAAACCTCTTCAGTCAAACCCTATTTTGAAATACTTTGAAGAAAAGACCTCAAAAACAATTTTTAAGTGATACCAAAGGGCAGGGCTAACCATAAACTACTTTGGCATTGGCTCCATTAAATCATTCTTGAGATGAACAAGCTAAGTGGGATTAGAGAGCAACTAAGAATTCTCTAAACTGACCTAGCAAAGGGAAACATACAAGCAATAGAAAGCAGGCAGAGCTAAGGTGCCTCTAAACAACATTTCTTAGCCTAAACTTTCTGTTATACTGCATGATAAAGATGAAAAAAAATGAAAACATAAGAAAACAAGCACTAATTTAGAAAGACATCATCATTATCCATGCTCATGAATCCCATAAGTGTGTTTGCTCCATTGTCATCCAAATCAAAACATTCATAACACTTCAAAGCCAATTTCTCCTCAACTCCAAGTCTATGTATTGAGTTTAACAATCAAAAAACATGTACAATGAGGCCTCAATGCATTATTTAACGTGCAAGAGAAAACCAAAACCCTAGCCAGGTCTCCAAAATATCATTAATTACATCATAAATGCCATTTTTGTCCAAAGAGACCATGCAAGGCCCAAGGCATAAAATATCAAACTTAATAAATGAAAAAATAAATTCTAACATAACTCATCAACCAACTCTGGAGTGATTTTCCTCAAAAACCCTCAAAATATCTTTTTCATTAACTCCAAGTGTCTTTTGTTGACTTTCTAGCAAGGGCGCAGTGCCAACACTGGGAAAATAGGTCTTTTGCAGCTGAGTTTTAGAGGCTTTCCCAATGTCCAAATGAGCTCCATGATAGCTCATTGGAAATATTGTCCTGTCTACTTTCTAAAACGACCTTCAGTTTTCTAATTGGACTCAATTTACCTACTCAAAAATTCATTCTCCCAAGACTACTCAAGGCGCAACGCCAGCTCTGAAAATAGGGAAGAAAGTTGATTGTTTGCATGTTTTTGGCACTTTTGGAGTACCATTTCTGCTCCAAATGATCTGAAATTTTGTGAGGATGATGTCATTGGCCTAAGGATTTTGAAAATTTAAGCCATTTATGTTGGGAAAAATACTGAGAGGGGGGGTGAATCAGTATTTAGGGCAAACTAAAACTTTTTACTTTTTTCATGCTCTAAAAACCCATACGCTACTTTGCTGAAGCCAACTAGCGTATACACGTGAATATCCTTCATAAAACTCGCGTATACACAGAGATCTAATTATGCCATTAATTCTTCACTTATATCATTCCATCATTCATTCATTAGATGTTCTATAAACAGTAAACATGTGCAGTAAGAACAGAATAAACCATCACACATAAGCATCACACATGAACACCGGGATTTTAGGTGGAAACCCAAGTCGGGAGAAAACCACCGCTGCAGTTGCTCAGCCTTCAATATTTTATTATAGAGAAAACATCTTACAACATATGTGCTGGTGCAGACTTCTACCAGCACGCAGGCACCCACCTGCGCTCGTTTACCAGCCTCTCCTGGAAGGGAGCTCCAACCCCCTGACTCGTTTACCAGCCTCTCCTGGAAGGGAGCTACGACCCCCCGATCTCGTTTACCAGCCTCACCTGGAAGGGAGCTACGACCCCCTGACTGAAGGCTACAACCCTCAGCACCTCTATGGACCACGTTTCATCAATTTTCACACTGGATCCAAAGCTTCCTTTAGGACACCACTTGCAGGCCACGTTTCATCATATTTTCAGACTGGACCCACTCCACATATTTAAGCTTAATCATACAACCAAACTGATACAGACAACTCAGAACTGTAGAATAAAGATAGCAGTAACACAGCAGAACAGATTAGACATTTCATACCCCATGCTTCAGCAAACCCTAGTTTGCATACGCGCTTTCCTATCACTGATCCCGCGTATATACGCGCCTTCTACCATACAAACCCGCGTATACTTCTGTACATATTACAGAGTTAATTTCACTGTGCATACACGCTTTCTCTTCAGCGAAGCCGCGTATATACACGCTTCTTCTGCGGCAAACTAGCGTATGGTTCTTCAGACATTTAGGTCATTGCAATTCTTCAGAACAGACACATCACACAGATTTTACCCTTTACGTCAGACAGATGTTCGCCTCCTCTTAGATCTAATCATTCCATAAACAGATGTAGCAAATACAAATACATTTCAGATCTAGATTCCCTTCTTCATCATTTTCTTCATAGGTGCTTCATGCATTCAGATCTATCATTCAACTGTAACCCTTTCCATTCAGATATACTTCAGAGAAAAGTATTCATTCAAGCTCAGACATCTTGCTCCCACACTCATGATTTGCACAATGAATTTCTTCTCTTTATATAGGTTTACCCTTTTTCAATACCATGAGCCAAAACCACATTAATTCCGATGGTATTCCTGGACGGGGTCATTTAGACGAATCATTACCCAATACAATGGGTCAATACCATGGTGGTTACCCCTGGTTTTGCACTTTTTGAGCGCTTTTTCCCATACGCGACTTGGCACGTACTTTACCGCGTGCATACGCGACTTCTACTAGACAAATCCGCGTATGCCTTGAAACATACTCTTTTCATCATGGATCTAGCACATATTGAATTCCTTTCTTCATTACCTTCTGTACTCTCTGTAGATACATCAGATTTACATCTTTAAACAGGTTCATCAAGACATATTCTATCAAGCACAACTTCATCAGGTGGGTTGCCATTCAAGGACAACACTCTATCCAGTGGGTTGTCATCAAGGACGACACCCAGCATCATATTGTCAACAAACATCAGATTTACATCATTTACCAAGTCCATCAAGTCAAGAATAACTTCATCAGGTGGATTTCCATCAAGGACAACACAAGTCAACAATCTCATGTCTTCATCTTCATTCAGTGGGTTGCCATCAAGGACAACACTCTGCATCATATTGCCAACAATTTATCCATTAGGTGCACCATAAAAGAGCGCAACGGTAGTGGCATTGCGCCCTTGGCCCTTCAAATCAGTCAAAATTTTCAATAACTCAAAAATTTGCAAAAAAGAATTTCAAAATTGGGATTTTCCTTGCTGATCATGTCTTGGATGCTTGTAGGGATGCATAAGCAAGGATTTCAAGCTTTTCTTTGACTTTTTCCTCCTTTAGGGCTTGAATCTTTGCAAGGGTTCTTTTGAGCTTGGCCCTTGCAATCTTGTTTCTTAAGGCATAATGCCTTGCCATCTTCTTTTGTAGGTCAAGGTCCCTCTTGGTCTTCTCCAACTAACCCTCTAAGTGTATATTTTCCCTCTCTAGCCAAGGTTTCTAATCATATTCTATTTCCATGGCAAGCAGCTCACCTGGAGCGAGCTGCTCTGCCAAAGCTATCTCTTGCTCTCTCTCCTTAGCTAAGGCCTTCTTCAAGCCAATTTTACTTGGCCTCCCCCTAGGAAGCTCTTCTTCCTCTTCTTCAATGTCATCATGAATGCCCAAGACTTCGTCTAGATTTTCCTTTGTCTTTGGAGCCTCTTTCCGAGCTTTGATAGCTCTAATCTCATAAATAGCCTTCACTCCCTCCAACCACTTGTTTTCAACCTAAAAATAGTGAATCACATTCCTAGCCCTACCTATATTGGCTTGAAAATATTTAATTTGGGCATCTTTTCTTTTGAGCAACATGCTTGTGATCCTTTGCTCATTTTCATCATCACTATCAACATGAATAAGTTGAAATTCTTGTTCAGTCGCATGTTTTTCTTCTTCTTCATCAATGACCTTTTCCTTACCCTTATCAAGCTGCTTGGTTGATGTATAAGGAATGGCCCCTTACCTCTTAAGGGCAACGAACACATGCCTATTTCTCCTTTGTTAGGTCAAAGGAAAAGGTTCAATTTTCACCATCTCTATGCCACTTGTTTCACTGCCATCATTGTTGCCATCATCACTGTTATTATCATTGGTACCATCACTGCTCTCATGGATTTTTGACACACTGTCATCATCCTCACTGATTGTTGCTTCATGGCCATCATCCTCACTGATTTCTGCTTCATTTTCTGATTTCTCATTGCCATCTCCCTTACTTTTTTCTTCTTCATCACTCTTTTTTTCCTCATTGCTCTTTGATGCACTAGTGCCATGAGATGATAGTGAGGGATTATGAGAGGGTGATGAAGGAGGATTATTTTGATGTGAATGAATGCGAGTAGATGGTGAGGTGTAATATTCATCATGTAGTGAGGGAATGTGAGTGTCTGGAGGAATGGGAGGATGAGAAGATGAAGGGGCATATTGCTACTGTTGGCCTTGTGGATTGGTGAACACCTCATTGGAAATGAAGACCTCTCATGGAATGCCCTTTCTGATGCAATGGATGCATAACAACCATTTTGATAAGAGAGTGGTGAAAGAGGATTTGCATCTACTGATGATAGTCTCTCTTTTGTACAATATAGGAAATTTTATCAATGCTTCTGTAGAGTTAATAGGGTAGGTGCAGCATCCTCACCCTAGTAAAGTGCATAAGTAGCCTAATGTGATAGGAGTAAATCCGGGAGAACCTTTCCTCACATGTAAAATACTTCATAATGATCCTCATCATAGGTACATATCTACCAAGCAAGTGAGAGAAAGGAAAGATGGATCTATTGTGGTCTTTGTACCTAGGTTTTAAATATGGCTCATAGTAGCTCATGTCAAAATTGGCCTACTTGAACCATTTCTCTCCTACGGTAGGTATGCTTCTGGCATTGGAAATAGCATCTGTAGATAGCTCAAAATTGACCCCTGCAAGGTTAACCTATTTGTCATGCAAGTTAATGATGAATAGCCTAGTTAGCTCAATGTGGTTTTGCACTTGCTATACCTTCTCACAAAAATCAAAGCATCCTACATGCTTGAAACATTGAAGTGTAAGGGGAGATGCCATTATCTCCCTTGTGTTGGGGGGTTCAAACCTATTGATTTTTCCACCTTTGTGCTCATGCCTCCTTGGCATTTGAGGCTCTCCACCATTGTCACCATCTCCCTCTCTTGACATTTTGAAAACTCTGCTTGAGAAAACCCTAGGACCGCAAATGGAAATCAAATGAAGAGATGATGATGAAAAAAGGAAGCTTTTGCAAGTGAGTGAGATGAGTGAATGAGGATAAAAGTGTATGAGATGGTGAGAGGTTAACAAATCAATGATAAAGATCTGCTAACATGTTCAAACTCTATTTTTTGAAATACTAGGGCTAAATGTGAAAGTGAGATGAAAGTGAGATGATGGAGTGGCAACCTTTTTAATGTAGGGACCGAGTATTATGTCAAGCTTGGATGGATGAAAAACCTTAAACTAATGCAACCACACTTGTTCTGATTGATACTCTTTACAAGCAGACAAAATGAGGTTCAATAGTGATGTCAAGTTTAAGTCTTATGGTAGCCTCTTAGGGTTTTAGTTCTTTCCATTAAATGATGAAAAAAATGCTTGAAAAGGGGAGGATGACGTGTACTTACCCCTTAAAGATGCTTGAGGGACCTCTGGAAAGAGTTTGGAGGTGTTTGACTTGAGTTGAGTGTTTTCAGGGTGTTTGAAGCCCTCCTGGCCAAGGGCATAATGCTTAGTTTGAGGGCGCAGCGCTCGGTCCTAAACGCGCAATGCTCAGACCTAGGCGCACAATGCTCAACCTTTCTTCATCAGGCATATTGGGCAAGAGTGCAGAGCTCTACCAGGTGCACAATGCCTGTGTATTTTTCACGGGGAAAAACTGCCCACACAATTTCATCCAAATTTGACTTGAAACTCTCAAATTTTCTTCTCCTAAGCGCTCTGATGGTCTTGTAATGAAACAATGATTTTTTTGAAGCATTTAGATGTACTTATATAAGCTCAAGGATTTAATTTTAGCTTCATAACCCACTTTCTAATGTTTTAAACCTTTTTTCCCTTTTTCACTGATACTCTTCATGCATTTTTGCTTGTAGGTTGCCAGAGTTATGAAACTTGCTCTTATTTTGATCCTAGAGCCTTCACATGCTTATTTTGACACATTTGTGATTATTAACTATAACAGCAAGCTTCAAAATCCTCTGTGTTTTCCATTATCAAGTTAACTCAACTTTTCACCTTTTCTCATTAACAATTTTACACTGTTTGTATATAGGTTTGTAAGATGATTAATTTGACTTTTCCCATTGCTCCTTGAGGCATAAAAAGTTTTTTTTGACAATTTTGTGATGATTGCAGACAACTACACCTTAACAATCCTTCCTTTGTTGTCATCATGGAGTTAAACTCATCATTTCACCCTCTCTGACCACTTTCCCAAAACCTTAGGTATCTGGAGTGCTTTAAGACAATCATCAGTGTTGTCTTCTAAGTTCTCTATAGCCCTTTCAAGTTCATTAATTTTTGTCCAGTTCACCTCACCTTTTTCCCTATCTCATCAATAATTTCTGAAAGAGTTTTCTTCATGTTTGTTTTTTGGTGTACCTCCTCCATGGTCATTTCTACATTTGATCACTACTTGGCACACTGTTGAACCATCAAGCTAAAGAAAAACCCTAATCCTCTACAAGAACAAATTTTTCCTGTCTTTTTTGCTGCAAGATGTCTTCATTCAAGAGCAGACCTCCTACCTTACCAAATTTCTACTGATGGACCTTTTAACACTTCTACAGAAGTGTCAAAGTTTACATTTACCTCTTGCAAAACTTGAATTTGATAAGGTAGTCTTCTTTGGAAACTTTTAGATATTTTCTTGAATAACCATGTCAAAATTCCAATACCTCTGAACCAAATTATAAAAAGAAAAAAAGTGTCTGAAACACCAATGATTTACCTTGGAACATATGAAACCCTAGTTGTCCTAGTGGGAGGATTCTTTGACCTAGTCTTTGACTGAAAACTGGCTTGGAGTCTTCAAGTGAAAAATAGAGTATTTGGCAGTGTTGTATTGAATATCCAAAATCCAATGTACTTGATTTATATAAAGAGCCTACAGAGATATTTTTGAGACCATCAATGCTTGAGGAATATAGGGAACATGGGAAATATTTAGGCTATAGGAAACCCTAGAGGGAAAGTGGGGTTTATGGGTAGGGGGAAAATAGGCTAATGAAGTTATAGGCAGGGAAGGAGGTTGAAAATGATAGGTAAAAGCCCAAAAGGATTTTGTAGGAGTGACAGTGTGACCATGGAATGGCAAGATGATGAAATAGTGAAACATTTTCCATAAGGATAATGAAGGCAGTGAGATTTCTGAAACTCACAATTTTCATGGAAGGTTGTTTTCAGAAATCTAGAACCAATGTTTATTCATCTGCAGATAATGAAAAATACTAATGAATAACATCTTTCTATCCCTCTATAGTCCTCCATCCTTCATTTCTTGGTCCCTCTCTTGTGTCGCACATTATGGACTTCAGTCCTACTGTCCCCTATCCCCTTTGATATTGTGTCAGTTGCCGCTAGGTCATCCATGCCCTTTATGCTGTAACAAGGGAAGTTGTCAATCCGCTAATCAGTACCCCCCATTCCATAATCATCCCTAGGGTCAGTCTATCAGTTTATCTACTATTTTGTCTCATGTCTTAGTTGAGGATCCCTTATTGCCTCACCTATGGCAAACCTCCTTCTATGGACATCATATCGTTCATTCCAGAAGATAGGTCTAGAGGTCGGTGTACCTTGGTTCCAGCTTCCACTCTTGTTCTGTGCCTCAAATCAAGAAAAGGGACCACTTATTATCCTTTGACTTGATTATTTCTCAGTTCCAGCTCCTTACAACATGATTGAGATCCGTATACTTGATGTTTCAGTGATGCAACAGATTGTACCAGTGATCCCCGGGTGTGTGTGAGACGTTTCAGATCTCATGAGGGGGTGGCCCTTCAGGTAGCCCCCCACATGCCCAGATGACCTATTCATTACAGCCTTTGATGCAACTCCACAGATTTGATGGTTTTCGGCCTCAGCCACATGCAACCCCTTTTAGTTTGCATGTATCATTCATATTTATAGAGCCCTTTCCTATTTACAAGGCCTCTTTGGTTGTACTTATATCTCATGTACTAAGATATTATTGTATAATTCCCGGTCGTTATCTCGGGCACAGTATGTATGTGGGATCCATTATCATGTTTTTATCTGGCTCATGTTCATGCCCGCATGTACTATATAGTTCAGTCCCTTGTTTACTGGACGCATTATTCTTTGTACTTTGTCTCGGCGGGCATAGTTATGCTTCCCCCGCCTCTTGTAGCACAGGTACTCACTTTTAAAAGAGAATTTTTGCGCCTATAAGTCTCACCTCTTCAGGGTCTTGTCCTCAAGTGCTTTGGTTTACCTCATATTTCTCTCTCTCTGACTTCCCCTTTGGTGTTTGGTGATTGAGTTTGTAAAACGTATTCCGGTCATACGATTAGCTCCTAACGCTCACACGCTGGGGGGAAATCTATTACACCAATTTTTGGTCATCTAACTTGTTACTATTAGATGGACCAAAGTACACCATGTAAGACCATTTTTACCCTAAGTAAAATTGCTTTCACTATGAAAAATAACTTAGTAATCCTTAATTTATTAAGTTGTTTATGGTCTAAACAGGAAACCCCATGAGGAAATATTGAATAAGTCCACATTTGTTTAATTTTCCTCAAGGAATAATTAGTTAAACAACAATTTAATTAATATTCCTGGTCATATTTAACCCAAACAGGAAAATTAATTAGATAAATCATTATTTATCTTATTATTTTCTAGGAATAATTATTTAAACCTTATTTAAATAATATTCTTTGTTAAATTTTACTAAATCATTTATAAATAATTAAATAAATCATTATTTATTTAATTATTACTCAACCACATCCTTAAAATAATAAATAAATCATTTATTTATTTATTATTTACAAATAAAGGGATTTGCACAAATTCAAATTCTTTTTCCCTCCAACAAATATAATAAAATATTCCATAAAATTTTGATCTAGATTTGGTTAATAATATTTTAATTATGCACCAATATCTAAACTAACTCAATATTTTGTTATAAATAGAAGGGTTTTTCCATTCACTCACTACCTTTTGTTGCCTAAAGATCACTCTGGATCTATACTCTTAGTCTGACTTTGATCCTCCATCATTGTCATATTTTTCTACCATTTTTTCTTGTGAGCTCTCGTTGAGTTCCATTTTTATCTGGGTTTTCTACACCATAAAGAGAGGGAGTTCTTAGATCTGAAGTGCTGAGCACTTACAAGAACCCATCCCATTGAGGGGGATTGGTAACATCTTTCTATGTTCCCTTCCAGGTGTCAAAAATACAATTATTCTTTAAAAATAATCTTGTCTTGTCTATTAGATGCATGGAGAAACTCTTTCTTTTATTTACTGCTTAATGCCTTTTACTACATAGATCTAGATTTTGTAGAATTTATCTTGGTCAACTAACTACAGATCTAAAGAAATTGGCATCACATATTCGATGTTAGGGCTGTTTGTTATGCACATATAAAGTGATATTTTTTCATACACTTGTGATTATAATTCATCCTAACAATGCTCACACAGAGAACCATGTTCACACAATAGCATCTTAATCCATAACTTCAAAGATCGCATAAACTTACCTCTGAGACCCTTGAAAAATCGTCTTTCAAATTCATACCAAGACACAAACTGATCAATGGAAAACTCAATTACAAATCCTTCCAAAACATGATTGATCCTATGATCTATCACGTGGGTGATCACATTGATTGTCTTTCCTAATTGTTGTACCAATTCTGGAGTCCATTGAGTGACTACATTGTCTTTTGTGCAGGTATTAAATTCAGTCAATCTAGACAACCACTCATGCAGCTCAGTCGCAAAGGAAGAAAAGAATGTCTCGTGAAATTTTGTATAAATATACTTTTGAATCCAATCTTCAATAGATAACTTAGAAATTTGATTCTCTTGGATCTCGAATTCAATGATATTTCTATCCAACCAATCTTTTAATTTGTTTTGCGTAGGATGCCAATACATCAATTCTCCCTCAAAATGATCTTGGTCTCGGCAACGAAACAATTTTTTGGCTTGAGGGGTCCTGACCTAGGTTCGGATTTATTGTGCAACCAACAAACCCTCCAACTAATGGCCCTTTCGGAAATGGCTTGCTTGTGTAGATCAAAGTCTCACCCAAAGTAGTATGGGGGGGTGTTGGAACCAAGTTTCTGCACCCTGAGGAATAATTTGATGTGGTGGCCCTAAACAGACTTGTAAAATAACTTATCATAGATAACAAGTATATGCACGCATAAATAGGTCAATAAACTATCAGATGAACCTCGTCGCAGATTCAAGAAAGTGTGCATAAAAATATGACAGAAATATATATATGTTTGTGTGTGTGTACATATATATTCACATGCAATAAAGGATACACTTAAGCAGATCTATTCATTAACAATATACTTCATTCATTTGTGCAGATGCATTTGGTCATAAACAAAAGTAAAAGTGCAATCACAGAACTAATTTCAATCTTAAAGAAATAAACATAACATATTCATAGTAATCAGATTGATAATGCATCAATCACATAATAGATTTTATTCTGCCAAAAATTCTTTGCATTAATATCCAATCAATTGAGTACATTCAGACTTCCCTTACTAATTACCCTTCTGCACACACAACCAAGACTAGGTCTCTGCACACACAGCCAGTAGGAGCCTTTCTACCCAAAATCTCAGACATAGAAAGAAATCCTTACAAAACATTCATCAACATAATCATGATATTAACTACTTTACTTGACTCATTCTATATATATTTATATTAAATTAGTGCACAGATACTATGGTCTCAAGCCATAGTTTGAGACTCATAGTTTTCCCTTAAAACCCATTTACATAAAATTGGGACATTGACTAGCCCCAAAGCCCCTTTGACTCTTCCACGCAGTGCACATAAAATTATGTAAGAAAATATTTACCAAAATTAACCCCGGGGGACCCTGCTCCAACAAATTACGTGAGAAATCATCTACAAATATCACATAATATATGTGCTTTTCCATGTAGGATATCGAGATCGGTCCACACACATCTGAGTGAACACTTTCAAGGATCGCTTGCGCTTGACTGTCCTTATCATGAAAGGTATCTTTGGTGTACTTCCCCAATGTAAACCCTTTTCATGTATCACAATGCTCCAGTGAAACCTTGGGAATTCCTATAGAAATATTCTTCATGATATTCAAATCTCCATGGTGCAAATAGTTATGTCTCCTATGTCATAATTCATCGATGTCTTAACTCTACACCTTCTCTTCTTTCATGCTCAAAGAAGCACAATCTTGTACATCAAATTTGTAGAGGTTCTTCACCCAAACCTCGATATACTTCACTTGTCCCGTGGCTATGTGATGAAGGAAATCCTTCCTTTTTCTAAATAGCACATCGTAACCACAATCTTCCAACATATCAAATGAAACTAAATTATTCTTCAGATCCAAAACACACATGAAATATTTTAATATGAGAGGAGAACTAGACTCCCTATGAAAAGTAATAGTGTCGATTTCTATCACACTATACCTTCCATCATCTCCCATCTTGATGTCCATTTTGAGGTCCATCTCCTCCAAGTTGCTAAAGAATTAATTCTTTCCAGTCATATGGAATGAGGTTCCACTATCTAGATACCACACACTACCCATCATCGATGTTACCATGCATGCATTAAGGGTGAGATCCAACTCAAATTATGAAGGAAGAGATTCACCTGTCACTCCTACTGAGGTCTTCTTGTCAGCCTTGTTGTGTGGACACTTTGTGGCATAGTGTCCCAACTCATGACAATGAAAACATTTAATATTCTATAAGTCCTTCTTCTTTCCAGCCTCACCAGAATCTCCTTTGGATTGGGATTTCTTCCATTTAAATTTATTTTTCTTTCCATCTAAGGCACATTTATCCTCATCATCATGCTTGGATGAGGATTCATTTATGGTGTTTCATCTTATCTCTTCTTTCACCAAGTCAGACCACAAACTCTCCCACTCTAGTAGCTTCTCCCTCCCATTTACCGAATCCTAGTATTTTTGCTAGCTCTTGGGAAGGCCTATAAGTGCTAGGCTAACCAGATCATCTTCAGCAACTATAGCACCAGCACTCCCAAGATGATCCTGACATTGGGTGAAATTTCTCAAGTATTGTGGTATTATGTCGCCCTTTTCCATCTCGATTTTCCAAAGCATGTCTTCAATGCCAGCTCCCTATGTAATATTCCTACTTAGCCTAAGCTAAGAGGAATATTCATTTTTTTTTTACTTTCTATTGCATGAATAAATGAATAAAGGAGGACATGTAAAACTCCTTAAAATACTGAATAAATCAATGCCTATGTGAAAAAAGATAAATCAGGGCCATGTACATTGTAAATAAATCACTTGCAGGTGTGAAAGGGGTTTGGGCTGTAAGACTAGGTCAACCTTGACCAAATCTACAACGTTTTCTAGATTCAATGTATCTCATGAAGGGACAACGTAGTTCTAGAAGGGGGCCCCTCATGTGAAAAGAGCTAACTCATCAAGGTGGTTTAGGGTTTGCAAAGGCTTTCATCTTATAAAATGAAGGGGAAGCAAGAGAAGGTTGTTGATTGATTATATTTCTGAGTATCTTGTGTGTTTAGACAAATAATATTCTATGTTGTTTAGTAGAGAATTTTTCTGCTTAGCACTTGGAGTTCCTGTGCAAGGATTTCATCTCTTCCCTTGATGATTCTTGGAGAAGGATTTACTGATTTGATCCACTATCAGGCTTTGGGCCAAGCTCTACTTCCAATTGCATCATAGATCCAGTGAGGGTTTTCTTGCTTTTGTAAGCTGTAGTAAGTGGGATTCTCGATCTGCAGAGATCTAGCTTGTATTGGAGCCTATTCTCATGGAGTGTGTATTTTAACCTCCTGGAAGAGTGCCTATCCTCTTTATGCTTTAGATCTATATCTTGGCAGTTGGCGATCTATGTTATTCAAGCTACAATGTAGTTTTCATTGAGGAACTGTGTTATTTTCATTAGAGGATCTGCAGGGTGTTTTGATCCCATTTTTTATGAGAGATCTCTGGTGTTGGGCTTTTCCTTTCATTTTGGTGATCCATGGATTAGCTTGCTGATCCATGTTCTATTTATATCTGATCTATTGTAATGTAAAGTCATATTCATAAATTTCTGCAACATTTTACAGATCTGCAACTTAAAACTCAGATCTACTCTTGTTTATGCATGATTTGGTCAAAACCCCAAGGTGATCCTGTAAATAATACTATCTAGTTTCCATATCTGAAATGGATCTGATGTTTTGTCCAAAGATCTATCCTAGATCTGAGTTGTAATATTCATCTACTGCAGCTCCTTAAAATAATGTTTTTGAGCCATTTCTCAGTTTATACATGTGTTGCAGCCTTCTTTTCTGAAGATTTATTGCTCTCTTGTCTCCTGTATTCTACTGTATATTGAAAGAGCTTCATTATAATTATAATTTGCTGTTGTATACTTCTAATTTAATCATATTTGATGGCATCCTGCTCATACTGTCCAAGACTATGTTATTTCTGAAGTAGTTTGTTGTGCATAGCTACAGCCCCTCTTGTAGGGTGTTTTTCAGTTAGACTAGGTGGGGGGAGATCTGTTTACCACACCTAGTTCGATTTGTTTTTGCTCCCATTTTGGATCTAGACTCTAGATCTACTGATCTAAGGGGTCCAAGGGCTGTAAAATCATTTCTATACATCAATCTCCCAGGAGTGCTATTCCAGATTTGGAATATTACAATGGTATCATAGCTCCTTTCTTCGCACAGCTTGTGCTTTCCTTGGAGCATCATAGCCATGTTTCATTCAGAAGAAGATGAACCTCTTACTGAGAGAGAGAAGAGGTATCAGAATAGAAGTCACAAGAAGTATGATTATACTACTGATGATCAAGAAAAAGGCAAAGCCCCTGAGACTGCAAGTGACAAAGAAGGAGAAGAGTTTACAAGAAATCTTTTGGTGGCCATGAAAGATATTGCCAAAGATATCAAAGAGATGAGGATGGAAAGAATGAGGGAATCTCCTAGGAGATTTCATCCGGGGGAAAGCTCTGACATGTCTCATCACTGGACTGTTCAACCAATGAACCAGCAACAAGTCCCACAAGCTTCACAATTCTCCACTATTCCTACCATCTTGGCCGTGGAGAATCAAGGACCACAAGAGCAAGCTTCCCTTGAAGATTACTTCGTGGAATATGATTCTCAGAGTCAGAGATTCAAGGACCACTTGAGTTTCCAAGATTTTATCACCTCAAGGAAAGAAGAAGACCAAGGCAGCAGTATAGAGATGGTGGCTTCATTCATAATCAGGATAGACAACACTCTATGGGCAGATTCTTTTTGCCCGAATTTGATGGATTGTCCTCCAGTTCTGCAAAGGCATGGGTAGAAAATTTGGATATTTACTTTCATCTGAACAAATTCCTTGAGATTGAAACCATCAAGATTGTAGCACTGCACGTTGAAGGTGAAGCACACAATTGGTGGTTCCATGAGTTGTCTACATTGGGACATATCAATGTGACTACCTATTCTTAGTTTACTAGAAGACTGGTGGAGAGTTTTGACAAGAAGGATCCTGAAGCACCCTTCATAAGCCTTGAAAAGCTGAAGCAATCAGGGGATGCAGAGACTTATATCTCTGAGTTTCTGAGATTATCATTCATGGTCCCTGATCTATCTGTAGCAAGGAGGGTCTACATGTTCATTGATGGCCTGGAGGAACCTTTGCATGGGTTGGTTAAATCTACCAAGCCCATCACTTTTCATGATGCCATTGAGAGGGCTAGAGACCTCCAAGATGCCTTGCCAAAAGAAAAGGCAACTTTCTTGAGCAAGGCCCCTCACTTTTTTAAGGGGAAGGAAGGAAAAGCTGCTCCTTGCAAGGAGAGCTCTTTGAAGAAACCTCTTGATATTGAACTCAGGAGGGAGTTGAGAAAGAAGAGATTGTGTTTCACCTTCCAAGTGTCATGGGCAACGGGGCATAGATGTGCTACTGGGAAAGCACACTACATAGAAGACTTCTCAGATTTTGAGGAGGAAGATGGAGATGATGAACCTAGGAGGGGTCACAGCGCTGATAATGATGAGGAAGATCTAGCACCATCCGAAGATGGGAATGGAGCCTTTACTCCAATAAGTAGGACTCTTGAATCTTTGAGAGGAGTGCCTAAGTACTTGACCCTAAGAGTACCAGGTTTAGTCATGAATTAGAGAGTATCTGTCCTGATTGACAGTGGGGCAACCCACAATTTTATTGATGCTCATCTTGTGCAAAGGAGAGCAATCTCCACTGATAATTTTGAGTGATATTTTTCTTTAGTCCCAAGAGATAGGACCATGCAATGCATGCAATATGTTCCCTCACTCTCTGTCACTATGGGATCCTACACTCTGGTGGATCACTTCTTTGTAGTTGACATACCAGACACCAACATCATTTTGGGTGTCCAATGGTTGATTACCTTGGGGAAGGTTACCACTGATTGGAAAGCTTTGCAGATGGAGTGGGTGGACTTGAAGAGTGGGAAACCACAAATGATTCAAGGCATGCACACTTATCCATCACCTAGTACTTCCACACAAACAACATAGATGGATTTGCATAGTGGAAGCAGGGATCTCACAATCCCTTCTCTCATGTTCATGAGGATTCTGCAAGGGACATTCTTATCTAGTGGCAAGCCAACTGGAATGCCATCAGATTCAGATCTTGTGGGGAAATCCTCACAAATTTCTACTCCAAATCTAGATCCAGGAAGGATTGGAGCAATGAGAGACCAAGTTACAGCGCTAGAGGGCTTGGGACAACCCAAGAATGAGGAGGATTTTCTTCCTGCATCACTATCACCCTCTCACTTTTCTGAATCTGCATTGTGGGAGGAGGATAATGGGAGAATCAACCTTCCAACAAAAAAATTTGGCATGAGAAATGTCAAAAATGAGATCAGCAACATGACAAGCACTTCCATGAATGCATTAGTAGCGTTGTCATTGTTGAGCAGTGTGGATATGTATTGGAAATCTCAACTACTTGTAGAGTATTCCAAAGATCTCCACACAAGTATGATACTAGATGGCATGCAACAAGAAGAGGGCTACTTAGTCCAAGGGGGAGTCATCTATTATCATGGTAAGGTCTTCTTGGCTAGAGCATCCAAGCTCAAGTAGAAGATCCTACAAGGAGCACATGAAGAATTCTTCCTCAACCATATGCATTCAATAAAGATCTATACCCTGATCATGAGGAGCTTTGATTGGGAAGGCATGAGAGATGAATTACTTCAGCACTTTCAAGAGTTCATTAGCTATGGAGGATTTGGGCGGCCAATGGACTCTTTGCAAGAGTCATCTGAGACAGCTCTTCCTATGCTTGAGAGGAGGGAAATGTTCATGCACAACTCCATGTGTATAAAGGACTATGATGGTAAAGGATCTGATCATGCCAAGAAAGTTGTATTTTCTGATTTATTACATTCCTTTGCCATGTTTCTGCAGGATATGACTCCTAAAGGGAGTGAGAGATCATGTGGATCTCATGGTTTTTGGTGGGCCAATAGAGATGTTGAACCTAGCCACTCCCTTATTGTGCAAAGGGAGATTCCTTCTCATGATGGGTGCTTTCCCAAGGCACCAAAATTACCTATCATCTTTAGCCATGTTAAGGTGAATCATGCAACAATTGTGTGGTGGGAATGCCACTTACCACACCTTGATCTCATGCAGGAAGGTGATGCACTGTGTTGGCATCACAAGTGGGATTTTGACCCACCTCCCCAAGTTCAGATTTCAGTTTTCATATATGTAGTCTTGCTTCCATACATGGATGATATAGTTGTATTGTTTATGGGATTGTATGGACAGAATATGGGAATATTTTATGTACCACATGGTTTGGAACTTCTACCTATACCTCATGATACATGTTTTAGATGGAGCATTGCTCCAGCCATGTTTATTTCTATTGAGTTTTTCACTCCTGGTGGGATGGACTATGCACATATTATGTTGACCTTGGAGGAACAATTCATGATGTATTGGCTTGATGAGCACTTGGCTTATGATGAGGACTTGATCCTTGATGATGCCATCAATGGAGGAGGAGAAGTACTACATCTCTTAACCTATCAGTTGCTTGAGGACAAGAAACATTTTGGAGGGGAGGACTGTAATATTCCTACTTAGCCTAAGCTAAGAGGAATATTCATTTTTGTTTTACTTTCTGTTGCATGAATAAATGAATAAAGGAGGACATGTAAAACTCCTGAAAAGACTGAATAAATCAATGCCCACGTGAACAAAGATAAATCAGGGCCATGTAAATAAATCACTTGCAGGAGTGAAAGGGGTTTGGGCTGTAAGATTGGGTCAACCTTGACCAAATCTACAGCGCTATCTAGATTCAAAGTATCTCATGAAGGGACAGCGCAGTTCTAGATGGAGGCCCCTCATGTGAAAAGAGCTAACTCATCAAGGTGGTTTAGGGTTTGCAAAGGCTTTCATCTTATAAAAGGAAGGGGAAGGCAGCAAGAGAAGGTTTTGATTGATTATATTTCTAAGTATCTTGTGTGTTTAGACAAATACTATTCTCTATTGTTTAGTAGAGAATTGTGCTGCTTAGCACTTGGAGTTCCTATGTAGGGATTTCACCTCTTCCCTTGAGGATTCTTGGAGGAGTATTTGCTAATTTGATCCACTATCAGGCTTTGGGCCAATATATACTTCCAATTGCAGTGTAGATCTAGTGAGGGTTTGCTTGATTTTGTAAGCTACAACAAGTGGAATTCTAGATCTGTAGAGATCTAGCTTGTATTGGAGCCTCTTCTCATGGAGTGTGTATTTTAACCTCCTGGAAGAGTGCCTCTCTTGTTTGTGCTTCAGATCTATATCTTGGCAGCTAGCGATCTATGTTATTCAAACTACAACACAATTTTCATTGAGGAACTGCGTTATTTTCATTAGAGGATCTGCAGGATGTTTTGATCCCATTTTTTATGAGAGATCTCTGGTGCTGGGATTTTCCTTTCACTTTAGTGATCCATGGATTAGCTTGCTGATCCATGTTATATTTAGATCTGATCTATTGTAATGTAAAGTCATATTCAGAAATTTCTACAACATTTTACAGATCTGCAACTTAAAACTCTGATCCACTCTTGTTTATGCATGATTTGGTCAAAACCCCAAGGGGATCTTGTAAATAAGGCTATCTAGTTTCCAGATCTGAAATGGATCTGATGTTTTGTCCATATATATTTCCTAGATTTGAGTTGTAATATTCAGCTACTGCAGCTCCTTAAAATAACATTGTTGAGTCATTTCTCATTTTATACATGTGTTGCAGCCTTCTTTTCTGAAGATTTATTTCTCTCTTGTCTCTTGTATTCTACTGTATATTGAAAGAGCTTCATTGTAATTATGATTTGTTGTTGTATACTTATAATGTAATCATATTTTATGGTCTCCTGCTCATACTGTCCAATACTGCATTATTTCTGAAGCAGTTTTTTGTGCATAGCTGCAGCCCCTCCTGTAGGGTGTTTTTCAGTTAGACTAGGTGGTGGGAGATATGTTTGCCACACCTAGTTTGATTTGTTTTTGCTCCCCTTTTGGATATATACTTTAGATATGCTAATCTAAGGGATCCAAGGGCTGTAAACTCATTTCTGTACATCAATCTCCCAGGAGTGCGTTATTTCAGCAGGCTTGCTGTGATATTCCAGATCTGGAATATTACACCCTATGGTCACTACTATTATAAAACAAGTCTCTCAAGGCCTTCTGAATAGCATATGGAGTCTCCTTCCCATGGAGGTTTGAGACAATATGTCTCAAACTCCGTCCAGTAAGATCCTTCTTTCCTTGGCTACATTCTTCTTCCATTCTGCTAGAGCCTATGCATCTATTGTTGATGTTTTCATAACATTTTTAGCAATGTATTCCTTCAATCGATTGTCTTCCATGAATGCCTCCAATTGGTCCTTCCAAGAAATTAAATTCGAGCTAGCGTCAAGGGCATACTCGAGACTTAGACCATAGAATTCCATCTTGATCATGCTGCTAGCTCTAGAGAATAGATCGATTACAATTCTTTCCTCATGCTTGAGCAACCTCTGCATTATCTCTATCTATATCACTACTTCCTAGATAATCCTAGGCCAATATTTAATCAAATTTTGGCTTCCCAAGTCCTTATTTACTTGCGTTGTTTCCTTGGGAATTATCCCCCTATTAATTAGGGAAATCCTCAATTGGAATTGTGCAATACATCATAGGCCTTCATATGACTGCATGCACCACTTGTACAATTTGGATGATTATGCAACTGATAATACATTTCCTTTCAACTCCAATATCAACTAGGTAACTCTCAAATCACACATGCATGAGTTATTTATGGTTGATTATCAATTAACTAGTTGATCATGAATTACACACCCCACTTCGTGACCTCCCACTAGGTCCTCCAAAAATTGGAACTAGTTAAACTGACTTTAGCTCAAATAAACTGAATTAATTAATTACAGCTCAAAATAAACTCAAACAGGGCTCCTAAAAAGTAGGAGCCACTCTACATGACTCAAGTTAGACCCTCAACTTGAATTGACTAAACCAACTAAGTCAAAATAACTTAGTTAACTCATACAAGTTGTCTTGAGATGTGGAATTACAATTTTCTTCTAATTTAATTCAAGGGGAAATTAAATTAGAATCTTTCTTGGTTCCATTTTCAATATCATCAATATGGGATCTCATGGAATAAAACAAACAAAACCAAACTAGGGTTTCTAGAGGCAGAACCACCTCAACCCTCAACCACTGGTTCCACCTCACGGTCGAACATCACTAACCATCACGATATTGGTATCTACCCAAGTTGTCTACTGCTCCACAGATTTTGTTCCAACTAGGGCTTCCAGGACTAGTAACACAACCCACAGTTGTTATTAGGCTTCAAGAGAATTTTTCCAACTAGGGCTTCCAGGCCTAGTAACTTAACCCACCAAGGGATTCCGAAGAATTTTTCCATCCAAGACTTCGAGGACTATTAACTCAACCCAAGTTGTTACAGGGCTTCCATAGCGTATGCTCAACCAAGGCTTCCAAGAAATAGTAAGTCAACCCCCAACCAAATGAACATTAGAACCAACCAGAAAACAAAGTAACACCCACAACATCATGGCTATCTAGGAAATGGAAAGGCTAGGTAAAACCATTGTCAATCCAGGAAATCCTCCATGCCGATGATAGATCATAACCAAGAAATCACATGCATATTCCATGCATGCCAAAAATATCAAGTAAATCATATATGCAACTTGGTACCTGCAAGAAAAAACCAATGTAGTTGTTGACCCCAATGTCCTTTTATGATTTCCTTCTCTTCCTTTTCCTTCTTGCTCCAAATCCCAAGTATTCCACACTCCTCGAAGAGTGCTCTAAGAAAACTCTAGGTGTACAAGAGTATGAGAGAGAGAGAGAATAAAATGAGAGTTCCAAAATTGAACTGAAAAAAGGTACTAACTAATCCTCAAAAGCCTTTTTATTAACGAAGCCCCTAATTTCTTCAATTTCCATTATTTTCTTTCATTTTCCTCCTCTCATGCAACTTGTGACCGTTCACCTTCCTTTTCTCCTAATTTCCATTATTTCATAAATAAAATTCCAATTAACGTCTGATTTCCTTTTCAAATCCTTTTCCAATGCATTTGCTAATTTCCTTAGCCATAATAAACCGTAAGTGGCACCCACTAGGATTTTTTTTCCCACTCTTCAGCTTGGATGTCCCATGACCTTGGTCTTATTTTTCCTTTATTAAATTTATTACATGGATTTTTGACTAGGTTTTTTTTATAGAACCCTCCCCCTTGGAGGAACACCGTCCTCGGTGATCCATGACACCTACAACCAAAAATACTTCTGAAAACAAAACATACTACCGATGGAGATTTATAAATTATCTCATTGCATTATTTATAATGATCGACCTACTAAGAAGAAACCCATCATGCAGAAAAACATCACAAAATAAAAATCAGAACGACATGACACCCATACCACCTATTGGAGCTTTATAACACAACTCGTGACGGTATATTTACATCCACATTAGAGGAAATTTCAGCCTAAAATTGGCTTCCTAAGGAAAAATAATAAAATAATAGTTAAAATAATATAATAAGAGTTATGAATTTTGGAGGGAAAAGAAGAAAAATATTATTTTTAATTGTATTTTTGGCTTATCTCCTTATATTCTTACTCAAATTTCAAGTGTAGACACTCGTTAGATGTGGAATTAAATTCCACATCCAATGAGTACCCATTATGCATACACGTTCAACACATTTTTTAAATGTATTTGCAATTTTTATAAATGTGAGTCTTCTCAAAAGTATGCATAATGGGTACTCGTTGGATGTGGAATTTAATTCTGCATCCAACGAGTGTCTACACTTCAAATTTGAGTAAACCTATAATGATATAAGCCAAAAATACAATAAAAAAAGTATTTTTTCTTCTTTTCCCTCCAAAATATTTGCAAGTACCTATTTTTAAATTCAAAGGATTTTGATTGGTTTACATATTATGACATGGAAATTATATGACAATTTCATTGGCAGTTTTAGGCTGAAATTTCCTCTAATGTATACATTTGTACATATACCAAAAAATCATACCAAAACATATACCAAAAACATTCACTCAACCAGCGAATTGAGAAGGATACATAGCCTGCATCTAATCTTCCATCTCCCATGTAGATTTTTCAGGCCCAAAGTTCTTCCATGGCACTTTAACCTACTCGATTTCTAGGTTCCAGAGCATGAGAATATTTCTTTGCAAAATACATTGAGGTTACAGATGGAATTCTCCTTCTGGCTCCACCTACATTACAGACTAGTTAATCACATTATTAACATCTTTAACACACTTCTTAAGCAATGATACATTGAAATCATCATGGAATCTCACCATCATAGGAAGTGAAATTCGATAGGATACTGGTCCAATCCTTTCAATAATCTTGAAATTTCCACAAAAACGAGGTGCCATATTGGCACATGATCCAATCCTCAAGGAGATCTTCTTGGGCTTAATGCACAAGTACACATGTTCCCCAACCCGAAACTCCTTAAACAACTTGTTACAATTTGCATAAATTTTCGGTCTTTCCTGTGCTACCTACATATTCTTCTTGATTACCTGCATTTCCTATTCCATATCTGCCAACATGTCCAATACAATCAATACCTTGTTAACTGGATCACTCCAACTGATAGCAATATTAAAACTACGCCCATAAAATGCCTTGAACAGACTCATCCTTAGTGACTCTTGATACCCATTATTTCATGAAAACTCAACCAATGGAAGGTACTCCTCCCATATCTTCTACTAATGCATCACATACATCCTCAACACACCCTCAAATATTCTGTTGACCCTCTCTATTTTTCCATCTGTCTGCGGAGAATAAGTTGTGCTAAAGACCAAAGATGTACCCAAACCTGCAAATAACTTTTTCCAGAACCTAGAAGTGAACTTGGAATACTTGTCTGACAAAACATTCTTCGGTACAACATGCAACCTCACAACATCTCTGATGAATACTTATGCCACATCATTATTTGAATACATAGACTTAACTAGTTGAATACATAAACTTCACTGGAATGAAGTGTGCTACCTTTTTCAACCTATCCACCACAACCATGATAGAATCATGTTGTCTATATGTATTTGGAAAAAATATGATAAAATCGATAGAAATGGCCTTCTACTTCCACTCTAGAATTAGAATAAGCTGTAGTAATCCACCTTGATGCTTACACTCTAGTTTTAACTATTGAAAATCGAAGAATATAGCCACAAACTCTACCAATTCCTTCCTCAGATTCAACCAATAATAAAGCTTATTTACTGTTTTCAATGTTTTTTGATATCCTGAGTGACTTGAATATGGTTTACCATGAAATTCCCTCAAGATAATATTATTTTTCTCACTGTTTTTTGGCACAAATTTCTTGTCCCTAAATTTAATCAAACCATCTTTCGTGAGACGATAGTCCACAACTTGATCTCTTGTACCTTTTTGTAACATGTGTATAATATCCCTATACCTTTTATCCTATTTTCCTTCCTATAAGTTATGATCCTATAAATTTGTCACATAAGAACTCATAGATTCTATATGATTTACCTGTATCCACCTGCTAAGAGCATCCACAACCCAGTTCTCTTTACTTTTAATGAACCTAATCTCAAATTTGAACTCATTGATCATGTACAACCATATAGCTTGTTTGGAATTCATATTTGGTTGGTCAAATAGATACCTCAAGCCACTGCGATCACTCATCAGTATGAACCTCCTACCTAGAAGATAATGCCTCCACATCTTCAATGCATAAATGATCATTTCCAACTCAAGATCATGTGTCGGATAATTCTGCTCGTGCTCATTCAGTTTCCATGAATCATAGCATACTACATGTCCTTCCTACATAATGAATCCACCAATTCCTCTTTTGAAAGCATTTTTTCACACTACAAACTCTTTATGTCGATCTGCAATCTTTAGAGCTGGAGTATTTATCAACAATTACTTCAATTGTTCAAAGATGGCTGCACATTCCTCTGTCCATTCAAATTTCATACCTTTCCTTTTCAACGATGTAATGAGATAAGAAACCTTTTAGACATGTAGAAATTATACAAAAAATATGTATATCATGGATTCAATCTGATCTAACAATGTACTAAAGCTAGATACTGAATCACTTCTACAAATCAATTGTGGAATTTAAAACACAATCGCCAATCACATGAAGCAAATAAGAATCAATCAAACCACAACACAGATAATTTCCTGAGGAAATATTTCCGCTCAAAACCCCACTATCTTCTATTGTATATTTAGCATGGATGTATGAAACAATTAGATACAACTCTTCTCACAAGATCCTCTTGTACTCAGCTAATTATCTCACACTTTCCTAGACAAAAATGACCAACACTTAGTCAATTCTTAGCCTCTAAATAGCCTGCCTTGCTTGCGCAATTCATGTGAAATGAAATCCCTATTATTTAGGAATTTTGGCCTTCCTTGACTGCGTAAGGATTAGGGGAAATCCAATGGGTGTTTGGTTGCATGGGTGCAACCCAATAATCCTACAACTGATAATCGACATCCCTATCAACTAGATCTCAACTAGGTCTCCACTGGAATTGAGATGCATGCAGCTAATAATAGTAAATCATCAGTTGCATGTGGATCACTGATTGTGAATTAAATAATATTTAATTCACTTGATCTCTCACTAGTGCAAAAAACAGTTACAACTATTACAACTGACTTTAACTCACTTAACTAAGTTAAATTGGTTACAACATGCATTAATTAATGCACCATTGCACTTCGAACTCCGTTACAACTAGAATTAATCTACATGTTTCACCAACTACCCTCAACTCGAAATTCATGAGCTAACTAAGTTTATCACACTCAGTTAACTATTGAAAGTGATTTTGAGATTTGATTACATTTTATTGTCCATATTAATTAAGGAATAATTAAAATAGACATGCACCAAATTTAGCCCACACCAGTGTAGGTGCTGCTAAGACCTATAGTCTCACACTAGTGTAGGTGCTACTTGGACCTACTGGTCCCACACTAGTGTAGGTGCTGAAATTTCTTGTTGATCTTCAACACTCCCTCTCAACAAGAAATGGATTATCCTTTACCCGGATCCAGCCTCTATGGTATTCGAATTTTCTCCTAGTGAGTGCCTTCGTCAGGATATCTGCATCCTAATCTTCTGTGGGAATGTACTGAAGTAACATTATGCACCTTTGAACACAATCTCTGAGATGGTGGTAGCATATGTCTATGTGCTTGGACCTATCATGAAACATAGGATTAACTAATATTTTAATGCAACTCTGGTTATCACAATGTATCACTGTCAGATCCATCTGAGAATTAAACAAACCAACCAGGATCTTTCTCATCTAGATGGCCTCACATCTAGCTTGACTTGTTGCAATGTACTCTGCCTCCACTGAAATGAGTGCCAAAAATCGTGGCTTCCTAGTGTACCAAGAAATTGTTGTAGATCCTATGTTGAATATCCCTCCTGATGTGCTCTTTATATCTGATGGACTGCCTATCCAATCTGCATCTGTGAAGCCTTGAAGCTTCACTCCCTCTGTACGTCTGTACCATATTCCATACTCTGTTGTGCCCTTCAGGTATCTTAAGACATGCTTCCCTGCCTTCCAAAAGAGCTTGGTAGGCTTAACCATATCTTGAGTTAGCTCGTTAACTGCGTAGAAAATTTTTGGTCTGGTGTTCACCAAGTACATCAATGAACCTACTAACTACCTGTAGACAGTAGAATCCACTACTTCTCTAGAAGTAGCATCCTCTTTCCCCCAATTTCCTGGGAGATGAGTTTCCATGGGTTTACATCTCTCCATGTGAAACTTACCCATTATATCTTTGGCATACTTGCCTTGAGAAACAAAACATTCGCCATCCCGCTACCATATTTCCAAACCAAGGAAATAATGAAGGAGTCCCATGTCCTTCATTTCGATCTCCCTTGCAAGATCCTCCTTGTACGAGTGTATCATCTGCTCATCACCAATCAAAATTAGATCATTAACATAAAGTGCAGTAATAAAGACCTTAACCTCAACAAAAATCTAGTAGAGGTTTGCATCAGCTTCATTTTTGGTGAAGCCCAATCTAGTAAATAGCTTTCAACTCGAGTGTACCAAGCACGAGGTGCTTGCTTCAGCCCATACAATTCTCTCTTGAGTCGACACACATGCGACTCACTGTCAAATATATTAAAACCTTTTGGACGCTCTATGTACACTTCATCCTCAATAACTCCATTGAGAAACATATTTTTCACATTCATTTGATGAATTAGCCACCCCATCTGCGCTAAGAGTGCAAGGATAGATCAAATGGAAGAGTACCTTGCAACTGGTGCAAAAGTCTCATCATAGCTGATCCCCTCAAACTATGAGAATGCCTGGACCACAAATCTGCCCTTGTACTTCTCCACACTCCCATCAACAGCTTTCTTTACCTTGTATATCCATATAGATCCTACCACTGATTTGTTGACCGGTCTTGGGACAATCTCCCATGCACCGTTCTTGACAATGGATTCATACTCCTCCACCATTCCATCAACCCAAATTGGTTGTTGCACTGCCTCATGGAAGGAATATGGTTATTTCACAATAAAATTTCTCATAAGAGCCATGTATCTAGTAAACCTATCTGGATACTGTCTTTGTCTGCATAGTGAAGTAGGGCCTCCTACATTCTCTACTACATCAAGTCTCAATCTATCAGCTTCTGAGGTGTCCCTTGTACCATTTCTGGTGGATGGCTCTGCATGAGTGTTTTCTACCACTCCATGTTCCTCCCCATGTGGATTTTCTACATCTTGAGGCTCATCCTTTGAAACCAAGAGTTCCTCCTCCACATGCAAATCCAACTCCCTCTCAAGGGACTATCACGTGGCTTTCTCCTCATCAAATTTTATATCTTGTCACACAACAGTCATTTTTTTGTTTAGAAAATACACCCAATAGTTGTAGGTAGTTTCAGTGTACCCCAAAAATATCCCAAACTTAGTTGTTGGTTCCAACTTGTTCCTGGCATCTTTGGTCACATGCACATAAACAGATGATCCAAAAATATTAAAATGTGAAACAACATGTGTCTTACCAGTAAAAGCCTCTTCTGTTGTACTCATGCCAAGTATCCTATGAGGAAACTGGTTCTACACAAATACCACTGTGTTGCATGCCTCCGCCCACATATGCAACGGTAGGCCCTGATCATGCAACATCGCTCTTGATGCACCCACAATTGATATGTTCTTTCTTTCAATGACCCCATTCTGCTGTGGGTTATGAGGCGCTATCAGTTCTCTCCAAATTCCTTCTTTTCTGTAGAAGTTCTTGAATTCATTCGAGATGTACTCATCACCATTTTCACTCCTAAGAGCCTTCACATGTTCCCCCTGTCTTTCTCGACCAGAGCATTGAACTCAAGAAACTTTGAGAACTTCTGATCTTTATTCTGCATCAAGTAGATCCAACACTTTCAAGGAAATTCATCAACAAATATCACATAGTACTTATGCTTTGGTGTCAAAGCAACATAAAATGGTCCACACACGTTTGAGTGAACTCTCTCAGGGGTCCCCAAGGCTCAGTTCTCCTTCCCATGAAAGGTGGCCTTTGCATACATCCCCATAGTACATCCCTTACATGTGTCTGACTGTGCAATCGGACCCTTGGGAAGACCCATAGAAATCTATTGCGTGACTTTTAAGGCTCAGTGATGAAGATGGCCCAATCTCATGTGCCATAACTCACCCTCATCCCAGCTCACCACTTTGTCCGCCTTACCCATAAATGTTGCGCAACCATCTACATGAAGTTCATTGAGATTATTAACTCGAATCCAAATCTTCTTGGCTTTTCATGTTGTTTTGTGTCACATGAAAGCTTTTTCTTCCCTGAAAACAACATCATAGCCTCTATCCTCCAACATTGCAACTGAGACCAAATTTTTATTCAAGCCTAGTACATGCATTACATGTTTTAATTGAAAGGTTTTACTTGAATATATCTCGAAGGTAATGGTACTAATCCTAGTAGCACTGTACTTCCCGTCATCACCCATTTAAATATGCATCTGGAGGTCCTTCTCCTCCAAGCTACTGAAAATTTCTTTGTCTCCCATCATGTGAAAGGATGCACCACTATCCAAATACCACACTGATCCCAATGAACTTGACACCATGCATGTGATCAATGATAATTCAAGCTCAAATTGTGAGGCCAAAGCCTCACCAACTGCAGATCTTGAAGCCTTCTTGTTCTTATTCTTTTGTGGACATTTAGTGGCATAATGCCCATGCTCGTGACAGTGAAAAAACTTCAAGCTGTACATATCTTGATTCTTACCATCTTTACCCAACTCGGATTTGGAATGGAATTTCTTTCTTTTCCCCTTCTTTGCCTTGGTAGCCAAAGAAAAATCTTCTTCATTTTCATTCTTAGATGAATATCCATCTCTGGTATTTCGTCTAAACTCTTCCTGCACCAAATCTGATGAAAGTCGTTCCCAATATGGTAGCTTTTCCCTTCCAATGACAAAGTCCTCATAGATATTCCAACTCTTGGGAAGTCCTAGAAGAGCTAGGCCCACCAAATCATCATCGTCGACAGTAATTCCAACACTCCCTAACTCATCCCGACATTGGACAAGATTTTTTAAATATTTTGGCATGGAGTCACCTTTCTCCATCTTGAACTTCCTGAGTTTATCTTTCAGTGCCAATTTCCTATGGTCACTCCTACTCTGAAATAGATATGTCAAAGCTTTTCACATTGAAAATGGTGTCTCTTTTCCACGGAGACTTGAGACAATGTGGTCTCATACTCCCTCCAGTAAGATCCTCCTCATATTTTCCCCTTTCTTTTTCCATGCATCTAGATTTGCAGCATATGTCACAATAGGTTTGGGAAGACCATTGTCAATGAATTCCTTCAAGCCATTATTTTTTAGTACTTCCTCCATCTTTTGTTTCCAAGAAATATAGTTAGACCTGCACTGGAGTGCATACTCAAATCTCAAGCCATTGAAAGCCATTTCGATCCTAAATCAATTGTAGCACCAAGAAATTCTTCTGCAAATTCAAATTATCTTTAGTCACAAACTCATATCCTCCTCCACTATTGTGGCTCTAATACCATGTATAAATTATACAAATAATATGTATATCATGGATTCAATCCAATCTAACAATGTACTAAAGCTATATATTGAATTTCTTCTACAATTCAATTGCAGAATTTAAAGCACAATCGCAAATCACATGAAGCAAATAAGAATCAATCAAACCACAACACAAATAATTTCTTGGGGAAAGCTTTCTACTCAAAACCCCACTATCTTCTATTGTATATTCATCATGGATTCATGAAACAATTACATATAACTCTTCTCACAAGAGTCTCCTATACTCAGCTAATTGTCTCAGACTGTCTTGGACAAAACTGACCAACATTAAATCAATTATCAGCCTCTAAATATCCTGCCTTTCTTGTGAAATTCATGTGGAATTAAATCCCTATTCTTTAGGAATTTTGATCTTCCTTGACTGCACAAGGATCATGGGAAATCCAATGGGTGTTTGTTTGCATGGGTGCAACCCAATAATCCTACAACTAATATTCAACATCCCTTTCACCTAGATCACAACTGAGTCTCCACTAGAACTGACATGCATGCAGCTAATAATAGTAAATCATCAGTTTCATGTGATATCAATGGTTGTGAATTAGATAATATTTAATTCACTTGATCTCCCACTAGTGCAACAAACAGTTACAACTAGCACAAATGACTTTAACTCACTTAACTGAGTTAAACTGATTACAATATGCATTTACTAATGCACCACTGCACTTCGAACTCTGTTACAACTAGAATTACTCTGCATGCCTCACCAACTACCCTAAACTCAAAATTCATGAGCTAACTGAGTTTATCACACTCATTCAACTATTAGAAGTGATTTTGAGATTAGATTACATTTTATTTTCCATATTAATTAAGGGATAATTAAAATAGATATGCACCAAATTTAGTTCACGCCATTGTAGGTGCTGCTAAGACCCGTGGTCCCACACTAGTGTAGGTTCTTCTTGGACCTCCTAGTCCCACACTAGTCTAGGTGATGTAATTTCCTGTTGATCTTCAATAAGAAGTTCCTGATAAACCTCTTGTAATAGTCTGTTAGTCCCATGAATGATCCTAATTCATCCACATTACTAGGATAGCCCATATCTTTTTAGGATCCAATGTTATGCCTTCCTTGGAAAAAACATGTCCCAACTAATTTACCTTTGTCTAAAAATAATTACATCTGTTGAGCTTAGCATACAATCGATGCTCTCTCAGAAATGTCAATACTGCTTCTAAGTGTTCAACGCATTCTTCCTCATTTTTAGAATATACCAATATATCATCAATGAATGCAATAACAAACTTGTCCAGATAAGGACGCAATACACTATTCATCAAGCACATAAAGTAGTTGGATCATTAGCCAAACCGAAAGGAAATAAAACAAACTCATAATTCCCATACCTGGTCCTGAAAGTTTTCTTCTAAATATTCTCTTCTTTGATCTGTAACTAATGGTATCCTAATTTGAAATTAATCTCCGAGAAAATTGTTGCTCCCTTGAATTGATCAAACAATTCGTCAATCCTCAATAAGGGATACATGTTCTTAATGTTTATCTTGTTCAGCGTCTTATAATCAATGCATATCTTGAGATTAACGTCATTTTTTTTCTCAAACAATATTGGTGCACCCCACGTTGCACACTTGGCCTAATATACCCCTGGTAAATCATTTTGCTTCAACTGCAACTTCAATTCCACTAACTTTGGAGTGCTCATCCTGTAAGGTGGCTTTGATGATGGTGGTGCCCATGGTACCAACTCAATAGAAATTTCCACTTCTCTATGAGCGGAAACTTTGAAATATTTAATGAGAATACATCTTAAAATTGTTGTATAATTGGTCACCTACTCAAAACATCAGCATCCTCAACTTCCTTACCTTTTTCAATGGAAATATGCACTACAAATAACACACACCCTTTCCTGCGACTGCGTTTTTTGTGCGTAGTTGTAACCATTCTGATTAATTTTTTTTTATTCTTACCTTACAAGATCTTCTATTCTCCATTTTCGTCCAAACACTCGATATTTTTTTCATAACAATCCACCTTATTCCTGTAAAGATATAACCAATCCATACCCAAAAACATATTGTATGATCCCAATTGTAATACATTCAAATTTTCTGATGTAAGCATACCATTAAACTCAAATGCACAAGCTCTTACCCAATGATTAACTCTTTTATTTGAACTTGTAGCCAACTACACTAACCAGGATTTTTCATGCACTTCTTTATTCAAACCACACTTATCCACCAAGTCAGGGTTAACATAAATATAATTAGATCTGGGTTCAATAAAAATAGAAACAACTTGATCAAAAAGCTTACTGTCCATCTCAATGATAGATTCCTGATGATCTTCCTGTCAATTATCCAATGTTGCATAAATCCGAGGAGTAGTCTATCCAACATCCCCCACTATCTGTGCCTATTGAGCCCTATAAATATGCAGTCTACCACACTGGTGTTGTGGAAAATATCGCTTGCGATGATCCTTTCCATAAGTCCAACCTTGTAAAGGATTCCAACCTACACACTTTTTATGTTCAGTACACCGAAATTCATGTCCTTTGTCAGATGCATTGAGCTTCTTAGTCAATGCTACATTCCCTTTCTTACCTATGTCCTAAGGCATTGCTCACTTCTTATCCCATTTCCATTTTTTCTTTGTATTACCTCTCCAATCCTACTTATTCTCAGATATCTTCTTTGATTTCTCATAATAATTCTTTAGCTTCCTGATGGATTCCTCTAATGATCTAGGTTCATCAAACTCAATCATGTCCTTGAATTTTATCTACAAACCATTGATGAATCTTTGAATCTTTGCTTTCTCTTCCTTCAAATAAGGCACATACCTAAATAAATCCAAGAATTTAGTAGTGTAATTCTCATCGGTCATAGATCCCATCTTTAGCTCATAGAATGATTTTTTCAAGTCATCATAGTATCTCTCTAACAGGATTCTCATTGAATAATCTCTCTAACTCACTCTATGTCAACTCCTCTTCATGAATATCTCTAACATTATTTACATCTTCCCAAGAAATATCTACTTTACCCTTAAGACTAAATATAGCTATTCTGGATTTCAAGTTATTTGAGTAATCATGCAACCAAAAGAACTTATTCATCCCAAGTAACCATGATTATTCATCATGTGACTTCTTCATTTCTCCATCAAAGGTACGTGGTTTTTCTTTCTTGAATTCATCTAGAAAATATCCCCTATAATTCCTCCTATAAGGATGATAATGATGATGATCATGATACATGTCAGAACCAAAACTTGTATAGAACCTTTGTCCATAACCTCTTATGTCTGGTGTATCCATGAACCTTCCATATCTGACCGTGTCATCTCTATCTGACCTATGCCCACCATGAGACCGACTACCATATGCCCCATTAGTCCTATCCTCCTATCCATGTCTAATTCTAAGTGGTCCCTATCTCTACAAGGTTGACAAACTCTGAATAATAGCGACATTGACTTCTACTTTTTTCTCATGTTCCCTAGAAATTCCCTCTTGTGATTGAATGAGTCTCTCATTGTCTTCTTTGCAACTCCTTATTTCTACCTTTAAACTTCTCAAAGTGTCTGCTATGTGGGGGGAGTAATCATCACTGTGCTTCTCATATGATCCATAGGGAGAATATCGTGAACTATAGTCTACCATTTTGATAGCCATATTGTTCTTATCTTTCTGAAAGGAACACTATGTCAGCTAAACCAAATCATAAAAAAATCAACATACCTCAGTACAATTCGGGGAGTATATAACATCTTCAAGACCAACCAGATTAGTACAATACATGTATAATCATAATCATAACAATATATAGACATCATCTCAATCCTCATTCATTTACCATGCATGATGCCACAACCAGACACCAACTAGACACAATGCATGCATAACAACATATGTATGACACACATACATACACAATACGTAGAAACACTGACATGCATAACCAGTTCATAACCGACATATACTTATGATAACACATCCAACATCAACACCATTGACTTACACATGGTGACACAACTGAAAACATGACCACTACCATGCATATACAACAAGAACATATATCAAAACCCACCACCCATCCAGTCCAAGCGGTGAACCATGCTCTATTACCACTCTGTAACCACCCTCCTCCCACATTTACCTAATTTAACCATTCCTCTGGGGTAAACTTGTGACGAGAGGGTACTATGATGTAATTCAAATCCCCAAGTATAGTAAAGGAAGTGGAACTGACATAACAAAACCAAACTGACCTTCCACACATACTACAAAACCTCGAGGAGCCAACCAACCCTTCCAAGTGAGAAACCCATGAAACCATTTGATAATTTTCTAATTTGGACCCTCATACACTCCCATGAAAGGCCATGCATGTGACTAAGGCCATCCAGTCACTCCTAGAGTGATCAGGAGTTCATAAATGTTTCTCAAAATTCAAAGCTACAGGATTGGGTTGAAACTAGGATGTTTGTGTAGATCTCGTCTTCTTGATTCTGGCGCATCAAACGGTTCGAAAAAATGATGTCATATGAGGGAGATATCGCATTCTGATAAAAAATACAAACAGGTAAAATTGTGACAGTTTGACCAGGTTTGACTAGGATGCATAGTCAGAAAAAGGGAACATTCTTAGGAATATTCCTTTCCTTATAACCAATCAGGGTTTGACAAGTGTCGATTCATTATTAGTTGTATGCGGCTTTGGAGGAGCCAATCACAGGGTGACACATGGCCAGCCCTGAGGTCGCCACCTGTCCCTGCAACTACATGATAAAAATTTATTGGAGGTTGTAGGAATCGACCTCCGGACCTCCTACCCATCACACGCACGCCTTACCGTTTGTACTACACTTTGATTCTTAACTATTAACGGTTGAGGGTTTGTATTATGGTTGAGTGGAATGGTGTATGGGGGGTTGGGAACCACCGACGGTCCCAACCCACTTGTGGTCCCCACAACGTATTTACATGGCAAACAAATGTTAACTCTAACCGCACAATTAGTGTTAAAATTGACGGCGATAAACTGCAACATTAAACTATTTTCGAAACAGTTGTCACATGGCCACGTTTAAAGTGATATCTTCGTGCAGATAAGACTTAACCCACGACGCTAACTAGAGTTCAACACCATCAACCCAAATTTATATGTCTTGGATTCCACCAATGGTTGTTGCTACCCGCAGGGTTTGGGGTGCATGTGCCAAACCACCCAAACCACTAACAGTTAATGCAAACGGTTTATTCGGCGGAATTTTATAAGCGCACCATTTCTGGTGGAAAATATATTTTAGCTCCAGTTAAGTGGAGTTCTCCACTTTTAGTGGAGATTTTCTAGGTGAAACTAGGCAAAAGTGTAGGAGGCCCAATTTCCGACCATTCTGAGTGAATCAAGCCTTCATTTTTTACTAATTGGATCATTTTGGAGCCATTGGTGTAGAGAAAACAGCCATTAGAGCACTGTAACTACATGTATTTGCAAAATTTTGAGCATAGTGAAAGATGGACATGCCATTTGGAGTTGGACCAGCAGATGTAGCTAGGAGGGGTGAACTGCTTCATCATACCTGCTATGTAACTTTCATGTGGTGACTTATTTCTCTATTTCACTATTGTTCAATGTTATTTAAGCTTTTTTATGCTTCTAATTCACCTAAAATAATCTACAATTCATGGAGAAAAACCTCAATGCCTATGAAAACTAATGAAATTATTATGCACATGTTTATAAACTAAAAAGACACTTAGCACATAAAAACTAATACAGTCATTTTAGATCAGAATGGTATCAGAGCCAGGTTTTATTCTTTGGTGTTGTTTAGTGCAAAGAATTGTTTCACTGTTTGTAAGTTTTAGATGCTTACTAGGCTCAGGCTCAAAAGAGGATAAGGAAAATTGGTGGAAGAAGAAGGGTCTCAAGAATAGACAAAGCAAAGGAGAGCAAGATTTATACAATCTCCACCACCCAGTTCACCTCCTAAGGAAGTAGAAGCTACATTAAGCATGCCTCATGAGGAAGGAGAAATCCATGAAGAAGTTGATCCCAAGGAGGAAGAGAGAGTGTTCAGGAAAGCATTTCTTGACATGACTGAGATGGTTAGAATCCTTTATCAAGAAAGGAATGAGAGACTAGAAGGAGAAGGATCTAAACCTCACAACGAAGGACAAGGATATTCAGGAGGTCAGCATGATGATGATATGTCAAAGAAGGGAAATGGAGGAAATGGATGAAATGGAGGCAATGGAGAGCCATCATCCTCACCCTTATCATCATCATCCTATACTTCATCTTCATTACATCAGCCACACAAGTCAAATAACACTGGTAAAATTCCTTTTTTTTAAATTGATGTTAAGTTTGAATTTCCTATGTTTAATGGTGAAGTATATGAAAAAAATCTTGATAATTGGATTAGGAAACAAGAGGTCTATTTGAGAATCCAGAACCTTCAAGATGATGACACCAAAATTCAATTAGCTTCATTGAGAATCGAAGGTGCAGCACTTGTTTGGTGGGAAGCCAAGACAAAGGAGGAAATCAAGAAACATGGTAAGATTATTCTATCATGGTCAGATTTTATTATTGCTATAATACAACAGTTTTATCGATTGGCTCATATGTATAAAACCATCATGAACTAGCATAACTTTAGGCAATTAAAGGGACAAAATGTGCAAGAATACACCCAAGAATTTAGGAGAAGAGCTCTCTTATTAGGGGTATATTTTCAGAGACAAGATACTTTACTCAAGTACATAGGAGGCTTACATAGCTACCTAAAACATACTATTCACATGTTTAACCCCACCAGTCTAGATGAAGCATATGTTCAGGCCACACATCTAGAAGCTAGAGGGAAGAACATTTCTAAAGAGGGTAGGAAGAAACATTTTAAGGGTAAAGCCAAGGAGAAGACCTCAAAAGTTAAAAAAAAAAAAAGAATGCATTTGTTAAAAAAGAGGGAGAAAAAGTGGTTTTTAAACATTGTTCAAAAGAAGGCCATGATGAAACTCATTGTTGGAAATTACATCCTCAAATGAGGCCAAAGAAACCCAATAACAAATGGAAACAGAAAACTGTTGCTACAACTCAACATGATTTAGGATCTGATTCAGGTGATGAATCTAATATTACAAACATGGGATTGAAGAACATAAAGGGAAAAGAAATTGAAAGTAAATTCAGTACTAGTACATCAAACTGTCACATAAACACCTTGAATGAAGAAGAAAGAATTGAACTGTTTCATGTGAGGGTCATATCCAAGCATACCGAGATTAACACATTGTTTGATAGTGGGTCACAAGAAAACTTAATCTCTGAATACTTTTTCAAGAAACTTAACGTTGAGGCCATACTGCATCCAAAATCATATCCATTGGGTTTGATTTATAAGGATTCAAATTTACAAGTTTCAAAGAAATGTATATTGCGGTTTGCAATCACTGCAAATTTTGTTGACATGGTTGAATTAGGTGTGGTTCCACTTGACATCACTGGTATTGTATTAAGGAGTGCTTACCTGTATGATAGGAAATAAATCTTCCATCTCCATGAGAACAAGTATCATTTATTCAAAGATGGCAAGGAGTTCATTGTAAGAGCACATCACAAGAAGACAAACATTGCTATGGTAAATGCTGGGCAGGTAAAGAGGTTGGTAAATTCAAGTAAGAACTTTGTTCTTCTTATGGTTAAGCCTAAAGATGATATTAATAATGAATCATTTGAGGGATGTGATCCTAAGTTGAAATCAGATTTATATGATGTAGTTAATGCACATCATGAGATGTTTCAGGAGCCAAGAAGATTGCCTCTAAAAAGAGAGATTCAACATGAGATTCAGTTGCAGCAAGATTGTCCTCTTCCAAAAATCAGTATGTATCGCATGTTGATAATGGAGAATGCTGAAATAAAGAGGCAAATCAAAGAGATGTTGGACAAAGGAATCATAATACCAAGCACCTCGCCATGTGGTTCACCCATAATCTTGATACCAAAGAAAGATGGGACTTGGCACATGTGTGTATATTTTCGAGCTTTGAAAAAGATTATGGTAAAGAATCGTTACCCACTGCCAAGAATATATGGTTTTCCTAATCAGATAAAAGAAGAAATTTGTTTCACTAAGTTAGATTTACAAAGTGGATATCATCAAGTAAGAATTGCAGAAAGTGATATATGTAAAACTGCATTCGAAACCAGATAAGGACACTTTGAGTGGCTAGTTATGCCTTTTGGTTTGTGTAATGCACCGGAAAATTCCATGCATGTTTTTGATAGTATTTTGCGTCCATTCCTGGATGACTTTGTTATTGTCTACTTAGATGATATTTTAATTTTCAGCAAAACAAGAGAAGATTTGTCTTGCATGTGAATAGAGTGCTTGATATTTTGAAGAAAGATAAATTGTTTCTTAAGATGTCAAAGTGTGAGTTTGGAAAGACTTCTTTGGTCTATTTGGGAAATATTTTAGGAGGAGGAGAATTGAAGATTCATCCTTCTAAAGTGGAAGCCATTGTGAATTGTCCCACATTTAAAACATTAACTACGGTAAGAATTTTCTTACGTGCAACTCAATATTGGAGAAAGTGTATTGCTAACTTTTCTTCCATCACAGCTCCTATGCATGCAGTGATAAGGGTGAAGAAAGGCTTCCAATGGGGAGGCAAAAAACAACAAGCTTTTGAATCTTTAAAAGACAAGATCAGTTTAGCTCCAGTCCTTGCATTAGCAAATTTGATATAACCATTTGAGATTCAAACCAATGCTAGTGATTATGCCATGGGTGCAGTACTTTTGCAGCATGGTAAACCTATCCATTTTCATTATGAAACTTGTAATGGTGTTGTAACTAATTATCCTACATATGAAAAAGAACTATATGTGTTGGTACAAAGTGTCAAGAAGTGGAAACACTACTTGATGGGTAAAGAGACTATTGTACATACCGATCACCAACCATCACAGTACTTGTAATCACAAACAAAATTGCAACAATCAAGACATTTCAGGTGGATGGGATTTCTTCAATAGTTTCAATTGGTTATAAGGTACAAGAAAGGTATTTTCAATAAATTTTTTGATATGCTTTCAATACCATTCATTAGTGCTTCTACTTTACTAAAAAATTATTCTATTGTACATGGGAGTTACATATAACAATGTGCACATGACATTGATATTGAAGATGTGTATGCTAGTTTGATTGAAGGGAATCAAGTTGAGGAAAAATATTATCACATGCATAAAAAATTGTTGTTTAATTTGGGAAAGCTGTGTATTCCACAAGGATAGAGGCTAAGTGTCATGAGAGAAGCTCATTCTTCTATTATTGCTAGACACTTTGGGGTAAGCAAAACAATGGCGCATCTACAGAGGTATTTCTATTAGCCTCACATGATAGATCGTGTGTCATGTTTTATAAGAGGTTGTTCTATGTGTGAAAAAATTAAGCCTAGTAATAGGAAGCTTGGATTGTACATGCCACTACTGGTACCATCAAGGCCATGGGAGAGTGTCTTCATGGGCTTTGTTGGAGGTCTACCTATGTCAAGAAAGCAACATGATTATCTTTATGTAGTTGTGGATAGATTCAGTAAAATGTGTATACTTATGCCATGTAAGAAAACCATTACTACTGAACAAACTACTGAACTTTATTTTCAACATGTTTGGGTTCATTTTGGATTTCCAAATTTTATTGTTAGTGACAAAGATTCCAGGTTCATTGGGAATTTTTGGTCAAATCTATGGAGAACGATGGACACAAAGTTGGAAAAGAGTACTTCTTTTCATCCACAAGAAAATGGACAAAACGAGGTGGTGAACAGAACCGTTGTGCATCTATTAAGAGGATATTGCAGCAAACTTCCTAAGTTGTGGGATGAACAACTGCATTACATTCAACATGCTTATAACCGGGCAAAGCACTCTTCAACACAAACATCACCTTTTGAAGTATGCTTTGGGTATTTGCTAAAATTTCCATTAGACTTCATCTTTGGGAAGGATGTTGCAATATATGGCCATAGTGACATTTATAAGGCTCGAAAGTTCATTGAGAAAATTCAGATTATACATCAACAAGTTCAAGAACAACTTGAGAAAATTCAAAGAAAATACAAAGAAAGGAATGATAAACATTGGGTTGTCACAAATTTCAAGAGGGAGATGAGGTATGGTTACACATTAGCAAAGAAATTATGTGAAGGGAAGGTAAAAATATTAAACCCATTCACTATGGTCCTTTCAAAATCATAAAACAAGTTGGTAACAATGCATTCCAACTTGACTTGCCTTCTTATATGCAAATTTATTCAGTTGTAAATGTTGAAAACTTACATTTGTATGAGCCACCTTTGATCGATGATCAAGGAAGTGATGTTTAACTACCTTCTATTGAATATTTCTCACCAAAAATTCTGGATGAGCTCAAAGAAGATACAATTCTTGATAGGAGGACAAGAGCATCAAAGAGGGGAAGAGTTGACTGCCTTCGATTTGGGCTCAAAGGCACTAAACCAAGCAAAAAAAAAATGGGTGGAGGTTGGAAAGGTGAGAGATTTTTACACTTATCTACTGAACATGTAATCAAGTCTTTTGGGGTCCAAAAGCTTCCCAATGGGGAGGAGAGATCAGGAGTTCATAAATTTTGCTCAATATTAAAAGTTACAAGATTAGGTTGAAACTGGGATGGTTGTGTAGATCTCGTCTTCCTAATTTTGGCACCATGAACGGTTCAAAAAATCGATGTCGTATGAGGGAGATATTGCGTTCTGATAAAAAATCCAAATAGGTAAAATTGCAATAGTTTGACCGAGTTTGACTGGGATGCACAATCAAAAAATGGAATATCCTTAGCAATATTCCTTTCCTCAGAAGCAATCAGGGTTTTACAAGTCTCTATTCATTATTGGTTGTACGGGGTTTTGGAGGATCCAATCACAGGGTGACACGTGGCCAGCCCTGAGGCTGCCACGTGTCCCTACAGCTGCATGATAAAAAAAAATTGGAGGCCGCAGGAATCGACCCCCGAACCTCCTGCCTAGCATACACATGCCTTACTGTCCACATTGCATGTTGATTCTTAACTATTAATGGTTGCAGGTTTGTATTATGGTTGAGTGGAATGGTGTATGGGGGGTTGGGAACCACCGGCAGTCCCAACCTGCCAGCGGTCCCCACAGTGTATTCACATGGCAAACAAACGTTAAATCCAACTGTGCAGTTAGTGTTAAAACTGACGGCGATGAACTGCAATGTTAAACCATTTCCGCAATAGTGGTCACATGGCCACATTTAAATTTATATCACCGCATGGATAAGACTTAACTGACGGTGCTAAACAGAGTTCAACGCCATCAACCCACAGTTATATGCCTTGGGTTTCGCCAACAGTTGCAGTTACCCGCAAGGTTTGGGGTGCATATTCCCAACCGCCCAAACCATTAACAGTTAATGCAAACAATTTATTTGGTGGTAGTTTAGAAGCATGACATTTATGGCAGAAAATCTATTTTAGCTCCAATTAAGCGGAGTTCTCCACTTTTAGTGGAGCTTGTCTAGGTGAAACTGGGAAAAAGTGTAGGAAGCCCAATTTGCGACCATTCTGAGTGAATGAAGTGTCATTTTTTACTAATTGGAGCATTCTAGATCCATTGGTATAGAGAAAAAAACCATTAGATCATTGTAACTACATGTATTTGAAAACTTTTGAGCATAATGAAAGATGGACATGCCATTGGGAGCTGGACCAACAGATGTAGCCGAGGAAGGGTGAACTGCTTCATCATGCCTACTGTGTAAATTTCATGTGGTGACTTATTTCTCTATTTTACATTGATGTTCAATGTTATTTAACCTTGTTTTATTATTCTAATTCACCTAAAATCATCTAAAATTCATGGACAACAACCTCAATCCCTATGCAAACTAATGAACTAATTATGCACATGTTTATAAACTGAAAAGACACTTAGCATAACAAAACTTATACAGTCATTTCATATCACACAGCAAGGCATGCCAGTGACCATGGACTTTTCTTAGCAGTTTTGAGCCAATGACCTCAGATTCTAAGCCAATTTTTTAGGGCTAGGTCAAAGTCACTACTGAGAACTTCATGAAACCTCCTGAAATGATAAATAACATTAAAACAAGGTTTACTAATGCAAACATTTGATCAAGGACTTGATCTGACCCCTAATATCCATGAAAGAATTTTGTCTAACATGTCACAAATAAGAAATCTACAGGTCATAACAACAAATTTGAGCATAGGGGTATCATACTTATCTGCGAATCGATAAGAAGCATTAATGCCTTATCACAATAGCCACATTATCATCTATTAGGTAATATATTCAATGTTCATTCATTTATAATTAAAGAATGATGAGATCCATACACCAAGTTTTTCATAAAATATACTCATAACCAACATATAACCAAGAAAAATAACAAGGATATAACATCCATAAAAACTACACATGAACAAGTATATTTACCCATCAAATAGAAGAGGGAAATAACTCTTATTAACATGTGTAAAATGCAACTAGGTATGGGACTTCCACATACCACCCGACCATAGACTAGGTTAAACCAAAATTTTCTTTCAGCCAGTCACCCCCGTGCTGTATTCCAAGCATGAATGTGGGATCTCATGGAATAAACCAAAAAAAATCCAAACCATGGATTCTAGAGTTCAAACCACCTCAACCCTAAACCAATGATTCCACCTCACAATTTCACATCACTAACCATCATGAGATTAGTCTCTACCCAAGTTATCTAAGGCTCCAAAGTGTTTGTTCCGACTAAGGATTCCATGACTAGTAACTCAACCCAAAGTTGTTGTCAGGATTCGAGAGAATTTTTCCAACCATGGATTCTAGGACTAGTAACTAAACCCACCAAGGGCTTCCATAGCATTTGCCCAACCAAGGCTTCCAAGACTAGTAACTCATCCCACATTCTTATACAGATTCCCGAGCATTTGTCCAACCAAGGCTTCTAGGAACTAGTAACTCAACCCACAACCAAAGTAACACGAGAAAGAACCAGAAAACAAAAGTAACACCCACAACACCATGGATATCTAGGAAATGGAAATTCTAGTCAAAACCATTGTTAATCCAAGAAATACTCCATACCAATGACAAATCATAACCAATAAATCACATGCATATTTCAGGCATGCCAAAACTAGCATGTAAATCCCACATGCAACTCAGTACCTGCAAGAAAAACTCATTATAGTTGTTGATCCCGATGTCCTCTTGATCTTTCCTACTCTTCCTTTTCCTTCTTGCTCCAAATCCCAAGTATGCCACACTCCTCCAAGAGTGCTACAAGAAAAACCTAAGTGTCCAAGGGTATGAGAGAGAGAGAGAGAGAGAGAGAGAGAAAATAGAGTGAGAGCTCCAAAATTGAATTTACAAAAAGGTACCAATTGATCCCCAATAGCCTTTTTATTAACGATGCCTCTATTTTCTTCAACTTTCCATTATTTTCCTTCATTTTACTCCTCACATGAAACTAGTGACATTTCACCTTCCTTTTCTCCTATTTTCCATTATTTCATAAATAAAATGCCAATTGATATCTCCTTGCCTTTTCCAATCCTTTGCCAATGCCTTTGCTAATTTCCTTAGCCATAATAAACCGAAAGTGACACCCACTAGGATTTTTTTCCCACCATTTATCTTGGAATACATGTACCATTAACTTAGCCTTATTTTTCCTTTATTAACTTTATTACATGGATTTTTTACCATGGATGTTACATATATCAAGGAGATGTTTCAGACCTAGAGTGCATGCGCATTGGGCTTCTGAATTTGGTACTTTGCGGTCTATGTTTAGTGACAATGTGGGTGTCTAGATAGTTACGGTCCCTGATTGGGTTCAATCTAGGCTCTTATCTTATTACTTCCATGGTCATGGTCATTTTAGTTTTATTTTTAAGTGTTATGCAATCCTATCCACTATGCCACCAAGAAAACGTATGCAATACAGAAAGGGGGGTGATGGCAACAATCCTCCAAGTCCATGAGGGATTCAGTTCTTTGCTAAAGACTCTTCCACCACATGTTTTAATGTATTTACTTTAGAGACAAGGTGAGAAATTAGGAATATGGAAACTCAGGCAAGATTAGAGAGAGTATATATTTGATTTCGAGATCATGGATGAGGTTTCTTATTGGGTTCCAGACCCTGGGCATAATGAGGGATTGAAGAAACAATATCTAAATTATGTGGCCGTTCACTCGCAGATGAAGACTTTGGTTGTCCTAGTTTGAAGTATAAATAGGTAGAATTCTACAATGTATTTGCATCACTGGAGGAAATCAAGAGGATGTTACAAAACTAATGCTTCAATATAAATAGGCTTGTTTGAAGGTTGACTCATGTGGAAGGACAATTATAATGCCACTTAGGAAATGATGCTCCTCATGGATCGAGTTTCAGGGATCCTCTTCCTTTGATTAATCATGATTATCTTTGTTAGTTATGGAAGATATTTTGATATCTTTTGTAATATTGTATCAGCAATCTGTTTGTTAGTCTTGAATGACCAGTTGGATGTGTTATTATGTTTTGTATCCTTTTGTAAACTAGGGAGTTAATTGAAAAATTGAATCACCCAAGTATTTTGGGAGTTAATAGTGGTATCCCTGATGATATAGTATGTGTGTGTGTTGGACTAGTTGTGTAATTCCAAGTACTTCACCAAGATGGATCTGAATTCAAGAGACCACAAGGCACATTCCAAAGAATAAACACCTAGAAGATTACCTTTAGGACAAGGAAAGGTTTGTATAAATGGTTGGACATGCCACTTGGGTCATGTAACATATCAAATACATTTATTAGATGTATTCCCACATTTAGGTTCATTTTTTTATTTTATATTTTGATGATATGTTAATGTATATCTCTACTTGGAAGGATCACATATCATACAAGTGTTAGAGACTCTAAAGAAGCACCAATTTCAGTCTAGCATCATTAAATGTTATTTTTATCGATAGTCATTCATGTATTTGGGGTATGTGATCGATGGAGGGAATTGAAGATAGATCCTAAAAAGATGGAGGCTATCATAAAATGTCCATTCTCTAAAAATATCACTAAAGTTAGGGGCTTTTTTTGGGTACCATAACACCTATAGAAGTTCATGTCATCATTTTTAGTGGTAATTGCACCAATTAACCCCATAATAGAAAATGGTAAGAGTTTCTAGTGCGGGGGGGGGGGGGGGGGAATAGAAATAGGCTTTCAATGAGATGAAACAGAATATTAGTCAAACACTAGTTTGAGGTAAGCTACTTAGATATCAC
This sequence comes from Pinus albicaulis, assembly GCA_034641835.2. Classification (NCBI taxonomy): domain Eukaryota; kingdom Viridiplantae; phylum Streptophyta; class Pinopsida; order Pinales; family Pinaceae; genus Pinus; species Pinus albicaulis. The sequence goes on from CM076584.1 coordinate 188,093,265, forward strand.
TCAAAATATTTCATGGGGGAATCTTAAACTATCATACCTTTGATATGGAACACTTTAACCTGATACAAGCTATTTAGAAGTGGAAGCCTTATCTAATGGGAAAGGAAACCATCATCAATATTTGTAGGCTTAGAGTAAGCTTAAAAAAACTTGACATTAACAAAATTTTATGGGAGTTTTATAATAGCTTCATATAGTCATCGAGTATAAAAAGGGAAACACGAACAAGTTGGAATACGCGTTGTTAAGGCTACCCACGGCCAATATTTCATGATTGGGAACACTTATGCACATTTATCCTTTTACCCATGATGTATATAAAGAGGAATACCTTAAATATGGGAAATTCAAGAGGTGCTTTAGAAGCTACATGGACAAATTCATGTAGAACATGGTGATAACAAAGCTAAATATCATCTCTAAAATGGCTTTATCTATAAACTTGATAAGATCTACATCCCTAAAGGTGAAATATTATTACTTAATAGAGAGGCTCACACCAACAAAGGTACAAGACATTTTTGTGTTTGGAACACAATTGTTATCTTACATATGCATAGAAAAATAAATTGCAAGAATATGTAGCACATTATATTGGAGTGTGCATACTTTATTGTACAAGAAAGCCAAGTAATAGTAGAAAAGGTTTATAACATACATTAATGTACCAAATCAACCTTGGGAAATCATTTTGTGGGTTTTGTGGGAGTTTTACCAAGAATAAATAAGGGACATGAGTTTTTATTTTTGGTAGTTGTTAGATTCAAAAAAGTAGCATTTTGGTGCCTTTTAAAAATAATATCGAAGGAAAAGTAGTGAACGAGTTCATTGAATAGGTCCAACTGCACTTTGGTATATCAATGATTGCCATACTAGATAAGGATAATAAATTTCTTCGGAGCCTTTTATACTACACTTTGGGAGAAGATGGACACTAAGTTGAAGAGATGTTGAATAAGCTATAGGAAACAGACAAGGCTCATCATGACTAGAATACAATGAAGAAATCATTCAAGGTGGGAGATAGAATTTGGCTTCAATTGAACAAGGAAAGATGACAACATCCTAATATGAAATTTTTTTGACGCATTTCCATATAGGATATATTGATGCATGTATATGCTACATACTTTTGTGTTAATAGTCCATTTTATATTTGGGAATTGATGAAATCTATCAACACTACGCATTTTTTGTTAATAAAGCATTATTAATTTAGGAGTTGATGACACTTATTAATTCATTTAATATGATTAAAGACAAATCATCTAGTATAACTCTATGTTATCTTAATCTGTACATCTGTTGACACTTGGATCACCATTGCACGAAAATATGATTTGTGATTACATTATAAATGATTAGTTATATCGCTAACTACAAAAAAAAGGGAGTTCTCCTGCTCCCGTGTTGAATGAATAATCCAACACTAAAACAATAGATTGAATTGATGAACTATCACTAAGATGAATTGGAAAACTTGGTTCAACATTTCTTGCAGATCCCTAAGATCATGAGAGAATTTGGGAATAGTTGAAATCAAAAGAAAACATAAGGTATCTTAGCATGTCCATTTTTTATCTTGATAAAAGTACTAAAATAGTTAAAGATGAAAGGAAATTTCCCATAGAGTGTTTGTGTGTACCCAAATTAGAACTTAATTTAAAAAATAATGTGTCACAATAGTGATGTTCCACCCATTTTTTGTATCTTTCAACTTATTTCTTTCTTTTTCATTTTACTTGTCATTTTCCTTTCTCTTATTTGGCATGTTAGCTGATCCAGGTGGATATTGGTGGCCACCCACCTATTCCACCTAGACCTCTAGTCGACTTCATCATTTTCCTTGTTTATAGCAACATTTAATATTTTAGCATTTTTTCGGGTCCTCAAATTCCAAAGCAATTTTGACCCCCTAAAAGACATTTTTTTGAGGTCCACAGCAGGCCCATAGCTATAGGCAAGGACCTATAGCAAGTCCTATAGTACTCAGATAGATATTTCTGATGATATATCGTATGTGAAAAATAGAGATAATATGGCCAAGTTACGACCTCATGAAGTTAGTTTCCCAACTCCTCTCCTAGGGTTAGGGTTTTGGTTTGTTTTCCCATGTTGTTCAATAATAAAAATTCCTTGAGTGTCATTTTGACATAGTTTAGAGGAATGTAGCTGCCACATATCTTCTCATGGATAACCTACCATCGCCCGAGCTAGTTTATTTCTATTCTGTCTGTAAGCATATTTAAGTTATTTGATATTAATGAAATGAAGTTTTATTTTTGCTACAACTCTGCGTTTATATTTATTTTTGTATTTTTTTGCGTTCATGTATAAATCTGATCAGTGGTCTCAGAGAGATATGTTCTTTCTCAATATTTCTTTGCATGTCCGCAACAAGATCAGGGTATAAGGAGTTAGGGCTCGATCTGGTTGAAACTTTGCAAGATTATCCTTGTAAACCTTGATGACCTCCCATGGCCAAAGAAAATAAAGATGAGGTAGTAGGAGATCCTATCAAAATATTTCTCAAGGAGGCCCTTGAGAAATACAAGAACACGATCATGGATAAATTTTCCTAGATCCTTTGACATCTACCCATCGATGATGCATCTTCATCCAACAACCACTCTCGTGGCACACATCCTTTTAAGGTACAAGTTAACTTTGACATTCTCATATTTGAGGGCCAAATAGATGAAGAAGTTGTAGATAGATGGTTGAATCTATTAGAAGGATATTTTTCGGTTCATGACTTTTCCAATTGGGAAAATATTACTTTTTCACTCCTCAAAGCTACTCCCCATGTCAAGGACTGGTGGGAAACCTACTATGAGAAAAAGGACAAGATAGAATCCTCCCTTTTCTCGGGTGCACACACTTGGAATTCTTTCCGATATGCCATCAAGGAACAATATTACCTTGTGAGGAGATATGAGGACAAGTACATACAATGGACTACTCTGTAGCAACAAAGGGATTAAGATGTGCATGAGCTGACAAATCTATTTTAGACCCTGCGCACAAAGTTGGGTATCAAATATTCAGAGAAAACTTTGGTGCTTAAGTACCACAATTTTCTTCACTGATCTGAAAATGACCCGAGTTACTTAGCTCTATGCTAGAGATTGACTGTAGGGGCGTTTAATGGACATGTCACCCTTCAAAAAAGGATGAGATCCAGAGGCTACCTGGCCCTCTACGGACTCTGCCTATAGAACTTTAAAGAAATAAATACTAAGGTTATTTAACATGCAGAATTTTTAAACCAAGATCATTTCTAGTTCTTTTTACAACATGTGATTGGCAACTTTAACTGAACAGTTATTATGTGAATTAACTATTAGGCATAAAATACAGATTAAACCATTTCACATCAATACACAAATCATACCATAGACAAAGATGTTTTTTGACGGAGTTCGTCCCACCTGGACTACGTCTCCGGGTCCGCCTCAGAATGGTGCGTCTGTTGTATTTTAAAAGCCGAGAGAAAATGTGCTACAAGGAATTATCAGTTCCACTGCTGATATTGCAGGCATGGACCTTCTCTTCAACAGGCTAACTGCTACAACTCCTTTCTTCAAACAATAGAAAGGACATGGATTGAATTTCACACTAACAACAACTGAGGACTGAAGCTATCAGGACCTTCGACATACTGGTGGCTGAAAGAGTTTCTGCCAAAATTTCCACCAATACTTTATCTGTCGTTTGAAGAGGGCCTACTTCCTCGTGAAGTAGGGAAAGCTCCTTTCTTAAGATCTCACTCTCAAAAACTTCTCTTCAAGAAGTGTTCATATACTCTTCATTACTTTACAAAGACAAATGCTCTCTTACACTCTTCAAAAGTGCTCACACCTCTGTCTTCAAAAAGAGTTCACACACTTCAAAAGTGCCCACATCTCACACTTAACTTATGAAATGCTTACACACACTTACTCTCTCATGAAGTGCTCTTTCCATCACTTTAAAAAGTGCTCACATACACTTCTTCTTGAAGTGCTCACACACATCCTAACATATGAAAAGAATAACAAGCTCTCCTTTATACATAGGAGCTCATATTATCAAGGCCTTTAATCTACCTCGAATCAACATTGGCTGTTTTTAGCAATCTGTTGAAGTTTGTTTAGTGGTGATAAGGTTTGAATCACCTCATGCATGAACTTCTCGAAACTTAATCCTTCATTTAGTTCGAAATCCATAATCTCACATTATGCTAGTTGGAACTTCGAACTTAGTTGCTGCATTTAGAAATCTGTTTGGAGATTTTTAAGTAATGATAAACTTCGAATCATCGAATCAGCTTATGCATGAATGCACCTTTGGATTTGGTTCTATTACATAGGATTCAATCCCATTTCAATAGCGCATATTTTAATTCAAAAACCCAAATTAAAACCTTACCATATAAAACTATGCCCGACGGTTAGGCTAACTACGCGGGGGATGTACCTGCATGTGAACAATCTAACGGCTTTCCATTCGGCGGTTATGGTTCTTATCCCAACGGTCTGGCTAGTAGTTTCCGAACGTGGCTCTGTGCTGGTCACATAACGTGATTATGGAACTTAACACTGTTGCAGTTCATGTGCTTGCTTTCCGATGCGGTTCATAATCCACGTAGTATTTATAACAGTTCCGTTCACACATGGCTATCTCCGCGGTTTGGAAACTCTGCGGAGTTTAATTACATGACTTTTAAATCAACACATAACCGAGCCTTTACAAAACGTGGGTTTGATATTTCTCCGCACATTTGACATGCGCCATTACATTGATTTATTAAAACCCGACTTTTGAAACCCATTGACAATAAGGTTTTATGACATGAGTTTTAGAAACCCGTCATATCAATCCTTATGAATTTCGAACTTTATAAATTAGTTTGAAAAACCCAAATTACATAATGTACTTGACCTCCGAACATTATCATAATGTTTTTGGATATGGTTTAAACTTTGATATTAAAACCTTTGGTGCTAGACTTTAACATACACCCTCCGAGCCTTATAAAAGGTTTATGGCTTAATTTTGGAGCTAGGGACTTCTAAGTCCATAAGTCTAGAAAACTTAGGAATAGGACTTAGTTTTACAATTCGCCCTAGGAAGACATTTTTGACCTTTACAGAAGTGGAAATTAGACATTTTGGACCTTTACGAAAAAGACTTAGAACAAGATTTACTTACATAAGTCTTATGACAATCTCTGTTGTTTTCTATTGCAGGTTACTTTGATGATGTCTTTGATTGGCGCTTTTGGAAGTTTGCTGGAGTCGCATCTGCAGTCGATGTCGCACATCTGAATTTTAGAAATTGAATGATCAACTTGATCAATTATTACATAATCAACAATTACACATTTAAAATAACCATCTTGGTTGACTGAGTAATTTCGATACAACTTTAACAATTCTAAAGTTGGATCACACCTCCCAACTAAAAGAACTTTTGGTTCTCCAAAAGTTTTATTTACACTGCTTTTGAAAAACACACAATCCTAGAACCTAGTTACAATCTTACTAGATCTAGATTTTACAAAATCATTTAAAAATATGGCATGAAATCGGCCCAATTCCACTCAGTACTTGTTTGATCTCCAGCAGGTGACTTGGGTTCTTCCGAAGCTGCTAGTGTCGGTACTGTTTCCTTCAGAAGCATTGGAAAATTATCTTGAACATGCCCTGGCAGTTTACAATTTGAACAAGTTTTCTCCCTCTTTCTTGATGAGGATTTTCTGGAGTTACTTGTTGATTGAAATGAGACTGACTTTGATCGCTTCTTTACCTATAATGCTGGATCACTATCTGACGGCTGACTCTTCATTGCATCGACTTTTGTGTTGTAAGACTTTTGTTTCCAGCAATGTTCCACACAATGCCACGGACTCTTACAGAACGTGCAAGGATAAATCCTTTTAACTATTTCAATTATCCAATTTTGATAAAATAAATCATCATCATAATCATTACTGGTTGAGGACTGAGGTTTCTTACCTTTGAGCTTCTCCGGTAGCAGTTCTGGATGCTTTGACCAGCATTGGTCAGAAATGCAACCAAACTTCCCGCAATAGTCACACTTTAACACATCACATCTGAGACCCAGATTCTTGTGTCTTTCTTGTACCTGGATAGGTTGCAATCTTCCTTTCCCATGTTTTCCCAAGCCTTCGCCTTCAGGATACCCCATGGCTTTCATCATTGACAAGCCCTTTCTTTCAGGGATCAAACTGAGTTTCTGGCTGGAAACCTCATCAGATTCGAAATCACTTTCTACTGAGATAGGTGAGTCCACATTATCTTCTGCTTGAGAATGGGAAAATGAGCCAATGGCTGCTCTGGCTGACTTTAGAGAAGATGAGAGAGAAGAACTACTTTTAATAGAAAATGCAGGCTTTTTGCCATCGAAAATTGCATCTTTCATAAGAGGACTGCTTCCTCTTTTAGTTCTCTTTAATTCTTCCAATTCTGATCGTAGACTTTACTTATCATTCTCGAGACCTTCCACCATTCTGCGCAATAAGGCATTTTCCTATCGAACTTGCAAATTGGAATCTTCAAGTTCCCTCAGCTTTGCCAACTGGCGAGTATTCTTTCCCATCTTGTACCTGCAAGAACTAGCTGCTCCGATACCACTTGATCTAAAAATGACCTGAGTTACTTAGCTCTATGTCAGAGATTGACTGTAGGGGCATTTACTGGATATGTCACCCTTCAGAAAAGGACGAGATCCAGAGGCTACCTGGCCCTCTACAGACTCTGCCTATAGAACTTTAAAGCAATAAATACTCAGGTTATTTAACATGTGGAATTTTTAAACAAAGATCATTTCTAGTTCTTTTTACAACATGTGATTGGCAACTTTAACTGAACAATTATTATGTGAATTAACTGTTAGGCATAAAATACAGATTAAACCATTTCGCATCAATACACAAATCATACCATAGACAAAGATGTTTTGTGATGGAGTTAGTCCCAACTGGACTACGTCTCCGGGTCCGCCTCAGAATGGTGCGTCCGTTGTATTTTAAAAGGCGAGAGAAAATGTGCTACAAGGAATTATCAGTTCCACTGCTGATATTGCATACATGGACCTTCTCTTCAACAGGCTAACTGCTACAACTCCTTTCTTCAAACAATAGAAAGGACATGGATTGAATTGCACACTAACAACAACTGAGGACTAAAGCTATCAGGACCTTCGACATACTGGTGGCTAAAAGAGTTTCTGCCAAACTTTCCACCAATACTTTATCTGTCATTTGAAGAGGGCCTACTTCCTCCTGAAGTAGGGAAAGCTCCTTTCTTAAGATCTCACTCTCAAAAAGTTCTCTTCAAGAAGTGTTCATATTCTCTTCATTACTTTACAAAGAGAAATGCACTCTTACACTCATCCAAAGTGCTCACACCTCTCTCTTTAAAAAGATTCAACACTTCCAAAGTGCGCACATCTCATACTTAACTTATGAAATTCTTACACACACTTACTCTCTCATGAAATGCTCTTTCCATCACTTTAGAAAGTGCTCACATACACTTCTTCTTGAAGTGCTCACACACATCCTAACTTATGAAAAGAATAACATGCTCTCATTTATACATAAGATCTCATATTATCAAGGCCTTTAATCTGCCTTGAATCAACATTGGCTATTTTTAGCAATCTATTGGAGTTTGTTTAGTGGTGATAAGGTTCGAATCACCTCATGCATGAACCTCTTGAAACTTAATCCTTCATTTAGTTCGAAAGCCATCATATCACATTATTCTGGCTGGAACTTCGAACTTAGTTGCTGCATTTAGAAATATGTTTGAAGATTTTTAAGTGATGATAAACTTTGAATCATTGAATCAGCTTATGCATGAATGCACCTTTGGATTTGGTTCTATTACATAGGATTCAATCCCATTTCAATAGCGCAGATTTTAATTCAAAAACCCAAATTATAACTTTACCATATAAAATTCCACCCGACGGTTAGGCTAACTGCGTGGGGGATGCACCTGCATGTGAACAATCCGATGGCTTTCCATCCGACGGTTATGGTTCTTATTCCAACGGTCTGGCTGGCAGTTTCTTGACGTGGCTCTGCACTGGTCACATAACGCGGTTCTGGAACTTAACACTGCTACAGTTCACGTGCTTGCTTTCCGACGCAGTTCATAATCCACGCAGTCTTTATAACAGTTTTTTTCACACATGGCTATCTCCGCGGTTTGGCAACTCTGCGGAGTTTAATTACATGACTTTTGAATCAAAACATAACTAAGCCTTTACAAAACACGGGTTTGATATTTCTCCGCACCTTTGACATGCGCCATTACATTGATTTATTAAAACCCAACTTTTGAAACCCATTTACAATAAGGTTTTATGACATGAGTTTTAAAAACCCGTCATATCAATCCTTATGAGTTTCGAACTTTATAAATTAGTTCGAAAAACCCTAATTACATAATGTACTTGACCTTCGAACATTATCATAATGTTTTTGGATATGGTTTAAACTTTGATATTAAAACCTTTGGTGCTAGACTTTAACATACACCCTCCGAGCCTTATAAAAGGTTTATGGCTTAATTTTGGAGCTAGGGACTTCTAAGTCCATAAGTCTAGAAAAATTAGGAATAGGACTTAGTTTTACAATTCGCCCTAGGAAGACATTTTTGACCTTTACAAAAGCGGACATTAGACATTTTGGACCTTTACGAACAAGACTTAGAACAAGATTTACTTACATAAGTCTTATGACAATCTCTGTTGTTTTCTGTTGCAGGTCACTTTGATGATGTCTATGATTGGCGCTTTTGGATGTTTTCTGGAGTCGCATATGCAGTCGATGTCGCACATCTGAATTTTACAAATTGAATGATCATCTTGATCAATTATTACATAATCGACAATTACACATTTAAAATAACCATCTTGGTTGACTGAGTAATTTCGATACAACTTTAACAATTCTAAAGTTGGATCATTCACAGATACATCCAGGAGGAAATGGAGTTCCTCAACATCTCCTCACTTGGTGTAACATACCAATATGCTGCCAATATTGAGAATAAATTTAAATAGAAGAAGTGAGACTTTGGATCTTCGAATTAGGAGTAAGGGAAAGGCGCCCCCAAAATACAGAACAAAGGACAAATTTAAGGCAAACCTTCCTACGAAAACCTTATAAATCCACAATCGAAGAACAAAACCATGAAGCCAAATAACGACACGAGAAAGTGGTGTGAGTTCCATAAGAGCTCCACTCACAACATAAGTGAGTGTCAAGCCATGAAGTCATTGGTAGCCGAGTTGAAGTATTCTGAATCAAATGCATGTTCTGACTCTGAGTCAGAAACCAACAATGGGAATGAAAAAGGGAATAATATTATCAATGCGGAACCCAGTGCCACCATTGCTACCACCAAGATCCATAAGGAGGAACCCTAAGATCTAGAGGAGGGGAGCACCTCTCCCATTCCCAGATGTGGGTGAAGGGTTTCACGCTACATTTCATTGTCGATAGTGCGAGAAAAAAAAACCTCATTTAAGAAGAGGTCATGAATGGACCTCATCCTGCCAACCACAACACACCCACAATCGTACACCATTGGGTAGCTTCACCAAGGACGGGATCTCCGCGTTAGCCAACAGTTCCTCCTCCCCTACTACATCAATCCCTTCATGGATGAGGTATTATGTGATTTTGCTCCTCTTGAAGTTTGTGATGTATTATTAGACCAACCATACTTGTGGAAGCAACATGCTTTCTATTAGTCTAGGCCTCGCACTGTTATTGTTACTTTGAGTAATAATTTTTACAGGATATTAGAGGTAGCACTGCCTATCGCCATCTCTTTGATCAGTGCAAAGAAATGCAAAAATATCATTTCCTAAACTGGGAAATTATTTTTCCTTATGATCGTCCCTTAGGGAAATAATAATATTGTGGCCATGACCTTTATACAGGGTTCGTCTACACGACAACAACAAATGGACAAGGTAATGGAGGAGTACGAGGACATCTTCACCTCACCCACAACGTGCCTCTGCAATGTTAGGTCAAGAACTCCATCGATATGACCCCACGCGTGTCACTAACCAATTTACCAATATATCGGTGCTCTATTATGGAGAACGAAAAAATTAAGAGGAATATTTAGCAGCTGTTGTAAAAGGGTCACATCCGGCCGAGTTAATTATCGTGTGGGAGGCCGATCGTGTTGGTGAAGAATAAGGATGAGACTTGGAGACTCTGTATTGACTATCAGGTGTTGAAAAAAATCACTGCATGGAATATGTATCCTATCCCATAGATTGATGAACTTGTAGACCAACTCAAGGGGGCCAAATATTTCAACAAGATTGACTTGAAGTCTAGGTTTCACTAGGTGCCAATCAAACCATATAATGTGTGGAAGACTACTTTAAAATACAAGAAGGGCCTTTTTGAATGGTTGGTCATGCATTTTAGGTTAAATAAATACCATGAAACCTTCGTGAGGTTGATGGATGACATCTTGTGACCATTCACCAACTCATTCATTGTGGTGTATTTAGATGACATCCTAATCTTTAGCCATAGTTGGGAAGAGCACCTCCGCCACATTAGACAGGTCCTCCAAGAATTGCGATAACACAATTTGTGTGCCAATTTGGAGAAATGAACTTTTGGCATAACCTGGGTTCAATATTTTGGATACATCACTGATGAGAGAGGGGTGCATGTGGACCAAGCCAAGATCCAGGTCATTCGGGATTGGCCAGCCCCAACCACTCTGACATAGTTTTGCAGCTTTCTGGGTCTTGCCAATTTCTATCATAGGTTCATGTTGGGGTTCTCTCATGTCACTTGGCCTTTGAGTCAAGTCAACAAGGGAGGAGAGAAATACAAATTCTTTTAGTTTGAATCTCAACAGAAGGCATTCACAGATTTGATGCATCACTTTTGCTCTGCACTAGTGCTCACATTACCTAACTTGCTGCAACCATTTAGGATAGAGACATATGCCTCTGACTATGCTATTGTGGCAGTTCTTACTCAGCAGGGGCATCCCATGGCATATCACAATGATACAATTTCAAACACAATCTGAAAGTATCCCACATATGACAAATATATGTATTCTATTGTGCAGGCCTACCGACAATGGAAGCATTAAATTTTGGGGAAGGAAATAGTCATCCACACAGATCACTGACCCCTGTGTTTCATACAGACCTAAGGGAAGTTGCAAAATGATCACCATGAGAAATGGTCCACATGCCTGCAACGGTTCCATTTGAACATCAAGTATAAGAATGGAAGCACCAATAATGTTGCAGACTGCCTTAGCCAATCGCGGTGCTAACTGTTAGTGTAAGTATTTGCATACTTCCACTAGAGATCAAAACACATTTTTCATGTACATCTTAGGTGTCCCACTCTAAATAAATTTTCAATCATTCCATTAGGTCATGATATAAAATTGTTCCACTGGTGGTTTTCCTTGTCAATAAAACTTCACTCTCCCTTTGAGATTCACATTGCTTACTCATTCTCATGTCTCCTTGAGCATAACAACACTTATGGAAATTATATTTTCACCAGGAAGTGTTTTAAATCAAATCTCATTCATTAAAGTTAGGTCTAAAGAAGTCCCACTAGGTCATTAGGTTTTTTATTTTTCAAGGTCACTCCTCCATTTTAGATAAGGTCAGCAAATATATGAGAGGGATTAAACAAGACATTTTTTTTTCCTATGTAGAAGATCATCATGATGTAATTTTCAAAGTTGCAATTTTTTAGTTTAATGATTTTTATATCAAAATTTCATTTTGATATAAAATTCAATTTGTACTTTATTTATATTTTTCCAAATGTAATTTTATGAATCTCATATGTAATAAATTCATCCCAAGCTGTTAATTAAATCATTTCTAGCCTTAATGGAGAAAACAAATCCAAAATCCATGACTTGATCAAACTACAAAATGCTAAAAATTCAGAAAGTTAAAGAGTATCAGTGCCAAAGTCCAAAGGGAAAAGTGAACATAGGAAAAGTAGGTAATTCAAATTAAAAATTCAAAACCACTAAGCTATAAATCTATTCAAACACCTCAAAGCAAGTCATTACCTCCATTCATCCATTAGGAGTTTCTAGCAAGGGAGAAATTTCAAGTTTTTCAAGCATTTTGAGTCAAATTTTAGGGCCGTTGCGCGTTTTCCCTCAGGTGCTACGCGTTTCCTCAGATGTCACACGTTTATCCTCAGGTGCTGCGCGTTTTCACTGTTGACCAAATAACACAGGTGTTGCGCGTTTACCCTTAGTTGCTACGCGTTTTCCTGGGCACTGCACGTTACTCCAGGACGTTGTGGGTTTGCTCAGGAAGGGTTTCGAAGGATTTCACAACCTACAGCAAGTTTTGATTTCCTCACAAGTTTCTTCAAAGGGCTTTAAATCAATAAGTGAACCCTAAGACAACTCTTCTCTAATATATTTTGTGTTCCATAAGAAATTTGAAGTGCTTATTGCTATGAAACCCTAGTTTTCATTTCCTTCCCATTTTCATGCATCATATCCATATTCGTGTCCCTAAACACATATCAGTCATAAACACTGTTAAATCCTAGAGTTATCATAGACCTAGGTTTTCATTTACATTCACTTCCTCCATTTTCCTAAGCTATTCATTTCACATCTCACTCCCTTCATCTCATTCCATTTACCCTAGGGTTTTCAAGGCTTCAAATTCAAAATTTCTGAAGAGGAAGACAAAAGTGTTAGTGAGGAACAAACACCAAAGAATAAATCATGTAGGAAAGGAGGGAAAGTCATAAAATATGAACCAAAAACCACAAAATAGCTCATGGCTTCTTCCCTCACTATGTCATGTTTTAAACATGTTGGTTGTTTTGAGTTTTGTAAGAAAGTGCAGCAGATCTAGTATCACCCTATGTTGACAAGGTTGTTCATTACCAATCTTCATTATAGGAAGGTCACTCCTGTTGGGGTTACTTTTACCATGTCCACTAATATCATTGGAACTGCTAGAGGGATCCCTAATGTGGGAGAGAAATGGTTTAAACAAGGAAACCTTAATCATAGCTACTATGAACCATATCTTAAACCTATATACAAGGATGACAAAAAGAATATTTTCCCTTTCTCTCATCTTCTTGACTGATATGTCCCTATGATGAAAATCATCATGAAATACTTCACCTGTGAGGGGAGATTTTCTCGACTCTATTCATATCATATCTGACTTCTTATGCATTTCACTAGAGTCAAAATGCTTCACATACCCTATTTCCTCTCCCACAGCATTGACAAGATGGCATAAATTGCACAAAAGAGGGATTATAATCATCAAATGCAGAGTCTCTTTCACCTGTCCCTAATCAAAATGATAGTCATGCATCATCTTAAGCAAAATAATATTCCGTGGGACATATCCATAGCAAATGAAGTTTTAACTGCCCCACCTAGTCATCATGAGCAGAGTATCCCCTCATCATCTCATCCTCCCCTATCCACTCCTCCATCCTAGCCTGTTTCTCATACATCATCACTAATTCGGTTTCATTCACCCCATGCTGACCCTTTTTCTTCACCTTTCTATAACCCTTCATCATCATTGCATCATGATTCTGAGTCATCAAGCAGTGACGAGGATATTGAGGCAACTTGGGCTAATTTGATTGATGTTGAGCCATTTCCCAAGACTTATTAGAGAGGCTACAGGCATGTTTTTGCTTCACTTGGAGTGAAAGGGGCCATGCCTTCATCAACAAAACAGGTGGGAAAAGGAAAGGAAAGGGCTAAAGAGCCAATCATTGATGAACAGGAGGACAAACGTGAAACAGAGCATGAATTTTAGCTGATTGACCTAGATGAGGAAAATGAGGAAAAAATCTCCAGTGCAGCAATCAAAGGCAAATAAGCAAATATTAGGGAACTTCAAGCTAATATTGAGAGATGAAAATATGTGATTGACTTTCTTGAGAAAAAAAATTAGCAACTGAAAACTAAGAAAATAATCAATGAGGTAAAGACCATCAAAGCACAAAGAGAGGTAGAAAAGGCCAAGGCCTTGCTGGAGGAGACCTTAAAAATATTTTTTGAGATTGATGAGGAGGAGAATCAGCCTCCAAGACAAAAACCAAAGACTATAGGGCTGAAGAGAGCTTTAGCTCGGGAAAGACAGAGAGAAGCTGAGTTGGCAGAGCAACTCACACCAAGTGAGTTGCTTGCCCTAGAGATTAGCAAGGACAGAGAATCATGGCTTGATAGAGCCAATTTTCATTTGGAGATGTTTCTAGAGAAGGCCAACAAGGAAAATGACTTGTTGAGGACAAAATTCAAACTTCATGCACTGAAAGAGAGAATTGCATTGGCCAAGCTCAAAAGAGCCAATGCTAAGATTGAAAGTTTAACTAAGCAAGGGGAGAAGGAGAGGTTATATATACTTGTTGAGGTGTCTCTTCATGCCTCAAGAAATTTATAAGAAAGTACCCTCACAAATGTTGGTAAATTTTGGCACACTTGGCACTTCAGTTAATTTTTGGTTTTTTAGCCTTTTTGCACACAGAAATTTTGCCAAAGGCGCAGCGACCTGGACGCTGTGATATTTTTTGGGGCCTCTAAATGAAAAATGGCCACCACCATCATGTTCATATTGATGAAGAAATAAACCCTAGAAAGTTTCAAAATATTTGGAAGAGAACTGGTCCCTCAAAAATGCAAAACATTACAAAATTTTCGTGTTTCTGCCTCCTTTTTGCGAGTGCGTTTACCAGTCTTGGGAGATTGACTTTTGGATAGGGAAAATGAGAACAATTTTGGAAACTGGAGGTAGATTTGGAAACTAGACTCAGGGATCTTTCCAATGAGCTATCATGGAGATGATTTGGACACCGGGAAGGCACTCAAAAGCTGCTTGCAAAAGAGGCCATTTTTCTGCCTAGACGTTGTGCGTTTGAAAAGGAAAATGCATTTTTCACAGTCTTCAGCAAATTTTGAAGTTTCACTCTAGCTTTACTTTTACTTTGGAAAATGAAGAAATTACTGATTTAAATGGTCATGATGGATTTAAATGCCATGTTTTTACTTTTATCTAAGGTAGATACATTAGGTGAGTCCTCTAGAGGTCAAATGAATCAGTTTCCTCTCTTTTAGAGGCAAATTGTTGGGTCTTCCTAGTCTACAGTTGCTTGTTTGGCATTTGGTGTAACTGATTCCTATCTCATGGATTCAGCTCCCTGAGGCTAGGGAGAGTGGTTTTGTGGTCTATATGAGGTATTTTTTCATTCATTGTAATGGTTGGACTCAGTTGGATGCTTGGCTTTTAAAGAGACATATTTTGTATCAGTTCTGAGCAAGAATATTAATCAAATTTGCAGCTATTTTTATGGGATCCATGTGGTATGGTGTTTAGTTTCAGTTTCTCATTTTGTGCTAATTTGTTAGAATTTTTTTTATTTCATCCATCATTTCCTTTCTATTAAGTGAATGTTTTCAAGTTTGATGAACAGAATCCATAATTTCTATTCTTTGTTTTGGGTAAATATTCATAGTTTGTAATTTCTTCAATTTAGAAAGAAACCATGATTTCACCATGCTCTTTCTGGTTCCTCACCTGTCTTGATCATCCCACCATCAAAATCCTAAAGTGCTAAACCAATGTACCTACCTTTCCCCATAGAACACCCTGCAAATTTTGACCTAATTTCCTTGCCCTGATTGTTTTGCTCCTTCTGATCCAGCACAACACTATACAATCAAAATCAAAACCCTGAGCTACTAGAGCTAGCCTAATATCTTATTTCCTCGGTCATCTCGGCTGTGATCTATACAGAGAGAGCCCTCTCCTTTCCTAGTAGGGCTGGATAGTTGGCTAAGCGTGGTTTGTGGTTACCTCAGAATTTCTTTTTTCAGCCTGAGGTTCAATCCGAGTGATACTAACCACTGTGCTCGACTCTTGTGGGCATAAGACTTCAGTTTGGAAACATCTCTACAAAAGCGACCCAAAATTTTGCAACACATACCAGACACTCTTGGAAGGTAAGAAAGTTCAAGACTTTCACCTCCATGATGCAATATTATGCCACCTAGGAAACCTATGTGTTCCTTCAAGCGAGCGTGCCAAGATTATTTAGGAAGTGCACTATAATTGGGTCGCTGGAAATTTTGGGGTCGAGAAAATAGTGGCAGTATTGCATAAGTATTTCTATTGGCTGAACCTTCAAAAATATTTTGGGAAATATATCAGATCTTGATGTTACACCAAAATTTGGTCATTTAGCCATTTTCAATTAGATAAATCGAAGTACACCATGTAAGACCAATTTTACCATAGTAAAATTGCTTTCACTATAAGAGATAATTTAATAAACCACATTTTATTAAGTTAATTTTCGTTAAAATAAGAAATCCCATGAGGAATAATTAAATAAATCCTTATTTATTTGATTTTCCTCTAGGAATAGCTAATTAAACCACTATTTAAATAATATTCCTGGTCATATTTAACCTAATTATGAGAAATAATTAGATAAATCATTATTTGTCTGATTTTTCTCTAGCAATAATTAATTAAATCATTATTTAGTTATTATTCCTTGTTAAATTTGATTAAATCACCTATAAATAATTTAAAAAATCATTATTTGTTAATTATTCCTTAACCACATTCTTGAAAATATAAATAAAACATTTATTTGTTTATTATTTCTAAATAAAGGTATTTAACCATTTTAAATACCCTTTCGCTCCAACAAAATATAATAAAATATTCCAAGCAGTTAGATCTAGATCTTGGTTAATAATAATTTATTATGTGCCATTATCAAGGATAACTCAATATTTTGTTATAAATAGGACAGTTTTCCATTCATTATTCACTTTGATCATTTTCATTGTCGCGCTTTGATCATTCTCTTGCTACCACTACTTTCTTTGCTTCTTGAGCTCCCATATAGTTCAACACATTTTGGGTTTTCTACACCACTGAGAGAGAGAAACTTCTGGATCTGAAGCATTGACAACAACCAAGAAGCCATCCCATTGAGGATGTCTGGTAACATTATTATTTGTTCCCTTCCTAGGTGTTATAACATATTCAAAAAAAAATATTTCTTGTCTTGTACGTTGCATGCATGGAGAAATTCTTATTCCTTTTCACTGTTTAACTACTTTTAATGCATAGATCTGGCTTTTTGCAGCATTTGTTTTAACTATCAATTGTAGGTCTAAAGAAGTTAAGAAACCATTTCTGTTGTTAGGGCTGTTTGTCACACACAACTAAAGTGAGCTCTTTTAGTACTCTTCGGTTAAGAATTTATGATAACAAATGGCGACTCTATTGTTGTAATTCAGATTCCTACGTGACCAAAAACTTCAGTAAATAGGATTTTTCTTCATCTATTTTGAGTCTCTTGATGTTGTTTTTTAAACTTTTATGCCCTAAAACAGTAAAAATTCTAACTTCCGGGTGTTTTCAGGTATTTTTCAGCACATAATAGGTATCAATTGCACTAGAGACAACAAATTTTCTGCAACCTGCCGCCTGAGGATCTAGGAGTTGGATCTTGCACTTTTTTAGCCCAAACTTTCGATTACTGCTTGAACTCACACCTGTTAGCCAAGAATCCACCATTTCCACAGCCCACAAGTCAGTACCTGCGAGCTGCAACTTTTTTCTGAATTTTTTCTATGATTGTCAGGGTTTGCCACGAGCACTGTTTTGGGTTGTCTAACCTCCATATCATCCCATATTAGGCTTGTATATGCTCAGTTTGTCTCCTTGAAGTAGAACCAAGCCCCCTAGGGTTTCAGTACACTTGCATCTTCCTAGGAGGGGTTTAGCTGAGTAGGTAGTCTGAGATTTGTAGCGTGTTAGAGTCGGTCTTTACATCCCTCCGTCAGAGATCATTTCTCTTATTGCGTTTCATTTTTAGGTGTCTCATTCTGCTCATTCATCTGCATTACGTTAGGGGCATGCCATCATCTGACGGAAGGGCTTTTGTTCTCTCATTCTCCCTCATGTTTGTACCTGCTGGATTGCTCAAAATTTATCAAATTTCATTAAAGTTGATTTCAGTCATTTACAGTCATAGGTGGTATGTTGGTCAAAAAAGAGTCTTTCAGTCACTAGGTCTAGGGTTTGGTCTTTAGAATGTCAAATAATGCCCGCAGGCCATGAGGATGTCTTCAAAGTTTTCATTTCAATATTTTCATCATCAATAATGCTCAAGGATGTTTCTTCTTCAAAACTCTGTTTTGAGGAAGAAATCGTCAAATTAATTGTTTGTAATACATATGTATTTTTAAAGTTTTTCGCCATGAATTATTTCACATGCAGCCCTGGTCATCCTTTGCCGAAATCCAATGCCACCATCCCTGCAAAAAATCAACCAAGAAAGCCATCAATTCAGCCAAAAATCAAAGAGGAAACAAAAAGACAGAGTTGTATTAAAAGTGAAGAAATGCCAATTTTGAAACATTACAAAACGAGTCTTTACAAAGCAAAAATCAAAGCCATGACTTATATAGATATTTATATGCTTATCAATTCCATTTGCATTCAAGAGGTCGATTGAAGTCGAAGTTTAGTGGAGAGAGGGAAAAAC
This sequence comes from Pinus albicaulis, assembly GCA_034641835.2. Classification (NCBI taxonomy): domain Eukaryota; kingdom Viridiplantae; phylum Streptophyta; class Pinopsida; order Pinales; family Pinaceae; genus Pinus; species Pinus albicaulis. The sequence continues at coordinate 188,111,875 of CM076584.1, forward strand.
TTGTAAATTTTCAAGCCAAGACTATGTTTAGAGTGTGCGTGGCGCATTGGGTAAGAGCGCGGCGCAAACAGGTTGCGCGACGCACTGGGCCTCCTGCCACAGTGCTTTTCTCCACTAGCGCGGCGCATCCATGGGGCGCGGCGCACAGAGCCTTAAAGACACAAATTCATCATGGCTCTATAAAAAATCAAATAGATTCAACTCATTTGCTCCAAGTAAGTTTGACTACGCTTGTTCAGTGATTTTAGTCATGTGTGGTGTTGTTTGGAGGCAAAGACATTAGAGTTTTGGTTGGTGAAAAACAAACCCTATATCCATATCAAAATCTTCTCCCTTAGGGTTTGAAATGAAGTGTTGAAATTTGACTATTAGTGGTAAACACTCCCACTCCATTGTTCATTCGTGTTCCCATCACTGTCATACTGTTATCACAGTCCTTTCCTATTCCCTCTGTCCCAAAACAATCATATCCCTTGTACCCATTTTCCCTATCACTAAACCCTACTAGCCCTCCCCCTTTCATATCACTTATAAAATCCCTAACTCCCAACAGTCAAGTGACTGTTATTGCATTGATTTCACTTGACAAATCCCCACTTTTCCCACTATTTATAATTACCACAGTCCCTCATTTCCTACTTGTTACATATTTGGCATTGAAGCAAAAACACCTATTTCTCATTTTCAAACAAACCAAACTCTTATTTTCACCACATATATATCAGCATATACTTGTTATACCCATTGCAAAGCACCATGTCAGAAAAAAATTCGTCATATGAGCAAGAATATGAGCAGGACAGTGACTCAACTACAGAGCTAAATGTACCAAGGAGGTCTCATAAAAGTGGCAGGCACGTCAAAGAAAAGCACACTTCCTTGACTCAATTGCAGGCCTACCCGCTTGCAATGGCATGCTTTCAGCAACATTCATGTTTCCAGTATTGTGAGATGATTGCTCAAATTCAGCACCATCAGGAGTTGGTTCGCTTATTTTTCCTACATTTGTGTGATGGTCACGTAAACCTTGCTGGAGTGAACTTCACCTTGACACCAGAAACCATTTCTGAGGCAACCGGGATACCAAACATAGGTGAGGAGTGGAATAAGAGACAGCAGCTGGATAGAGCATATTATGAACCTTACATCAGGCTTGGATATTTGAGGCAGCTCAGCAGGGTATTCCCGTTCTAATTTATGAAGGAGTCCTATGCGCCATTGATGAAACTCATCATCAGATACTTCAGTTGTGAGGGCCGGTTCTCACGCCTTTATGCATACCACATCCGGCTGTTGATTCATTTCACGAGAGTGAGACTGATGAATATTCCATATTTCATGTGTCGAAACATAGAGCGGATGACTACTCTTGTGCAGAAGAAGACCCCCAAGCAGCAACATAACAACATTTATCATTATGCGCTCATCAAGATCATTGTAGTACATCAGCTTGGATTGCAGGGCATTGCATGGGAGGAGTTCATTTCCCATGACTTCTCCACAGCCCCTCAGCCTCCTCCCGAGATCATTCATGATATAGGAGAGCCTTCACATCATTTTAAGGTGCCCGAGATAGAGCCTATCAGTGTTCCAGTGTGTGTTACCTATCAGAGAGGTACCAGAGCTTTATTTGCAGCAGCACGACGAGTACTATCTCCACCCGGGGTGGAAGGGGTCTCGTTACCTTCATCAGCAGCGCGAGTACTATCTCCACTTGGCGTGGAAGGGGTCTCACCTTCGACATCAGCACAGGTACAGGACAGAGGCAAGAAGCCTATGCAGGATGAGGGCCCCTCATGAGGCCAAGATACTGATTTTATATTGATCGATGTTGATTCGAGCTCTCCCAGCTCAAAGCTAAAAGAAACCATCCAGGAGCAGAAAGTTGAGATCGACACATTGACCGTGAAGTTTCAGAGAGCTCAGTGGGTTATAAATTACTTGGAGCAGTGGAATAAACAACTCGAGGATCAGCAGACACTCATAGAGTTGCAGCAAATCCGTGAAGACCGGGAATTGGCCCGAAAGAGGCCAGGTGACATGACACCGTTTGAGCGGGAGATTTGCCTTACGAGAGCCAACATTCATCTTGAGAAACTTTTGGCGAAGGCCAATAGGGACAAATACATGCTCAGACATATGAAGAACCACTATTGGGCCCACACCAATGTTTGCAAAGCGAAGATGAAGATCCTGAAGGTGAGGCTAAGGAGAGCACTGAAACGTCGGAAAAGGCCTGATCCACTCCAAATCTTCTCCGAATCTTCTTTGGCTGAGCATGACACATGATGGGGGGACTTCACTCCAAATTTCAGCAAATTTGGAGTAAATTTTGTCATTTTTGAAATTTTGGTTGCAAAACAGGTTTTTCTGCCCGACGCATCACGCCACTCGACGCGCACTTACGTTTGAGAGATATTCTGGAGGAAAAAATTACATTTTTGGATTTTTTATGGTAAATTATGCATGCTCAGGAATGGCTGAGAGATTTCATCAAGTTCTGGGTGGTCTTAAAGGTTAAAAACACTCCAAAAATGGCCTTTCTGCCACTTTTTGCACCAGCAGGAACCAGTATTGGGAGATTGTAGTTTTGGAGGGGAAAATGACATCCAAATCCAAAAATTCCACTTGGGTTGGATAGAAGACAGACAGGGCTTTCCAACGAGATATCATGAGCTCAATTTTGACTTCATGAAGTTCCCCAAAAACAGGCTCAAATTGGCGCGGCACATTGAGTTTTCTAGCGCAACGCATAGAGGATTTTGGTCCAATTTTTACTTTTCAGCTCAGAGATTCGGCCAGTTTGACTAGTTTCACTTTGTGATGTAATTATTGATATATGTTGATGTAATTTTATGGCTATGATGTAATTTTGGCTCATATTTACTTGTTCTAGAGGATTCATTCACTAAAAAGTGAAAATTAAATGAATGTATTTTCCTTCCTTATAGAGGCAAGTTGTTTGGCTGCCTAGATTTCAGTTCCATGTTTAGAATTGGTTGAAACAACTCCTAGAAGGATGAGCTCAAACCCTAGAGGCATGGGAAGGGGTTAGGATGGTCTATATATTGTATTTTCTGAGACATTTTCAGGGTTGGATACTTGGGAAAAGTTTGGCACTTCATTGTACATACACTTCTGCATTTTTGGCAAAGGAAAGACCAGGGTTTTGCAGCACTTGTTGGGATCCTTGTGGCTCTGAGTTTTGATGATATTTTTCTTCATGCATCTATAAGTTTCATTAATTTTATATGTATGCTGTTTCCCTTCTCGTTGCTTTTGAATTAAACAAATGAGTAACTAAGGTAGAATTCATTAGTTTGCTGGTGCTCTGCCTTAAACTTTTGTTTAGTATTATATGTTTTCCTTCGTTTGAAGAGGATCCTTGCACCTTCTTTCCCTCTTCAGCGCCTCAGTAGTATTTTATGTCCATTCATTGATTCTAAGACATCAAATCCATTGCCTTCCCTGCCCCAACTTGAACTCTGCAAGAAATTGGCCTCATCCCCAAGCTCGAAATTGCCTTTCCCTTTTTCCAACAAAAAACCCTTAAAAATCATTCCAAACTCCTTGATTAATATACCTAGCCTAAAATTAGCATTCATTTCATTCATCTCAAGCCCTATTGATACATTTTTCTTGAGATTGACCCGGAGAGAGCCCTCTCCTGTTCTGGTAGGGCTAGCTACCAGACTGAGCGTGGTTTGGTGTTACCCTGAATCCCGCCTTCCTTCAGCCTAAGGTGGATTTGGGCTATAACATGGTGCTTTCAGCCATTTTTTCAGGGTCTGATTTATCCTTCTTTCATATCCCTTTTGATAGGTTATTATTCCATTCAAAACCCCCTCTTGCATTTTCTTTTTCTTTCCCTTAAGGTGCCCTTGGTTCCCCTAGGGTTTTAGAGGCTTTCACCTTCGATTTTACAATAGTTTTCCCCTACAATCTCTTGTTGTTTTTCTACGTCATTTCCAGCAAATCTGAGTCATTAGATCCATGTCGCTTAGGCCTTAGATATTTTTTCCATATTGTGTGTTTTGAGTCAAGTTCGCCCCCCTTTAGACTAGTTGTTTTGAAATCCTTATTTTGGGTTGAATCTATGCATGTGTCGCTATTTATTTTACTATATTTTCAGTTTTATTTACAATATTCCAACATTTTTTCTTTTTCTTTATACAATTGTCTAGGCTTAATTAAAATTAACACATAGCTTGCACACACTCACACCTAAAGCTAAGAGCGTTTGGTTTAAACTGCCAAGCCAAGACATAAACATTGTAATTAATCAATATGCCTCACTAAGCCTTTGTTTATCACTCTTCACCCTTTTCATGTCATTTTTGACATGCCATCATTGCACCCCCAAGGCGTTTATCTTGGAGACTCCAAGGCCTTCACCCTCATTTCCATTCGGAAGACTTACTCCACTACATAGGATCTGAGTTAGTCCTCTATCGAGTCCCCATACTGACTCTGATTCTGGGTCATCGGTTTCTTCCTTTTATTCTGAGCTTGGTTCCCCTCACCCTCATACTGTCATCATGTCAAGCGCGAATGCAGGTGTAGGTCCTCAAGCTGATGGTGGACCTAGCCCTAATTCTGGAGCACCTACTACTAGAACCACTACCAGAACCGTTCTGGCCACTCCTTTGCTACCTTTTATTGCAGGTTTAGGCCTTCTTGATTTTATCCAGTTAATCAACGAACCTAACTCTACAATCCAGGTTTTCCCGCTATGCCAACTAAGCTTCCTTCTAAAATTCCTAAGTTTGAATGAAACAATAGAGAGGACCATACTAATCATGTTCACTTCTTTCTCATGTGGTGTCCTTCTAATTCCATTATTGATGAATCCATTCGCCTTCGGTTGTTCCAACGTACGCTCACTGGAGAAGCTGCGAAGTGGTATGTTGACCAGAATTCTACGTCTCATTCCACTTTTGCGACTCTTGCTAAAGTGTTTCTGTCCTACTTCCAGTTACCTCTCGTCTCTGATACCAGTACTGATTTGTTAACCGCATTCTGTAAAAATTCTGCCACCCGCCTTTCTGACTATGTCCAAGAATGGCGTAGAAGGAGGCGCTTGTGTCGATCTCATACATTCAATGACCATATCTATATGGATTGGTTTCTTAGAATGATTTTTCCTTCCATTGGTAAATATGTCACGTCTCATTTTCCCGAGACAGAGGAAGAAGCTCTCAAAGTCGCGTTGCAATATGACTTTATCTACACCGAGTCTGGTTATCTTTATATTGTTTTACCAGATTTTCCTAGACCTGGTGGTGCCAATGCACCAAGGGAATCTCACATCACCGACAGTATCATTGGATGTATTTTACATCTGTACACTCATCCTTCCATGGGTTATGTTTTCCCCCAGGGGGGACCAGCTCCTCCAGCACTTATCCCCCTTTCGGAACCATGTATCTGGGTCAAAGCACGCCTTATGTATTTTCCCAACTCCATCAACTGATGCCAGGGCTAGCTATTGCTCAACCTATTTAACCCAATGTTTCCCAACCTCCTTTCTATCCTTATCCATAGCCTGGTGCTCCATCCCCTCCGGCATCAGCGCCCCAGCCTCCTGTGCCTTCTCAACCTCTACCACAACAACCACTGCCTCCTCAGGGTTAGTTGTATGCGCAACATAGCGTGACTAATCCTCCTAATTCAAAGAAAAATAATAAGGGGAAAGGAAACCGGAACCAACTAGCGTAGGGTAACCAAGGGCACCAAGGTACTCAACCAAACATACCCCAAGGAAACTAGTCTAACACTACAAATCAACAACACAACGATCAACCCAAACAGAACAAGCCTCTTTGTATGAACAAGCCTTGTCCATGTTGTGGTGTCCATGGCCATTATAATCATTATTTTCCCTTTTTACCCCATATGTGCCAATTGTGGGAAGCACAAGCAAAATCTAGAGGACAACACGCCATCGCTTTGCTTCTTCCAAATATTGCACGAACTCAACCGGTTGTGTCCACCAATCCTTTCCCTCAGCAAGTATATGTCACTACCCAACCACCTCAAGGTTAGGCCACTCCTCAACCCCCATAGTCTGGTAACCTCGATTACCATATTCTCATGATGAATTCTGAAGAGGTCAATACCATTGATGTCAACCTTCAAACTCGGTTGCGCCAATATGACAAGAAAACCACTTTGTTTGCAACTGAGACCCAAACCAAAGTTTCCAAAGAGTCCATTTCAACACCAAATTTTCCCTTATAGATCCCTCAGCCTAAGGCATAGGTCATTCACAAGATTCCCAAAGGTCCATTACACCAAAATGATGCTTCTACCAAAGCCACCCACATCTACTACATAGTATATGACTTGGAATAGTCACCTGATTCCATGTCAACGCTAGAAGTCCTCCAGTCATGCCTGTCTCAACAAAAAGCCCTATTATCTTCTTTGGCCGTTTTCGATCCTTAAGAAAATCATTTGATTTTCTTTGATGTTGAAAAGTCATAAAATTCCCCTTCACCTTCATCCATTTCCTTCCAAATACCAATCAAGATTCATAATTCCCATGTTCAGATATGTATCAATGATGAGGGTGCATCTACCTACGTGATGTCTGCCTTTGTTTGGAATAAGCTCATATCAACTGAATTAGCCCCATCCACCATCACTTCAATCACCCTTATCATCCCCTTGGCATGTTCCGCAATTGTCTTGTCATACTTGCGGGAAAGACTCTTTGTATTGAGAGAGAAGTCATTGATGCCCCCTTGGATTATAATATCCTCTTGGGTCGTAGCTATACTTATGTAATGTTTTCAATTGCATTTGCGATTCATCATAAGATGTTATTTCTCCATAATAGAAAGATCGTCACCAACGATCAGTTGACATATTACAAACCGAATTCCCTGACCTCCCCTGAGCCTATCATATCTTCGGTGGCTGATATCCAATCAGTTGCACCTCTCACCAATGTTTCACTAGTTTTAGTCAACAATAATTTTTTTCTTTCTATAGATGACTAAATGTTTATCTTAGATTTCTAGAAAAAAAATTCATGAATGTTGTGAGTTCTAGAAATCTCACTGCCTTCATCATCCTTAGGATAAATTTTTCACTATTTTACTACTCTATCAAGTCATAGGTAGCCTATCACTCCCAGAAGACCCATCATGGGCTCATTTCACTAATTTTCACTATATTTTTCCACCTCTGACCTTACCACTCTGTTTTGACTTGCCCAACCTTTTTACTTCCACCTTGGATTGCCAAGTAGCCTAACCTTTTCCCCTATTCACCAAGTGCCTCAAGCATTGGTGGTTTCAAGCTACCTTTCTAGGCTCTTTAGATAAATCAAAGTCATCATTTTTTAGGTCTGCAATGCATAAGGCTTGTCAAAACCCTGTTTTACACCTAAAACCCTAATTCAAGTTTTCAACCAAAGGCCAAGTCCAAAAGGCCTCCCACTAGGTCACCTAGGGTTTCACAGGTCATAGGATTGTTTTGGTGTTCTAAATATTTGTTTTTCCTGTGAAAAGAGGCTATAATAAAAGAGGAATAAGGTTAGCATATGATTGTCCAAAAGGTATCAAAAATCCTTCAAGAAAGGCCTCCTTGGTCAAAGCACAACTTCTGTAAAAGACAGCTGCCCATCTTAGACATTTTTGCAGGAATGAATGAGATGGCCATCAGCAGAAAAAGAGGTAAGTAAAGAGGCTTAATCATCACAAAGGACTTTCACAGCAAAGGAGGGACAACATGCCTAAGTTCAAAGAGAATTAGGGTTTTTATGACTAATTGGCTAAACAGTGTTGCCAAGCAAGGAGCCAATACAAAGGATCACAAGGACAAAGGCCACCAGCCCAACCAAGTATGAATTGAAGGTTTCTATAAAATATAAATGAAAAAGGGAAAAAGCCCTAAAGCCTAAAGCTTGAGAAGGTAGGCAAAGAAGTAAAATGAAGGTCATAAATCTCCATCATGATGGAAGAAGGTTTTCAAAGGATATCTGAAGGTGACCTCCATGGTTTGCCAAGATAAAAGGGGTTTTCACTACATCAAAGGGAAAAATTGTAAAGAGTATCAGTATGAGGGAGCCTAAGCTTTCAAGTGCATTCAAAGGTCTTCAAAATGGTTAAGATAAGGAAAGCATGAGGTAAAGTGTCAAAATGGAAAATCATGCTAACCATGAAATCCCTGTTGGGTACTAAAGGTTGTAAAAATCCAAACACATGAAAAAAGGATAAAAGGAAAATGTGTTATAGGCACTTGCAGAAATCATAAGTGGCCAAGGGGATGAAATAACATGGTATAATTTGCTAAACCTTTTCAAAGTGAACATGTTACTGTCACAATCAGTAAGAAGGTGAAAACACATGTTTTAGGTCAATTGCACTCAAGAATGCCAAAAGGGGTAATAACAATGGTTTTAATTTATCAAAAGAGACAGTTTGAACAGTGCCCATATTTTCAAGAATAAAAAGGGGAACTCTTCATCCTTTCAGTACACCATCACCAAAGAAAATCACTTGGGAAAGTTGTAAGTCACCTGTAAAAAGAGTCAAAGAAATATCAGTGAAAATTATAAAGTGACCAAAGGAAAACATAGCAAAGTGGGTTTTTACAAATTTGATTTATTTTCAAAGGGTATAAAAGCACCTAAGTTTCCATTTTCCAACTCACTTTTCAATTAAAGAGGAGCAGAATTCTTTCAAGGAAAATTTTCTGAGTTTCTGGCAGACCTCGAGCAGAAAAACCCTTGCGCTACGCCCCTGGAAAAATGTGCTACGCGGTTGTGTGTGCGCTCTTTTCAAATTTTAACAGAGCGCTACACGCCTGTAGAAGTGTGCTAGCCATTCACAGTGCAGGTCATGTTTAGCAGGCAACACCCAACATCGTGCAGACTACCCGGGAGACCCGACTGTTGCGCCTTCATATGCTACGCGCCTGCCACGTTCAGCAACGACCGACAGACCCGGCAACTCATTTAGCTCCGCCCGAGCGCTACGCGCAGGTCCATTTAGGCCAACCCAACTGCGTTCAGCTCTGCCCAAGCGCTACGCACAGGGCCGTTCAGGCCAACCTGACTGCGTTCAGCTCCGCCTGAGCGCTATGCACAGGGCCATTCAGGCTGATCCAATAGCGCGTGCAGGGGCCCGAATGCTGCACTCCTATGCTACCCGTTTAGCCAGGAAGCCTTTCAAGCCAAAGAAAGCCCTCAAATTTTCTCAAAACCGCTCCAATTCTCTTCTTGGCACCTCCTAGGGGATTTCATAAGAGGTATTTAGATGTTTTCCACCCTTTCATATTGTTTTAAAAGATAAAATTAGAGAGAAAGGTAGAAACCCTAGAGGAAGAGAAAATCTTGGTTCCCATGATAAAAACACTATTGATTGAAGGACACCCATCCATCTACATACTAAAGGCACACTGAGGCCCAAATTGTCCTTCTTCGCTCATCATTCACCATCACTTTCCAATCACTGCCTTTGATTATCATCTCACTTGCCCTCTCCATATCATTTCACAAATAATTTTGGGGTTTTGATTTCAAAGCAAGGGTAAAAGATAAAATGTCTAGAGAAGGCAGTAGTGACAGTTGCAGGGAAGGCCAAAGACCTAGGGGACAACAAAGAAAGGGTGGAAGAGCAAACAGATTTGAACCTTTGAACACCAAGGAGTTGACAACATCCCCTACAACAGTTGCATATTTCCAAGAGGTGGGTTTTTTTTATTTCTTTGAGAGAGTACAAAGAGTCCAAAGTCACCTTGAATTGACCAGAATTTTTATCCTCAACCTCCATGACCATCAAGTGCATCTAGCTGGGGTAAATTTTGAGCTATCCACCAATACAATTGATATGGCCACTGGGATACCTTGTATGGGAGAAAAATGGTTCAAGCAGGTGAGTTTAGACTTGAGCCATTATCATCCTTTCTTGAAACCAAGATACCAAGCTGATTACAAAGCTATTTTTCCCATTTCCCATTTGTTGGAAAGATATTCCCCCTTAATGAAAGTCATCATTAAGTATTTTACATGTGAGGGGAGGTTTTCTAAACTTAATTCCTACCATATAAGACTACTTATGCACTTCAATAGGGCGAAACTACTACATTTTCCCTATTACCTTTATAGAAGTATTGAAAAGATGTAATACATTGTGCAAAAGATTCCTCCTTCCCAACAAATGCAAAGTCTTTTCCACCATTCCCTTATCAAGATGATTGTGTTGCATCAATTAGAGCAACAGGGTATCCCATGGGAAGTGTTCATCACCCTTGATGTTTTCACAAATCCACAGCCTCTTCCTCTGAAAATTTTACCCTCATCATCTCATCCACCTTCCTCCATTCCTCCATCACCCCTCACTGACCATGAATCATCCTCTCCAAATGAATCCTCTCCCCAAGATAACTTCCCTCCTTCACCTTCTCCTAAAGCATCAGAACAAGAAGAAATTGATGAAGAGGAAGAGGAAAATGACAGTCAAGAAGAAAGGACAAATGATGAAGAAGAAGAAAGTGAAAATGAAGAAAATGATGATGAGGAACTAACAAAGGACAGTGAGGAAGAAGAAACAAATGATGAGGCAGAAAGTGACAGTCATGAGGAAGAGCATGATGATTAGGAGGATGATGATGAAAATCAAGAGATAGGGGCAGATTTTGAAGAAGAAGACAATTTAGAACAAGAAAGCAGTGATAAGGTAGATAATGCAGAGGATGATGAAAACAAAGGTAGTGAGCCAAAAAGTGAAGAGGAGGACAAAGGAATGAGAAAAACAGTGAAGAGGAAGAAAAAGACAGTGAGCCAAATAGTGAGGAAGAAACAGATGAAGAAGAGGCAGATGCAAGCAATGAAGAAGAGACAAAAGAACAAACAGAGACAAAGAATGAGAAAGAAGAAACAGATTATGAATACAAAGGCAATGATGGAGACAAAAGCAGTAATAAAGAAGACAAAACTGAGAGTGAAGATGAAGATAAAGGCAGTAGAAAAAACAGTGACAGAGATGAACAAAATGAAGATAATGATTGTGCAGGAAGTCAAGAAGCGGCTAATGACAGTCATGAAGGTAATGACTACACCATGATGACTGATAGCCCTAAATATAATGACAGCAGTGACACTAGGAACCCAAAAAGCAGTCAAGAGATTGATGATAGTGATGAAGGTCATGACAATGATGTTAGCATGAAGGAAAATGAAAGTACCTCTCAAGAGGGTAGTAAAGAACAAAATGAAGAAGACATAAATGCAGAGATCATTGATGAAAGGAAAGGAAATCTTGAGATCAGTCATGGTAAGAGCATTCTAGTAAAAAAATTTGAGTTTCTTCCTCTCACATATCAAATAGGATCAAGGCAAGTGTTTGCTGCCTCCAAAAGGCAAGGGACCTTGCCATCTACATCAGATCAAAGGCTTGAAAATGGCAAAGAAAATATGAAAAAGGATAAGAGAGGTAAGGGAGGTAGACAAACTACTCAAAAGCCACAACTCATTGACCTAGACAGTGATAATGAAGATGAGGAGGTGGCCACCATACTACTACTCCAAAGCAAAGATGCACAAATCATGGAGTGGGAGAGGGATTTTGAGATGGCACGAGGTATCATTATTTATTAAAAATATGAAAAAAAGTACTTCAAGAAGATAAAGAGGGGCCTTGCTCTCCAGAAAAACATGACCAATTACTATGCAATGAAAAACAAACTTGCATGTGCCAAACTGAAGGATTCCCTCATTGAAATTCAAGCACTAAAAGAAGAAAAAGGCCAAAATAGGCTTGGAATCTTGGCAAAAGCTTCTCTACAGGTCTCCCAAAACCCATGAGGCACTCATTCACCAAATTTGGGAGAATTTTGACAAGTTTTGGTTTTTTTCTAATTTTGAGGCCAAGGGGGTAGCACACATGGTGCTTCGCTTTTTCTCGGAGCATATTCGGGAAGAAAGGCTCACATTTTTAGAATCTACATCTTAAATATAGCATGCTTACAAAGTTTCAGATCAATTGGAGTTATTTTGTCCTCCAAAAGGGTCAAAAACACCCTAATTTTCACCATTCTGCCTACTTTTCAGGACATGTGCTGGGCCTTTACCAGCCTTGGAAATTTTTCTTTTTGAACATGTTTTAGAGTTAAAATTAGATTACCAAGGGTAGATCTGGAAACTAGACTCAAAGGGATTTCCAATGGGCCATCACGGAGCCTTTTCCAACATCGGGAAGGCTTTCAAAACACTGTTACAAGTTGACCCAGTTTTCCTGCTCCAGTGCTACACCCTTGGCATGGTAATTGATCGTAAAACATAGTGTTGTGCCCTTAGCAGAGGGAAATTCAACAATGTATGTTTGGAAATTTTTAGGAGGCTTTTCAAACCTGAAATATCATTTTCTTTTCTAAAAATTCCCGAAAAGATATTTTGTTTTAGATATTTTGTGCCATGGGCCTTGAAAGGTCTCAAGGACAATAGTGATATTTCTTATTAGCCAATAGGCTTCTAGAGACTCTATTAGGTTTTTCTCCTCCTTTGTTGTTAAGAAGGCATTGAGGACTCATTGTTAATGTTGGAATTTGATGAGTTTTGAGAGAAATACATGGTTCTTTGAGGTTGAAGAGCAATTTGGTGTTATGGAGCTTGTGAATGATTTTCTTTGATTGATGATGATGAAAGCTTGCTTGCAGGATCCCTGAGCTTGGTCAATGGTGATGTGTCTCTAATTTGTTCATGTTTTCTTGTTTATCATTGTGTCCATCGTTCTATGTTATAGTAGATCACAAAAGTATAGGCTAAGAAATGTTGTTTGAGGCACCTTAGTCCTTCCTGTTACTATTGTCTTTATGTTTTCCTCTACTGAGTTAGTTTAAGGAATTCTTAGCTTCTCCTTAGATCCACCTAAGCTTGTTTGTTTCATTAATGGTTTAAGAAAGTAGTTTTCAAATATGTTTTATGGTTAGCCATGCTTACTTGATGCTATCTAAACTCTGTTTGTGGAATATCTCTTTGATGGATTACTTGCTAGATTTAGCCAAAGAGGCCATGTTTTGACCATGCCCTTTGCTTATACTTGATAATTTTGCCTCAAATTGATTTATAGCTTGATTGATTGTAGGTTTTAACCTTGAACATAAATTATCTACACACAAATCTTATAACAGAAAATAAACAATAGCAAAAGCATAAAACATAAAACAGATAAACACAGATATTTTCCCCTGGATCCCAAATCGGGACAACCAGCTTGATTTTTCATTATATTCATTTTATTGTTACAACACATATATATACATGCCAAAACATACATGAACCCTAATCCATTAACCCTGGATTAGAACATAACCGTAGTTCCCTTGACCGGATCTACAAAAATACCAGGGGCCGAAAACCATCGTACCCCAAAACCATGTGCAAAACCATGCACAAAACCATGGACGCAGACTACCCACCAGAAATTAAGGACCAAAAAAATTTCGCCAGGGCGCTGCCCCGGACCCCGACAGGGGGGGCTATCGCCCCCCCTCTTACCCCCCCACCCCCGTGCGTGCTTAGTCGTGGAAAGAATATAACACATACCCAACATTGATGATGTCTAGGAGTTCCCTCTTCATTGATCAATGTTATTTGTCATCTTATATGTTTTCAAACTTTCAACATGAAATCACTAAAGTTAGATAAGATTTCTTGCTTTCTTCATTTCATTAAATTTTTCATCTTGAATGTCTATTTGTTTAAGTATTGTCATTGAGTTAATGGTTTTCCCTATCTCATGATTATTATCTTTTTCTTATCAGTATTTGAGACCTTCTTGTTTATGGGTATATGATAAAGGATACTTCACTACCCTTTTCCCTACCTTGATTCACCGACCTAATGTCCATCTTAGTTCACACATAACCTTAAAGATCCATTGACCACACTAGATTTTCCCTGTGATGCACTCTGACTCATTGTTAAGATATCCATGACTTTCATAGACCCCATAGCCCAATGATTTGATGACCTCTCATTCCGCCTATTCCACTTGATCATTTTACCCAACCCAACCAAACAAAACAAACCCTAAACTTCACAACTAGCCTAAAATCAACCATCTAAGGAAAACAAGTTCACGTCCTTTGCATACAATAGAGAGAGTTCTCTCTGAGTCCATGAAGGCTAGGTCCTAGGACTCCAAAGACTGGTCTTATGTTACCCTGTGCATTTGGTCTAACAATCTGCTAAATCACGGGACCCTAACAACCAGGAGTCTATAAATATTCCAACTTACTTAGTTCATTCCTTGTTCCCCCCCCCTTATCACTCAGCCCATCTCGTCGAGTGTTTGCATGTTGCAAATGTCTAGGGCTAGCCAAAAGCAGTCAGGTTCGACTAGGTAGCAGCCAACACCTCCACAACCTTTTTTTTCCACTCGACATAGCCTTCAAGACCTTCTTCTCAAGGACCTTCTCCTTCTGTTGTTTTATCTCCCAACCTTTTTCAACTAGGAATGGTTCCCCTTTCCCTTAACCATTTGGGATCCATTCCACGAGGCCATTACCTTCTGGTCAAATACCGTTTCTAGCTACCCCTTCGAGAGTCTTTTTGGTGCGTGTTATGGCTATGTTGAGCCTTCCCAATTTGACCCTCCAGATCCCAGTCTATTACATCGATCCGCCAACAAAAACTCTGCCTAGTCAGCTCAAACCATATACCGCTTTGACCCCAGTTCAACCAGTCACCATGACCCCTCCCTTTGCTTCAGTGCCACAACCACCTTAATAGGAACCCACTCCTGTTGCGAAATCATCTGGTGAGGGGGGGAAAGCCAAAAAGAAGGAAGCTAAGGAAAAGGCCCCCCAAACAACTCCTGCTCCTCATAAGCCTCCAAAGCAGTCACCTTGATGCGCTTTGTGTGGGGTTGTTGGGCATGCCACCCATAACTCTACTAAGCTTCCTCGCCTCAAAATTGTGGTCAACGAGACATTTCTTGAATCTGACATCTCAGAGGTCCATGTTACCTTACCTGATTCAGCCAAGAAACTCAAATCATTGTGCACAAACCACCCTTGTGCTTTGTGTGATCTTTAAGGCCACTATTCTCATCTTTTTCCCCATCTTGATGACTTTCGTGATACCCTTGAGGCAACTCGCGAAATAGAGGCTGCTCAAAGTGGATCACGTACCCCTTTACTTGTGATTTCTGCTTCAGCAGAATTGGAGGAAATTTCTGCACCCATTGTGATACCTCCCCCCAATGTCGACACGATAGACTCTTCAGTCGCTATTCTCTATATGTCGTCATCCATGAGATCCACGGTGAAAGACCCCTCTAGGGCATCCCCTTCTATTTTAGTTGAACCTCCCTCAGCCAACACCTTGGTCTCAAAATCGGTAAATGTTTAATCTACTAGCTCTTTGTATACCCTCCGTAGTAATGAATACATTAACCATATCTTTCATGAATATGTGCTAGGTAGCCCTGCCATGTCATGTGGTCTCCCTTCTACTAGTCCTCTCATCTTCCATTTTGATGAAGACATTATGGAAGCCATGATCACCCTTGATTTTTCCTCGGATGATATGCACCATCGTGCATACTTCCTTCCATAATGGACCCATGACCAATATGTTGTGAGGTCCAAAGACTTCATCCATAGTGAAGTTGATTGGATATATCCCCCCTTACATCGAACCTATGAATTCAATTTACATCCACCTTGTAGCCATTACATTTACACCTAATGTTTGGGCAAGGGGGAATACCTTCTAGAGGATTTCGAAGGCCAACTCCTTCCTAACCCTCGCAATGCACTTTACCTCAATAAATTTTACACATAGCATCTCCCATTAACATGAATGTTTTATTTCTATCATGCATTTAGGTAGCTTGCATTGTCCATCATCATCTCATTTGTTGTCTTGTGGCACCTTTCAGATGAATCCATCATCCACACCATATATCAACTATGTCGTGTAGATTTTTTTAATACAATTATGTATTTTTGAATTCTCTTGATCTAACAAGTATATGCCACTATTAAATACAGAGTCCTTCTACTTAAATATTTATGGAAATTTAATTGCCAATTGCAAACACATGAAGAAAGATCAATCACACATAACACATGTTTTTACTGGGAAAGCATAAAGCTAAAAACCCCACTATCATATATTATGTATATATCATGGATCATGAAACAATCTCATACAAAACTCTAATCCAAGAGCTCTCAGTACAATATACAATTGTCTCAAATTTTCATACAAAAATTGGCATAAACATGCACCAATTTACTGCCTCCTGACAGCCTGCCTCCACTACGCAATCCCTGCTGATCACAATCCATGAATGAATTCGATATTTCCTTACCTTGACTGTGCAATCCTCATTGGAGTCTCCAATGTGTGTTTGGTTGCACTTGTGCACCCACTATATTCACAACTGATAGTCAAATTGTCCCTTTCACCTATCTCTCAATTGGGTCTCCACTAGATCTGACATGCATGTAGTTAACAGTAGTAAATCTTCAGTGGCACGTGAGATCAATCCATTTGAGTTAATTTAATATTTAATTCACTAATCTCTCACTAGTTTATCTTTAGTTACAACTAGTTACAACTAGCACAACTAATTTTAACTCACTTAATTGAGTTAAACTACTTTACAACTCACATAACTACACATCCAACTCTATTACAACTTTGTATCACTCAGTTACAATGAAGTCCACTAGCATGTCCCAACAACAAAACTTTGAAATCGAAATTCCTTTAGTTAACTGGTTTACCACATCAGTTAACTGAAATCAAGTGCTTTAAGAGAATAGATTATTATTTATTGTCTAATTATTGTTAAGGGCTAACAATAATCGACATGCATTCTATTTTTAGACATGCATTCCAAGAAACAACTTCACACATGCATTCCAAAAATAGACGCCCATCCATCCATATAATTTTCTCAACCATCTATAAATAGATTACTGCTAAAAATAGACTTTGATCCAAATTCTAAAAATAGACATATCACCTAAAAATAGCCTGTGGGCCCCACCTAGTGTAGGTGCTTAATTTTCACTAGGATCATCATCTTGTTGAATCTGAACATGTTGATGGTGTAAGTCTCTTCTCCCAAAATCTAGCCTCGAAAGCTTGGGCAATTTTTACCCCCTTGAATTCATTAGTCCTTAATATTCATGTTCGTTTAGATCCCTTATTGCTTATCATGCAATTGAATGGCGTGTATCGTGTGAATAACCATGTCCTTTTTAGAAGATATTTACGAGTGAATTTCGCAGTGCATGAATCTGAAACCATTACATTTAGTCATGTATCTAGAGCCTAGAATCACTATGTATATAGCATTATAAAAAATATTCTAGATTGGCACTTATCACATGCATTTAACATGAGAAAATCATAAAACAAATGGGGAAACCATATACTCGTCATATATAAAAAGATGCATATCAATGTTATGTATCGACAAAATCATAAATGTTTAGAGTCCACTACTCTAAATACATCTGACATGCCCATAGAATGTTACAAACAAAAAAATTTGGGGCACCACATGCCCCTACATCTAATCACTATCTGGAGGGTCTCGAGCCAATGGTTCAGCTCCACCAGCTCTCATATCCTAAACTTCCTGTTCGGCCATCTCCATCCACCGCATGACTCCTCGCCAATAAGAGGGTAGCCCTATGCATCCCTCGATGTACTGGTCCTCAATATCATGCCATCCACACTCTAATATGTTGGTCAACATCAGCTCACACCTACGATGGACATCCTCCAGCAAAGCCTCATAGTCAGGTCTTTGGTCTCCCCTCGCTCCACTATGTTCCATAGCCATTACTGCTGTGAGTCGTCCCATATATATTTTCGGCTTCACCAGTGCTATATATTCATAGAAAAAGTCAAAAATCAGTATGACATACATATTCTAAAAACTTTAAATGCACCATAATACATAGAAACTTTCACTTACCATCTGGTCCCTATGCTTGACTTGGTAGAAGTGACAAGTCAGGGTCCCCTTGAAATTTCATACCATTGTATGGATCATCATCTATGTACAGCAACATCTAGTCTCAATGTGCAAATAACTCAGGTCAGAACACCCGTCCGACTCTCCCGCCTCCTCCTCTCCATAGTAGCTGCCCCTAGCGGTGCATCCTGGGCTCCTGTGGGCCCCCATCCTGGATCTGCACATGAGTTCGAAGTGTGGAGATATTCTTAAATAAGAACAAATATAACATTATGCCAAAAGCATAGTCATGGTTCACATGTCTCTTGCATAGTGACAACTATCATTTCATCAACAACATCATCATCTGGGCCAACCCATATTAGGTCCCACTCAGAACACTCTCTGCTAACATCATCTGTCCCCAAATGATGTGATGGAATGCCTGGTTGCCCAGGATCCACAGTACTACTATGGCGAAAACCCATGTCTCTAGCCTCTCTAGATCACCAATTGTAATAGTCGTGCCCTTAGCACAAAAATCTGGTCTACAGTGGTGCTCCATGAACTCTAATATGTGCCTTCCATGTGGTAACACTAGATGTATATTTCCCACTACTCCTAGTGGTGGGAGTCCGATCAAGAAGTCGATATCCTAGATGGTCAACTTGATCTTGTGCCCTTGCACCATAAAGGCCTCATGGTTTGAATCCCAATAGCTGACTATCCTAGATAGTAAGGGATCACTTGCCCTCATTAGTAGGTTCTCAACCATCTTGAGAACCCCATATCTCATAAGTACTCCTTGTACCACCTAATCCCCTTCGATCTCGGCACAATGCGCATCCAAATCCATCTCTCACCAATTGATCCTCAAATCTGCCATAATTTCACAACACAATCATGTTTTTCAGTTCAGAGAAGTTAAACTGCATCATAAACCATCAAGTCCCAGTCCTTAGCCAAAAACAACCCAAACATCACCTTCAGTCCAAATCACACTTTTCAGCCTCTATAGCTGCGAGCTCACAATTTTCCCCTCTGGAAATTGTGAGCCAGGTCATAGTACATGCTCTAGAAGGTACGAGCCAGCCGTGACGAGAGGTAGGGGTCTATTCCTAAGCCCCGAGAACCCAATCTGAAAAACTAAACCGCTAAAAATGAGGAGTAAGGTTAGGCCACCTATCTGCTACTAATAGATCTTGATTCCAACGGTTGATTTGTTCGCTATGATCGTTGCAAGATTGAGGGATTTCTCCTCCTCTCCAAATTCACCACATCTCCACTAGCAAATGAATCAAATTGGAGGGAAATTGCCCTATTAAAAGAAAAACCCTAAATTTTATTTTTCCAATTTCAACCAAACAATAGCTTAGTTTGACGAACCGTCAGTACCGTTGGAAATCTATCACCGAGCACTATAATTGGTATCCTTTTGTTTTTGGTAATTTGACACTTCACCAGGAAGCCATTTTTCTAATAAGGGTCACTTTTTCGCCTCTTAAAATCTAATTTATTCACTTGCACTACTTGTACTTAGGGCATCATTTTTCCTTCAGACCTGTAAACATGTGTGTCAATTTTTGTCATGAGTAACCATATTTTTCTCACCTTTTCATGGTCCCCACTGGGCCTACTCTATGTGGTAGCATCATCGAGTCACCCTTTTTCAGAGCATCCAATTTGAGTCACCATCACATTCATGGATTATGCCTTGAGTCCCTTTGCATCCTCCTACAATATTATATCTATTTTTTCCTTGCCTCTCCCCAATGTCGCCCATTTTGGCCTCGATTCATGTAATTCCCCATCCCCTCCAGAGTCAATTCAGTCGTTGCCAGGTCATCCTTGCTTCTTATGATATAACAAGGGAAGTTGCCTTTCAGCTACTTAGTATCCCCTGTTCCATCATCATCCTTGGTGTCAGTCCGTCGGTCACTTTACTATGATCCCTCGTACCTTAGTTGAGGATTCCTCATTGACTCACCAATGGCGGAACTCCTTCTATCGACATCAACATGTTCATTCCAGAAGATAGGTCTAGAGGGTAGTGTTAGTCATTAGCAATTTTTACTATCTGTAGATGACTAAATATTGGTTCTAGATTTCTAAAAAAAAAAATCCCTTGATATTGCAAGTTTTAGAAATCTCACTGCCTTCATTATCCATATAAAAAAATTTTTACTATTCTATCAACCTTGCCTTTTCATGGTCACCCTGCCACTCCTAAAAACTCCTTATGGGCTTGTTCCACTCATCCTCATCCTTTTTTTCTACCTATGTCCTCATCACTCTGTTTATCCCTTGCCCATAACTCCACTTTACATCTAGGGTCACCTATAAGCCTACTCCTTCCCATGTTCACCAGCTTCCTCAAGCATTGATGATCTCAAAACTATCTTTGTAGGCTCTTTAGGTAAATCAAGTACATTGGATTTTGGATCTTCAATACACCAATTTTTCAATACTTTGCTTTTACACTTGAAGACCCCAAACCAAATTTCAGTCAAAGACCAAGTCAAAGAACCCTCCCACTAGGTCATTAGGGTTTCATAGGTTGTAAGGTCATCATTAATGTTTTAAGCACTGATTTTCCTGTGCTAGAAGTTGTCTCAGATGTAATATAATATCAGCACATGGTTATCCAAGAAAGATCATAAAATCTCCAAAGAGTACTACTTTATTAAGTTCAAGTTTTGCAAAAGGTAAATGTGAACTTTGACACTTCTACAGGAGTGTTAAAATGACTATCAGCATAAATTTGGTAAGGTAAGAGGTTTGCTCCTCCATAAATACATTCATAGCAAGGAGAGGGGAAGCAGTTTAGTTTCAAGGAGAACTAAGGTTTTGAGCTTAATGGCCCAACAAAGTGTCAAACAATGAATCAAATGCAGAAATAACCATGGAGGAGGTACACCAAAAACCAAACATGAAGAGAAGTCTTTCAAAGATTATTGATAAAAAAGGGAAAAATGTGAGGTGAACAGGACAGAAATGAATGAACTTAAAAGGGCTATAGATAACTTAGAATACAACACTGATAATTGTTTTCAAACACTCTAGACACCTAGGGTTTTGGGGAAGTGGCCAAAGAAGGTGAAATGGTAAGTTGAAATCCATGATGACAGCAAAGGGATTCTAAAGATGTCACTATTTATAAATATTCCAAACTTGTCCAAAGGAGTTTGTCATGCAAAAAATGATCAAAATATAGTTTGAGCTCCATGGTGCAGGTGAAATGATTGTGAAGGTGCCAGTGTGTGGAAGCATCCTAAAAAGTTTCCAAGCTCAACCTGTCATGCCTCAAGATCAGTGAGAAAGGGAAAATCAATGTTTCCAAGTCAATTACAATCAGAAGAGTCAAAAAGGGTAAAAACATGATTAGAACTTCATAATGCAAGAGAGAGAGAGTTTTGAAGGTATTGATAAGTGAAATCCTCCCAAAGATGTTTAATGAGCTTATTATGCTTCAAGGAGCAACAAGAAGGTCAAAATTCATCATTTTATTTCCTGCAGAGCAAACAATGTAAAAGGTCAGTAAGATGAGGTGAAAGTTGAGTTGAAATGCGTAATGGAAACAACAGAGGATCAACTTCACCTTTTTGAATCACCTGAAAACCAAAAATTTCAAAAATAACTGGTAAGAAAAGCAAAATTAGAAGCCAATTTAGTGTTTTAGTCACCTACAAGAAAAAGTCAAGAAATATCAGTGAAGAGTGAAAAGAACTTAAAACATTAGGGAAGTGGGTTTTCAAAAGATTAATCAAAGGTCCCAAGTCTATAAAATCTCATTTGGCATTTCAAATGAATCATTTTTTCCTTCGAAAGATCAAAACCAGTCAAGGAGAGGAAACTATGAGTTTTTCCGAGTCAAAATTGGCTAAGTGTTGAGACACTGCATGTTCAGGTTGGCGCTACGCAGCTGGAGTCAGGCACTATGCCCCTAGCCGTTCCGCCCGTGTATTTTCTCAAAGCATTGCAAGCCTAGAGGTAGGCACTGCAAGCCTTGAAGAACTTTGTGTGTTTCCCCGATCTTGCCTGACAGGCCTGACAAAAGACCTTGGCGC
This sequence comes from Pinus albicaulis, assembly GCA_034641835.2. Classification (NCBI taxonomy): domain Eukaryota; kingdom Viridiplantae; phylum Streptophyta; class Pinopsida; order Pinales; family Pinaceae; genus Pinus; species Pinus albicaulis. The sequence continues at coordinate 188,133,875 of CM076584.1, forward strand.
TACGCGCCTAGCACAAGGCACTACGCCTTTTCCCAAACCGACACATCATTTTCTTGGGGGCCTCATGCTTGGCCAGGAGGACCTCCTACACCAAATCAACTCAAAAAACCCTTCAAATTGCCTCCAAGGTATCTTCAAGCGCCGGTGAGGGTAAGTATAGGACATTACCCGTCTTCCAAGTATTTGGTCATCATTTAATTGAAAGAAGGAAACCCTAATTTTCGTGCTTAGACATCACCCTTCAAAACATTTCTCCATCTGCATACCAAGAAGACCAGTGATGGCCAGAAAGCTACATTGTTGAAAATTGTTCACTCACCTAGGGATGTGCCTACATTCACTCCATTTCACTCATAAACTTTTTCCCTGACACTATAAATAGATTTGCCTTACATTTCCCTTTTTTCATTTCAAATTGACATAAGTACAAGGTGTCAAAGCAGAGTTTAAACAAGCAGCAAAGGGTGGTCATTGAGCTTTGCCTCTCACTCACATTCCTATACCTTTACCCTCACTCACTCATCCATACCATTCACTTGTAAAAATATTCCTTTTTCATCACCACTCCATTACCCTCTTCCATATCAGTTTCATAAGTAGTGCTAGGGTTTCAAGGGAAAAATTGTTAAAATGTCAAGAGAAGGGGACAATGGTAGTGAAGGATAAGGCCAAGTGCCAAGGAGGAATCAACACAAATGTGGAAAAATCAATAGGTTTGAACCCCTTAGCACCTTAGAGCTGATGGCCTCTCCCATGACTGCTTCATGTTTCCAGAATGTGGGATGTTTTGATTTTTGTGAAAGGATACAACAGGTGAAAAATCACCCTGAGCTTACTAGACTTTTCATTATTAACTTGCATGACAAGCAATTTAACCTTGCGGGAGTGACCTTTGAGCTATCCTTAGATGCTATTTCCAATGCCACAGGCATACCTAGTGTAGGGGAGAAATGGTTCAAGCAGGCCAATCTTGACATGAGCTACTATGAACCCTTCCTAAAGCCTAGATACAAAGACAACTCCAAATCCATCTTTCATTTCTCACATTTGCTGGAGAGATATCCACCTTTGATGAGAATTATCATGAAATATTTTACATGTGAGGGAAGGTTCTCTAGGCTTTACTCATATCACATTAGGCTGCTGATGCAATTTTTTAGGGTTAGGATGTTGCACCTACCCTATTACCTCTATAGAAGCATTGAAAATATGTCTTATATTGTATAGAAGAGAGATTTCCCTTAGCAGATGCAAAGCTTATTTCATCACTCTTTGATTAAGATGGTTGTGTTGCATCAATTGTAGCAGAAGGGCATTCCATAGGAGGTTTTCATTGCCCATGAGGTATTCACCAATCCACAAGGCCAACAGCAGCAAGATGCCCCTTCATATTCTCATCCTCCCATTCCTCCATCCACTTACACTCCATCACCACATGATGACTCTTCCACCTCTCCATCCACACATATTCCTTCACCTCATGAAAACCCTCCTTCATCACCCTCTCACAATGCATCAAACAATGAGGGAAATGACAACGAGAAATCAAATGAAAATGAGGGAGAGGGTAATGATGAATCAAGAAATAATGAAGAAGAAAATAGTGAAGAAGAGGGTAGTGAGGACGATGAAAATAAGGTTGATGACAGTAAGAAGGATATCAACAGTGAGGCAGAGGTCAGCGACAAGGCAAAGAGCATGGAAACAGAAGGCAGTGATGATGATAGAGATGATGATAGCAGTGGAATAAAGAGCCAAGATGTCAATGAGGCAAACAATAGTGTAGAAGACAGTAAGGATGTAGAAATCTATGAAGAATATGCCCATGAGTCAGAAAAAAGTGAGGCTCATGATAGTGATGAAGGCAGTGTAGAAAACAGTGAGGAAATGAGCCATGATGGCATTGGATCTGAAAGCAGTGAAGTTGGTATCAGTAAAGAAGAAAGCAAAGAAGAAGATATCAATGAAGATTATGATAATGATGCTATCAGTGATAAAACGGAGAGAAGAAAATATACCAGTGGGTCAAAAATCCATGACAACAGTGACGAGGCACAAATCAGTGGATCAAATGAGGAAAAAGAGACAGAAAGTAGCAGTGCTAATAAAATCCTTAAGGATAGTGAGGATACCAATGCTGATATCAGTCAGGATGGCAACAATGGTGAAGGCACTGAAATGATCAAAGTTGAAACTTTTTCTTTGACTTACCAAAGAGGAAATAGGCATGTGTTTGCTGCCTCTAAAAGGAAAGGGGCCATGTCTTCTACATCAACTAAGCATCTTGATAAAGGCAAAGAAAAAGTCATGGAGGAAGAAGAAGAAGACCAGCATGAGACTGATCAATAATTTGAACTCATTCATGTTGACAGTGATGATGAAAATTAGGCAAGAATCTCAAGCATGTTGCTTAAAAATAAAGATGCCCAAATTAAAGATTTGCAAGCCAATCTAGGTAGGGCTAGGAATGTCATTCACTATTATGAGATTGAAAACAAGCAGCTAAAGACACAGAAGGAAATCTATGAATTCAGAGCTATCAGAGCTCAGAAAGAGGCTGAAAAATCCAAGGCTAAGCTAGATGAGGCCTTGGACAGATATGGAGACATTGATGAAGAGGAATAACAACTTCCTAAGAGGAGGCCAAGAACAATTGGCTTAAAGAAGGCCTTAGCCAAGGAGAGAGAGCAAGAGGCGGCCTTGGCAGAGTAGCTCACTCCAAGTGAGTTGCTTGCCATGGAGATTGACTATGACCGAGAACCTTGGATTGAGAGGGATAATATGCACTTAGAGGGTCTATTAGAGAAGACCAAGAGGGATCTTGACCTTCATAAGAAGATGGCCAAGCACTATGCCTTAAGAAACAAAATTGCAAGGGCCAAGCTCAAAAGAGACCTTGTTAAAATTCAAGCCCTCAAGGAGGAAAAACGACAAGAAACCTTGAAATCCTTGTTGATTCTCCCCTAAAGGCATCCCAAACACCTTGAGAAAGACAATTTCAAATTTTGGCAAGTTTTTGAAAATTTTGGTTTTTGACTAATTTAAAGTGTCAAGGGCGCAACGCCCTTGGCGCTGCGCTCTTTTTTGGGGAACCTTTTTGAGGAGTGGCTTAAATTTTTGGAATCATTAGGCCAAGGGCATCATTCACATAGAATTTTAGATCATTTGGAGCAGATTTTGTCCTAAAAAAGTACCAAAATAACCCAAAAACCCACCTTTCTACCCTATTTTTAGAGCTGGCGCTGTGCCTTGAGCAGTCTTGGGAGATTGATTTTTGGGCCAGAAAATGGACAACGAATGGAAACATAAAGGAATTTTTGGAAAGTAGGCTTGACAAGCTTTCCAATGATCTATCATGGAGCTCATTCAGACACCGGGAAAGCCTTCAAAACTCAGCTGCAAGGTGACCTATTTTTCCGGAGTAGGCGCTGCGCCCTTGGACCTCAATCTTGCGCCCTTGCTTGCAAAGTAAAAAAAACACACTTGAAGATATTTTGGAGTTATTGAGGAGCCTCAAAGTTATTTTTTTCCAAAGTTAGGTGTTAGAAGTTATTTTTCATTTATTACATTAGATATTTCGTGCCTTGGGCCTTGCATGGTCTTAATGGACAAAAATGGCATTTATGATGTATTTATGACATTTTGGACACCCTAGTTAGGGTTTTGGTCCTCATTCATAGTTAAATATAGCATTGAGGCCTCATTGTACATGTTTTTTGGTTGCTGAGCATAATATGATACAGACTTTGAGTTTATTGGTGAAATTGGCTTTGGTGTCTTCTGATGGCTTTGGACTGAGCATCTATGGATTGAGCACATTCCTAGGATTCATGAGCTCTGTTGGATGGTGATGTATTCCACTTTTGTATTTTTTTTCTTGATTTCTCATTATGTTCATGATTATAAGACAGAAATTAGAGAATAGGATATGCTTTCTTGGCACCCTACTTCTGCCTGCCTCCTTTGATCTCTATGTTTTCTTCCTTGAAGTTTAATTAAATAATCCTTAAGTGCTCTTTAGTTTTACCGAACTTTTATGTTTTAAATTCTATTTGTTTGAAAGTAATGTTCAAAGAATCCTTAACTACTCTCTAAGTTCACTTATCTGTTGTTTTTAGGTCTTCTTAGTATTGTTTGGTTAAAGGATCCTTTATTTCTCTTCAAGTTTTACTATGCTATAATAATGAAAGATTTTTCTTGTTCTTAGCAAGTTAAAGGATCCTTGATTTCCCCTCAACCTACTGTATTCACAACACCATGTTCATTTCACTCACACAAAACCTACTTAGATCCATTTGTCCCTATTAAATTTCCCTATGAAACACCCTTGACCTATTTTTCACTTTTCAAGACCTTTGCAGACTCCATAGCCCAGTCAATTGATTCTCTCTTACTCTACATATTCTCCTTGATAACCTATCCAACCAAACAAACCCTAATCCCTATAACTAGCGTAAAATCAAAACCTTAAAATAAAATAAGTTAAATCTTCTACACAAACATAGAGAGAGCCCTCTCTGAGTTCAGGAAGGCTAGGTCCTAGGACTCCAAAGGCTAGTCTAATGTTACCCTTGTACATTTGGTCTTGCAATCTAACAAATTACGGGGACCTAACAGGCAGTGTACCTTGGTTCCAGCTTCCATTCTTGTTCGGTGCTTAGGATCAGGCAAAGGGACTCTTCATTTCCTGTTGACTTGATTGTTTCTCAGCCACTCAGCTTTAGTTCATTATTGCATGATCGAGATTCATATACTTGATGGTTTGGTGATCCAACAGATTGTACCAGTGATTCCCGGGTGTGTGTGAGATGTTTCAGACCTCATGAGGGGTTGTCCCTTCAGGTAGCCCCCCACATGCCCGGATGACCTCAGATTATGCTACAGCCTCAAATGCAGCTCCACAGATTTGATCGGTTTGGTTTCAGTCGCTTGCAACGCCCATAACATGCATTTATCATTCAGATGATCCATTCATATTTTCAGAGCCCTTGCCTATTTAGCAGGGCTTCTTTGGTTGTTATTATGTCCCATGTCCTCAAATATTATTGTATTCAGTCGTGGCTCATGTTTCTCCAGGTGCAGTATGTATGTGGGATCCATTATATTGTTGTATTACCCATTTTATGCCAGCATGTCATGTACCTTTTATCACGTACTTTATTTCTCGGTTTTCTTTTTCTAGGCATACCATTATTCTTTGTACTTTTTCATCTCGGCAGGGATAGGTATGCCTCCCCCGCCTCACTGAGAACATGTACCCGAACATTAAAGGAGACTTATATCATTTGTAGGTATCGCTCCCTTGGTTATTTTCCTCTTTCGCTTCACTTCATCTATGTATCTCTCTCTCTCTCTCCGACTCCCCTTTGGTGTCTAGTGATTGTGTTCTTACAACGTACTTCGGTCATACAATTAGCTCCTAATGCTCGCACATTGGGGGGCAATATGTTACACCAAACTCTGATCATCTAACCATTTACAATTAGATGGATCAAAGTACAACATGTAAGACCAAATTTACGATAGTAAAATTTCTTTCACTATAAGAAATAATTTAATAAACCATATTTTATTAAGTTATTTCTGGTTAAAACAAGAAACCCCATGAGGAATAATTAAATAAATCCTTATTTATTTGATTTTCCTCTAGGAATAATTAAATATTCCCGGTCATACTTAACCCAATTTTGAGAAATAATTAGATAGATCATTATTTATCTTTTTTTTCTCAAGGAATAATTAATTAAATCATTATTTAGTTATTATTCTTTGTTAAATTTGACTAAATCACCTAGAAATAATTAAACAAATCATAATTTGTTAATTATTCCTTAGCCACATTCTTGAAATGATAAATAAATAGTTTTTTGGTTTATTATTTCTAAATAAAGGTATTTAACCAATATAAATAACTTTTCCCTTCAACAAAATATAGCAAAATATTCCACGCGGTTAGAACTAGATCTTGGTTAATAATATTTTATTATGCACCATTATCGAGGATAACTCAATATTTTGTTATAAATAGGAGGGTTTTCCATTCATTCTTCACTTTGATCACTTTCATTGTTGTTCTTTGATCATTCTCATTATTGCTACTACTTTATTTTCTTCTTGAACCCCCATAGAGTTCAACACATTTTAGGTTTTCTACACCATAGAGAGAGAGAAAATTCTGGATTTGAAGCGTTGAGGACAACCAAGAACCCATCCAATTAAGACGAACTGGTAACATTGTTATTTTTTCCCTTCCCAGGTGTTATAATGCATTCAAAATTCTTTATATATTTTCTTGTCCGTTGGATGCATGGAGCAATTATTATTCATTTTCATTGTTTAACTACTTTTACTGCATAGATCTGGTTTTTTGCAACATATTTTTTAACTATCGATTGCAGATTTAAAGAATTTAAGAAACCATTTATCTTGTTATGGTTTTTTGTCACACACAGCTAAAGTGAGCTCTTTTCATACACATGCGTTAAGAATTTACACTAACACCTTCATGCCTGCACCATTTCCAAACTGACCATCAATAAGAAAGGCTTATATACTTTGTTGCCTACCCCTATTTGACCTTGGGAATTCATCTCCATGGATTACATGTCGGACCTTCTTTCTACCAAGCATGGAAACGACTATGTTTTTGTGGTTGTCAACGAATTCTCTAAGATGGCCATTATGGCGGTCTGCAAGAAGAATATCACAGCAGAAGCCACTGTTAAACTCCACTTTGAATGATTGTGAGTACACTTTGGGATTCCAAAATCCATTATCTCAGATCGGGACAACAGTTTCCTCAGTACATTTTGGTCATGTCTCTGATCAACATTGGACACCAAGCTCACTAAGTCCAAAAATTTCCACCCCCAAACTGATGGCCAAACAGAGGTTGTCATGAGGATGATGGTACACATTCTGTGCATGTACAACTCGAAGCATCCACGCACCTGGGATGAAAGCCTCCCCTATGTCAAGCACAACTATAACTGGGCTCTCCATAGCTCAACTAGATACAACCCCTTTTAGGTGGGTTTGGGATTCCAGCACTATGTCCCATTGATGTGGCCATACCATTTGCAGTTACTCAGGAAGATTCGGCTAATGTCCAGTCCGAAGCTGACAAGGTGAACAAATTCATTGAGCGCATTCAACACATCCACTAACAAGTCCATGAAATATGAGACATAGCCAATGCAAGTAAAAGAAGTGACAGTTTTTGGGGTTCCCATGTTTTGGCCAGATTGGCAAGACCAAAAGATGAGACTACATCAGAACCACTTTGGGGCCCTAGGATCTAGCCCTCCTGGACCCGGAGAGGGATCTCTCCAATAAATAAAGAATGATTTATCTTTGAAGCTTAGAATGAGACGTTAGGCCAGTTATAAAGCACAGAGGGGGGTTTTAAATGGTTTGGTTGGAGGGTTGCTGGGTTGGTTAGGAGGTCATGGACTGGGAAAGCAATGGGAGAAAAGGAACAAAGCAGCAGGATGTTTCAGCAAGGAGAATGGGCCAAGACAGTGCCATCCATTGGGCTATGGAGTCATGAAAGGGAATTACTTGCAACAACTAGCCAAGGCTTCCAAAGGGCAAGTCATCTACACTAAAAGATCTTTTAGATAGATGATGGGATGGAACATTAAGGAGGAAAGTGAAAGAAGGAAAGCAACCGAATTTCTGTCTATAGATCAGGTCAGAGGTCATTTAACTCCAGACCTGCTTGGACATACTCAAAGGCAGCTCTCAAAGAGACAAAGGGGCTGCTTATAGATCAGACCAGAGGTCATTTAACTCTAGGTCTACTTTAGCAACTCCAAGGGAAAAACAGAGATAAGATTACAAAGAAACATATAAGAAGCAAACCCCCAAGTTCATACATCAGCCAGCAGGCAATAACATCCACTACACTGGTTAAACTCCACGAATTTACTCTTAGATACACATGAAGCAGAAAACATAAAGGTAGGGAGAGCAGACAGCATAGGGCACCTAACACAGGTGAATCCTATACCATTATTCTGATGCCTACCAACAGAACATGAAACAGTATGAAAATGTAAATAACAGAGTTAAGAAAAACATCACCAATAGTAATAGACTAGGATCCTGTGAAATGTGCTTTGATTAATTGATGCAAAACCAGTCATGTACAATATGGCTCAATGGCTAATACAGTCCCAACTTCTCCTCCCAGCCTATTACATACAAACTACTCTGCAACTTCCTCCCAAGGTTGTTCTAACAGTCAAACTGAATCCCTCTAACAACAGATGCCCAGCAAGGCAACAACAACCTTTACATTATGCTCTCGGGGATCTTTTATAGGAGAAGAGGAAGAAACAGAAGTAGATAAACAAATAAATGAGACTCATTAAGACAGCAGGGCGGAAGTGTTCACACCCATGCTGCTTAATGGCAATTTTCAGCGCTGTGTGTACTCTGAAGACTGTTTGGAGGCTCTGTCAGGCCGGAAATTGACCTCTGATATTTCTTTGGGGTCCTTCGACTGTCTGGAGCTCTGTGCTAACCTTCTGGAATAAACGAACTGGTGAGAGATCTGCAACTTTTCTATACCTCTATAACTGCTAACCAAACAGTCTTTAATGAAGCTCTGTCAGGGCAATTAATCGTTCCAGGGCTCGAGGGAGCATGGAGATTTCTTTGTAGGAGGGTGACCTTCTGGAGAAGAGTACTTCAACTGATATTTAAACACAGATAAGACTCTTTGCGTGCTTAAGTCTTCAAACTGTGCTTGAATCCTTTGATTGCGGGATTAGATGTTAATTATATCAATAATGTGCATTAATCCATTTTGAAACTCTTCTGCCGACTTGCTGACGATGCCGAAAATACCTCTCTGTGCTATTCCGCGCAGTGGAAAGAGACTGTAAAACCGGGCAGTGGTGGTGGAGGAATTTCTTCAGAGGCCGGAGGAGAGGTGGCGGAGTAGCGGAGGAAACGGTGGAAACAGTGAAAACGGTGGAGGAAGCGAATTACAAAGAAAAAGGGCGCAAATCAATGGAGCGGAGCATTGGACGTGGGGCCGACCGTGGCGGGGGGCGATTAGATCTTGATCGTTAGATCGGGGGAGGATGAACGGCAGAGATGTGATCGGGTAATCGCAATCAGAGGGGACAGAAAAGAAACACATTGAAACTTCCGATTGCGATTGGGCGGAAGAAGCGATGACCGTTGGATCATGTAACAAACGGACGGACGAGATCCAATCGGGGGGAAGGCAGAAAGACTTGCGATCGGAAGGAATGAAGCGATTGAGCGCTGGCCGTCGATCTGGAGGAGGAACGGACGGCGGAGATGAAATTGGAAGACAGAGAGAAGAACTTGCGATCAACGATCGGGGGGGGGAAGTTGCGATTGAGCGATGACCATCGGATCGCGGGAGAATGGACGGCTGTGATTAAATCGGGAGACGGAGGGAAGGACTTGCGATTGACGATCGGGAAGGGGTCTGCGATTGAGCGCTGACCGTCGATCTGGGAGGAAACGGACGGTGGGGATGCAATCGGGAGGCGGAGAAAAAGATTTGCGATTGGATGCTGGCCGTCCGATCTGGCGGGGAGATCAACGGTGGAGATGTAATCGGAGGTGAGACAAAAGGACTTGCGATCAGCGATTGGAGCGGCGGTGCAATTGAACGCTGGCTGTTAGATCCGAAGCCAGATCAACGGTTCACGTTAAATCGAAGGGGCAGAAGAGGGGCGGTGAAATGACGATGCGATTGCGCGATAGCCGTTGGATCATGCAACGGATGGACGGCTATGATGTAATCGAGAGATTGCAATCGGGGTGGCACCAATGTGACTTGCGATTGCGATTGGAGGGGATTTGCGATTAGAGGAGGACCGTTGGATCGCGGGTCGGGTGAACGGCGGAGATGCAATCGGGGGATCGCAATCGGAGGAAGGACGCGATCGGAGGGTGCACTTAACATGTTGCGATTGCGATTGGGAGGAGGCTTGCGATTAGCACTCTACCGTCGGATCGGGACCACAGATCGACGGTGCGGAACGTATTGCCAGTTTTAACGTTATAATCAGATCGCATCGGGGTTTTAGAGTTTTACAAAGGGATTTGCCTCCCGCCGATAGTTCCGATTGCGATTGGCGCTCGGGACTTAAGCGCTTGGTCCCAGCGCGGGGGCATGTGGGGGAAGTGGTTAAAGGGAAGGGGCTAAGCCCTATTACATGGTCAGAAAGTGGGTTTTTTAGCCCATTTTAATGGATTTTAGGGCTGGGGAAGGGGAACGATAGAGAAATAAAGGGGGAAGAAGGGAAAACAAAGGGTAGGGGAAGAAATTAAAGGGGATTTTGGGGGGATTTGAGGGGTAAAATGGGAATAGAAGGGGAAGACAAGGGGGATGAAATAAAAGGGAAAAAGGGGGCCTTGGGCATTTCTTCATCAGCAGAGAGGCTTTAAAAGGGGAATCAGCAGAGGGGAAACTATCAAAGGATAAAAGACACATGGAGGCTTCAAGGAGACTGTGTTTTTCAGAGGAAATTCATTCCTTGAAGACTCAAAAATAATTTAGCCCCCTATTTTCTTGTCAAAAAATTTATAGGGGGGCTAACAGTGGCTCCACATGGGGATGGCTTCTTCTTGAAGGAGTCAAGATTCAGAAATTGATCTCTTAGTGTAGGCCAGATGCCTGCTGCTTGAACCATCCTTTTCTTTCCTTGATCAGCTGCCACAAGCTATGAAGACAACATATCAGCAGTGAAATTCTTTCAAACAACTACCTACCCACACTATAATCCTAACATTTTTTCTTCTTGGGTGCATTTGGACTTGCAGACCCTTTTACATCATTAATTTTTCAAACAGGAAAAAATAAACCTAGTCTACTTCTACCGTTATTGCTCCATGAGACCAGATTAGACCGTTGGTCTCACATGTTTCTCTACCTACACTACTACCTGCTAGGATTAGACTGTCTAGCAGGTTCCATCTCTACATTCTAAAACAGAAAATGAAATAACTAACTACATGCTCATAGACTGAGCCTTATTGAGCTTTTCCTACCTACCCTACTCTAACTGGGATATTTACAATCTAGCTTACAAACATGGTCTTCCAATGTAACCAGTCCATCAAGTGATCCCATGGCTGGTCCTTCTTGCTCAACTCCTTGAGCATGCTGGATAGGCAGGGCAGCTCCCACTCTTTTTGTTTGATAACAGCAGCTTTGAAAAATTTTCTTCCTGTCTGCATCATGCTGCTCAAAAAGACCTTCGATCCTTCTTCAAATGTATGCAGAAAATGTGCATAAGGATCATGAAAAGATACCTGGCTATGAATATTTGGCAGGCTGGCTTCGACCAGGATCTCTTCTTCTTCCACTGGATCAAGAATGAGACTCTCTTGGAGTAGAGTGTCTCCTTCATCTTCTGAACTGGAGGACTCATCATATATGGTAGTGTTGTCCTCCTGGAGCTCTGATATATTCTGCTCTGAGGTGCAGGGCTCCGTGAAAAGATCCATGTATTCTTGAGCAGGGTCTTTTTCCGTTGCTTCCTATTTTTCGAGAGAAAGCTCATTATTCACATCCTGCTCGAGAATCTCTTCTTTGTTTTCCTCTTCATCATCTGAGATGAAACGCTGCTGACCTCCATCCATGTGAAAACCATTACTGATGAGTTGTAATGGAGTGAAGCACAAAGATCTAGAGATCCTTCACCCTCTTCTGCACTCTCAAAGCTTCCTTCATCAGTATCATAAATAGCCTGCATTGGCTCATTACTCTCTGGAAAGGATTGACTCTCCTCCCATAAATCTGCTAATGATGACCCTACCAGATCTTCTTCTATTTGGGGAACGTCATCATCAGATAGGTCAAAAATAGGAGAGTCATGAACATAAGTAATGCTGCCAACCGGACATACTGGGTCATCAGCAGATTTCTCTTCACTCTGATTTACATTTGAGCTTTCCAACTCTGTGCAATAAAGCTCATCAGATGAATGGGCAAGGACGTCTGATCTGTAAAAAATTTCAGAGGCTAGCTGTCTATTGATGATCTGATCTATTTCTTCCTCTGTCAAAGGGGAGGATGGTCTGGTATCCCTTTGTGCAGAGGTGCAGCAGCTCTCTATTTCCTCTGAAGACTGAATTTGAGGCTGGATGTCATTTTGCGCCTCAACCATAAGGGATGATGAATCAGCAACCGAGTTTTCAGGAATATCTTGGAAAAAATCCACAGCCTCTTGGATGTTTTCTTCCTCAGTCGATTCATCCATGTTCTTGTGGTAGCTAGGATGCATATGAAATTCTTGAATGGCTATCAACAAATCTTCTGATTGCATATTAACCAAATCCTCATCAATATCTAACAGGTACTGTATGATATTCTGAGATTGATCACAACAGTCCCATGATAAGGATGGAGAGTTTCCTTTATAATTCGTGTAGAATACTTGGTGCATGTCCTTTAAAGAAAACAAACTCCGAGGTTCTAACCATTCGTACCAGACCCTAGCCTTTCCTTCTAATGTTGCCATGAACATTTTCATTAGGCAGTCTTCATGCCATTCAACTTTAAATTTCCACACATGTATATGAAACTTGATGAGATGTAGCAAGGGGTCCTCAGCGTCTTCACCCTGAAAGGTAGGAAGGTTTTTCAACCAGTCCACTTCAAGCATTTTGTGTGGAAATCCAGGGATATGCTCCCTGCTCATTGGGGCATATCTTCTCTGTATGCGTGGAAGCATGTTTGTAAATCAGAAAGAGGTCACTATATCTTCTCAACCAGTTCAGAGTCCTCCACCAGTGGAGTCATCAGGTCTTTGGATCGTAGGGAGTGTGGAGTCGCCAGGTGTATGAATATGACTATTTGAGGCCGGATGCTGTCCACCATCAGCAATTAGAAGCCAATCTAAATGCAAAGCGGTCCCTTCCCCAGTGGAGTCGCCATTATGTTGGGGTTCCCATTTTTTGGCCAGATTGGCAAGACCAAAAGATGAGACAACATCATAACCACTTTGGGGCCCTAGGATCTAGCCCTCCTGGACCCGGAGAGGGATCTCTCCAATAAACAAAGAATGATTTATCTTTGAAGCTCAGAATGAGACGTTAGGCTAGTTATAAAGCATAGAGGGGGGTTTTAAATGGTTTGGTTGGAGGGTTGCTGGGTTGGTTAGGAGATCATGGACTGGGAAAGCAATGGGAGAAAAGGAAAAAAGCAACAGGATGTTTCAGCAAGGAGAATGGGCCAAGACAGTGCCATCCATTGGGCTATGGAGTCATGAAAGGGAATTACTTGCAACAACTAGCCAAGGCTTCCAAAGGGAAAGTCATATACACTAAAGGATCTTTTAGATAGATGATGGGATGGAACATTAAGGAGGAAAGTGAAAGAAGGAAAGCAACCGAATTTCTGTTTATAGATCAGGTCAGCGGTCATTTAACTCCAGACCTGCTTGGACATACTCAAAGGCAGCTCTAAAAGAGACAAAGGGGCTGCTTATAGATCAGACCAGAGGTCATTTAACTCCAGGTCTGCTTTAGCAACTCCAAGGGAAAAACAGAGATAAGATTACAAAGAAACATCTAAGAAGCAAACCCCCAAGTTCATACATCAGCCAGCAGGCAATAACATCCACTGCACTGGTTAAACTCCACGAATTTACTCTTAGATACACATGAAGCGGAAAACATAAAGGTAGGGAGAGCAGACAGCATAGGGCACCTAACACGGGTGAATCCTATACCATTATCCTGATGCCTACCAGCAGAACATGAAACAGTATGAAAATGTAAATAACAGAGTTAAGAAAAACATCACCAATAGTAATAGACCAGGATCCTGTGAAATGTGCTTTGATTAATTGATGCAAAACCAGTCATGTACAATATGGCTCAATGGCTAATACAGTCCCAACTTCTCCTCCCAGCCTATTACATACAAACTACTCTGCAACTTCCTCCCAAGGTTTTTCTAACAGTCAAACTGAATCCCTCTAACAGCAGATGCCCAGCAAGGCAACAACAACCTTTACATTATGCTCTCGGGGATCTTTTATATGAGAAGAGGAAGAAACAGAAGTAGATAAACAAATAAATGAGACTCATTAAGACAGCAGGGCAGAAGTGTTCACACCCATGCTGCTTAATGGCAATTTTCAGCGCTGTGTGTACTCTGAAGACTGTTTGGAGTCTCTGTCAGGCTGGAAATTGACCTCTGATATTTCTTTGGGGTCCTTCGACTGTCTGGAGCTCTGTGCTAGCCTTTTGGAATAAACGAACTGGTGAGAGATCTGTAACTTTTCCATACCTCCATAACTGTTGACCAAACAGTCTTTAATGAAGCTCTGTTAGGGCAATTAATCGTTCCAGAGCTCGAGGGAGCATGGAGATTTCTTTGTAGGAGGGTGACCTTCTGGAGAAGAGTACTTCAACTGATATTTAAACACAGATAAGACTCTTTACGTGCTTAAGTCTTCAAACTGTGCTTGAATCCTTTGATTGTGGGATTAGACGTTAATTATATCAATAATGTGCATTAATCCCTTTTGAATCTCTTCTGCCGACTTGCTGGCGATGCCGAAAATACCTCTCTGTGCTATTCTGCGTAGTGGAAAGAGACTGTAAAACCAGGCGGTGGTGGTGGAGGAATTGCTTCAGAGGCCGGAGGAGAGGTGGCGGAGTAGCGGAGGAAACGGTGGAAACAGTGAAAATGGTGGAGGAAGCGAATTACAAAGAAAAAGGGTGCAAAACAATGGAGCGGAGCATTGGACATGGGGCCGACCGTGGCGGGGGGCAATTAGATCTTGATCGTTAGATCGGGGGAGGATGAACGGCGGAGATGTGATCGGGTAATCGCAATCGGAGGGGACAGAAAAGACACACATTGAAACTTTCGATTGTGATTGGGCGGAAGAAGCGATGACCGTTGGATCATGTAACAAACGGACGGACGAGATCCAATCGGGGGGAAGGCAGAAAGACTTGCAATCGAAAGGAATGAAGCGATTGAGCACTGGCCGTCGATCTGGAGGAGAAACGGACGGTGGAGATGAAATTGGAAGACAGAGAGAAGAACTTGCGATCAGCGATCGGGGGGGGAGTTGCAATTGAGCGATGACCGTCGGATCATGGGAGAATGGACGGCTGCGATTAAATCGGGAGACGGAGGGAAGGACTTGCGATTGACGATCGGGAAGGGGTCTGCGATTGAGCGCTGACCGTCGATCTGGGAGGAAACGGGCGGTAGGGATGCAATCGGGAGGCGGAGAAAAAGATTTGCGATTGGATGCTGGCCGTCCGATCTGGCGGGGAGATCAACGGTGGAGATGTAATCAGAGGTGAGACAGAAGGACTTGCGATCAGCGATTGGAGCAGCGGTGCGATTGAACGCTGGCCGTTAGATCCGAATCCAGATCAACGGTTCACGTTAAATCGGAGGGGCAGAAGAGGGGCGGAGAAATGACGATGCGATTGCGCGATAGCCGTTGGATCATGCAACGGATGGACGGCTATGATGTAATTGGGAGATTGCAATCGGGGTGGCACCAATGTGACTTGCGATTGCGATCGGAGGGAATTTGCGATTAGCGGAGGACCGTTAGATCGCGGGTCGGGTGAACGGTGGAGATGCAATTGGGGGATCGCAATCAGAGGAAGGACGGATCGGAGGGTGCACTTAACATGTTGCGATTGCGATTGGGAGGAGGCTTGCGATTAGCGCTCTACCGTTGGATCGGGACCACAGATCGATGGTGCGGAACGTATTTCCAGTTTTAACGTTATAATCAGATCGCATCGGGGTTTTAGAGTTTTACAAAGGGATTTGCCTCCCGCCGATAGTTCCGATTGCGATTGGTGCTCGGGACTTAAGCGCTTGGTCCCAGCGCGGGGGAATGTGGGGGAAGTGGTTAAAGGGAAGGGGCTAAGCCCTATTACATGGTCGGAAAGTGGGTTTTTTAGCCCATTTTAATGGATTTTAGGGCTAGGGAAGGGGAACGATAGAGAAATAAAGGGGGAAGAAGGGAAAACAAAGGGTAGGGGAAGAAATTAAAGGGGATTTTGGGGGGATATGAGGGGTAAAAGGGGAATAGAAGGGGAAGACAAGGGGGATGAAATAAAATGGAAAAAGGGGGCCTTGGGCATTTCTTCATCAGCAGAGAGGCTTTAAAAGGGGAATCAGCAGAGGGGAAACTATCAAAGGATAAAAGACACATGGAGGCTTCAAGGAGACTGTGTTTTTCAGAGGAAATGCATTCCTTGAAGACTCAAAAATAATTTAGCCCCCTATTTTCTTGTCAAAAAATTTATAGGGGGTCTAACAACAGTATCAACATCAGGTGCTATACAAATTCCAGGTGGGCAACAAATTTTTTCTACATTTAAAGAAGGAATGCCTCGCTGGACCCCACCGCAAACTTTGCCCACTTAGATATGGGCCATACACCATCACCAAGTTTGTAGGGGAAAATTCCTTCAAGCTCAGTATTCCACCAGTCCTTGATATGCACCTAGTGTTCAATGTGGACCGCCTTCAGCGCTACTTTCCACCATTACTAGACACATTTGAAATTTCAGAACAACTCATACCAATGGAGTTAAACCCATACTACATGAAACAATCCACAACTAATCAGATCATGGACACAGAGATCAAGAGCACCCTCTAACAGAGGATCTTGCTATAGCTAGTTCTCAAAGCAGGCCAACTCCTACACCAAGGAAAGTGCTTCATTAGGGACCAGATTCAACAAAACATTCCTCACCTCATGGAAGCTCTACACGTAATGGGGACCATTGCTTCCTAAGGGGGGAGGAATAATCTAGGTGGATATTGGTGGCCAACCACCTATTCTAACTAGACCTCCAGTCGGTTTCATCAGTTTCCTTGTTTATAATAGATTTAACTATTTGTAGCACTTTTTTGGGTCTTGAACTTCTAGAGTGTTTTTGAGCCCCTAAACGGCATTTTTTTTAGATATGCAGCAGTCCTGTAGCCATAGCCAGGGGCCTATAGAAAATTATGTATTACTCAGAGATATATTTCCTATGATATATCATATGCACCAAACAAAGATAATATGACCAAGTTACAACCCCATGAAGTTGGATGCCCAACTAACCCCAACATGTCCCACAAACTCTTGGCATTCCATCTCCTGGGGTTAGGGTTTTAGGTTTTTAGGGTTTTCCCATGTTGTTCAATAATAAAAAGGCCCTTTAGACTCATTGCAATACAATTCTGAGCCATGTAGCCACCACATATCTTCTCATAAATAAGCTACCATCACCCGAGCTAGTTTATTTTTATTCTATTTGTAAGCATATTTTAGTTATTTGATATTAATGAAATGAAGTTTTATTTCTCCTGCATCTTTGTGTTTATGTTTATTTCTTTATTTTATTGCGTTCCTGCATAAATCCATATCACTAGCATATTAAGGTGGAAGTGTTGAGTGACATATAATGTAATAGGATATGGAATATGTGGAATACGAACCCAGCTCACCCCGGGGCCCAATCTTCCATATACAGGTTGTATTCCCCTACTCACATATCATTTATACATATTTTATTGAAAAGGGTAGTCCAGATCTCCTTATGGTGTTGGAAGGTGTGGCAAGTGCCTTTCCTTTGGGATCGGTAGCATGATCCCTCCCATTTTCATTCCACATCCTTCTCCCTCTACTCACTTTATCTATACATCCTCTATCCCTTCGCAAACTCATGCCCTTCATCCCTCATGCTCCATTGGTGATTCAAAGGTAGTCCCCAATGCTCCAATATGCTTGAAGTTGTCATGATGGAGGGTAAGGGAAATTTCATTCATAAGAAATCTAATTCAATGAATCTTTTCATTGAAAAGGATATAAATATCGAGCATATGACATATTTTTTGGGGAAAACCTTGGTTGGAATATTTGGGATAAAATATTACAAGGTTGTGTCACTTCATTCATATATTTCTAGTTCTTGGGAGCCTATTCTTAAATATTTCCCTCCCTTCACCTCTTGGTCAGAGGTTGGGTCGTTTTTGTCTTTTCCCTGTGGAGGATTATGCTTAGATTCAATCCATTTTCTAGAATTGGGACACATATGTCTTGTTGTTGAAACCTTGGATATTTTTCTTCAACCCAATTATAGAATACATCAATGAGCTCAGGGTGTGGTCGAATTTGCTAAGATTTCATTTAAAATTCTAAAATTTGGATATCTTTAGATCCATTGGAAAAAAATTGGGAACTTCAATTAGTGTTGATGAAGGTTGGAAAAGAAGGGAAGACCTCAAATGGTATGGATCCAATTTAATATTAGTTTGTAGGGTGGGATAGTGGCAGATGTGGAGCTTGTTATGGAGGCATGTTCATGGCATTAGAAGGTAGAATACTAGAATCTATCCTTTAGATGCTTTCAATGTCATGAAGTAGGGCATGTGCGACTATATTTCCATATCATGGGCCCCAAAAAAATGGCTCAGACCCATCATCAAGAGTCAAAGGATATTTGTGACGATTATGTATCATGGTATTTTTCAAAAGGAATACCACAAGACATGCAAATGAAGTCCACTTCATCATATTTGTACTTAGAGGTTTCCCCTTCCACTGGTAAGATTTTTTCCTCCTCTATGACCCTATCTTATTTTATTCCTTCCATTTTTAATGTTTCCCATCCCATTTTTGACCCTTCACAAGGGGAGATTCAGCCTCTTGGGTTTCCCCTCTCTCATGTCCCTCTTTCAACTAAACCTCCCAAGCCTATTGTTCCTGCATCCCTCTCTCCTTTTGTATCAATCTCTCTTTCCCCATCCTCCACCCCTCCTTATGCCATGGATGTGATGAAACCCTACGCCCTATGCTTGAGGGAAATATTGAAGGAATTTCCTCCTATGGAGAATTATCATTGGAGATGAATATGGCCAATCTAGTAGGAATAAAATTCAACTTACATAGATGCAACACTCTGCCAAGTTGGATATAAAAGAATGGAAACAATCCTCCATATCTAATACACTTAGAGAAAATTCTACCCTTCATGTTAGAGAATCATGGTCATTATTATATTCAATTATACGGGTATTAGGGGTTCCCCTGAGAGACTATACCTCAAAAGGTTTTTTTTCTTCAAATAATCATGATATAAAATTAGATTCATGCTTAAGGGGATGCTCAAAAACTGGTCATTTTTCCATTTGGATTCAGAAGGTCTTTTAGGTGGATTGAATACTGGTTGGATCCATACATATAAATCTAGTTCTTCCTCCCCTCTCCCCTCTTCCATATTAGCCAAATTAAAACTCAAATATATCTATTCCCTTGTATTTTCTTAATGCTTATGGCTTGTATAATGATCGTGAGTCATTTTGGTGAGAATTGGAAAATTATAGCACTCTAGCGAACCCACACACTATTTTCAGAGGGGATCTCAACTTTGCCCTCTTTTTCAAATAAGTATGGGTTGATAGACCTCATTTGGATCCAAAACATCTTTTTTTTTGCATATTTTCATGTTCATAATCACTTAATGGATTTGAAGCCAAGAAAAATTCATTTGACTTGGTCAAAAGGTCACCCTAGGGATGAGTCTGTGTCTAAGAGATTGGATATATTTTTTGGTATCAAAATATCTTATGTGTTCTAGACTTCTTTTCAAATCATTGATGGACATAGGAGGGGTCTCTAATAATAGACCCACTCTTCTAGATGTAGGCTAACCTATAAGGGTGAAGGCTATTCTATTTTGGCTTAATCATTCCTAGATGGAAGAGGATGATTATCAAATTTTAATATCTTCTCACTGGAGTCATATAGATCACCAATCCTCCTCCCCCTCAAAGTGTCAAATTGCAGAAAATTTTGCCATGGTCAAATATGTATCGAAGGTTTTGGATAAAGAGCATTGTAAAAACAAAAACAAGCTCATCTTGCGGAAGTGGAGCACATGTTACTTGTAATTCGCTCCTAGAAGAGTATTCCCCTCTCAGAATCAATTCTTTGGAGCTCTTAGGTCCTTGGAATTGGAAAAGAATTATTTTATTTCGAAATAAGAGGAGCAATGGTGGTTGAAGGGTAGAGCCATTTGGCTTTCTATTGGAGATAATAATACTAAATTTTTCCAACGTTATGCTAACTCACATAAATAAAGCAATACTATATGGAGTATAATAAATTCAAATGGACCTTCTCTCCTCTCTTTTGATGACAAGGTGGATGAAGGAGTTGCTATTTTCAAGATCCTTTTGAAGCCCCATAAGGTTTCCCCATACAGAAAATTCTCCAAGTTTTCACTAAATTTCCTAATGTGGTCACAAAATATATGAATGAATTTTTGGATGAGAAATAATATGAGTAAGAGGTTTTGGCCACAATCAAATCTATTCAAAAATTGAAGGTTATTTTGAATATTTTATTTTGGGTTTTATGACTTAATCAAGAAGGATTTTATCTTATCTATATGATAATAAAAAGCTTCTCGTAAGGTTTTGGGTTCATTTAATTCCACATTCTTATGTCTCATAACTAAAAGTTAGGATGGTACATCTTTAAAATATTATAGGATGATTGATTGTGCCAACCTTATTTATAAATTGAAATCAAATGTTATTACTTGTAAATTAAAATTGATCCTTAGCTCCTTCATATATGAGGATCAATTCACCTTCCTACATAATAGGAACATTCACGATGTTGTTTTTATAGCATAGGAAGTATTTTATTCAGTAAAAGTGTCCAATCTGAAGGAGGAAATCCTTAAACTAGATTTTTAAAAGGCATATGATTGGGTGCATTGCACATTTGTTCGATTGTATTTATTCAGGTGATATTTTCTCATAAAGTGGTAAATTAGATAATGGGGTGTGTGTATTTTGTTTCATTTGTAGTAATGATCAATGGATCCCCATCAAGCTTCTAGGAAACTATGGGGTTGTTCCACCAGTTCCCACTTTCCCCACTTTTGTTTTTTATTATGGATAAGCCTTTCAGAATATTGTTGGCATATATTAAATCCAAATGATGTCTTACTACAAGGAAAAGACCCTATAGCGGAGGTTATAAAGGAGGTTTTTAGTGTACAAAATTGGCCAAAATTGTAAAAACAAAATTGCTACAACATCCATTTTTGGTAACGGAGGTTTTGATGGAGCTTCTAATAGAACTTCAATGCAAATAAAAAAAAACTAGTCAGCTAGAGGTTTTTATGGATGTTTTTCTCATTGGTGCATGCATCATGTGTGAACGCACCAGTGCGTTTAACTTGTATGCACCGGTACTGTAAACATACCAAGCACCGTGATGGAAAACAAATTGCGAAAACCCGAGGGCATTTAGCAATGTCCCAGTGTGTGTCACCCACAAATACGCACCAGTCCGATAGAAGGTGCATGCACTAGCATTGTTAAGGTGTAAAAACGCACCGAGCTGTTAAGATGTTAAAACGCACCGGGTCATTAAGTTATAAAAAATGCATTGGCGTGTTAAAGGCAAACCATACTGGTGCATGCAACGCCTATCCGCCTAGGTCATAGTCATTGATAAACTGCACCGGCCATTCTAATTGGTATTGGTATTTGGTGTGGTGCTCATAGGTCGTAGAAATGCACTGGTGCACAATATCATACAAACGAATCAGTGCGCAGTAACTATCACACAACGATGTTCATTTTCTATTTTTTAAAAACATCGAATTGTGACAGTGCAATTATTGTGATTTTTTAAAATTCATTATTCATCAAAATTTGACACATATCTTATAACAGTATTCATTTCAATTAAATTTTTATTAGTGCATTTGAATGTGATGTTTAGATGAATTTGTTATGTCATATCATTAGATTTTGCATCGCTTCATTATAATATTTAATCATCCATATATTTAATCAGTGGTATAACATTTCATGGCAACAATGGAGAATGCAATAGAATAAGTTAAAACGTATTTTATTACACACACACACACACATATTTATAAGACACTCTTTTCATACAAAATGGGACAGTTATTGGTATCCATTTGTCTTTCAATTGGGACATTACGTCCATTACATTAAACAAAATTTCTGATTTCACAGACAAATATTTCAAAAAATACAACGCCTTTCATTCATATCCAAACATATTGATCATCATTATTCGCTAGAACTATTGTCACTGCTCAAGCTACTTCCATGACTTGGGTTATTTGGAGGAATGATTTGTTCATTGTGTTTATTTTTTTCTTCTTCTTCAAGTTCCATCTAAAAACATAAAAATAAAGTGCCATGAGTTTATATAAATCTGTGAGAATAATAAAAATTACAATATTAAATAATATACATCAATGTAAATCGAAAAGAAATGTACCATAGAAAGAATTGACTCGTGAACTATCCATATTCTTGTGAAATCAAATTTCATGCCATATTTGAACAATTCTTTTGTTGGCGTAGTTCCATACTTTGTTTCCTACAAATTTTATACCCCATAAAAAATCATAGATTTAATATAAAATATTTTTTTGTTCTATTAATTATAGACGAAGATAAGTAAAACAAGATAGATGCTTACAAATTCCACAATTAATTTCTAATATGCCAACATATACTGAAAACCCATATTTAACCCAATGTCAATCAATTCTTTTGATGGTTCTTCTTTGTATGTTAGCACCTGTTTGAAGACATTCAATGATGATTGTTGTAAAAAAACTTAAAATATACAAAAATGAAATCTAGTTAAGTTGTTATAAGGAAGTAACAGTAACTCACAAACATAGATAGTGACCATTTTCTTCCTTGTTGTCCTGTTTATATGCTGAATGGGTTCTATTTTCTTTTCTTTTCTGCAAGAAAATACTCGAAAATTAATATTTAATGCTAAATTATTTATTTATTGTACCTAATCGAAAAATTCAATGATTACATATTACATTTGAAGCATGTAGTTGTTGAGATGGCTCCTCATGTGATGAAATTATGTCCATTTCTTTGACGATCTCCTTGCACACCTTTTTGGACATTCCTACTGGCATATTTCCGATATCATCTCGTTCATCCTTCGATATTTTCATAATATTCCTGAAAAAGTAACATGAAAATAAACTATTTAATTTTTATATTGATATATGAAAACTAAATATAAAAAAAGTGATATTTATAAATTATTTCTTTGTAGTAATATATACATATAATTCTAGAAAAACATTTAAAGGAATATTAATTTTCAATCATTCTTTTTCGTTGTTGTGCATTTTTTCTATTAAAAGTATGACATGTCTCATTCACCAATTATCTGGAAACTCTTCTTGTAGTTTAATAAAAATCGGTTCTTGGAATCATTGGATTGATTTTTGTACTGTAAGTGGAAATAATGTCTATACATTTGTTCCACTAGATCGCCTAAAGTTTTGTAAAAGTTTTTTCCCCTTTCGTTAACCTCCAGCACCACTCTAGATGAGCTAAGGAGCAATTCATTTTCATTTGCATGTTCTATTTTTTTTCTTTTCTTAGAACAACATTACTTTTCTTCATTGTTGGTCCATGTAGAACATTAAACATATCTGAATTAATAGATTGTGTGAAACATGTTATCTAATATTTTTAAGTATATTATTAATGAAAATTCAAAAAATAAACTCATATTGGATTGATAGTATTTTTTCATTCACCTGATTCATCCTTCTACAATTTTTCCATCAAGATTTTACGTTGTTCTGGTCTTAGATAAAAAATAATCTTATCTAGCTTCATCATTTTTTGGCTCTGCGCTATACACACTAAACAATTCATATTAGTTAAACTTACATATAGTTCAAAAATAACAATTTTTGTAAAGAATTTACAAATCACTTGCATTTTTTGCTTTTCAGGATGTGATATCAGTATTTTTGTTACTTGAACTCTTGTCAGCCATTTCTTTATCAATATAAAACCTATACCATTCATTAATATATTTTATAAATAAATCATATACTTTTCAAGTAAAAAGATTAAAAAAAAAAAAATCAGGAAAACGGTGCGACTTTCACAACTTACGCACCAAACGTGGTACAGTAGGTTCTTATAAACGCATCGCAAATACAGTAGAAACATCGTACAGTGCTCTTTGCCAACAAGGAGACCCGGTGCGTTATATTAATATCAAAGCACTGATTAAAATAAACATAAATTAATAAAATACAAATTATGAGATAATGTTTTTTGTCAATACGTGCCCGATGCGCTATTTTAAACAGTGCACACTAATTAACAAAATTTGTTTTTGAAAAAATCGTGCAAGGACTGACATGTATTGTGATCTGACTCTGCAAGTGGTCCTGTGGTTAGACGTCACACACCTATATATATAGTAATACAAACCTTATAAATATTAAATGAGAAGCCCTAATTGTGAAGTCACATAAACAAGAAGAAGCAAGGGTTTAATGTAAGAATGGATTTTTTGTTTTTTTTTTTCTGAATTTTAATTAAATGTAAATAGGAATAGAGATTGTATAATATTTTATTAGTAAAATTCACAGCAAAATTTAACATTTATACTATGCATGTACTAAATCTAACAGAAACTATAAAAAAAAAAATTATTACTGAAAAATTTAACAATTTTACTATACTACAAGGTTTTTGTGCGAATCACCAGATGTTTCAAATTTTGATTCTTTGAATAGTGTTGTTGTTCGAAAGTATTTTTTTTTTCCATGTTTCTCTCATGATCTGTTTCTCCAGGCATGTCTCTCGTGTAAATCCATCCCTGAAAATGTTTGCAAAAATAATGAAATAATGAATAACTTTAACTATTTAAAGAAATTTTTTTATGAAATTAGATTTTCGAAAATAATTTTCTACTCATTTTTCAAGTTACCGCTATTTTTTCACTTCAAAAAAATAAATTTGCATTTTTTTCCTGATATGTGGTGCATTTTTTAACTAACAAAAATGGTTCATCTGGTAATAAAACTACACTGGTGTGTTTAACAATACATTAGCACCGATAACAATATCTCCTTTTTTAAGGCACCGAAATTACTTTTAGGTATGTACAACAAACTTTATTGTTGATTTTGCTCAAATGCAGGGAGAAAATCTCATACTTATATCAAATGGAGAACTCTTCAAAATCTAGCTCGTTCCATAATATTTCTCAAATTCCATCACGGATTTCTCCCTATCCATCTCGAGACGTAATTACTTAAGAATTTATTTATATTTTCATTATCTAATTGAATTTATTTATTTTATCCATGTAAATCATCTGAATAAAATTAATGTATACAATTTTGAAGGATCATGGAGATTCAGAATCGAGTTCAGATGCAAAAAATATTCAAATAGTTCTAAATCGTCAGAAGCTCTTATCAGGAGCATTATACCGCAAGGCACAATTGGTAGATGAAAATGGACAACTACTTCACCCTGCCAATTGTAGCATGCCATCTTCTAGCCATAATCCTGGGAAAATGATGGTAATAATAATTGTTTGGTATAATGTTATTATTTCAACGTCAAACCAATTAATCATGCATTGACATGCTTACTAATTGATATCATCGATTTTGTACGAATCATGTTCAAATATATTTTTTGAAATTATTAGGATTCTAGTGATGATGAGCGACCTACCTACCATATTTCGTTGCACCCCACGACAATTTCAAATCGAGAGAAGGCTAAATTAAGAGAAAAACTTGGACAGGAACGATACCAAGAATGGTTGAATCAACCACCTATTCAATTCCCACTACGTCCAGATTCACCAATTAGGAATGAATACAACAATAGTAGTTCTTTACAAGCTGGCAATGGAGGCAATCAAATAGAGGTTGGTATGGATGATTAATTCAGGAATACGACTGCCATGGAGACAGTGTTTTTAAATGCATTCCATAATGATGATCACCTAGGGGATGATGCTCATATCACTGATACCTTTTCCGAAAGCCTTATATTTTCTTCCACCACCCCTCTCTTTGGACCTACCGATCAGTCAAAGTCTACCCATTTGGGGACAATGATTTTATCGTACAACTTGAAAGCAAAGTTTGGCTTGTCAAATGGATGTTTCTCGGAAATTTTGGGGTAATTACCCATCAAGTCCCTTATATTTTGAGAAAACACTACAAGGAAAAGGCCCTCTAACGAAGGTTATAAAGGAGGTTTTTAGTGTTATAAAATTGGCCAAAATTGTGAAAAAACAATTTCTACAACATTCGTTTATGGTTACAGAGGTTTTGGTGAAGCTTTTAATGAAATTTCAACACAACTAAAAAAACTGGGCGGCTGGAGGTTATTAAGGATTTTTTTTTCATCGGTGCGCTACGAAGGTGTCAACACACCAGTTTGTGTCATCTAGAAGGTGTCCCTAGGTAGTCAAAGGTGCATGCACCGGCCCGTCAAGGTATAAAATCGCACCGGGGTGCAGTGTTGGTGATACAACGCATGGGGCCATTCTAATTGGTCTTGGGATTTGTGCGGTTCCCATAGGTCTTCTAAACGCACCAGTACATCATTTTATAGAAACGCACCGGTGCGCAGTATCCGAAAAATGCACCATTTGTTCTAATTCGTATTGGTATTTGTGCAGTACCCATAGGTCGTACAAAATCTCGGTGCATAGACTCATATAAACACACCGGTGCGTAGTATCTCACAAACGCACTGAGATTAAAAAATGGTATTGGTATTTGTGCAATGCATATAGGTCATAGAAACACACTGGTGCGTTGTATCATACAAACGCACTGGTGTACAGTAACTGACATGCATCGATGTTCATTTTGTATTTTTTATAAACATCGACCTGTGCCAGTGCAATTATTATGATTTTTTAAAATTAATTATTCATCAAAAGTCGACACATATTAAAACAATATTCATATTAATTAAATTTTATTAATGCATTTGAATGTGATGTTTGGATTAATTTGTTATATCATATCATAATTATTGCAATTTTTTTAAAGTCATTATTCATCAAAAGACGACACATATCTTATAACAGTATTCATATGAATTAAATTTGTATTAGTGCATTTGAATGTGATGTTTGGATTAATTTGTTATATCATATCATCAAATTTCACATCTCTTTATTATAATATTTAATCATCCATAAATTTAATCAGTGGTGTTACATTTCACAACGACAATGGAGAACACAATAGAATAAATTAAAACATATATATAACAGTTGTTGTCATACAAAATGGGACAGTTATTGGTATCCCTCTGTCTTTCAATTGGGACACTATGTCCATTACATTAAACAAAATGTCTGATTTCACAGACAAATATTTCATAAAATAAAACGCCTTGCTTTGATATCCAAACATAGTGATCATAATTCTTCGCTTGAACTGTTGTCACTGCTAGAGCTACTTCCATGACTTGGGTTATTTTCAGGAATGTTTTTTTCACAGTGTTGATTGTTTTCTTGATCTTCTTCACCTTCCATCTACAAACAAAAATAAACTGTAATGAGTGTATATACATTGGTGAGAATAATGAAAATCGCAATATTAAATAATATACATCAGTGTAAATCGAAAAGAAATGACGTACCATAGCAACAATTGACTCATGAACTATACACATTCTTTCAAAACCATGTAGTATGCCATATTTGAAGATTTCATCTATTGGCACAGTTCCATACTTTGTTTCCTGCAAGTTTTATACCCCATAAAAAATCATATATTTAATATAAAATATTTTTTTGTTCTATTAATTATAAACGGAGCTAAGTAAAACAAGATCGATAGATGCTTACAAATTCCACAATTAATTTCTGATATGCTAACATATACTCACAATCCATATTTAACCCAATGTCAATCAATTCGTCTGATGGTTCTTCTTTGTATGTTAGCACCTATTTGAATACATTCAATGATGATGTTTTTAAAACAACTTAAAAAATACAAAAATGAAATCTAGTTAGGTTGTTATAAGGAAGTAACAATTACTCACAAACTTAGATATCAGCCCTTTTCTTCCTTGTCATCCTGTTTTATGTGCTGAATGGGTTCCATTTTCTTTTCTTTTCTGCAAGAAAATAATTGAAAATAATATTTAATGCTAAATTTTTTATTTATTGTACCTAATGATCTAAAAATTCAATGATTACATATTACATTTGAAGCACGTTGTTATTGAGATGGCTCCTCCTGCGATGCAATTTTGTCCATTTCTTTGACCATCTCCTTGTACACCTTTTTGGACATTCCTACTAGTATATTTCTAATATCAGCTCGTTCACCTTTTGAAATTTTCATAATCTTCCTGAAAATGTAACATGAAAATAAACTATTTAATTTTTATATTGATATATGAAAAATAAATATAAAAAAAGTGATATTTATAAATTATATTTATAGATAATTCTATACAAACATTTAAAGGAATATTACTTTTTCATTCCGTATTTTTTGTTGTTGTACGTTTTTGCTATTAAGAGTCTGACATGTCTCATTGACCAATTCTCTAGAAACTCTTCCTGTAGTTTAGATAAAATTTGGTTCTTGGAATCATTGGATTGATTTTTGTACTGTAAGTGAAATGAACGTCTATACATACATTCCACTAGATCCCTCAAACTTTTGTAAAAAAATTTCCCCCTTTCGCTAACCTACAACACCACTCTAGAAGAGCTAAGGAACAATTCATTTTCATTTGCATGTTTTAATTTTTTTCTTTTCTTAAAACAACATTCATTTTCTGAGTTGTTGGTCCCTGTAGAACATTAAACATATGTGAATTAATATATTGTTTGACACATGTTATCTAATAATTTTAAGTATATTATTAATGAAAATTAAAAAAAGAAAATCATATTGGATCGATAGTAATTTATCATTCACATGATTCATCCTTTTGCAATTTTTCCATCAATATTTTACGCTCTTTTCGTCCTAGATCAGAAATAATCTTATCGAGCTTCGTCATTTTGTGGCTCTGCATGATACACAGTAAACAATACATATTAGTTAAACTTACATATAGTTCAAAAATAAAAATAAAAATTGTAAAGAATTTACAAAGAACTTTCCTTTATTGTTTTTCTTGATGTGTTATCAGTATATTTGTTACTTTATCTCTTGTCAGCCATTTCTTTATCAATATGAAACCTGTACCATATCATTCATTAATATATTTTATAAATAAATTGTCAATTTTTCAAGTAAAAAAAAAAACTCAAGAAACCGGTGTGCCATTCATGGTGTACGCACCGACGTCGGTGCGTGGGTGTCTTATAAATGCACTGCACAAATAGTATAATGGAATGTACTGGGCTCTATGTCAAAAAGAAGCGCTGGTGCGTTACCTGTTAACAATCACACCAATTAACGTAAACAAAATAATAAAAATTGTCTAGTGTTAGTTTTTGTATCATAAATGCCCCGCGCAAACAAGGGACCACCATATGGTGCTCTCTGTCAACTAGGAGACCCAGTGTGGTATGTTTTATGTTACATGGTGCACCAATTAACACAATAAAACATTTTTTTATGAAACAACATGTTCACGGTGCGCCATAATGAAATCCTACAAGTGCCCTATTTTACATATGGTGCACTGATTAAAAAAAAAATCAAATTTTTATCACAGTAATTTCATGATGCACTGGGATAACATAGCACACCAGTGTGCTAGGTTATGCAGGGCGCAGTGATAAAAAATTCTTTTTTTCAAAAATTCACGCAAGGGGCGACATGGATTGGGATCTGACTATGCAAGTCGTCCCATGGGTTGCATGTCTTAGGCCTATATATAGCAATACAAAAACCCTATAAATCTAAAATGAAAGGCCCTAATTCTTAAATCACAGAAATAGGGAGAAGAAAGGGTAGAAACAAAAATAATGTAGGGTTTAGGGTAAAAACTGGATTTTTTTTTTTTCTTCTGAAAATGAAAAAGAAATTGAAATTTTTTTCTTACTGCGTAAAAAACCTGCAAAAAAAGTAAAAAAAACAATAAACATTAATCACGAGATCATTTGAAATTCTATGCTACAGGGTTTGAATCACCAGAGGTTTGAAATTCTGATTGTCTGAATACTTCTGTTTGAACATATTTCGTTGCTCTAGAGTGCTCTCGTACTCTGTTGCTCCACATATGTCTCCTGCAAATCTCTGGCTGAAATTTTTTGCAAAAATAGTGAAATAATGAAAAAAATTTAGTATTTAAAGAATTTTTTTATGAAATTAGATTTTCAAAAATATTTTTCAGCCCATTATTCTTTTTATCACTTTTTTTTTTCACTTAAAGAAAATAGAGTTGCGCTTTTTTTATTTGCAGTTTTTCGTCGTCGGTGCGTTAATTAATATCACCGCACCAGTGCGTTTGTTTATATAATGGCATCAGTGTGCATTAACGAAAATGCACAGGTGCGGTGATCTGTATATTAGCACTGATAACAAGAAGTCCATTTTTAATTCACCGAAATTACTTTTAGGTGTGTGCACCAAATTTATTGCTGATTTTGATCAAATGCGGGGAGAAAATATCATAATTATATCGAATGGAAAGTCTTCAAAATCCACCTCGTTCCATAATATTTCTCAAATTCCATCAAAGAGTTCTCCCTATCCATCTTGAGACATAATATTTACTTCAGGTTTTATTTATATTTTCATTAACTAATTGAATTTATGTTTTTTATCCATGTCAATAATGCACAGCTTAATTTATTTTATAATGTATACAAATTTGCAGGTTCACACAAATTCAAAATCAAGTTCAGATGTACAAAATATTCAAACATCAGCTCCAAAATGTCGAAAGCTCTTATCAAGAGCAGCATACCGCAAGGCGCGTTGGTAGATGAAAATGGACAACCGCTTCACCCTGCCAATTGTAACAATATTGCATCTTCTAGCCACAATCCTAGGACATTAATGATGGTAATAATTATAATTTTTTGGTATATTTATTAATGTAATTATTTCAATGTCAAACCAATTAATTATGCAATATTTTCAACGTTGTTACTAATTGATATCATATGTTTTGTACTAATCGTGTTCAAATATTTTTTTTCTTAATTATTAGGATTCTAGTGATGATGAATGGCCTACCTACCATCTTACATTGCACCCCACAAAAATTTCAAATCGAGAGAAGACTGAATTAAGAGAAAAAATAGGAGAGGAACGATATCAAGAATGGTTGAACCAACCACCGATTCAATTCACGCTACGTCTAGATTCACCAATTAGGAATGAATACAACAATAGTAGTTCTTCACAAGCTAGAAATGGAGGCAATAAAATAGAGGTTGGTATGGATGATTACTTAAGGGATACGACTGCCATGGAGACAATGTTGTTAGATGCATTCCAAAACAATGATCAGCTAGGGGATGATGCTCATATTGCTGACACGTTTTTCTAAAGCCTTAAATTTTCTTCCACCACCTCTCTCTTTAGACCTGGTGGTAAATCAAAGTCTACCCAGTTGGGGGCAATAACAATATCCCCCCATCAATAATAATATCCCCCATTGGTTTTCCCTGAAGAATGAACATCTTATATTGGCTCTCATAGTCCCTAGTGGAAGAAAAGTAAATAATATGGATGTATACTTACAACCAATGGTAGATTAATTGAAGGAATTATGGGATGGGAGAAATTTATACGATGTATCAAGACCCATCGCAGCATTGAGGAGTTTTACCTTGTATGGCATATGTGCTTACACGACACATGATTATTTAGGCTTAGGATTTTTCTATGGTCAATTACATGTTTAATTTATTGATTTGTTTATATACGTAAAAATATTATTTCACATATTAGTTATTTAATTCGTTCTAATTGTTCTGATCTTCATGATATTCTTTAACGTGCCATGCATATTAATTGTATACAATAATCTAGCAAGTCTTGTAACAAAAGAGTATTTTGGATGTAAATGTTGTGGACATTCTCTAAAAGCTAGATGGTCCAAGGACCTACGAAAACCAGTGTATGATTGCTCTAGGGTATTCCTCGTAGAAGAACACCCTTACAGAAGAGCAGCATTCGCTTTCAATGGTAAACGAGAGAGAACCCAAAGGCCTCCAATAATGACACCAGTTGAATGGCTTAGAGAATATGAGAGAGAGAAGTAGAAGGAGTTCATATAAATGTTTGATTCAAATGGGGAGTCTATGTTCGATGATCCAGAATTCCTCGACACCTATGCTGAGAAATTTCCCATTGGGATGAAAAGGAAATCTATCTTTTAGAACCTCCCATATTGGGAGCATCTTATGATTTCCCACTTATTAGATCCCATGCATATATTTAAAAATGTTTGATCTTCTTTATGGAGGCACATATCATCGAAAAAAGTGACACATTAGTTGTTAGGAAAGATCTTATTACTTCAAAAACTAAAAATAAACATTGGGCAAGACAATTAGAAGGTACGGGATCAGAGGTAGGCGTTGGTCCCTCTAATTCATGGTTTTTCAAAGAAGGTGATGTCCCATGGATTTTAAAAAAAGATGATATTTCTTTGGCAAAGGAAGTTATAATGGGTGTGATGGTGCCAAATTCATATGGGTCTTCACTACGACATTGCTTCACCGTGGATGACCATTTTTAGAGGTTGAAATCGCATGACCATTTGAATCTTCTAAGAGTACCTATAATGTCAAAAGCATGATTTTATTATTTTTTATATTAATAAATTTTATCCCATGCGGGGATCATAAAACATAACTAATTTTGTATATTATTGCACATGTTTATAACTTTGCAGTGTCATTATCCTTTGTTCATGCGTGGGTGTGTGAAACATGAATTCCCTCAAGACCTAGGACGTTCCATATCTAAATTATCTGCATTTTTACTTTGGATCACATCAAAGGAGATTCATGTGGCTAGCATTCCACGGTGGCGTCAAGAGATAGTTGAGATTTTTTGTATATTTGAGAAGGCACTGCTGACGAGTTTCATGGACTTACAAGTTCATATTCTAATCCACATAGTAGATGAGGTTGAATTAGTTGGGGTGGTTTCTTTTCGTTGGATGTTCTTCTTAGAGAGGTACATGACGAAATTGAAAGGTTTTGTTGGACAAAGGGAAAAACCTGAGGGGTCTATGGTAGAGGGGTACATATCATATGAGTCTTTCTATTATGCCAGTGAGTACATCAAGCATATCGACAACATACCACGTGTGGTGATTTGGGACGATGAAATGGATGAAGACAAAAGAGAAGGGGAGTTTCTCTAAACGAGTGGAAAAAAGTGCTTCATAAAGAGGAATCAACTTATAATTTTTCAAATTTACACAAAGTAAATATTCATGTTGAACTTCGATATAATGTATATTTTAATCTCTAAGTACTATATAATGTCAATTTGATTTCATCAGCGAATGTATAAATTGAAGCAATCAATAAATTTGTTCTTTACAATTCTTAAGCAACACAACCGTGGTTCGCATTGTACGAACAAAAGAGGATGAAATGGGATAGTGACAGGAAGGAATTCATATGGTTGAATGGTATAAGTGTGCCTTATCCTGATCATTTAAAAGAAAATATGCCAAAAATATGCCCCGATAGTTGGGTTTCTGGCCAATTCAAAGAGAAATACAGTGCAACTGGTCATCCCGCGTGTTGAAGAGGATGTGCTAAACGTAGGGATTGGGTTCAACAACTCGATAATAATCTATTTAATTTATATGTAAATTTGAAACTTATAAGACATCTATATTTCATATTTTAACTGTTTGGTTATTATAAGACACATGACACTATGATTTTTTTAACTTTTTTATAATAGGTGTATTTGTTCCCATCTATGTGGGCATATGGACACCATTTTCGCACAGAAAATGTTGATGCTAGAAACATCACACAATACTGTGGAGTGGAAGTCGAGTTCGATCAATCTAGTCGATCTAGCCACCGTGATCAAAACCTTGTACGAGGGAAGTTAGGTTACGTCAGAAAGATACAAGAGATCATTGAAGTGGATTTCTCTTCTTTCCAATGTGTTATTTTTAGGTGCAAGTGGTGGGACACCTTTGATCGAAATAATGTAAAGGAAGATCTCGATAATAGGGTGATATGTATCAACTCTAGAAAGATGTGGGATAAAGCTAGGGAGCCCTATGTTTTCCCCAAACACTACAACCAGTTATTGTTTTACCCAGATGTGTTGGATAGGGATTGGTGGTTCATATTGAGACATGACCCTATATCAAAACATTTTTAGAACAATAGTGTTATCATGCCATGTAAGCTGGAAGATAATGAGGGTGATTATGAGAACCGAGAGTGATGTGGTACATGTGTTATTTCAACAATATTTATACTTTTTAAGATGGGTTTTACGAAACATTAAAATATGTATTTTGAATTAATTGGTAACTTGCATTGTGTTAATGTTAAAATAAACATTTCACTTGATAATTTTCAATTATGTTGATCTCAAAAAAATTGGCGTACTGTATAAAGTTCTTTTTTTTGTATGTAAGATCATAATAAAATAATGATAATTCTAAAGGACATGAATTTATTTGCATTATTTTATAAACTTAATTATGTTACAATAATTCATATTATTCTAGATTTATTATTTTACAATTATTTAAAAATTTAAAAATTTTAAATTTTAAAAATTATAATAAAATCATGTCACATTAATACAATTAAAATTTTACAAATATTTTACATACAATTAAAATTACGATTAGAATTAGGATTACAATTACATTCACAGTAATACAATTAAAATTTTACAAATATTTTACATAGAATTACAATTACAATTACAATTTTACAATTTCACGTACAATTACAATTACAATTTTAGAATTTTACATACAATTGCAATTATAATTACAATTTTACATATTTACAATTACAATCATTTCACAATAAATTAAATATTACAATTACAATTAAAATTTTACAAATATTTTACATACAATTACAATTTTATAATTTTACATACAATTAGAATTACCAATATTACAATTTTACAATATCATGATCATTTAATATTAAATTAATTAATAAACATCACGTTCATTATAACCATCATACAAACATCATATTTGACTAAAAAACACATTCAAATTCGGTAACATCATCGTGCTCATGATCATCTAACAAAACACAATTAACATTATATAATATCATCACAACACAAACATCAAATATACATCCGATGTGAAATAACTCCTATCACTTACACATCTATCTGCAAGCTGCACATTAAATGAACATATCTAAAATGACCTAACAATATACACATCATGATGATCACCAACATTTAAATTAAGTACAATGTAATATTCCTAAATTAGCATGGAGCTAATAGGAATATTAATTTTTCTCTTAATGTCTAGTTAGATGAATAAATGGGTAAGGAGGCCCATAAGTTTCTTAAGTAAGCCTAAAATCCCTCTTAATGTGAAAAGGGAACATGTTAATAACTAGATAAAACATCCTCATGTGTGAACAAGGTCTAATATGTGTGGACAAGGTCAAGTTTGACCAAGTCAACATCATTAATATGTGAGGAGTAGATCATAAATAAAGACAACTCAGTGTGAGTGAAGATCAATCTAGCTAGTCAAAATTAAGACACCTTGGGTGTGAATGGAGACAATGATGGAGATTAAGTCATGGTTGACTAAATAAAACAACACTATAAATAGAAGAGTGGGACTAATGGAGACAACATAATTTTGGAGGAGGAGCCTTTGCATGGAAGTAACCTCATAATTGGGTGGGACCCATGGTGAGGAAGCTCGTCATCTATATAATGGAGGGAATGGCAGACATATGGGGCATGATTGAAGATTTTATTTTATGATTGTGTCTATTTAGACTTACTACATACTTCAACTGTTTAGCTAAGTTTCTGCACTATTTAGTGCAAGGGTTTTCTCAAGCGGGAATTCCCCACTCTTCCTTGGAGATCTTGTTTAAGAAATATGAGAGGAGTTTTCTGGACTTCATTTCCACTATCCGGCACTTGGCCAAGCATTCACCTATAGCTACAGTGCAGTCCCTTGGAGGACCTGCATTATTTTACATACTTTTTCAGTGGAAGGGTTTAAACCCTTGTTTTATGAGCTAGTTTCCCAGGGGGAGGATCAGCCTTTTTCTTGGAAAGCTAGTAGGAGGAACTACAATCATTTCTTTGCATGATCAGCCATATATATGTAGTAATTCATCCATACAGTTTGATTCAGCCATAGATCTACAGAATATGCTTCTTTTACTTCATGTTTATCAAGAAACCGTTGCCGGGTCATCTTGGATTTCTGTAAAAAGAGACTAGATCTCTGTTTTTGAGCTTATTTGATTAATATATGAGTAGATCTGATTTGTCTCACTATTTTTGAGCATAACCCTCAAATAACTACACTATCACTTCTGCAGTAATTTATGTGTTGCATTAGTCTTGGGGTTTCAGTGTTTTTGGGCTGTTTTGGGCATAGGAGGTATGTTTATCTATGCAAAACTGATTTGTTTCTGATTTCCTCTTGTATTTGGATGATATAATGTTCGATATAATGGATCCATGGGCTGCATTATAAATTTATGAAAAATGCATTTTCCATGCATGTATTGTTGATTTTCCCCTTTGGGAAAACTACAGTGGTATCAGAGCATCATCTTGGCTCAACCTGTGTACTTCAACCATTATGGATTCTTCTCATCTGAAGGAGATGATATGCAAAAGGGATCAAGGAAAACCCTTATTGTTTGGAGGGAAGAAGTTCTCAGAACTTCTTCTTCAAGCTCTGCATGGTATCATCAAAGACATCAAAGAAATGAGGAAGGAAAAACATGGAGATCCCTCAACAAGATTTGTACATGAGGAAATCCCTAGTTCCTCATATTATGGGTGTGAGTATTCAACCACACCAGCAAATTTAAAACTCTCTACTAGCCACATGTTCATGACAAATAAAATGGAGAAAGGAGATGTGCCAAATAAGGAGACTCTTGGTGATTATTTGCAAGAGTATGAATCTCAATCCAAGAGGTTCAAAGATCACTTGAACTTGCAAGGGTTTTGCAATATCAAGGAGGAAAGAAGCACAAGGAGAAAGGAACATTGTGTGGGTAGATTCTTTCTATCTACTTTTGATGGCTCACCTAAATGTCTAGCTAGGGTTTGGGTGGAGGAGCTAGACACCTATGTGCAGCAACATCAAGTTTCTGAAGATGAAGCCATTAGAGTAGTAGTGCTGCATTTTGAAGGTAAGGCTTATGCTTGGTGGTTGTTTGAATCCTTTTCCTTAAAGAATGAAAATACATCTACTTATGTAAAGTTTATTAGAAGAGTAGTGGAAAGGTTTGATGAAAAATTTTATGAAACACCTTCTATGAAGCTAATAAAAAAAAAACAAACAAAAACTTTGCATGGGTTGGAAGGATCTATCAACCCAACTCCATTTCAGAAGACCATTGAGGGGGATGAAAACTTGTATACCTTGCCAAGGGCAAAGTCCCCATTGCATGATGAGCTTTCTTCTCAAGAGAAAGATAGGGAGGTTACTCTTTCAAGGGAATACCAAGATTTAAGGTCTCTCATTGTTGATGAAGCATTCTCACATATTGATGAGGAGGAAGAGAAGGCTGGAGGTAACAACACTGTCATATCAAAAGCACATCTAGTACCTCATGAAGAGGAATATGGAGCACTTGCTTCAAGGAGAGAAACTCTTTCACTCTTGCAAGGAGTTCCAAAGAATCTCACATATGGAGATCATGGCACAAACCATGTGCAACATGTGCCATCATGGGAAAATGGTGAGATCTTGAAGATTTAAGGAGATAGAGGGGAGGACAAGCATCATATGACGAGGAGCACACACCCCTCTCTATTTCAGAAGTTTGATGCACAAAGGAGGCAAGAGGATTTGTGCAATGAAGGCAAGGAAAAATCAGTCAACACACATGTACATCCTACTCTATGCCTTGATGTCTCTTTGCATGGAGGCATTCCACCAGGGAGACCCCCTGACTGGAAGAAGAATAAAGTGTTCTCTCAACTTGGTGCAGCATTGAAATATTTGGCTATGGAAGGAGTCTTGGTAGAGACTAGCACAACGCAAAGATTATTTGATGGGTTCAAAGGAGAGGTAAGAAATTTTCTGAAATGGACATTGCTATCTTCCACTCAGCTGATTGTGCTGGAAAAGGAGAATTCATAAATCTATGATGACATGAGCATGATATCAAAGGGCCACTCCATATCTTTTGAGCAGCCAATGATATTTCCACACATAAGAAAGATTTCTGAATATGACAAGAGGGTATCAACACTCTTGCATGCATGGGCCAAATCAAGGAAGTTTTGGAAGGAATTTTTTTTTCAAGGGGAGGTTGACTTCCATCTACTTCAATCTTGTCTTGAGCAAGATCAGCTGCAAGAGAGGCAGCAAAAGAAAGGTGATAGTACTCCAACATGTGACTTTGGCATTGAGCATGTCAAAGAGGAGGTTTATCATATGATAGGCACTTCATTTTAGATTTCTACAGCGTTGTCATTGTTGGGAAGCCTAGATCCATATTGGAAGTCCCAACTTTTGGTGGAATATTCTAAGAACCTCTTCACATGTAAGGTTATTGATGGGCAAGTGACGGATAGGAGGTATAAAGTGGTGGAGGGAGTCATTTATTCTCATGATCAGATCTATTTAACTAGAGACTCTAAGCTTAAGTATTAACTACTTAATGTAGCCTATGATATCTTGCTTACTAAACCCATTGGTTTTATTAGAGCATATCATACTATCTTGGAGGGATGCATGTGGGAAAAATTCAAAGAGAAGATGCACTATCACATGAGGAAGTGCATAGATTATCTGCTGGCTGACGAGGAGCATAGCTCTTGGGAAGAGTTATCATTACCACCTCCTTATTCATTAGGTGTGAGAGGGAGCTCATCCATGAGCTACCTCACTGATTCAAAC
Organism: Pinus albicaulis; assembly: GCA_034641835.2. Lineage (NCBI taxonomy): Eukaryota > Viridiplantae > Streptophyta > Pinopsida > Pinales > Pinaceae > Pinus > Pinus albicaulis. The sequence goes on from CM076584.1 coordinate 188,172,762, forward strand.
CAAGTTTATGGTAAAGATTGTATTTATGAACATCATGGTGTATTTACTATATGCTTGCATTTTCTTAACACACATGTGTAGGGAATTTCTCCAAGAGGGAGCACTCTTTCTTATTTGCCTCATGGGCTACTTGGGGCCATGAGTAATGGAGATGTTGACCATTCCCTAGAAATTTTGGGGAGGTGATGTGCTCATCATGGTGTGATTCATTAACACCAACCATCATACACCTTCTCCAAACATGCAAGAAGAATGGGGCGGTAAAAAAGTGGTGGGAGAAACACTTGTTATATCATATCTTATGGCAGTTAGGAGAAAAACTGCGCTGGTTGCACATGAGGGACCATTGTCCTTCTCCTTTACTACATATGGCAGCTAGTATGACTTAAATTATGATTCCATATGCTAAATATGTTCTTATCTTTGTTGGTAACATGATTGGAGGAGAGACACATTGGTTGGATGTGTCCTTGGAGAAAGAAATTTCCCACACCTTTTGCACTACATGCTTCAAGGAGAATGGGAGATGATATGGCCACTATAGTAAACCACTTGTTTCTTTATGAGGTGAGCCATATGAGTTTTTGGTGCATGCCTCTCAAGAGAATTTGGGAGGAGCTTCTCTATGAATTACCAAGCTGGGAGGTGATTCATTTCATTTGGATGATAGCATGGAGATGGAAGTCTTTCATTGGGAATGAAGTCCCCCATGATTGTCATCACTTCTACCTTGAGGAGGCCATTGAACAAGAATAAGGTTTCCATATAGACCTTCCATTCTTTCATGATGAGAGCCATTTGGATTATCCACCGAAGGCCAACTTACACTTTTGGGAGGAACCATTGGGAGACAGAATTGTTGCAGAATATCTGAAGCAATAGTGGAGACTGTCAGGAGTGAAGGCCACAAGAGGAGGAGGGGATATTTTGCAACACCCTTGCAGTTTCTTGAGGACAAGCAAAATTTGGAAGGGGGAGACTATAATATTCCTAAATTGGCATGCGGCTAATAGGAATATTAATTTTTCTCTTAATATCTAGTTAGATGAATAAATGGGTAAGGAGGCCCATAAGTTGTTTAAGTAGGCATAAAATCCCTCTTAATGTGAAAAGGGTAATTTTAATAACTATATCAAACATCCACATGTGTGAAAAAGTTCTAATATGTGTGTACAAGGTCAAGTTTGACCAAGTCAACAACATTAATATGTGAGGAGTAGATCATAAATAAAGATAGCTCAGTGTGAATGAAGATCAATATAGCTAGTTAGAACCAAGACACCTTGGGTGTGAATGGAGACAATGCATGGAGATTAACCCATGGTTTACTAAATCAAACAACGTTTTAAATAGAAGAGTGGGACTAATGGAGACATAATAATTTTGGAGGAGGAGCCTTTGCATGGAAGTAACCTCATAATTGGCTGGGACCCATGGTGAGGAAGCTCATCATCTATATAATGGAGGTAATGGCAGCCATATGGGGCATGATTGAAGATTTTATTTTATGATTGGGTCTGTTTATACTTACTGCATACTTCAGTTGTTTATCTAAGTTTATGCATTGTTTAGGGCAAGAGTTTTCTCAGGCAGGAATTCCCCACTCTTCCTTGGAGATCTTGTTTAAGAAATATGAGAGGATTTTTATGGACTTCATTTCCACTATTTGGCACTTGGCCAAGTTTTCCCCTACAGCTACAATGTAGTCTCTTGGAGGACCTACGTTATTTTACATGGTGTTGCAGTGGGAGGGTTTAAACCCTTGTTTTATGAGCTAGTTTCACAGGGGAAGGATCAGCCTTTTTCCTGGAAAGCTAGTAGGAGGAACTACAACCATTTCTTTGCATGATTAGACATATTTATACAGTGCTTCAGCCATACAGTATGATTCATCCATATATCTACAACATATTCTTCTTGTACTTCATGTTTATCAAGAAGCCCTTGCCAGGTCATCTTGGATTTCTGTAAAAAGAGACTAGATCTCTGTTTTTTAGATTATTTGATTAATATATGAGACGATCTGATTTGTCTCACTATTTTTTATCATAACCCTCAAATAACTACGCTGTCACTTTCTGCAGTAATTTCTGTGTTGTAGTAGTCTTGGGGTTTCAGTGTTTTTGGGATGTTTTGGGCATAGGAGGCCTGTTTAATTATGAAAAAGTGATTTTTTTCTGATTTCATCTTGTATTTGGTTGATATAATGTCTGATATAATTGATCCATGGACTTCATTCATATTTTAATGCATAAATTTATGAAAAATGTGTTTTCTATGCATGTATTGTTGATTTTCCCCTTTGGGAATACTACAGTGGTATCAGAGCATCATCTTGGCTCAACATGTGTACTTCAACCATTATGGAGTCTTTCATCTGAAGGAGAGGATATGAAAAAGGTATCAAGGCAAACCCTTATTTTCTGGAGGGAAGAAGTTCTCATAACTTCGTCTTCAAACTCCGCATGGTATCAGCAAAGACATCAAAGAAATGAGAAGGGAAAAACATGGAGATCACTCAACAAGATTTGTACATGAGGAAAGCCCTAGTTCCTCATATTATGGGTGTGAGTATTTAGCCACACAATCAGATTTAAAACACTCTACCAGCCACATGTTCATGACAAATAAAATGGAGAAAGGAGATGTGCCGAAGAAGGAAACTCTTAGTGATTATTTGCAAGAGTATGAATCTCAATCCAAGAGGTTCAAATATCACTTGAACTTCCAAGGGTTTTGCAAGATCAATGAGGAAAGAAGCATAAGGAGAAGGCAACATGGTGTGGGTAGATTCTTTCTATCTACTTTTAATGGCTCGCCTAAATGTCCAGATAGGGTTTGGGTGGAGGAGCTACACACCTATGTGGAGCAACATCAAGTTTCTGAAGATGAAGCCATTAGAGTAGTAGTGATGCATTTTTCAGGTATGGCTTATGATTGGTGGTTGTTTGAATCATTTTCCTTAAAGAATGAAAATACATCTACTTATGCAAAGTTTATTAGAAGAGTAGTGGAAAGGTTTGATTGAAATTTTTATGAAACACCTTCTATGAAGCTAATCAAACCAAAACAAACAAAACCTTTGCATGGGTTGGAAATATCTATCAACCCAACTCCTTTTCAAAATACCATTGAGGGGGATGAAAACTTGTATACCTTTCCAAGGGAAAATTCCCCATTGCATGATGAGCTTTCTTCTCAAGAGAAAGACAGGGAGGTTCCTCTTTCAAGGGAAGACCAAGATTTAAGGTCTCTCATTGTTGATGAGGCATTCTCACATATTGATGAGGAGGAAGAGAAGGCTGGAGGTAATGATGCTATCATATCAAGAGCACATCAAGTACCTCATGAATAGGAAGTTGGAGCACTTTCTCCAAGGAGAGAAACTATTGCACTCTTGCAAGGAGTTCCAAAGAATCTCACATATGGATATCATGGCACAAACCATGTGTAGCATGTGCCATCATGGGAAAATTGTGAGATCTTGAAGATAGAAGGAGATAAAGGGGAGGACAAGCATTCATATGATG